>CM045763.1:208229788-208829788 GCA_025200525.1 Camellia lanceoleosa
TTGGAGAAGCTAGAACAAAGAGGTCAAAAGGTTCAAGCTTTCCTCAAGAAGCTAAAACCAAGGGTTCAAAAGTCCAAGCTTCTTTAAGAAGCTAAACTGAGGGGTTCAAAGGTTCAAGCTTCCTCAAGAAGCTAAATGTGGGTTCAAAAAGGGTCAAGCCTCCCCAAAAAAGGTCTCCAGCCAGAAAAAGAAGTCAATTGGCCAAATTAATGGTCTACTGAATCCAAACAAAGTGCCGACTGCATGCATCACCTGATGGCCGGTGGCAAGAAAAATTTAGGGTCAGGCCTCAAGCCATAATTAAATTGAAGGTGTTGGGGTGGCCAACAAGCCATTCCCCTGCCCTTAGAAGCAAAAAACAAGTTAGAGAGGCCCCTCCCGAGGCAAGAGCAGCAGCAATGAAACCTCCAGAGAAGTCGTGATCGAATCACAAATATGTGGATGAACCATCGAGTATTTAAACCATGACGTCCAGTCTTGAGGATGGTCGAAAAATGCGGAGTGTCTATACTACTGCTATTATACTTTTCTATGATAACTTAGTCGAATATGGGCTTCACAACCATCAAATGTCACTCCCCATGATTCTTTGAGACTTTATGTTCTCTCACTGAAGAAATCTCACTTACACCACTCTTACGATCACTTGATATGAAAGCAATACATTAATCTAATATGGTGGAACTTTTGTGGGTGTATGTAACACGTAAAAATATTAATTTATTTGAGATTTTATTCATTAGGTTTGTGTGATTGAAGTGATGGAGCTAGGTGTTTGGAGTTGGTGTTGGAACATTATTTTTAAGCATTTGAGGTAAGTAACCCTCTATCACTGTTGGTTCATTTTTATTCCTATTGAATCATTTGAAATTATAAATATTTATTTATAGCCTTCATGTTCTCTTAAAATAAAATAGGGGTCAAGTATTAAACAACGTAATATTATTATGAAAATTATTTAAATATTTTGTGAAACTATTCTGAAAATTGTACTAAATATTCATTATGAAAATATTGAATATTTTATTTAAAAGTTGTGTGTTGTTTGAATTTTGAATATCACTCTAGTTTAACTATGATTTGGACTCTAGCCAATGGGGTTATTTAGTACGTAAACTAGTTTCTTTTGGGGCTTTACCACCTATGTGTGGTTTTGGCCTTGTCGAGCTAAGTGACCGTAGTCGCCAAGACTTGAGTTTTGTGAATCACATCATTGAACCATCGATTTGAACAACGTAAATTTTTTCAATTATCTCGTTGTCTTTTCAACTAGAATGTATTGCTACTCTGTTTATTTTCAACTATGAAACCATCATACAAAATAATTGTTTATTTATTGAATTGTAGCAAAAATATATTTATTGGTTATCGACTATTTATTTTTTTTGTATACTTGATCTAGCTAGCGTTGATGGTTAGTTATTTGCTAAGGTACAAATTACCCTTATTTTATTTTTTTTAGATTTCTGAGGAGTAGAGCTACGTGGGGTTTTTTACTTGTGGGAGTGCCGAAAGTAGGATTACGATTTTAATTTACTTTGGGTTACTAGTTTGTTAGTGGATTATAGTAATGGACTTGGTAGATAATTTCATATGACAAGGATGGTTTATTATTTATGGATTTTGGCAGTATGATAATTTAAGATTTAATTTGTGTATTTTATATTGTTGGTTTATTTGATTGGACTCTTAGCCTTGCATGCTCACTTAGATGAGTGTGCAGCATTATCTGAGACTTGGGGTGTGATAGCACTACCACTTGCTATCGCCCACCACCTTCACCAACCATCTCCACCGTCATCAACCTATACTCTACCATCTCGATCTACACTCCACCATAACAGATCCCCAAGGTCACCAATCTAGACTCTATTTTTCGATCTATATTTCACAATTGTCGATCTACATCCTATCATCTCCGATCTACACTCCATCATCAAAGATAAAAAACAAGCGTGAGAATTTTGCGTAATTTGAAAAATATTTTCAATCAAAGAGATATTTTATTTTTTGTCTTTTTTTTGGATTTGGTTTGATTTTTAGTAATTTTTTATTATTTTATTTTGTTTTGAATTTTTCAGATCTCGCCTTAGGTCACTTACAAATCTATCTTCTTATAAACTAATATTTGAAGAATTTCAATGATAAATTTATCAATGCTAATCATAATCAATGATAAATTTATCATCGCTAATCATAATCAGTGATAAATGATTACCAATGATAAATTTATCAACGCTATGTTTAGTAAAAATTATCACGGGATGTTTCTTTAATTTTTTGTTGAATTTATATTGATCTATGATGAATTCATCTTTTTTCTCAGTGATAAATTTATCGGTCTTTATTGTTTCTTTGTGTGTAAGAGAGAAGGGTGGATTCTTGTAAGTGAGTGAACTTGAGTAAAAGTGAGTTAATCAATTTTTTTTTGTAATTTTTTTGGAAATCGTTCAATGATTATCACTGATGAATTATAAGTGAATTTATTAATTATTTTTTTAGTGATAAATTTATCACTGAATGTATTTCTAATAAATTTATTAGATTATTCTGTTGTATATGTGGATGTGGTTGTATTTTTGTGAGTAAATAAATATATAAAATATGTTATAGTGAGTGTGTGTGTGTGTGAATATAAATAGGTGTTTGAGTGGTGAAGCTGGTGGCAGGAATAATGTATTAGTGATAGATATTATTTTGTTGAAACAATTCAAAAAAATGTCACCAGAAAATATAACCAGAAATGGTCATCGACGTCGGAGATGATCGCTGGAGGTGGTCGATGGTAACCAGTGGTGGTTGCTACCGAAGAAGAAGAGTGTTGATAATAGGAATGGAGAAAGCAAAGGAAGGTTTTTCAAGGATATTGATAGGTGAAAAGAAGCAAGACCTATAGATAAATAAGTCTCATCTATAGGACCCATTACGCCCTTTAATGTAACAACTGATTTTTAATTATTCTCAGAAAATTTATACAAATGTTATTTAATCTCAATTAGGAAAATATATAATTTATTATATATTATTATGTGTAATTTTGCAAAATAATATTATGTATTATTATGTGTAATTTTGTAAAATAATATAATTATTATGAATCTAGGGTCAAAAATAATAATAATAATAATAATAATAATAATAATGGGTGGTAGTAAAATAAATAATTAATTTTCTGTTGGTATATCATAGAGTGTAATTTAATTAATGATTAGTTTGTATTTTTATCAAAGGAGGGAGAATATAATTATTTATAAAAAATTGGGGCCAAAATATAATTACCTAAACTAATAATGTAACTATAAATCTAAATGGATTTCAATCCGGATCTTAGTTAGATTTGTGTGGACACGTGGAGATAAATGATAAGGCACGCCTCCTATAAATGGAGAAGAGAGCAAGATCAAAGAGGAAAGAAAAGAAAAAGAAAGAAGAGAGAAGGAAAGGAAGGAAAGAAGAAATAATGGAAGTTAAGAGAATCTTTAGTAGTGAAAAAGAAAGAGTGAGGTATTCAAGTTAAGGTGAGTTATATTATACATTGAGTCACCAAAATGTATTTTTACATATGTTTTGACTTATCATATTTATTTTATACAGGTGATGTTTTATAAATTATTATAAACTATATTATTATTTCAGTTATGTGGATTATTTTCTGAACCGTATTTGTTAAAAGGAAAATCATGGATATGTTTGTTTATATTTTAAAGAATATTTGACTATGACCTTATATACAATTACGTTTTATAAGTATCACCACGAGAGTCTCATGCCTTAGGGGACTTAAATATCTATTGATCTCTGTTCTGTGTGGAGCAAAGTGTTGTACGGAGCTAAGTGCTACATTATTGTGGGAGCCACCTCTAGAATCCGTATGAGCCCCCTCTTGAATCCGTCCCTCTGTTCTGTGCAAACCAAAGTGCTGTGCGGAGCTAAGTGCTACACTATTGTGGGAGCCACCTCTTGAATCCGCACTGCTCTGTTACATTGTCACTTCGTGACCTCTGCTCGCTCGTTTGCATCATGGTTGTGGTCATTTACTTACATAATTTATGTATTTCAGTTCTGCTACTTATATGATAAGTTTACCAAATTAACGTGGATTCGGTTATCTAGTTACATAATCTCAGTTTTGCTACTTAAAGGATTATTTGTTCCGACTAAAGTTATCTTAAATGTTTTGGCCTAACTAACTATCCATGGTTATTTCTTGTCCCTTATACTCTTGGTATAATATTTCTCACTCGCCATGTGCTTATAGTTGTTTACCAATTTTCGTGAAATAATGTAATTGAAATAGCTTTTGGAAAGTCCTAGATGCTCGCTTGAAATAGACACACACAACACTTTCATAATATTTTTCTATGTAAATATCAGCTTTTTGGTCAATATAATTTTGTAATAAAAATAGAAGTTCCGTGATTATTTTAGTATCCTCATTTAAATTTTACTTTTGCTTGCGTTTATTGATTTGTTTAAGAATTGGCTAGAGGTAACCTCGCCATCGCCATCACGATACTCAACCCTTGGATACGGAGAGCGGTCGTAACATTTAATGCCCTGGCAGTTACGTAGTAGTAATATTATCTGGAATAGCTCAAGTAGTAACTTGTGGGTCTATCAAGAAATGACAAAAAAAGGTAGGTCCACCAAAATACCATGACAAGCTCATGGCCTGCATGGATCAAGAATATAGTAGCAATATTAGCTGAAATAGCCCAAGTAGTAATTTGTGGGTCAACTAAGATGACCCAAAAGGGTAAATCCACTAAAAAGTACCTAAAAGGGTAAGTTCATCAAAATACCATGACAAGCTCGTAGTCTGCATTGGTTAACTCTAATACCATTTATAATGCTCCCATTACCTACTAGCTCAAATAACTTGTGAGTCTACCAACATGATTCAAAAGTTTAAGTAAGTTACTTAGTAGCGATGTCGGCTATGACTTTTTGGGGTTCAAAGTGAACTTTCAACACAGGTTTTCATACATATTTTTTTTAAAAAAATAATTAGTGTGTTTGGTTTCAATTTTACGAATTGAGTTTTTTAAAAATTGAGTTTTTTTTCATGTTTTTTTGTTTTTTGTGAATATTTTTAAATTTTTAAATAATTTTTTTACTTTTTTAGATGCACCTTACTTAAATGTATCTAAATAGTAAAATTTGTGAAAAAATATTTTAAAAATTAATAAATACACAAAATATGAAAAATGTACTGAATTTTTGAATTCTTTTATATGTTTTGGTATTTAGTGTATTTTTTAAAAAAAAAATCACAAATATTATACTTTTTAAGTGTATTTATGTTAGGTGTGTCTAAATTTTTTTTAAAAAAAAATTGCTTAAAATATTAAAAAAATTCAATGAAAACATTAAAATACGGAAAATAAAAAAATAGAATTTTTTGAAAACCAGAACCAAACAAGTTGAATTATTTGTCTTTTTTTTTTTTTGTAATATTTAACAATACTCGTAAAAAGGTTACTTTCAATATATATATCTATACAAATTTCCTTAAATATATATATTAAAGTTTACAATAAGAGAAATTACCAAAATAATCTAAACTAAAGTATCAAATAAAAAGTAAAGAAATTGTAATAAAAATTATTTAATCATCATTCTTTTGGCATTTTTAGCTGTAAAATTACTAACTTAGTTAGCATAATCCAACTTATAAGCTAAATTATTTTCAATAGATAAAATTGTTAATCCATTTAATCTTTCATTTGATATAGTTGAGTAAATATAAGATTTAATAAACTTTAATTTGAAAACAGTAATTGCAAGCAATATAATTAATCGTATTCTATATATAATCCATACATTTAGAAAATAACCATTCAATAATTTCAAACAATTAAGATCATTGATAAGTTTTTGTTTTCTTATGATAAAAAATAACTATCTATTATTTTTAAATAATTTATCATATCAACCATCTATTACTTTTAAATTATAATTGGATTTTGTTGAAACCCTTTAAATTTCAATAAGATTTTTTTTACAGGCTAATATAATAATTAACAAATTTTTGGAATCATTTTTTTCCTCAATTTGGAACCATCTAATGATGTTTTATATACCTAAGATCATTCATATAAACTTTTGATATGGGCCGAGGTACACAATTGTATATCCTTACAAATATAGGTTTGGATCTTATATTTGTAAGAAAAAATAATGAAACTACACATGCATATCCATTTTCTAAAAGAAATAAGGTGTTCAAATTTTTACTATCCATTTAATGTGACACCATATATAATATTAATCTCATATATCATGTGTAACTTAATTAAGGTATCATGTCAAGTATGCTCTCAAATATGATATCTAAACGTGAATGATAAGAATTTCAAAGAAAAATGATAATGTGAATTTTATTAGGGCCAATTTGAGAAGATGGTAAAAAATTAATTTTTGATTTTTAACTTATTTTAAATCACATTATTTCTTTACTTTTTTACATATTTTTTCAAAAAATAAAATAAAACCCAATAGCTAGCTTTAAATCTTCGTGATTTAAAAAACAAATCAAAATAATAACATGATTCTTCATTATCTATTCAAGCTAAAATTATTTTTCCAAATAAAACAATAATTTAATTCACACACTTCCCATTAAAGGACAATTTAAGATCATGTTTGTTTAGCGGCATAGGTCGATGGAATTATGAGTGCATAGAATTGAATGAGGAGATTGGTAATATGGTAGTTGTACAAGTACAAAATAATCTTCTCGTATAATCCTGTTAATCAAGTTTGCACTCCTCCGAACGTCGTCACTTTATTACCTGAAAACACAAACGTGAGCTAGTCGGCAAGGATGTACCGGAAACCTCTCCAATGCCTAAGTCAGCAAAATAAACAATAGACACAAAAGCTCTGTATATTTGAGAATAAGAATTGTGTTACCTCTACATTGGTCTTGCTATGAGCTTTTATAGATTTTGCCTGACATAATCCTAGTAAGACTTTAACTCTCCCTAGCAGAGCCCTCCTAGGAATTGCTCTTATAAGGATAACATCTATCCTTATAACACCTTACTCACTGCCAACCAAGTGAGATGGTTGTCACTCCTTTACACAAACTAGTAATACGGTAAACTGAAGTAAAGAAACCCTGTTCTGAGTTTTGAACAATTGCAAAGGACGCTCTACCGAGTTGGAACCAGCTCGGTCCTTTGCCTTAGTCCTACTTCGATCCCTCATGGGTATAAGCAACCCGGTCCAAATTTTAGTCGAATATCTACCCGGCCTAGGACCGAGCTACTTTACTTAGTGCCTCGGCCCACGACGCAGCCCAATGACTAAGAGACTGCATCTAGCTTGGTCCATTCTAACAAATGGACTTAGCTCAGCCATTATAAATTACCCTCTCAATTGCCCCTTAATTCCATTTACGAAGCTTAATTGGAATTATTATCTTTAAGCCATGCTAAAGACCCGAACTGGAACTCTTAGGCCAACTGAGCTAAAATTTATTCGGTCTCCCAGCTTTGAGGTCGTACAGCCCACTCTCCCATGTTGCTGACACCACGTCTTTACTGGGACACATGGCTCCTCACGATTGCTTCTATCATCGTGGATGACCATCAATCATTATTCTAAAATTTGAATAGTCCCTCCATTTTACCTCTATCTCATATTCATCCCCTTATTCCTCAAGCAATTTTATCATTTTACTGTTTATCTTCTAAGTCAAAAACCAAAACAACTTTCTAAGAGCAAATGTTCAATTCTGCATCGGCCCACCTTCAAACTCTGGTACTATTAGCCAGAACGTACTCAATACTGCCGCAGGAGCATCGTTTGCTGATCAACGTTACGTCCAAAATACTCGTAAGTTCCATGTTTTCAGTTAAATACTTTAAATAACACTCTTTCATGTGCTTGATTCGCTTAGCTTTACAAACCCACTATATTAATATTGCAAGAGTATGTATAGTTTTTGCTTATGTGCTAAAAAATGAGCTTTAGAACTGAATTAGCTCTTTACAACCCTAAGCCTTAGGAAGAACTCCTGCCTAACTACAACTGGAATTGACATAAGAACCTTGATTGCGATCCAAAATTCGTAATGAAACCGAACTATAAACAGGTTTGTACTCACTTAGATACACCTCACTGAACTAGGAAAAACATTGCCTAACCACGACCGGTTTGTACCTAACTTTCGTTTCATGGACCGAGATACACCCCTCGCCCTTCCCAACACCAAGTAAAAAACCTTACCTCAGTTATACACCGTCCCTTCTCTTAAGACCAAGCAAAAATAATTTACACAGATGCCTTAGCCCGGTCACCAGCTGGCCATAACACATTCTATATTTTTCATTGTGTAGACTCTGACTAGGTTTATTCAAGCACACAATTCACTACCAAGCCCGGCTAAAGAGCCAAGCAGATACTTCTAAAAAAAAAGCCACACAAATGGGCAAATCTGGGTTCTCGTGAATTAGCGGCTTATAAACCAAATTCCAAAGGGATTACCACATTCCCAACAACGTTCAATTTAAACTAGCCGAGCTGGACACCACGCCCTGGGGCAGATTGGGCTTTGTTCCGTTCACACTGTTGCCCATTGTAAAGGATGGACTCAAATTCCCAGTCCAACTCTTTATTTGTGAATTCCTTAGGCAAACCAAACTATGTCACACATAATTATCCACCAATACGTATAGAATAATAAACGGCATCACCAAACTAAATCGCCGCCTTGGCCTCAACCTTGGACTGACCGAGTTATTTCACCAATATTCACTCTGTCAAAATGATGACGGTTGGGTCTATTACCTTAGAATAAGAAAGGGCCGAGAGAAAATCGTCAAGAGTACACCAGATAAAGACCTGAACAATGATGATTTTCTCTGGGTGTTTGGAAATTTTGAAGACCAGGAAGCCTAAATACCATGCTATAACATCAACTGGAACAAGGGAACAGCTGGTAAGGACAGCTTGGTTTAATCTTCTTTGTCAAAACAACTACTGCACTTCGAGTGCGTATATGCTCTTGGCATTGAGATTGGACCGAACTTCTTGATGTGTAACCAACCTCTTTATTAAGGTGGTAAGAGAAAGACGAGTAATCGACTTTCTTTTAGAGTCCTTACGAGCAGGACCCACTCTTACTCAAATTAATCTAATCCCACTCATCAAGAACAAGAAATGACGAAAAGAAGGGCCGTACAAGCTCTTATTACCGAAAGGCGAGCCTCCGGTGAAGTTCAAACCAAACTAGCGCCATCCGGTCAATCCGCGTGAGGTAGTGGTCACCCTTCCAACCACCGGCAACCATGTCTCGGCAGAACAAGCATCGTACACCTCATTGACCGAATAACAATGTTCAAGATGAGGAAGACACCGCTACCCCCAAGACCGCTTATCAAACCCGAGTCTGCTCGGTTCGGCCAAGGTGTCCTTCTTCTCCACCAAGATGGGCACCATCCAAATCTTATAAAGATCAAGCCTGTGTCCAAAAAAACTCCGTGGTTCTTTGAGAAAGACTACATGCTTGCTTTTAATCTCTCCAAGAGCGTCTGTTTGCCAATAGACATGGAGCATCACGATCATCTAACCGAGCTCAAGGCTATTCATTTGGCAACAAAATCAATGGTTTTGTAAGTCCACCAATTATTTCATATATATTTTGTCCATCTAATTACACGGTTTAAACTGACCACTCTTTCTCTACCCATAGGCCTTGTAGAAAAACCATGTGGCACACAAGCGTGTGCTAGAACTGCGAAAAACAGTATAGTCGGCCATAGCCGATGCAAATGCCAAGGCAGCCGAACTGAAGGAGGCTAAGTGTAGACACCCCATTTTTGATCGACCTTAAGACTCAGACATCACCAATTGAGCGCTCGGTGATGATGCATATTGTGCTCGTTCTGAGGTGATAGAGTCTCGGCTGAGAGCCTTGACTCCGGACTTCGGGATTCTTTTGTGTTTTGCCTCGGTTTGCGAACTAGGTCTTGTTTTCTCTATTTTCTCTTCCCGAAGGGAGTGAGAGGTCTCGAAGACCATCTCTCAGTGGCCGTAGGCTACGTTTCGTGGTCGTAGGCCACTATTCCCGTTTAGAGACCAGTTTCCGATTTTCGGAGCCATCGGCCGTATGCCTCGGTTCGGGACCGCTTAATTACCTTCGTTTGATCTGGTTTTTGGTACACACCTTATTTCCTCTCCTTAGAGGGACACTGTGGCTCGGGAGACCACCTTCGTGGTCATACGCCACCTCTGGTGCCTAATAGCCTGTTTTCAGACCCCTTTGTGCGTTTTGGCCCCCGAACCCTCGTTTTGCATCGATGTTCATTTTTGGCATGGACCCTATTTTCATTGTTAGGAAGGTGGTAGTAGGATGGGAGACCACCTTTTCTTCTTGGAGACCACCTTTCCCTGGTCGGCCAGTTTTTCTTGGCAGAGGGATGGTCTCCCTCACTTTTGAGCCACAATTTTGGGTCTCCCATACCATCATTGTGTTGCATTCATCTGGGAGACCACCAATATGGGTAGGCTGACCACCTTTTCTTCTTGACCCTTTTGACCCCTTGGTCTCTCTCACTTTTGAGCTACAATTTCGGGTCTCCCATACCACCATTGTATTGCATTCACCTGGGAGACCACCAATCTGGGCTAGCCAACCAGCTTTTCTTCTCGAACCTTTTGACCCCTGGTCGACCGACCAAGGGGAGTGGCCGGCCGACCACCTTAACTAGTTGGCCTGCTTCCTGCTTTTTGCTCTCATTGAATGTGTTCCAACTGTGCCAGCTAGGAGCTATTTGATGCATCCTCCATACACGTGTATAGAGGATGTTTGAAGCTTCCAAGAGAAGCTTTGGCCTCACTTCTCTATAAAGGGAGGCCTCATCTTCCATTGCAAGGGTTGAAAAAGTGCTAGAGCATACATGCATATATCTCCCTTTTGCATCTCTATATTGCCTCTAAAAACTCCATAGTTCTTGACCTATCATACACCAACCCTTAGCTTAACCTTCCCACCATCCATCCAAGAACCTTGGAGCTGTTTCTTAGAGGTTCAAAGGTTACTACATTGGTCCGAGGTTCTTTGGAGGCCTTCTCTACAAGGGTAAGTCTTCATTTCCTCTTTTGTAGCATTATTTTGATCCATTTCTTAGCCTATCTTGCAAGCATATTTAGGCTTTGTCATAAACTGAAAAAAAAATCTTATTTTGAGCTCCTCTTCAAGTTTGATTAAGGTCATTTTTCTGTTGGGGGTCATCTACCCTCTTGCATGCTTCATTTCCTCATGTTTTGAGCTATGCATTAGAGCATTTGTGTTGGCCTTGGTTTATTTTTGGCCACTGAAATCTAGCAGATTTTCAATGGCTAATATGTGTCTTTGAGCTTCAAATCGAGAGGGGTGACCCTCTCACCCTTGTTCTCTTTATTAGCTTTCTTGGCCTTCCAAAGGGCCCCTATTTTCATGTTTCAAAGCCATATTTCAGGCCCTATTTGGTGAGTTTTAAGGTCTTCATTAGCTCTGTCTGGAGCCCATTTTGCCATATAAAGTGTCTATTATGCATGTGTAGAGCAATCCTATTCAAGGCCTTTCAAAGGGGCTTTCACTTGCATGCCTTCTAGACTAATTTCAGGCCATTTTTGATGAGTTTTAGGGCCCTCATAACCTCTATCCAGAGGTGGTTTTGCCATTTTGTATGTCTATCTTATATGTGTAGAACAACCCCTTGCATGGCCCTCCAAAGGAGCCTATCATTCTTGCATGCATTGACTGAGTTTCAGTGGGTTTTTGGGCATATTTTGGCATGGCATACTTCTGTTTTTGGCTGGTTTGGTGAGCTCTCATATGCTTCATATAGTTGTAGTACAACTCATGGTTCACTAGCTTTCTTTGCATGCTTTGTTGACCCTTGATTCTAGCACATTTTAACTATGCCTTAAACTGATTTTATGCATATTTTGAACTGCCCTAGCTCTGTTTTTGGGTCTCATGGTCGAATGATGCTTGTTTTGCATGCTTGTAGTTCAATACACTTGCCTAGCTTTAAGATTGGAGGTCCATTCCATGCACATACTGAGGTGTTTTCATACTTTGAGGTCATTATGCATCATATTTCATAGCTTATGTGAATTCCATATTCCCATGTTTTATACTCTTTAAATGCGTTTGAGAGTCGGGCTTGTATGCCTCATTTACTAACCATTGAATGAGCTCCATTTCTTTGCATTCTGAGCCATCATTTTAGGCCATTTTTCCACTATCTCAGACCTACCTAGGGTCTTTTTGGGGTTGGTTTTTCTATTTGTGCATTGCTTTGTGTACCTCTAATGTAACGCACTTCATTAGTTTCGGTATTCGGGCCATTTAGCTTACATTGTGTGACATATTTTCATGATTCGGGACCATTGTGCATCATGTTTCAGAGCTGGAAATTGTATGTTTGCATGCCATACTTCATCCTTTGCCATGCTTAGTTAGAGTTGCATGTTGTGCCTTAGGATCGGTCCTTTACATTCGTGCATGTTTGCATGTGTTTCGGTTGTCTCATTTTTATCATTTGGCCACTGATGTGAGTGTGGCTGAGGTCCACTCATATTGGTGTAAGTCCATCTTGCATTGTGTATGCCATTTTAGTCCATAGCATCGTGTATGCTAGGTTGCATGTTAGTGCATTGTGCATGCCATGTTGTGTCACGTGCATTGTGTATGCCATTTTAGTCCATAGTATTGCGTGTGCTAGGTTGCATGTTACTCACATTATGTATGCCATCTCATTTGCATTGTGTTTGGGATAGGAGTTAGCCCAAGCACGGGAAACGAGGGACGTTTCGTACTCAAAGTGACGAAACGTGTCTCAATTCCCGGTCACCGACACTCCGGATTAACCATGATGGAGTCTAGGCCTTGTTGTGTTTATATGTGTATTCATTTCACATCGAGTCATGCAATTCGACTCCTCGGCCATCATGCATCGAGATGCATGATTAGTGGTACGAGGATCAAAGTGTGCAAACATATGTGAAAATACTTTGCTATGCCCCTTTCTTGCTCTCTGTTGTAGCAAACCGTAAATCGACCTTCTAGAGCTTTGCACAGCATTCCGGGATTAATTGCAAACAGAGGCAAATCGGGGCATCGTGAGGGATTTTCTGACGAGGCGGCTCGAGCATGCATGCATCTTTCATCATTCGGAACAGAGCTAAGGCGGTCCATTTAGCTTGCATGCTAATTTATTTACTTTCCTAGTTAATTTGTTAATTAATTAGGGTTTTGTAATATTTAATTATTTATTTTGACTGTAATTATTTATTCGGACTGTATTATTTATTCGGACCCTCCGAGCGAGGGCAATTGTGTAATAAGTGTGCGTATGTGTGATGTATGTCTTCCAACCCCATGTCTTTCTCCCTTTTATTTACCAGCTTATGATGGTTCGTTTAGAGCATGTTTCAATTAGCATACTTATGCTCATATGTTTGCATCCATCCATCTGTCTTGCATGCACCGGGCTCAGCGCATTATACTAACTGCATTGTGTTTCAATTCCGAGTTGAATACTTGTTAGTTGTAGCATTTCACATGCCATCTTTAGAATAGCTAAGCCTATTCTAGTTGCATTCCTGCATGTGTTGCATTAGGCATTTCAGCATAGTTAGGATCATGCATTGATTACTAACTAGTTTCTGTTTTGGCTTGGAGTACTCGGTGAGTGTATATGCTTTAGCATCCTTGCATGCGTGTGAGTGACTGCCATGATAGCATGCTTACCATGAGGCTATATGCTTATGTGATATACCTGCGGGTGAAGGTTGGATTATTTGAATTGGAATAATGCATTGACTGTGAATTTTAAGCCCACTTGAGAGTAGCAAAATCATGTTTTCTAAACCCACCTAAGGGTGGCAAATCCGTATTTTAGCCAACTTGCAAGTAGCAAATCGCTTTCAAAAACGAACATGAAATGTTTTGTTCAAACTCAGACGATCCAGTCTATACTTGTATGTTATGCGCATCACATAGTAAATCTAGGCTAATAACCGGAATAAGAACGCATAATGTTTTCAAAACTAGATATCATGGTTAGTAGAGACCGATCTTTGATTGGGCGAGCGGGGGTGCTCACGAAGTGACCTTCCCCAATCGTACCCAAGTTCCCGAGCCAAGGCAACTTTGGTGATGACGGACACGTGGCCTTAGGCACGAGTCAGGGTTTCCTAAATTCCCCCAAAATAAAATATTTAGGTGACGACTCTGTATCTAGCAAAGCAGTCCATGTTTGGCACTTCTTTCAAAAAATCTGTTTTCAAAAACGATTTGTCAAATTTGGACTCTTTGATGATTCATCGGTCTTGCATTGCACTCTGCGAGATTAGATACAGGACCGTGACATTGAGTCCTAAACTATAGTGAGCCCAATGAACAAAACGGGGGATTTCCTCCCGGGACGTTCGGGGACATCAACACTAAGGCAAAGCTGATCGTGCTGGAATTTGAAAATGAAAGGTTGGCCGAACTAGTCAACACAGCAAAGGCCGCCAAGCAAAAAGCTTTAGTTGAGAAAAAAGATCACTATCTATGGAAGTTAGCCAAGTTGGAGAAGAAAAAGAATGTTGAGCTCCAAGAGCTGAGAAAAAAGATGGAGGACGCTGAGGACCGAGGTTTCAAAGAAGGAGAGGAAACCTATGTCCAGCAATGTGAAGCAGCCAAGAATATATTCTTTAAATGCGGTTGGAAGGCTGCGGTTGATCAGCCCGGTCAGGGACATGACTCCGAAATCTTCCTAAACCCTCCACCCCATTTCATATCGAGCTACATGACGGATTATGCAAACACGTCCAGCAGAAGTTCCTTCACAAGGGGGAGGAGAAAGAAGAGGTCCCTAACCCAACCAATGCTCCTTCTGCCAACTCCAACCTCGGTCACCAGTCTTCACTTTCCAGTCCGATGGATCTGCTCAACCAAGCCTTGACCAGCACGGTTGATGGGGTACCCCTGACCGATCTAACCCGTGAAGCTAATGGTGGAACCGGCCTGCCCAGCATCGAAGTTCGTGGTGACTTAGACACCGATCTTGATGACCTCTTTGCCTAACCAGGAGGGCCCCCATTTTTTCTATTTTTTTTGCTTTGTCTTCTTGTTTTTTGTATTGTGTAATGTAACAGGGCTATATGCCCCACTCTTTGTAATCATTTGCTAATGAATGAAAGAAACTTTTTTTGTTCTGGCTCGGTATATTTCCCTTTTCCTGTGTTGTAGTATACATCCTTAATGTATTACCAGCCGAACTAGTTTAGCTCGTTTTACCTCATCCTGCCCACATTATTCTGGCCAAGATACTTTATCTCGATTGAAGATTATTGTGGGAAAAAACTATAAACTTCCTTAATCGAGATTTAATCGCAGAGATTATTGCCTCGGTTTAAGAAAGTAAGGAAAAAAGTTTGTCATATGTGCTAATCTTCTTTAGCCTAAATCCCCAGCTTGGCTAAAGAATGCAAAAAGTGTTTGGTCAAACTTGTCAACCTTCTTAAGCCTAGATCCTTATGTCAGCTGAAGGAAGTAGTAAGTGTTGGTCAAACCTGCCAACCTTTCTCAGCTTAGATCCTTATCTTGGCTGAAGAAAGAAAAATGTTGGTTAAACCTGCCAACCTTCCTAAGTCTATATCATTATCTCGACTGAAGGAAAAAAGTGTTGGTCAAACCTACCAACCTTCATGAGCCTAGATCCTTATCTTGACTGAAGGAAAAAATGTTGGTCAAATCTACCGACCTTCCTGAGCCTATATCCTTATCTCGGCTGAAGGAAGTAAAAAGTGTTGGTCAAACTTGTCAACTTTCCTGAGCCTAGATCCTTATCTCGGCTGAAGGAAGTAAAAAGTGTTGGTTAAACCTGCCAACCTTCCTGAGCCTAGATCCTTATCTCGGCTGAAGAAAGTAAAAAGTGTTAGTCAAACCTGCCAACTTTCCAGTTTACCCCCCTAACGGGTAATGAGATGAACAATTTTTACAACGGAAAGAATTTCCATCGAAAAGTTGTCTACTTATTTTATTGAAAAAGAAAAATTACAAGTGTTTGTAAAAATAGCTTAAAAATAAAATACTTTGAGATTGGCCGTGTTCCATGGCCTTGGAATAGCTCTACCATCAATATCTTCTAGGTGCTATGTCCCTTTTCCTGCCAAACCAATCACTCTGTATGGTCCTTCCCAATTAGGTCCGAATTTGTCATCTCCAGATACCAAAGTGTTACCCATTACTTTGCGCAGTACCCAATCTCCAATCTTGAATTGCCTCGGGTGCACCATTTTATTATATTTCCTGGACAACTTCTGTTGATATAAGGCAATGTGCACCAGTGCTCTTTTTCTTCTCTCTTCTCTAAGGTCTAGTTCCAGGGCTATGGCCTCTCCATTCAAGTCTAGATCAAAATTTTCATTTCTAATGGTGAGGAGGCTAACTTCTAGAAGGATTACAGCCTAAATGCCATAGGCCAAAGAAAATGGTGTTTCGCCAGTTGAGCGCCGAGGTGTAGTTCGGTAGGCCCATACGACATGGGAAAGCTCCTCAACCCATTTACCTTTTACTTTTTCTAGCCTCTTTTTTAGCCCGTCCAAGACTACTTTATTGGAACCTTCAAGTTGGCCATTGGCTTGGGGGTATGCCGGCGTAGAGTTAAAAAATTCTATCTTGTATTCTTCACAAAAACCCCTAAAGATTCTTCCATTAAACTGTGTGTCGTTGTCAGATATCAAGGCTTTAGGGATGCCGAACCGAGTTATGATGTTCTGCCAAACAAACTTTTTGACGTCTTTTTCTTTTATGGATGCGAGTGCTTCCATTTCTACCTACTTTATGAAGCAGTCTATTGCCGTGAGAAAGAACTTTCTATTACTTGGTGTAATTGGAAGTGGTCCTACTATATCCAAGCCCCACATTGTAAATGACCAAGGGCTGGTCAAAGATAGGAGTTCTCTGGCCGGTTGATGTATTTGATGTGTGAACTTCTGACATTTATCACACTTCTTGACATATTTCTTTACATCTGCTTGCATGTACAGCCACCAATACCCTTGGGAGATAGCTCGGTAGGCCAGGGATCGCCCTTATTGATGACTCCCACACACACCTTCGTGAATTTCAAACAAAAATGCCTCGACCTTACTGGGATGGACACACATCAAGTATAGTCCTGTGAAGGATTTCTTGCCTGGCAACGCAGGATGGGGAAAACCAAAACCGCTGTGATTTGGAGTGAATTTTGTTGGCTTCCTTCTTTTCTTCAGGTAAAATGCTATCTTTTAAAAACACTATGATGAGGTCCATCCAAAAAGGACCTAGATCAGCGCAGCATGTTTCCGCCGCTTCTGGTTCTTCAATACTTGGTCTTGGTAAGAAGTCTATTAACAACGGGTGTGGGATAGATGTATCTACCATTGACACAAAACTAGTTAGCTCATCTGCTTTACTATTTTCCTCCCGGCCGATTTGTTCTATTCTCACCACTTCAAATTTCATGATCTCCTTTCTGACCAATTCTTGGTACTTAGCCATTCTTTCATCCTTTGCCTCGTAGTCGCCCGAAATTTGGTTGACTGCAAGTTAGGAATCACTGTATGCCATTAGCTCGGTGGCCTCCATGCGAAATGCTGACTTCAAACCTGTTAATAATGCTTCGTACTCCGCCTTATTGTTGGATGCTGGAAAGCCAAGGTTGATTGCACGTTCAATGGCCAAGCCATCCGGTGAGATGAGAACTATGTCGAGTCCTACACCGTACCTATTGGACGCTCTATCTACGAAGAGCTTCCACATCTCTCTCACAAACAATTTTCAGCAAGTGGAGGGATCTGATGACGCTTTAGAATTAGGGGCATCGCTGCCGATGCTATATTCTTCTAAGTTACAGGTTATTGTTATAATCTGGTCCTCATTGTCTGGTTACCTTAGGACTAGAGTTTCAATTGGGTCTATGTCTATCGTACTGCGGGTTGCTCTTTCTTTCTTTTCTATAAGGCTGAATGGTTTGTTATGTAGTTGAGTGCCCTGCTGTGGGATCTGCGCAATCCCTGCGACACCGTCCCCCTTTTCTCGGTTAGGTCGATTGGGAAAACCTGATGACTTCCTAGGGAAAATTCGGTTACAAAGTCTGCTAAAGCTTGCGTTTTTATTACGGTTCTTGGCCGAAACTTTATGTCGAACTGCCCTAACTCCATTGCCCATTTTAAAATCCGTCTCAAACAAGGCTTTTAATGGGAAAACTGTTAAAATAACCACAGTGTGGGCGTAAAAATAGTGCGACAATTTTCTGGAAGCCATCATTAAAACTAAGGCCAACTTCTCTAATGGCAGGTACCTTGTTTCGGTGTCCAGCAATGTCTTGCTAACATAAAAAATAAGCAGGTGTTATATTCCCTCAGTTCGTACCAACAATGTGCTAACTGCATGTTGGGAAACTGCTAAGTATAAAAAAAAAGTTCCTCTCCTGGTACTGGGGTTACCAACAACAGAGGAGAGGTCATGCACTCTTTGAAGCTTTCCAGAGCGCGACTAAACTCGTCATTCCACTCAAACTTGGCCTTTAGTGCCTAGAAGAACGATCAACACCTATCTGATGACCGGCTTATGAATTGGTTTAGCTCAGTTACTAGGCTAGTGAGATGCTGCACCTCCTTGACTGTGTTGGGCCTCTTGAGATCTTGAATGACTTTGATCTGAGACGGATCGGCTTCTACACCTCAATTGGTCACTAGAAAGCCAAGGAATTTTCCTGACCGCACACCAAATGTGCACTTAGATGCGTTCAGTCGCAGTCCGTGGGTTTTCAAAATTTGAAACATCTCATCTAGGTCCTTGAGATGGTCCCCCTCATTCTTACTTTTGACCACCATATCATCTATGTAAGCTTCTATTGTTCTACCTAACAATGGCTCAAACATTTTAGTGATCATCCGTTGGAATGTTGCTCCGTATTTTTTAGGCCAAATGGCATGACCTTATAGTAATATAATCCCGTGAGTGTTGTAAACGACATGACCTCCTGGTCCGGTTCATACATAGCGATCTAATGGTAACCGCGATACGCATCAAGAAAGTTAAGTCGGTTATGTCCTGCAGTTAGGTCCACTAGTTGGTCTATTCGTGGTAGAGGAAAGCTATCTTTCGGGCATGCTTTATTGACTATCTTGTAGTCTGCACAAACGCTCCATTTGCCGTTCTTTGTTGGTACCACTACCGTGTTGAAAATCCACCTGGAATAGAATACTTCTTTGATTACCCCTACTTCTAGCAAGTTTCCTACTTCTTCTGCTACTATCTCTACATGGTGGAGTGCCGATCGGCGAGTTCGCTGTATAATTGGTCTGGTGGTTGAGTGGACATTGAGTTGATGGAAGATGAAGTTGGGGTCAACGCCAGGCATGCCATACAACATCTAGACAAGCACTTCGATGTTAGAGGTCAAAAATTCCATGATCTCTATTCTCTCGATGCTGGACAGAGACAAGCCGAGCTAAAAGAACCTCTCTAGGTTTTTCTCATCTATCCTTACCTCTACCAAGTCTTTCACTACTTTCTGTTCGGCTGCTTTGCCAACGTCTACGAACAGCTCGTTGCTTTCTGGCTCCTCTACCATTTGTAAGAACCCTTTTGCAGCCCGGCAGCCATTCACTGTTACGAAGCATTGCTTGGACATGATTTGGTCTTCCAAGACCTCTTCAATCATTCCGGCTTCGTTAGGGAACCGTAACACTTGGTGGTAGGTTGATGCTACTGCTCGCATAGCATGCAACCATGCTCTTCCCAAGATTATGTTGTAAGTAGATGGGACTTTCAATACCCAAAATTCTATTTGTTTTGTCATTGTTCTTGCTTTGACTGGCAGAATTATATTGCCCATTGGCCATTCTGGCATTGAGTTAAAGCCGACCATAGGGGATGTTGCGGATGCAAGATCTTTGTCCTCTAACTTGAGTTTCTTGAAGGTCTCATAGTACATTATCTCGCATAAACTGCCTTGGTCAATTAGGATCCGTTTGATATTGAAATTCTTGACGCGCAGAGTCACTACTAGTGCGTCATTGTGGGGCTTTGTAACCTTGCTAAGTCCTTGTTAGAAAAGGTGATGATGTTGCTAGCCTCCGTTTTTCTTTTTTTATGGTAGGTTGTGCACTTAGTACCTCTCTCATGTGCTCAACTTTTTTGATCATCCCTCTGAGTTCACATACTCATTCAGGCTCGATAATTCCATATATCACATTGATTAAGTCTTGGGCGGGCCACCGGTGGCATCCCATCCGGCTGTTGGCGGTCTTGAGAGGCCGGCCGGCTTCTCCTCAATATATTGGTCCAGGTGGCCTGCGGTCACTAACTTTTCTAGATGTTGCCTTAATGGCGTACAATTTTTAGTTCGGTGTCTCTTTTCATCATGAAAATTGCAACAGTACCTATCGTCGTAGCCCCTCTATGCTTCTCCTAACTTGGCTGGCCGCTAAACGAAAGGTTCGTCGTGTATCTCGCTAAGGATTCAGTAGATAGGTTTATTGAACACTGTGGTGATAACGGTTCGGACTCTTAACTTCCTGGCTTGGGAGTCCTCTCGCCTGCCCCTACCATTTTTGTTCAATTGTTCTTTCCTGCCGACTGTGTTGACTTTTGCTGTAGGTTTTCGGTCTGACATCGTTATTGTGCCAGATTTTGCTTTCGTGCGAGCGCCATTTTCTTCTATCCAAATGTGTTGATGCACTTTTTCCATTAGGGCCTCCATTGTGAAGGGTGACGTCATCATCATTGAATCCCTCAACTTATTGCCTGCAAACCCCATTTGTACTGTGCAATAGCGAGCTTTATGAGGCAATCCCTAATCAGATTAAAAGTCTCCCAATACTAGTTGTTGTAAGATTTCAATGTTTCCTTCTCGCTCATGTCTATGGAGAGCAGCTGGTGAATCTCCACAGGTGTCTTGGTGTTTGTTCTAAATTTGGTCACAAATACCTCTGCAAGTTACGCCCACAAAGCTATGCTGCCTTCTGGCAACCTTTCAAACCATGCCAAACCCAGATCACCTAGGCTAAAAGGAAACATGATACACTTTAGTGCCTCATTTCGTCGATATACGGCCATAACCTGGCTCAAGTGGCTTAAGTACATATAGAGGTCCGACTTCCCCTCATAAGTTGTGAATTTAGGTTGATGGAAGCCTAAGGGTAATGGCGCGTTCTCAATCACTAGAACAAACGGCGAGCTCTGCAACCTTGCTAACACTTTGTCTGTTGGTTCATAAACAAGGCGTGGTATTGGCATCCCAACCTCGACACTCCCATGTGTCTTAGGAGCCAATCGTTGTAGAGCTAAGACCCTACAAGGGTCGCGAGCCTGGGTATCCTCCCTTCTTCGAGCCTTTCATCTAGTACTGTTTGCAAGTTTACCGACCTAGGAAACTCTGTGTGTCTAGATGTCATTTGGTGCGAATATGAGGGCCGATAACTGTTTCCTTCGGTCCAAGACCCTTTAGTCCTCGTTCTCTCAGACCTGGAGAAATGAGTCCTGGAAGTCCTTGATTGTGTGTCGCCTGTCTTGAGGCTTCTACTTTCAGCTTGTGACGGTGTGACTTGCCTGTCTCGATCTTCTAAGCGGCAAGAGTGCGTGTTGCATTTGCGCTTCTCTTCTTTTGCTACCCCTTTGCCTTTTATCTGGCGCTTCATCGTCTCCATGTCCGCTGCCATCCTTCTTATCAATTTGTCTTCCTCCTTTATGCAATCCTCTAGAATCTGAGGATCCATCATCCGCCTCTGCCTATTAGGGCTTTGAGAGCGACAAGGACTCGAGCCTCGTCTTTCTCATGTGTCTCTCTGTGGGTTCCGTCGCTGGGGATCTAATTCTGCCATGGACGAGATAAAAGGTAAACCTTCGCGCCTCCCGCTCTCTTCCGAGGTTTGCCCATCAATAGCAAAATGTGGCAATTCTTCATTGTGTGCCACTGAATTTAATTGAAGAGGAAACTCAATCAAAAAGTTTGTTCTCTCTGTGCTATCCACAGACGGTGCCAATTGTACGAGCAAAAAATAATCTTCTCGTATAATCCTGTTGATCAAGTTTGCATTCCTCCGAACATCGTCGCTTTATTACCTGAAAACACAAACGTGAGCTAGCCGGCGAGGATGTATCGAAAACTCTCCGATGCTTAAGTTAGCAAAATAGACAATAGATACAAAGGCTCTGGATATTTGAGAATAAGAATTGTGTCACCTCTACATTGGTCTTGCTATGAGCTTTTATAGATTCTGCTTAGCACAATCCTAGTAAGACTTTAACTCTTCCTAGCAGAGCCCTCCTAGAAATCGCTCTTATAAAGATAACATCTATCCTTATAACACCTTATTCATTGCCAACCAAGTGAGATGGTTGTCACTTCTTTACACAAACCGGTAGTACGGTAAACCGAACTAAAGAAACTCTGTTTTGAGTTTTGAACAATTGCAAGGACGCTCTACCGAGCTGAAACCAGCTCGGTCTTTTCCCTTAGTCCTACTTTGGTCCCTCTTGGGTATAAGCAACCCGGTCCAAATTTTAGCCGAATATCCACCCGGCCTAGGACTGAGCTACTCCACTTAGTGCCTCGGTCCTGACCTTGACCCATTGACTAAGAGATCGCACCTAGCTCGGTCCATTCTAATGAGATGGATTTAGCTCAGCCATTATAAATTACCCTCTTAGTAGTATTAAGTTAGAGATGTAAAATAAAAAGTGTTCATTTGTATATTACCGAATTAGTAATACCATGACAATAATTGTTGTTTATTTTGCCATCTTTGAATGTGATTAATATATAAAATTTCACAAATGTCTTTTTTATAATTTTGTGTGATTTGATGTGTTTTTATGTATTTTTCATTGTTTGTATAAAAATTATTATAAATAATTATAATTTAACTTTATTGTATAATATATAATATTATTATAATAAGACTAAAATAAATAAAAAAGAAACTTACTAATATAAAAAGGAAAAACTTAATTG
The DNA here is from genome assembly GCA_025200525.1 of Camellia lanceoleosa. Taxonomy (NCBI): domain Eukaryota; kingdom Viridiplantae; phylum Streptophyta; class Magnoliopsida; order Ericales; family Theaceae; genus Camellia; species Camellia lanceoleosa. The sequence goes on from CM045763.1 coordinate 208,252,786, forward strand.
AACTCTATGTTATGGGTAGGAATGTGTGCAATGCAATTTGAGTTGTTTAAAGTAAAATTACAAATTTGACGGCGAATTAATGGATTGGCAAATCGTGTTTTGGGCAATTTTGGACAAAATGGCATATTGGAAAATATTTTCTAACAAATTATCAAACACTTTTGTTAGAAATGGGCGCCCATGTGGCATGACCATTTGAATGCTTTGAACCTTATCCAAATAGGTTTTGAATTTGAATTCAAACCTATTTGGATAACCACTCAGGATACATATATTATCTCCATTAACTGATATGGATAGATGAAAAAAACTTATTATATATCTGATATATGAGATATGGGTGATTAAGAAAAAACAACGTATGTTTGAGTTTTTTCCATATACTGACTCTCTCCCAAAAACAATGATCAAAGCCATTTGCACTGTGGTTTATGTGGATGATATTCACTATTGTAATATCACCCCATTGCTGGGTTGATTGACCAGATTCAGGAAGCACGTGATTTACCCACGAGATCCTTCAATTTAGACTCTGTCTGAAAAGATATGACCATAATTTTTATTTCGCTGCGTTATACTTTGTTTACATTGGTATTAGAGCATTAATGGATATTTTCGTGTTTCCTTTAATCATGTGTATATTTTTATATGTATATGTATACATTATATACATGAAACGTAAAGGAGAAAAAAAAATCAACTTTTATTAGATTAAGAGCATAAATATTTTTTTTATGTTCATTAATGTCTTTTTAAATACCATAAATGGTTTTATTTTAAAAAATGGAGTCTGGCAGTACAATAATTAGACCGGAAAACACCCTGGAAGGCGGCGTGTGGGCCTCACGCGCCACCTGACGCCGTGAGCCGCTGCCACACGCCTCCACGCGCCAGATGCCCTGCCGACGCGCCCTCACGTGCCCTCACACGCGCGGCAGTGGCGTTGTCCATGCGCGCGCCGTCCGTGTCACGCATGCGCCGACCGAGCGAGCGCGTTTTCCTCTGCCGGCTTAGGTGGCTTGGTCACGATGCATAAAACCTTTGTTTGTTTTGTTTTTTAATTCTGTATCGCGTTAAATGGTCATTATTAATTCATTACATATTTGTTTTATGCATGGTTTATACTGTTAGACTCAGAATTAATTTTTCTATATTTCTGTAAAATTTTGAAAATTTTACGAAAATAAAAAATATTTTTTCTGTGTTAATAATTCATTTTTTATGCTTTAAAATGATTCTAGTATTGCATAAATAATTTTCTGGGGTTGAAATTTTTATTGTGGACTTCTGAAATGCTTTACTATTTACTGGTATAATTGTTTCAGTTTATCAGTTTCTAGATTTTTTATTTCTAATTTTATGTCTATTTATTAGTTATTTAAAATTCCAACAAATTTCAGAAATATTCCAGAAAATTTTAGAATGATATACATTTTAATTATGGCATAATCTGAATATTGTTTCAGTTTATCAGTTTCTGGATTTTTTTATTTCTAATTTTATGTGTGTTTATTAGTTATTTAAAATTTCAAAAAATACCAAAAAATTTCAGAAAATTTCAGAAGTGATATACTTTCTGTTATGGCATAATTTGAATATTAAATACAGCATACTGTTGTTTTTTGCCTAGAATTTTTAAATTGTTGTAATTAGAATAGCATGATTAATTATTTTTTATTTTAATTCCGTTATTAAATGTAACATAGCACGTATTGATTGTGAATCTACATTATGATGCTGTTGTATGGAATTAGAATTTTTTATCATGCTTTTAGATAGGCCATAGTCAGTGGGAGGTTATTCGGTTAAGAGAAATCTTTGTAGATTGACTTCTGAAAACCAATATTTTGCGCATAAATTAAATTAAATTTTAGATAATTGTCACTTGTGGCGCAATAGATGATTACGAGCATAGCGGATTTTCGATCTTGCGACTTGTGTAATATTGTCACTATTTAATTTAGATTTTTGCGGCAAAATTATATTATGCTAATCAAATTAATCTCAATACGAATTTCTCTCAAAATTGACTTAGCTTATGGAAGTTAATTTGGTTGACCTAGACTTAGTAGAGATGTTCAAATGTGAACAATATAATCCTATTCTTTAGATGAGCAAAAGTCTTGGAGACTTTAGGTCAGACCTTAATTGAGCCAAAGTAAGGAAACATGACTCAAAGTCGCCCTGATTTTGTTGCCTTGGTTGGTACAACAAAATTTGATGTGTGCGTTATGGTTAGCGGCACACTACATAGTTTTAATTGGCGAGTTTTGGAGTTATGAAATTAGTAAGCCCTCAATAGATCTGTATATGATCTTGACTATTGAGCTGCGCGGATTGACTTTGTAATTTGACTTGTAAATAATGTTACATCATTGGATGAAGTAACATTCAAGAGTTACGTCATCCAAGAAATGCGAGCTTAAATAGTCATTAAGTGTAAGACGAGTAGCCAGTATGAGCAGTGTTTTACTCTCTACCCAATTAATTGGGAGTGGATGGAACAAAATTTCATGCACTATAATAGTGTGCGTTGAAATATCACGTGAAGTGAAAAGATTAGCGCTTAAAAGCTGCAAAATCTATTAATACTAAGTGAAAATATTAGCGCTTAAAAGCTGCAAAATCTATTAACACTAAGTGAAAAGATTAGCGCTTAGTGGTTGCAAAATCTATTAGCATTGCCAACTTGTCTAAGTCTGGACACTTACTGTTTCCACACTTGGGTGTGAGACATGAGGAGGGGCTTCTTTGTATGATTCCTTAGTTAGGCTAACGTTTTTTAATAACGTTTACCATTAAGCGCAAACGTTGCAGCATAGTAATGAAAAGGTCAAGGCCGACAAGGTTGTTATGACTCTAAGAATTTGACGCATGGCTCGTGAGAGCATTGTGTTGAATTAGACTCTTTAGCCTAATTCGCGCTTAAATTACTTCAGGAGGTGTCATAGTTGATAGCTTATTCTCTCCTTCTTGTGGATAGTAGAATTAATTGCAAGTAACTGTGAAGCGAGAAATAGATATGGCAAGACGAGTATCATCATCTTTCAACTAGATGCATTAAAGTGAATGGAGAATAAAATTGACTTGAAGGTGCAGGGAATTAGCACTTACTAGTTAAAATTTGCGACTTAGGCGCACTTGATATCTCCATGACATCTTTTTATGATCTAGTGAATATGAATTAGTCGTAAGTCATAACCTAGTTGGGCCTAAACCTTTAAAACTTATCTTCGAGAACTCACACATTAGGATGATTGGAATTAGTTTATGACATTGGTCATGAACCGGTGGCTTATTATACTTAATCACATTAATGAGAAGATGCATGGATGTTTTGAGTAAACATTCTTGGGCCCACTCGCTTATGACATCCTGTTCTCATATGAATGTGTAACTTTGTTCGCAATGGTTGCGCACAAGTAAGTAGGAAAGCCGTAGAAGGTCATTTGTTTTAGCGCATTTAGTCCACTATGATATTTGTGACTAGATATGTGTATGGGTATGATAGCTAAGCCTCAATCTCGACACATTTATAGATTACGATACGCATCTGAGTCAAAACTATTTGATCTCCCATAAGTCAAAAGTTTTGAGATGATTTTTTGACATTACATATATGAGGATGAGATAAATTAGATAATAGCTTTTTGTGCTTTTAGTTTTGATCAAGGTGGCGAGTATCTATTTGAGTTATTTTAGAAAACTCTGTGAAGAAAAATGGATGCTTAGAAAATTGATTATTCCTAATACTCAACAACACAATGGTGTAGTAGAGATAAGGAATTAAATATTGTTAATGTTAGGTGGATAATGGCACAAAATGTTTTCCAATTGAGAATTGCACTAGTATGTTGCCTATATCCCTAACTAAGTGCCCTCCATATCAGATTTTACACTCCATTTGAGTAATGGGTTAGCGGAGAGCCATCTATGGGCGATCTATAATCGTTAAGCAGCTTATCTTTATTTTACTTCTCATAAGATTGCGAAGTTAAGACCTAGGGTTCTATAGCGCATTATTGTATGCTGTCTTGTAAACACATAGGGTTGTGTGGCGCATTATTGTATGCGGTCATGTAAACCCTCCGGGTCATGTGCATATAGGTAAGCAGCTTTGTGGTAGTGTAACTAAGTCACATAAAGTTTTCTAAGTAAAGGTGATGTGTATAGAGTTTTGGAACTCTATAAGATAGAGAATTCTAAGCATAGCGCTTTTATGTAGCCTAGTTGAGAATGGAAAGAAATTTCTAATATCCTAGGGACAGTGGGAGCGATGTGCCTACTAATGGATTACTCCATTAGAGAAAAATACTCTACATTCTTAGTTGCGTGGTAGCGAATATGAAAATTTTCCACATCATCACTGGGTGATTGAGAAGGAAACATTCATGATTGCTCCGCAAGATGATAAAGAGCCTAGGATAATGCCAAAGGCTCTAGTCTCCTATTTTTAGAAAGTGGATTAATGTTGCGCAGTTTAAGACAAAGTCTTTGAGGATTAACCATTTCTATAATTTGGTTGACTTTCCATTATGACGTGAAACTGTTCTAAAGTTATGCGTAAATTTGATAGTCATTGTTGAGGCATAAGGCTTGCTAGATACCGAAAAGTCGCACCATTGAGGAAAGTGTAGACCATGAGAAGACTTCCTCCTAGGGAGTGAAGTTATTTCGACTTAGGCTATGATTGACATAAGTTCGGAACATTGATTTATGGACGTTGTGACCTAACTTCTCGTTGGAGAATTGGATAAGTAAATCCGTCGGGATTTACCTTCTACTTTTATGGTGAAAAGTTAGGAGCGCAAAAAGGTTGCTAGTTCCAATAAATTTTTTACAGCCTAAAATAGTTATCCCAATAGTGGTTCTTAGATTTCGTCAAGCCATGATAGGCTAACGATGATCGATGAAGACCACTGAGGCATGATCAATGGTCCAAAAGAAGTTTTTCCTTACTTAGTCATTATGAGCCAGGAATTTATAGGGTTGTCGCCACCTAGGGTAGGCAGTCCTCTATTTTAGATATGATGGACATGGGTGATGTAATTTATATGCTCGGATGTATGATCCTTAGGGATTGTTTTGGGAGAATTCCTATTTTGTCTTCGATGACTTACATAAGGAATATCCTAGAATGATTCTAGATACAAAATTGCAAACCCATTGACTTACCTATCGGTAAAAGCCAGAGCCTTAGCTATTGAGTGTATCCTCGGATTGTCTTTGGGAGAAACAGATGACCTGTATTCCTTAATCTTTTTCTTTCACGTGGGAGCCTATATTCATACAATGGAGTGTATTCGGCATGATAAGTGTTATCTTTGGTAAATGGTCAACCGAGTTGTTTAAACATTGACCTTGCTCATTGAACTGTGGATAGAATTCTTTACTAGTAATATATTAATTTGCTCATTGTAAAATTCAATGCGCTAGTTGGGCGCATCCAGAATGAACGCAAATTGATCACCAAAATATCTTTAGAGAGGTTATTGCACAAGAGGTAGTGATCTTGAATCACTTCATGTGAGGCGCACATGGTGGATTCCGTTGTATATACTTATCGCAAGAGGTGCTGATAAGGTTTATGTTTGGAATCTAGACTTGCGCAAGCTGTGGTCAATTTTTTTTAAAATCGATCACTTATTTTGAGATGATGGGATGTTGACACTATTATGGTTTGTGTCACAATGATTAGCAGATGATGATGTCAGCAGGCAAGATTGGCTCACTCACGAGCAACGCTCGCGCTTGAGAGCGAGCGAGGATGAGACTAGTGGTTTATTTTTTATTTGAAGCCAAGAGAGGCTTAAAATTATCCACTATGCATGTCGCCTTGGTTACAACCAAGATGAGGTCGTGTTAAGGACCAAACATGGATGTTAGTACCCACTTTCCATGTTGTGCCTATTATGATTAGCCAGATGCGAGATCTCATTTGGTGCCTAGAAGGCGAGCAGATAGAGAATTCGGGTTAGGCGCTAGAAAGTGACTAAACTAATATCTGTACGGTGTATTGAGTATGACGTCACTCTTTTGGAAGAGTTACTCCACCGTAACATGTATTCATACTACATGTGCTTGGCGACCGAGTAATGAGGTGAGAGAATGGATCCCTGTTTCCTCACCGTGTGAGTCTTACATGTCATTATTGATATGACTTTCATTTATGTACCCTTTTGTGACTTTTGACTATGTCATAAGGTAAGGGATTGATGTTCTGCTACTTTGGTATGTTGCCTGCGGTCATATATGATTCGGCCTTAAGGGACATCACTGGGAAAGCGGTCAATCCTAAACTAAATGGCATGAGGGTAAAGGGAAGATCATCTAGTATTACACCACTGTTGTATATTCACTGCCGGCAACTCACATCGCTCTGCATAAGAGGCGGATTGAGTGTAAATATATTGCAAGAATTGAGAAGGTCAAACATGCTCTTTTGAGGGATTAGAGATGTTTTTTGGACCGGTGTAATTAGATGGGTCTGGGGTATATGAGACACTATTTCTGTTCTTTTTTGAGTTGATGTCTATCTTTGACTCATATTGAGTTTCTAGTATAAAGCTCCCACATACAGGTATTCTTAGCGGTCGCACGGTGCATTGGCTAGTATGAGATTGTTTTTTTTTTTTTTGGGAGATTGAGATAAAGATGTGACAGTGTCATGCCAACTCATGTACGAGTGGGAGATGTTAGAAATGGGCGCCCATGTGGTATGACCATTTGAATGCTTTGAACCTTATCCAAATAGGTTTTGAATTTGAATTCAAACCTATTTGGATAACCACTCAGGATACATATATTATCTCCATTAACTAATATGGATAGATGAAAAAAACATATTATATATCTGATATATGGGATATGGGTGATTAAGAAAAAACAACGTATGTTTGAGTTTTTTTCCATATACTGACTCTCTCCCAAAAACAACGATCAAAGCCATTTGTACTGTGGTTTGTGTAGGTGATATTCACTATTATAATATCACTCCATTGCTGGGTTGATTGACCAGATTCAGGAAGCACGTGATTTACCCACGAGATCTTTCAATTCATACTCTGTCTGAAAAGGTATGACCATAATTTTTATTCCGCTGCGTTATACTTTGTTTACAACTTTCATAACATATAACATTAATTTGCATAATATTTTTCATATATATAACACAAACTAATTTTACTTAATATGTTTCATATATATATAACTACTAATTTGTAATAAATTTCACATTTTAAATTTCTGTCACACTCATTTTACTTTGATATTTTATTAGAGGTCAAAAAATATATATGTATTGACTATAGCGAAACGGAGCGATTTTGAAGACGAATTATTAATTTTAAAGTTTAATCCACGATTAATGAATAAAGCAGTACAAATTAATATAAATCGATATAATTTTAATATATTAAATGATATTTTACACAATCTTAACCATGGGATTGATTTTTCAATCTCTCTCAATTCAAGGCATCCTAATCCCACAGTAGAGTAAAAATATTGAATCCACATACATTTACAATTTAATTATTTTTTCATAGCAAATCAAATGACTGAATAATATTAGCACATTAATTTTATTCTAATGTGATTTGAGATATTTTTTATTTAGCTCTCAAGAAAAAAATTTATATTAGTTTAAAAATAATTAAAATATGCTTGTTAGTTTAAGAATACTATCTTTTTCTCTAATCAAATGCCCTCAATATAGTTTCATTATTCTATCGTTTTTTACTGTCACTACCACTAACACCGTCATTTTCCATCACTGATGACAACTTCTTGATGACCAGCATCAGTTGCTAATGACCATTTTCTAACAACTCTTTAGTAAAGTGAAATTTTACTGATTTAGTACAGTGAAATTTTTCGACGATTGTTTTTAGAGACTGTCCGATAGAGTTAAATTTCACTATACTAAGTTAATAAATTTTCATTATTAAATAATAATAATTATAATAATAATAAATTCAATTAATTGCTAAAAATTACAAAATTAAAAGTCAATTGAATATTTATGTGTTAGGATTTTTATTTATTTTTTTACCTTGATGAAATTTTACTTTTTAGATTGAGTTAGTGAAATTTCATTGAGTGGTTAAAATTGTAAAATTAAAAATCAATTGAATTTTTACTATCTTAGGAAGTTCGAAGACCAAAGTCACTATGTGAAGGTTTGTCCAACCAATGAGATTTTATGATTTGTTTATAATATTTCTTATTTTGCAAACCATGTTAATATCTATTATTAACAATGAACCTAGAGCATTGCTGTATAATTACTCTCTTCTATTTTTTGATACAAGATATGATATTAACAACTAGTAGCTAGATAAACCCCAGCTGATAAGCTGATATCTCTCCATATACTCATCCATAGGCACAAGATGAAATTTTAACAAGTTAATAATTAAATTACTATTGAAAATTAATATTTTTTTATAAATTCAAATATGAAACCCCTTTCCAAGCCAGATCTTTTTCCTTTTTTTTTTTTTTATTTGCCAAGATTATGAGATGTTAGTTTGTTAGTAAAGTTATATTACAATAAAGGGTCACCGTTGTTTCATTAACTCGAATCCCTAACATTCCCTTCACTATACTTTTGCTCCGTTTAATTAGAAAGAAATAAATGATGGAAAGTAAAAATAGTAGAAAGTAAAAGAAAAGGAAAATATAGGTATTGTTTGGTAGAATTTTACAATTATGATTTGAGAATAAAATTATATTTTGAGTTTGTAAGTTTTGAAATTATGATTTGAAAAGAAAAAATTTGTTTGGTTATGTGTTTTGAATAGAGTTTTGAATTTTTGATGTGACATATGAAATGAGAAAAATTGTTTGGTTATAAATTTTGAAAAGAGTTTTCAAAACTTAATTGAAAAACTTATAACTCATAACCAAACACACAACTTAAAACTCTATGGAAAATTATATTCAAAACTCACAGCCAAACTCTTTTTTAAATTCAATTCAAAAAAATAATGTGTTATTTTTGGTCTAAAAAAATAATTTTTATATTTTAAAAATATCAATAACAAATATAAAAAAAAATTTCCTTCCAAATAACAGTTGGCGATTGGCAATTGAAAAAAAAAAAATTAAAGTATTGTTCCGGACATCCAGATAGACCAAAAATTCCAAAACTATCTTGTTTACCAAACATGTTTTCAAAAAGTGTTTTAAAATTGCTTTAGAATCATGATTTGAAAACTCAAATCAAACACAGTATGGGTATAATTAATTTTAAAAAGTTAAACCAAACACAAATATATTTTCTCGTATCAATTTAATTAGAATGAAAATTTCATAAAAAAAATAAATAAATTCTAATTATAAGTGACTATTTTTTAATATATATATATATATATATTTTTGGTATTTTCCTATGTTTTTTTGTAAGAAACTGAAAGCTGCTATTATGAGTTATACAAGAAAATTTACTTTTTCGTAATTACTACCACTTTCATGTTAAACAAACTTAGAATTTTTTTTTTCCATTTCTTTCACTTTTTACCATTTTTATCCTAATCAAATTGAGCGTAATGTATAATTAAGATTGGGCAAAAATATTGTCCAATCTGCTAAAACCGCACCGATCCGCTCCGCATCAATCTGTACCGCTCTACCCACCAACCGTGGATTAAACTTCAAAATTTATAATCCACTTTAAAAACCGCTCTACTATATATATTTCTTAGCCTCTAATGAAATATCAAAGTAAAAATGAGTATGAGATAAATTTAAGATATGAAATTTGTTACAAATTAGTAGTTACATATATGAAACATATTAAGCAAATTAGTGTTATGTATTATGCAAATGTTCGTGTAAAAGATAGAATTCTTTTCCACAGGAAAAGCGAGATGATGTGCTCCTTTCTATACTTTGCAAAGAGTAACCAAATCATCAATGATCATCTCTAACCATGGTTGATCGGGAGGACCCTCCGACGGTCAAGTCAAAATACTGTTCAGCCATGAGAGAGTTTTATTTTGAGAGAGGATTTTTAGATTACCTTTGATTTGTCCTTTTAGCTTTAGCCATTTTGCTTTTTATAACATTCTTGACTTAAATCTCATCCGCTGAATCAATATTTGATCAAAGAGTTATGTCTGCTTTTGGATCTAGCCAGGCAAGTGGTCATGTTGCTTTTATCTTTAATCATTGGATCATTCTTTCTTTGATGGTTTAGATTGCATCAGATACTAGTGGCCAACTTAACACTTGTGTCGTTTAGTAGACCTAACCTTTGCATTTACTGTTTGATGTCTCCATCGTTAGATGAAGATAAATCCAACGATCCTCAAGCATTCTGCCAATCTCATTCTAGAAGAAGATCTCACTACTAATATGCTCAATCACGTGTCATTATTCTGCCAATTGTCTCTAATGGATCACTTAGTAATCTGTCAGGGCCTTTTCTTTTGGGTTACTTTGCCTAATTATTTTTGGACTTGGGCCGACACTTCATCCCTCTACACTGTGATAATTAGTTAGAATATTTTTTAATTTGTCAATTTATTAAAAAATTATAATTTATAATTTTATTCTCAAATTATCAGATCACACTGCGAAGGCACGTATGTATAACTACAAAACCACCGGTCAAACCCAAAGCCAGATCTTAACCCCACGATTTGGGGGTTTCAAGTCTATTTCCAAATTTATTGGATTCATAAGAAGGTAGTTGCTGTTCGCCTTATGTGGTCCACCAGACATGACCCGACCCGAGGACATAAAATCGTTTTCTGCAGGCTCTGCTTTGGGCCTTGTATTTTAGCAGTGGAAACGTGGACGTATTGCCAGCAAGCGAAGCTCACAAACTGTTGAGTCAGTCGCGCCGAATATATTCAGAAGAAGAAGAAGAAAGAAAAATGGGAATGGAATTGCGTAGCCTCAAAGCCTCCTGCACCTCCTACAAGAACACCACCAAAACCAAAAAAAAAACCAGGATGAAGTCTTATTATTATGAGAAATTTGTGTAGGTGGGTTTGAATTTAACATCTCTTCTGAAAGGTGCGAACATCAGTATATAATATATACAGACTGAAATGTTGGGTTTGGAAAACAAAACAAAAAAATGAAAGGAGGGGTGGTTGAAGGAACAGGAAGGGTGTGTGAGGAGTTCTCAGCTGGGTATTATGGGCTTTGCACTGTCGGGGGTATGTTCGGTGCTGGTACTTCCCATCTCGCCACCACTCCCTTTGATGTCCTCAAAGTCAATATGCAGGTAACTTGTTTGCTGTTCCATTCACCATCATTTTTTCTTTCCTTGAAATTTCCTCAACAGTTAATTGATTTTTGTTTGTTTCTGTTCATTGGGTAGTCAATGTCATACAGTAATGCTGTTTTGCTTGGTATGTATGTAATATAATTGGGTGAAATTGAAATGTTCTTATGAGATTTCTCGGATTGGTTTTTTGCCCTTTTGTTCTGGTGACTTTATGTCACACTATGTTAGTTTGTTAGTTAATTAGAGCATCTCCAAAGTTGTATTTTTTTTCCATCAAATTTGAGTTAAAAAAACTCTATTTGATATCGCGCGTTCTAAGACTATCTCCAATGATTTACCAAATGTTTCATCAAATTTAAATTTGATAAAAAAAAAACTTACATTTTGCTGCTTCAAAATCCATGATTTCTCAAATCTTTCATTAGATTGAGGATGGATGTGCCTTTCATCAAATTACTGTTCATAACCGTTGTATTTTCACCATCGGATGTCCCTTGGATGTCTCCCGGATGATCTCCTCAAGGCAAAAATTTGTGAAAAATTTATACTGGCCGGTCGACCGACCGGACATCCACCAGGTCGACCCCCGAATGACCACCTCAAGGCAAAAATTTGTGAAAAAATTATACTGGCCGATCAACCAGCCTGACATCCAGCAGGTCATCCGTCCGATCGACCGGTGTTTTGATAAAACTTCAAAAACCTCCATTGGAGCACTTGATATCAAATGGACCTTTTACTCAAATTTAATGAAAAATTTAATGCATTGTTGGAGATGCTCTAACGGATTGTCATCAAATCACTAGTCGACCGAGAGCAGAAGCAGAGGGAAAAGAGGGCCAGGGGGTCACGTGTCCCCCCTCAGTTTTGATTTATTTATTTTAATTTCTTTTTTTTTTGGTATTGTTGTCCTATACAAAATGTTTTTTTTTTTTCTTTTCTTAACATATTTTTTGACTAAGGGTTTATTGTATTGTTCATAACAAGTAGTTATTTGATACTTTGAGAGCACTATGTGGTATTTTTTATGTAGTAGTTTAAACTAATAATATAGCGAAAAATCTTATAGATTGGATATAATAAGCTCATTATTTTCAGACAGTTGACAGACTACTTAGTGTGATTCGTGATTTTTCATACTTTGAACATTATGTAGGCAATGCTATATGGTATTCTAAGACGGTTTAATAATTTTTATTCGAAACACATCATTTATAAGTAATGTCATCTCTTTAATATTTTTTTGTCAAATAAAAATTAAATAGATTTTATAATAATTTGTGCTATCAATGATGTGTTTTATTTTCTAAAATTAGGAATTTTGATCCATAATTTTTTATGCTAAAATTGCAAACTTACATCACCATCCCGCACCAAGTTATTCTATACTATTATAGAATTTTAATTTGTTCCTATTAATAATGAATATGTAATTTTTTATGCTTAAATTTAGCTCATAAAATTATTATTATCTTAATGTTGATCATATTTTTTTTAAAGTAAAAAATTATAATTAATAATACCCCCTCTAACTTAATTTCCTTGCTCCGCCACTGACCGAGAGGACGACTGGACAAATGTCTGGCCGGTCGACCGGCCAGTGTAATTTTCACTAAAATTTAAAATATGTTGTGGGCAATTTTTCATAAAACTGGTCGTCCGGTGGTGTTGTACCACTTGCAACTCCAATGTCTCTAAACAGTAAATTGGTGAAAACCCCATCCATCCTCAATTTGATGAAAACTGCAGCATATCCTAGATTTGATATTGGTTTGATGAAACCATTGGAGCAACAAAAAGATACTTTTTTCATCAAATTTAAATTTGATGAAAGAAAAGGTACTGGGTTGGAGATGGTCTTACTTGGAACTTTCTGAAACTTGGCTGTTTACCATTTTATCATATTGCCGCACATATTTGATATGATATATATTTTTCCCTTCTCGGTTGTGTGTCTTCATTCATTTTTAGTCCCTGTTCTAGAGAGAGGAAAGAAAAGAGAGTCAACAAACAATAACCCATTGAAAGGCCTGAAAACCTTGAGCAATACTAATTGTATTGCGGTGCAGTGCATTGGTTGCATATGTGTGTGCGTGTATGTATATATATATAAATGTGAGCATAGGATGCATACGAATTTGAATTACTAGTTTTGTACAAAGTCAGCTTTCAAAACTAAACGAGGAACCCATGAAATGTTTAATTACAAGGCTACATGACGTTTTCTTTATATTTACTTTTCAATTGAAGATTTAGTTTAATTTTTATTTTTTAATTTTTATAAGCGGATCTGGTGCTTTTCCCTGACTAATCTCTCAGTTGCATTTAGTCACCCATCCCACACATGCTAGGTAATTACCGAGCGCAGAACCAGGGGTGGAGTGGCCCCAAGGAAATAAAACACGTAATGAGATTTGAACTTGTGAATTACACTTTTTGAGGCACTTATCACAGCTTAATTTATCACTCAGGTATCTCTTAGGGTTTAAGAGATTATTCTTTAGTCCTTATTCATTTTTAGTGCATGTTCTAGTTATTAGTGTGTCAAGTTTGTTGGAAGATGAATGAGAAAAATTTGAAGGGTACTTATATGATTTTAAAGGGAAAATTTTGAAAACATTTTCAAAACCTTAGATTAAAATATATATTCCTAAAAATTGAGGGGGGGCACATGCCCTTCCCGGTCCATTGGTGGCTCTACCACTGGGTAGGGTAAGGTGACCCTAACTTGAGTCATTTTATTGGGAGAATGTGGCCTACGCTGCTGGGCTGTCCTCTGGAGGACACTTCCATTAGAAGCGACTTGTTCCCCAGACTTCTTTTTAATCTTTGAGGTGGTTATTTGTTTGCCATTTGGTGAGGTGATTGTTGAAATTATACTTTTCCATGTTTCATCATTTCATTCATTGTCCAACTAGTGGATTAAGTCTTTTCAAGTTTAGTTTTTCTCTTCACATATTTTTCAATGGGCATGCTTGTAAAACAATGGCAATCGTTAAGAGTTTCCTCTTAGGGTGTTTATCACTCACAATAAATATTGATCGAGGAGAGAGAGAGAGAGAATTCATTGAAGTTATCAAATGGGATTGAGCACATCAATTTATATTCTTCAGTAAAAGAATATCGAATGATTGATTCACCATTGAGAGCATTAACCCCCAAAGGACGAATATTGTGATGTTCTAATGGCGGCAGATCAAACAAGAACTTGATGAGCGAAATCCGCTGGTTCCTCCCTTTATTGAAATTGAAGTCTTGAAGTCAGATCAAGTGATAGAAGAAGCCTGTCCTGGCCTCTTTGCAAGAACTCCTTTTGCAGAAGATTAGTAAATTACTTGAATTTTGGAGATATTTCTGACAGGATAAAGAAGATTAGTAAATTACTGAATGTTCCAATGGTTGATGGTTTTGGGTGCAACTATTCTGAGAGAAAAGGACAGTGAAAATGTTCTGACCATTCCAACAGTGATAACTTATTCCAACAACCACAACTCTTATGGGAATGAACATGACCCAACAAACTGTTGTGACTAATGGTGTTTTGAATTTCAAAACAAACTCTTCCACACAATCTTCATTGTGTGGGAACGCCTCTCACCATCCCAAGGTGAGATACAGTACAAGAGGTTCCACTATTAATATGGTATGATCCCCACTTTGTCCATCAATATTTGGTAATAAGATTACTTCTTTCTGCATTGAAAAATTGGAAGAGAAAGATTTGTTCCCTTCAAATTTGATATGCCCTTTTCTTGTTAATCTAATATGTATTTATCATATTTATTACTTTTGCGATTTAACTGTTCCAATTTTGCATTCTTATATTTTGGGCTGGTTACCTCAGCCCCATGCCATGTTGTTCTGTGGAGCACCTGAGTTTCTCTTCAATTGGATCTTTCTAGTAGTCTGTCTATCTGACTGTATGTTTACTTCAGGTGAACCCAGTGAAGTACCACGGCATCTCATCAGGTTTGAGTACTCTGTGGAAGGAACAAGGCCCTTCTGCCCTTTGGAGAGGTTGGTCTGGCAAATTCTTTGGATATGGTGTTCAAGGCGGATGCAAATTTGGTCTCTATGAATACTTTAAGAAGCTATACTCCAATGTGTTGGTAGATCATAACAAGAGTGTCATATTCTTTGCCAGCAGTGCATCTGCTCAAGTATTTGCTGATGTGGCTCTCTGTCCATTTGAAGCAGTCAAAGTCCGTGTTCAAACACAGCCCAATTTTGCGAAGGGCTTGCTTGATGGGTTTCCAAAATTATATGCATCTGAAGGGCTTTCTGGGTATATTACCAAATAACATGATTGTCTTTTCTTCTCTTCCTTTATTTATTATGCTCACCTTCCATTGTACTAAAGCCGGAATGCATTTATACTTTATTGCAGCTTTTATAGGGGACTTATTCCACTTTGGGGTCGTAATATCCCATGTAATATCTCTACTTAACTGCATTTAATTTTTGAAGTTCTCATTGCATGTTTTAAGACTTTCCTAGCTCATATATTTTTCTGTTCGGTTGATGCACGGGATAATATGGTAATCTACTTTGCTATGGCATGCATGGTTGCAAAGCTAGAATTATATCAGGAGAAACAGTCAGTTTGGAGTTGAATGTTATTTGATAGACAATACTAATCCTCTAAACTTGTGCAGGCCTGTTAATTGTGTGCATAACATAGTGATTGGGAAGCATGCTGACATTCAAGCTTGCTATGTAGTCATGTAGTTAGTTACGATGATTTGCTCATATTTGTCATGGTCCATAACTCCATGGTTTCTGTGTCTTTTTCTTCCCTGTGGTTCTTTGCTAATTTCTGCCAGGAAATCATTGAATTTAATTTATAATTGTGAGAAAATGACTGATTAAGTTTCATCTTGGGAACTCTCTTCTTCTTCTTCTTCATTTTTTTTTCTTCTTCTTCTGGCCTTAACCCATACAGTAAAACATCTTTCTAATGTCATTTATTTTCACATAGAACCACGTGATAATGGTGTGATGCTGACAATATCTTACTGGTTGGCCACTTAGCATTTTGGGTCAATGTTAGTGCTGAAAACATGGAATTTGTGATAATCTTTCATTTATAAACCAACCCCTGAAAATTCAAGGCACAATATGTTTTGTCATTTAATGGGGTTAGCAATCAGTGTGTTTAGCTTCTAATATTGTGTTTATATTTCAGTTGTAATAATTGATCATTAAGCGAAAACATATATGTTTTTACCTACATAGTCTTCTAAACCCATTTTCCTTGTTTATTTATTTATTTTTAAACATTTCTTTGACAGTCTCTATGATAATGTTTTCAACATTTGAGCACTCGGTGGGCTTCATATATCGCAATGTTACCCAAAGAAGAAAGGAAGATTGCTCGAGAGCCCAGCAACTTGGTGTGACATGTTTAGCAGGCTATGCAGCTGGGGCTATTGGTACCATTATCTCTAACCCTGCTGATAATGTTGTTTCCTCTCTTTACAACAAAAAGGCCGACACTGTGCTTCAGGTACTGCCTTTGTTGAAGCTCTTCTTTGGTTCAATTCAGGTCATCTAAATTTCATAGCGTTTGTTGCATTAGTTTGATTTTTGTCTTTCAGGCTGTGAAGAACATTGGGTTTGTCAATTTGTTTACTAGAAGTCTTCCTATTCGAATCACACTTGTGGGGCCTGTTGTAACTATGCAATGGTTTTTCTATGACACCATTAAAGTTCTAAGTGGATTGTAAGTGCTCCTCTCTTAACTACTCAGAATTTTGGGGGACTACATTGGCTTCCACCATCAAAATAATGAAGCCCCTATAGACGTAAAGACTTGACTTCGCTGAACCAGCAATACTATTTGTTGGCTCCTACCGCTTGTCCCAATCCTTTAGAAAGTTGCATATGCACACACAGTGAAAATAACACTTCATTTTGTAATTCAGTGATCATCCTTGTAGTGTTAGCTTTGACCTTCAAATGCTAATATCTTTGCTGACAGTTCTGGGTGGGGGGGGGGGGGGGGGGGGGGGGGGGAGGGCCTGCATGTGTGTTCCCATTGCATTAATATAAGTGCCATATGACTGTTGAGATGTAGTATCTAAAATGAAAATACACGTTCACAAACTCGCATTGTTTTTGTTTAAAGTTGTTTCAAAATAATCACGTAAACCATCAAACAATTTTTTTTGGGCAAGTGATCAAATCAGTGTTGTTTGGTTTGCTATGGTGAGAGATCATACATTTGTTTATATGAAAGTTGATGGCTGAAGTCCTTTAAAAAAACATTGGATCCATTAAGAAATGAAAATGGAGTAACCGAATATGGCTTAGGTTGTGACATTATCACAGAAAATGTCAGTGAAGATATTTTTTACTATCCTGTGGAGGATAATTGGTGGGATATGATTTAGTGTTATTTCTACCTCTGAAAGTAACGCTGATAAAGTTAACCCTGTTGTTCTGAATGAAGTGGAATTTCTTCTTTCTAAGGGATGCCCCCTAAATTTGTAGTTCCATATATTTTCTATAGTTCCTTTTTTATTTTTCTCTCTCCTAAATTGATTTATGTTTGAAAATATTCAGGCCTACCAGTGGAGGGTATAGCATGGATCTGGAAAAAGCTATCTGATCAAAGTACTGGAATGAAATACAATAATTCAATCATTTGCGAGCATGGGAAATCCATCATCCCTGCATCAAATAATGGCAAGTGATTGTATATTTTGTTAACACAAACAGAAATTCATGGCTTATCCACTTAGTAACATCTATCTCCCTTTATATTTTGTTCTGTAGTTCATATCTTGTTACAAGATCTACCTCCCTTTATTTTTGCTCGTCTGTAAAGTCTAGTTTAGCTGTTGTCTGCGTGAATTTGCAGTCCAGCTACATAGATATACTGCAAATTGATTTTAGTGACTATATATGCAGTGATTTTATGTAAGAGAAACTATAAACAACACATTTTTCATGGAAATATGTTAGTATTCTCTAGTTATTGATTAGCACTGTCAAAAACTTTTATTGTACATGTTTTCTCTGATATGAGTGGTAGGATTTAACTAATGTACCATGATCGCTATCATAGAATACTTGTTTGGCTAAGGAATGAGAACTGCTAATGTTCAATGATCCATATATTGGTTTGTAAATATGCGGTGTGCTATTTTTCCAAGAGCAAGGTAACTGGAATGAATTTGTACGACACTTGTAACAGAGGAATGGCCTTGATCAGAACTTTTTATATATAACAACCGAATCCAAAATTATTAGTGAGAGGAGAGAATATGGTGGTGGTAGTAATTGAGGATAAGACCTGAGTTTCAACAATATTGATCCTGTCATATTTCAACAGGCATGTTGCTGTGGATGAAGCTGACTATTCTGAATAATTAAGAGCACTCGAACAACCTCTGTGATTCTGAAATTTGTTGCCTTAGTTAAGACAGAAACCTTCCAGTAGTTTGTTTCATGTCAAAATTAGAACATCCTCACTGAATGGAGTTTGTGGGGGAACAGCTGAATGGGCAAAACTGGTGTCTGTGATTTCTTCTCTCTCAAAATCAACACTTCTAGAGAGATCCAAAAAGTGACTTTTAATTGATACTAGTTTCTTACCATTTCTCTCCTCTTAACTTATCCAAACACGTGATTTGGTAGGAGAGAATCACTTTTTTTTCCCCTCTAAATCATCCAATCTAAATGAGCATGGTTTTTGGACTCGAGGCTTTTGTATTTGTTCTGGTTTATCAAAAGAAAAGGTGGAGCTGAACCATCTAATTTCTTGCAATCCTTTGCCATTGAACTAAAGGAATATTAGGACTGGTCTTACACCCCAAAATTCATTTCATTTTGTTGTTGTTGTTTTTTTTTTTTTTCTTCTTCCCCCTCCCACTCTCTCACCCAATCTTCTCAATCACATCACGAGATCTGATGGTTGTAATTGATTTCCATCTTGTATCATTTTCATGGTGAGGTATGTAAATTGCAATGTTAAAAGTTGTAGAGCTGCAGAGAGGCTAAGAAGGGTTGTAGGTGCGTTGACAGGGGAGGGAGGTGATGAACAATGTATGTTGAAATGTTTGTGTTTGTTATGTGGGCTTAGGTCTTTGGTCTTTTGGCTTGTTAGATTAGTTAATAATTATTACGTAAGGGTTGTTTGGTTGTGAGGCTAGGTGATGAGTTTGGTTTGTGATGCAACTGCAAAATAGGTATTTTAAATAATCAAATTGCTGACATTAGCATTTGTTTTTGTAAAGTGTGGTAATGTTCAATTTTGTTCTTCTGTTTGATCTCTTTTTTGGAAGCTTTTTCATTCCGATAAAATGATATAAAAAAATTCACTGGTAAAGTTGGAGAGATTCTAATCATCTGCCCGAATTGAAAAATTACTCTTTCATAATATTTGGAAAAATGACTAATAGATTCTAATAATTAGATTTAATTTTCATCAAATCCTATTGAAAATAAGTTTCGGTAAAATCATCTCTAAAAATAAATTTTTGTAACTATTTTTTGCATATATTGCTAAAAATTGACAGTTAGTGATTTTTTTTTTTTTGTTACGGTTTTTATAAATTATAATTAGTGATATTTTTCCGTGACGCTACTGTTACTGAAAATTAAAAATTAGTGACATTTTTTTAAACTATTGCTAAAATTTATAATTAACGACATTTTTTGTAACAAGATCTTTAAACTGTTGCTGAAAATTAACAACTAGTGATTTTTTTAATAATATTTGATGAAAAACATCATTAATTATTAAAAGACCTATTAGACAATAAATATACTCATTAAGACTTATGCGTAAATTCTTTTTCATATTTTTGAGAGAAATGCTAATGATCTCAAATGCGTTACTAATATTTCTATCAAATATTTTACATGAATGTAAGATCTAAATAAATTTTATACCCATATAAAATATTTAATAAAAATATTAATAAAGCATATTATTTTATTTTTCATTCAAACCTTTCATTATTTGACACACCGTTGGCTGACATTAAATTTTTTCGACTTTACCGCAAATTTAGTAAAGCTCAGATTCAATGAAACACATTGTTCACTCTCAAAAGACTAGTCTAAGCTTTAGAGAGCTAAGTGCATGACTAACTTTTTTTTCTTTTTTCTTTTTTTTTTTTTTTGGTATAAATTTTTTTAACATGATCCACATGACCCTTTTCCATTCTGGTCAGCCAGTCAACAATCACGACACCACCACCATCACCATTTTTTCTTTTCTTTTTTTTGTTATTTTTATTTTTTGGTTTTTGCAGTTGACGTGGTCAACTTTAGGTACCTACCAAATACATTTCAAACTCTCAGCCAGTGTCCAATGGCTGCTAATATCTTCTTCTGAGTCTTTAAGTCTTGGCTGCCAAAGGTTTGACAAAATCTCTTCCTCTCTTTTTAAGAATAAGAAAAAGAAAAAATTCTCAGATGTAGCCTAAAAACAAACCTATTCCTTAAATCCTTATTTCTTAACTATTAAGCTATATTTAAAATTTAAATTTGGAAAAAAATTGTAAAAAAAAAAATGGGAAGAAAATATTATATTTCATTCACATTTTTCTAATATAATTTTTTTGCCTAAATTTAAAATCTAAAAATATTAGTAGTAATATATATAGACAGTCTAATGGACCTTCGATCATCTTTCTCAAATAAACCATTCTCTTGTCTTTCTTAATTAAAATCCAAAGCACATTGTAGGTCTTGTGGTGAGTGTTTTACATCATGCAATGCAAGTTCATTTGGGGAAGAAGGGTATTGGTGTTTCCAAAAAAATAAAAAAAACAAAGCTTGAAATGAACTGAATGCGATGTGTTTCATGATGCGTGTGAGCACAGAAAGATATTTAGTGTTTTTGAACAAAATATATTTCTTCTTCATATTTTATCCAAAGTAAAATGTTGTATTAATTTATAATTAAAGTAAAATGTATGAATAGTGTCAAATAATACTCCAAGAACAATCAATAATTTTCTTAGGACATGAAATTTTGTTTATAGAAAATCCACTAAAGGTCTTCATACTTCATTTTTGTGCATCGCATATTTCGAAAATTCCATTTTTATTGTTAAAAGTATAATTTTACTTCCAAAAAGTCTTAGATTCTTAAAAAGAAAATTTCTTTCTTTCTTTCGACAATGAAGGAACTTGGAATTGTCAACAAGATTGACATTGAAAGGGTTGGTAAAGGAAGAACAAATAAAAGAAATGGAATGTGGATTACAACTAATACGCATTTGAAGACTTAAAAATTGTAGCTCAACATGGAATTTCAATAAGCATTTAAATTCGGCCCAAACTTGGGAGTAAACCAAAGTAGCTCTAAAATTCATAGTCACAAATTTGATTTATCAAAACAAAGTGTCATTCATTTTTCATCCCATTTTAAAAAGTGAAACATATCATTAGAATCCCACTCACAATTAGGAGTGTAATCGATTCAATCTGATTATATTTTTTGAAAAAATTTAGCATGAATCAATTTTTTCAATTTGGTTAAATGATCGTTTGTTACTTTTTAATTTTGTGTAAATTACTAAATCAAATAAATTTTTAAGAGTTTTATAAAATTCTATAAAATCTCACGTGAATAAATATATTAATCACTAATCTTATATTAATGTTTTTTTTAAAAAAAAAAAAAAAAAAAAGAGAATATAAACAGTATTTAAATATAATATACTTTGGTCAATCATGGCAGTGAGTATGGTTTTATTGATTTTTCTTATGGCCTTACTGATAATTCACAAAACAATTGATGGCAGATGATTGGCCCATGACATTAAAAACAAAGAAAAATAATATTATATTTTATAATTTTATTAAAAAATAATCATCATTTTAAATGTATCAATTTGTAAAATCAAATATTGTTATCCCAATTTACTCTTCCAACATATACTCTCTTTATATACAACCAAAAAATAATAATGTCGATGAAATATGATAATTGCTAATGTCGTCAAACATGAATTAATGTTAAGATTGAGAAGAACAAAAAATATAAATAAAAAAATTATGAACTTTTTTTAAATTTAATAAAAAAAATGTCCTTTTTTTTTTAATCTTTTTCTTGTTCTTGTACACTGTTACCAAGGTATGTGAAATACTTTTTGAAATCAAAGGTCAAAGTATGTAGAAACGACAATGCTACGTAGCTCAAATTTTGTGGCTCAAAAGTGGCTCAAATGGCCAAAACGACGTCGTTTTAAGTACAGAACAACATAAAAATGACCAAAACGATGTCGTTTTGGCCATTTTAGTCACTTTTGAGCCACAAAATTTGAGTTACGAGACATTTTCCATGTAGAAAAAGGGTAGACTACCATCGAATTGGGCTGGTTGGGTCAAATCGGCATTATATAGTAAGAGTGTCAGGTTTTTGTAATTGACAATTTTATTAGACACAAATTTTTTTTAGTTGTATTTTTATTCGTTCTATTATATCTGTGAGTTATAAGAGTTTAAATTTGAATCCAATCTGAGTTGTGTCTGTATAGAGAAGTTTGTGCTGACATTTCGTATCTTGACTTGAGCATTTTTTATTTGCCACTTCACTAATTAAGCTCGGGGATCAAACTACCTGGTCTAGGGCAGCGCCCTGAAGCCAAAAAGAAGCCAAAATAACTTGACTGCTCAAACGGTATTTCGTGTGCTCAAGTGGTGAAATTGTTCATCAAATATCTTTGTCTGAATTATGAACTTTTGGGAAACATGTTTCTCGCTTGAGCGGTAGATGTTGCGCTCGAATGGTTGGTTTGAGCATCACCTTTAGTCACATTACTCGAGTAGTAAAGTGAGCACTCAAGCGATTTTCACGACTCTGTTTAGCGTAAAATGCGTTGTTTGCTGTTTTTAGGGTGGAACCCATCTAGATTCTCAAATAGGAGTAAAATACTAATTGTGCTATATTGGAGGGCGTTTATATGTGAGTTTTTCTTGATGTATAGAAAGTAATCGCTTGATCAACGAATTACATATGGACAAAGATCAATGGTTGTTCTATTTTTTCAATCACAAAAAGAGAGAGGTATTCATCGGTAGATTTCGTGAAACTTGGACCTAAAAGTTTGATAGATTCCAGAGTAGCTCATCGTCGTGAATTCGACATTGGCGTTGTTGTAATAACCCTCACCACTGTTTACCGAATGACCACTGATTACTGTTAAACCGAGACTGATTATGATAGATAACTGAAGTAATCAAAATACTGAACTGACTGATTGAAATCTGAAAACTGATTGACTGAGTATATGTTAGTTAAATTGTATTCTATCTGTTTGCTTGCCAAATTATCTGTTTATGTCTCTGTGTTTAAATTGCTAATTGAAGGCCTTATCGGCGGCCGAACCGAAAATTGATTGATGATTTAGGATCATGAGAATTTATGTGATTTTATGGTATATCTATTGAAAAAGTGATTTGGTATGATTAAATTAGATTAAAATAAGCCAATTACAAGAGTTAGCTTAATTACCATATCGCCATTGTGGGTGGGCCTTTGTTTATTAAAATATTGAGCCTTATTATCACACTTAGACAAACATTTCATCAGCCACATTTTGAGCATACCACCGAATTAGAGAGAGAGGAAGTGAGAGAGTTGAATTCAACTTGTTGTTGTGGCTTGGAACTTGAAGAAATTGAAGTGCAAATTGTTTAATTAAGCTTCTAGTCTTGTGATTGAAGACTTAGGTAAGGAAATTCACCTTCTTCATTGTGTAATTGAGTTTATTCTTGCATGATTAGTGGGCCTTTAGTGACCTAAGGCTTGAATTGGTTCAATGGTGTTGAGGTATAGCTTAATTCATGTATGCATGCCTTTATTTTAAAGTTTTGAAGTTGTTCTTTTATGAAATTGTACATGCATGCTCATATTTTTACAATAGACCATGAACTTACCCTATTTTTGAAAGATTTGGCTCACTAGAGCATGAGATTGAAGCTTTGAATTGAGTTTAATTCATGCATGTTTGCATGTTCATCTTGTTCATGGAAATGGGTTTGAAATTTGGATCTAATTGACTCACCCTTGGGCTTTGATTTCACAAATTGAGCTTTGAACTTGTTGTATATTGAGGGGTTGTTTGGGATAACCTAAATAAGTGTACTTTTTGTCTTTTTACGAAAAGATGTGCAGAAAAGTAGAGAGGTGATGTGATGGAAAAAAGATAAAAAGTGTGTACTTATTTTGGGTAGCCAAACTTGGCCTGAGTTTAGATGTGTTTTCCAGAAATTGGGCCCAAGAGGTCGAGTTTTGAACTGTAGAATGCTTGGTTTGAGCTTGGGAGGCAAATCTGGAAATTCTAGAATTTGGCTTATTTGCTCGAGCGAAGGATTACACGCTCAAGCGACCATCGTTTATTCTGAGCTCCGCTCGAGCGAATGAATGGTGGCCCGAGCGTAAATTTCAAGCTCTCAGAATCTTGGTGCACGCAGACGCACGCTCGAGCGAGAGAACCTACGCTCGAACGAGAACTGTGTCTTACGCTTGAGCGAGCATCAAGCGGAGTTTTCCAACATCTAGCACTTTTTGCATTTTTGCAGACCGCTCGAGCGAGCGAGAAAGTCCACGCTCGAGTGACCCTACTGTTTTGACAAGCTCGCTCGAGCGAAGAAAGCCACGCTCGAGCGAGACCCTTATTTTCTGAAAAATTCTGAAAATGTTTTCTAAGTGCATCTTTGCATCCTCATCTCATCCTAGGCATTCTTAGGCCTAGTTTAAGGCATCTTAATGAGGATATAGATGGAGAACCACACCGAGGCAATTTAGGGATTAAGTTATTACTTTCTCAACTGTGTAGCTTAGTGTGTGTTCAATCTGTAAACTGTGTAGGGTTGGCTTTCCGAGGGGACGCTCTAGCCATCAGAGTCTGTGAGTAACAATTGTGTAAAGATATGTTCAAAATGATTATCTTTTGAATCTTGAAGCATCTTTATTCTTTATTTGAATGAATGTATGTCCTATATTCGAATCAGACAGGCATCCTTAGCAACTATTATTCGGCCGTTCTTTATTCAGAGATCTCTATCGATTTTCTCGTTGGAACCACTACTGTTTACTGATTGATGGCCATCATTGACTGTTCGGTCTTTTAAGACCTCTTGCATCTTATCGCTATGCTAATGGATGTACCACATATGACTGAATGACTGTTCTGACTGAAAGACTAAAATACTGATTTAATGAACTATTTTCATTATTGTAAGGACATTCATTCTAAACCTCTTTACGCATTGTGTTATTCACTAGACTTTAGCTCACTGCTCATATATATATATGTAGATGTACAGGCACCGGACCAATGCTAGAAACGTCGGGGTAAACTCCAGTTTTGTCAAGCCAACCACTGTGCCTCACTACGAAGTTCTGAGCCTGCCAAGCTATGGCTTAGGGGTGTTTTATTTTTCCCCGTCATCTCTGGCGCCTTGTAATAGACCGTCTTGTCTTGTTTAGTAGGGATTTAGTCCCTGTTTTGAATGATTGTATATATGTACATACTGTTTTGTCACCGACTGCATATATGTATGAAAAGTCTTTTGTATATAGACTGTCACAGCTCATTGGACATTGTTTATTTACTGTATTGGCTTCCGCCATGTCCCTGTACTGTTATCTTGTCTTCTTTATTAGCGGGCCGGTAATCTCGATTCTTGGTGTTCTGATGCTAAACTCATAGGGGCGGGTTTGGGTCGTGATAGTTGTGGATTCAACGCTAGACAAAATAATTATGAAGTGAAGACGGTAGTGGAAGTAGAGATGTGCACGGTATGGTTCGAGTAGTTTAAGAGTAAATTACAAACTAAATGGCGGGTTGGCGAATTAGCAGGTTGACAAAATGCGTTTTTGGCGGATTGAAGAATATTCTAACTAATTATCATACATTTGCAAAATATATAACACTAATTTGTATAATATTTTTTAGATATATAACATAAAGTAATTTTATATAATATGTTTCATATATATAACTACTAATTTGTAATAAATTTCATATCTTAAATATCTCTTACACTCATTTTTACATTGATATTTCATTGGAGGTTAAAAAATATATATGCATTAACTATAGCAGAGAGGTTCGGTTGGCGAATTATAAATTTTAAAGTTTAAACCGCGATTAGCAGTTAAAGTGGTGCGACTTGATGCGGATTGGTACGGTTTTAGCAGATTGTGCGGTATTTTGCACAACCCAAAGTGGAAGAGACACATTGGTTTTAGTTCAATTCAGGCATGAATTCGCTAGGTAATTAAGAGTTTTCGTGTATAATTCTTTTTGTCTTCTTAGTAGATTATTTTGTGGTTTTGACGCGTAACTTTTATTGCAATTGGAGGAGTCCAATTGTGACTTTTTTTTTCCACGTTAAATGTTGATTTGTTATTGATTGTGATTGCTATTCATTATTTAAAATTGAAGAAATTCAATTAGCGGAGTCCAATTAAGACTATTAAATTATTTAAATTTATAATATAAAACAAAATTGATTAAAAAATAATGGGTGAATTACATTTATCTCCCCTGAGGTTTCTGACAAATACAGGGACCTCCCCTGTGATTTCAATAATTACAGTGACCTCCCCTTACTTTACCTGACAATGTTAAGATTCTCCCATTCCGTCTATTCTACACAAACGACGTTAATAGCCTATACAAAATGATCATATTACCCTTCATTTTGCCAGTGAAAAAACAAAAATTCCCTTTGTTCACAAAAACCCTAATCAGCTACATTCACAATACACATTGAATTCTTGAGAGAAAGAAGAGAGAGAGACGACTGTAAGCAATGCGAAAAAGGTTGATCTGTGTAAAGAAGACAAAGAAGCCAGCGAGAGAGAGAGAGAGAGAGAGAGAGAGAGAGAGAGAGGCAAAGAGACAAAGAGTTGTTTTCTTCATCTTACTTTATATCAATATATACACAATCTTCTCCTTTCATTTCTATGTAGATTTTTTTTTTTCATTTCCTTTTCAATTTTTCCTTTCCTAAATTTTCCTGGAAAATCTGCAATTTTCCCTAATCTTCACACTACTTTGTTTTCAGTTTCAGAATCCATTATCCCCCTAAAACCTTACATAATACCCTTGTATATTGTAATTATATATATCTCTGTTCTTATTAGAATCACAAAATTGACAAACATTTTAAATGTAAACCTTAACAATTAAGGGTAGATCCAGCTCGCGGGCAATGGATCGGACCCTGTTCTAATCATTAACCAAGTGGAAAAAAACAATGTAGGCGGCCATTTGAGCATCAGGGGAAGCTCCTTCTTTCAACAACCTTCAGTAAGGGTATAACTCTACCTTTTTCAACTATCATCTTTTTGTTACGATCGTTGTCGCAGGTGAAGGAGGCTAAGTTGTTGGTGACGTCAAGATGGTCACAGATGAGGCATCCTATTTGGACGGAGGCGATGGAGGACCAGAGCATGGCCAGGATGGGTCATTGTTGGCGATGGAGAGAAGCCAGCTGATGTCAGCGATGGACAATTTCAGGAGGCTGGAGACCTTGTGGACGTCGGCACTAGTGGTGATAGAAAACACCTATTGGAGAACGCCACTCCGCTTATCGGCGGCTATGCAACGGATGGGGAGCTCGTAAAGAAACAACTGGGTTGTGGTCGTGGTCGTGAGGCAAACGACGGATCGGAGCTTGAGGGAGAGGAGGTTGGCTTGCTTAGCGAGATCGGTACAGTTGGACTTGAAGGATTCGACTTCTTTGGCAGATTTTATGAGGAGTGAAAGCTCTTATTAGATTGACTTCTCTTCTAAGGACATTTTCTCCTTTTCGTAGACAAAAACAAGGGTAATATAGTCATTTTGTATAGGCTACTAACATCGTTTGTACAAAATAGATGGAATGAGAGAATCTTGACATTGTCAGGTAAAGTATGAGAGGTTACTGTAATTATTGAAATCACAGAGGAGGTCCCTCTATTTGTCAAACATCTCAGAGGAGGTAAATGTAATTTACCCGAAAATAAATATAATCTTTTAATAAATGTTTTAGTTTAAGATATAGAAAGGAGTATGTATAGGTGATTTTTAAAAAAAAATTATTTTGTAACTAAATATTATAAAATATAAGATTAATATTTTAAAATGGGCATGCCGATTTGAACAGGACTAAATTTTTTTATCCCAATCTTAATTCGAAAATTAAATAGAGTAAATTTTTTTGTCCAATCTAACCCAACTCTGTATCTTAGAGCATCTCTAATGTTTCATTAAATTTAAGTAAAAAATTGATAAAAAGTTTTATCTGATACGATACATTCCAATGTTTTATTTAAAATTTTCGTCAAACATTCAATTGTCTGAGAAGACGTCCAAACACGGGCAAAATTGGGTTTAGATAATGAAAGCCCAGTTATTCGAGAGGACATTTGACCGGATGTTTAACCGAATAATCACTTACAAATTTAATGAATGATAAATACCTCTTCATTTGATGAAACATTTAAGGAAAAATTATTTATAAGTCCTATTAGGGAGACTTATACTAGATATGGTTCTACTAAAAAACTTATGTTTCCATAAGTCATGTGGGAAGTTTGTTGACACATTTACCCTCAATATTAGTTGTTAATATCATAAATAATAGTAAAACCATATATAGGAAATTGAATGTTACCATAGATCATGTTTATATAAACGTAACGTAATGTGACACCTACATAAACGTAACGTTACACCTATAATATATGGCAACATTCAATTTCTTATTGAATGTTGCCATAGATCATATTTATATGAAACGTAACGTGACACCAATATAAACCAACAACATTTTCACATTCAATTTTAAAAAATAAAAACTCATTAAATTTGCGAAACGTAACGTGACACGTTACGTTGCGTTTATATAGGTGTCACGTTACGTTACGTTTATGTAGGTGTCACGTTACATTTATATAAGTGTCACATTACGTTACGTTTATATATGTTTCACGTTACGTAACGTTTATGTAAGTGTCACGTCACGTTACGTTTATGTAAGATCTTATAAAATATATTCCTATCTAAATAGGACTTGAGACTCTATAAGAAATTACACAAAATTTAGTCTAATATAAGTGTCTAAAAGAAGACTTATAAATAAGTCTTTCAATATTTAATTTTTTATCTATTTGATTCTAATTTAATGACAAAGTTGATATTAATATTTTTTATCAAATTTAAATATAATAAAACCTCTAGTTGTGCGATGGCGACCTCTACGTAAAAGTTGGTCGTACCCTCTCCTTCGTTGAAGCAAGCAGATTACCAATCGATAATCTTATCTTTGAAGGAAAAATATAATAATGCAAAATAAGAAGGAAATATATAATAATGCAAAATAAGAAGAAGGGGTTTTGCTAATTTAATTTGATTAATAAAATAAAATAAAATATTATATTTCAATTATAATTATTTTATTTATTTTTTACAAAAATAAAAAACCAAACCAAATAAATTTTTTAATCTCAAATTAAAAAAAATCTCAAACTTAAAAAAAAGCTAATGGCAAACGGGGACTGAGCCATTGCTCTCTCCTTTTCTAGCTAGCTGAAAGCACTTGTCTCTGAATCTGAAGTAGCCCAAAAAAAAAAAAACGCAGAAGAAGAGAAGAAATAGAGAAAGAGATCTTAAGATTTATTTATATTATCCTCCAATGTAAACTCTCTCTCTCTCTCTCTCTCTCTCTCTCTACTCCTTCCCACCATCACCCCCACCTCTACTGGATCTGGTATCTCTCTCTTCTCCCTCACACACAACTTTCACCACACCCCTGTTTTTGTTTATCATCTATCTCCGTGTATCATCTGTTTACAATTTCCTGTTTACTTAGAAATGTTGTTTGCAATTAATCCTTTGTAATTTGTAGCTGCCAATTGCTCCGATCTGTATATGTGTTTTTTTCTTTTCTTTTCTTTTTCTTTCTAATAGCTAGAAAAAGATTATGCTGAGATGTTTCTGAGTTTTTGATCTGAGATTCAGGCACCCTTTTTTTAATTTAATTTAATTTAATTTTTTTTTGGGTATTTGCTACTACAGTGTAATTGATGAAGAAACACTGGATGAGAGAGGGGCTCTGAATATATACAATACAAGTATATAGAGGGAAAGGGTTTATGGTTTCATGGGCAACACATGCCGTGGATCTTTTGGAGTGAAAACTTTTCAGGGCTACAGTCAGCCCCTAGACCAGTCCCTTTCCAAGCAGCACACCACCGCCACCGCCACCACCACCACTACTACTTCTTCTTCTTCTGTTGACTCACCCTCTGCCTTCAACTCTCAACAACCCTCCAAGGATAACCCTAACAAAGACTCTAAAAACAACAACAGTAATCTTCCTCTTGTTGGTCCTGTAAAAGAAATCACCATGAGACGCGGCACCGATAACCAGAATTTTTATGTCTTGGGTCATAGGACTGCCAACATTCGCGATCTTTACACTTTGGGCCATAAATTAGGGCAAGGACAGTTCGGTACTACTTACTTGTGCACTGAGATTTCCACTGGCATTGAATACGCATCTAAATCTATCTCCAAGAGGAAGTTGATATCAAAAGAAGATGTGGAGGATGTGAGGAGGGAGATTCAGATTATGCATCATTTGGCGGGTCACAAGAATATTGTGACCATTAAGGGAGCGTACGAGGACTCCTTGTATGTTCATATCGTGATGGAGCTTTGTGGTGGGGGCGAATTGTTTGATCGCATCATTCACAGGGGACATTACAGTGAGAGGAAGGCTGCTGAATTGACAAAGATTATTGTAGGGGTTGTTGAATCATGCCATTCACTTGGGGTTATGCATAGAGATCTGAAGCCAGAGAATTTCTTGTTGGTTAACAAGGATGATGATTTCTCTCTCAAAGCCATCGACTTTGGACTTTCAGTTTTCTTCAAGCCAGGTAAATTTGGGGCACTTTTAATAAAAAATTCAAATATTCCACCTTTTTGTTCTTACACTCACCAAATGAACTGAAAGCATGTGAATGAACCGAATTACAAATTCTGTTGTTTATTTTCAATTTTTTAAATTAGTCCTTTTTGTTCGACCAATGTTTTGTTTCTATGAACACATGCCCCATTTTAATGGCCTACTTTAGGACTTGTTGAATTTATTTGTGAATGCCTAACAGCAGAGCCTGCACTTTTTAGTAAGACTGCACTGCCTGTTCGGCTGCTCCTTTCAAGTCAAATCCACTGTCCCTAGATTGTGAAGAAAGGATGAAAAATCCAATTCTTGTGGTGTTTTTGTGTATAGTTTTCAGATATCATAGAATGTACAGCAAAACATGGATTCAGTTTATATATATATATATATATATTTTAAACTTGTGGTACTTGCTACTGCTTCAGGTCAGATTTTCACTGATGTGGTTGGAAGCCCATATTATGTTGCTCCAGAAGTGCTTTTGAAGCATTATGGACCAGAAGCAGACGTCTGGACAGCAGGTGTCATACTATATATACTGCTAAGTGGTGTACCACCTTTTTGGGCAGGTGTGCTTGCTTTGTTAAACTACATGTACAAATGTTCGACTTGTGTATGCAGTGTGCTAAAAGTTTATTCTATTTGGTATTCAGAAACACAACAGGGGATATTTGATGCGGTTTTGAAGGGACACATTGACTTTGATTCAGATCCATGGCCCCTAATATCCGACAGTGCTAAGGATCTAATTCGAAAGATGTTATGCTCTCGACCTTCAGAACGGTTAACTGCTCATGAAGTATTGTGTATGTTATCTTCCTTCCTAATTTATCTTAGGTTGTTATTTTGGCCATCTCTATTTTGGAAGAATATGTGGAAGTTGGAATCATATGGTGATTGCCTCTCAGTATGGGGCATGAAATTCTGTTTGAAATACAAACCATGCATTGTGTAACCAATTTATGGTTATTGCATGCATGACGCTTGGAAATAGCATAATTGCGTGAAGGCCAGTGTATACATTCCAAGGGAGCATAATATTTAGGGTGTTCTTGTAGGCTAATGAATGCAGAAAGGATTGATAATACCTCTAAATTTATACTCAGATAACAGATTGTGGTGAAATTATGGGTGCACAATGACATTTGCACCCCAGGGATGTTGAATTAGATTTGCTTTTGCACTTTCCAATGGCCCTTGTTATTTCCTGATCAGATTGAGTTATATTTCTTTCATCACAATCCTATAGGTCATCCTTGGATTGGTGAAAATGGAGTTGCTCCTGATAGAGCTTTGGATCCTGCTGTACTTTCTCGCCTCAAACAATTCTCTGCAATGAATAAGTTAAAGAAGATGGCTTTACGGGTATGTTCATTAATGACATAGTTATATAGTATGCATTTTGTGATATGTAGGATACTTTTACCATTTGAGGGGTGGAGGCCAGCATCAGCCCATGTGACTCTTTGTTAATGTGTCTCTGACACTAATTTGGATACTTAATAGAGTTCACCATTATTTCTTCAAAAATGCGGGACAAGTTTAACTTGCTTACAAATTTTTTACTCCGTTTTTTGCTCATCTGGCTCTTACATGTAAATGGTTAAACACATTATATATTTGTTTTTTAAAGTAAATTCATAAATACCAAGATATGTTTATATATTGGATAGTTTTTATGTTCGTTCCAAATGTTTGTAAGCATGCATCATGTCTGTGTCCAAGGATGATTCTATGAGTCTTGCATAAAGGTGATCCAAAGTTGGTAGGAATACCAAACCACCATTATGCTTTACCCTCTGCATGGAACAATGCTGCACTCTCCATGCTTCTGAGTGATTTGGATGCTATGTTCTTTAACTTGTTCTTAATTTTTTACCTCATAAGAGGGGTTTACATTGCCATGACAGTCAAATGAACTTAATCACACATCTCGCAGCAGTATTTTGGCATCTATTTTTGCATGATGTTCCTAAATGGCAAGTAATAGGAGAGCCAAATGGTGGCTGACAGCAACAATTTTTATTGAATATTGTAAATTTACTCAAGCACATATTATACATATATGAATATTGGATTTCTTCTGTTTGGATTTTTCATTCACTCTTTATATGTTTCTATTCTTTGGAATTATGAAACCATAGAAGGAGCTCTTAAAGGCTTGATTCACTTAACAGGCTGTTTGCCCTATTTATGTAGAAAGCAATTTTTACTTGATTTTAACACTTGTAGCATTTTTCTTCATCTAAAAATTCCAACTTTGCATACTTTCTGCCACCAGGTGATAGCTGAAAGCCTGTCAGAGGAAGAAATTGCTGGTTTGAAAGAGATGTTTCAGGCAATGGATACTGATAATAGTGGTGCTATCACATTTGATGAACTCAAAGCTGGTTTGAGAAGATATGGCTCTACCTTAAAGGACACGGAGATACGTGACCTTATGGATGCGGTAAGACAATTGTTGCAAAGTATGCTTGGTGTGTTCTTTTGTCGTAAGTTTTGAAGGGAATGTGTCTGACATTTCCTTCGTTCTTTTCTCTGTTTCACTTGTTTATCTCTCTCTCTCTCAATTTTGTTGGTCATTTTTATTTTTATTTTTTATGATGAGGTTAAATTATGTGATTCGCTGGAATGAAGTGCATAAACCTTGAGTTAGACCCCTCCCCATTTCGGGAGATTGGAAATTGTATCATTTATTTTGTTTTCTTCAATAAAATTTATAGTTGTGACAATAATAAGTTTGATAATGTCAGGTAATGGGGCTTTGTTGTAGGTTTTGTAGGTTGTGTGTATATTATTTCCTTCTTTCTTTTCTCTTTTTCGTGAGTTTTCTGTCTCTTTATTATTTTATTGCTCAAATATTTTTGATGACAAGGTCAAATTATGTGATTCACTGGAATGAAGTGCCATAGTCTTCAGATAACCCTTCTCATTTTGGAAGATTGGAAACAGTGTCATTTTATTTAACTTTCTTCAATAAAATTTAAGGTTGGGACGGTAACAGGTGTGATGATGTAGATAAGACGATTAGAAAAGGTTTCATAAGTGGAGATTGGAGAACTTACTGAGAAGTCTTAGATATTGTGGTAGGAATAATTGGTTGTTTCTTGATTTAGAATATTTTGATGTTACCAAAAAATCTAGTCAGCAATGTAGTCAATAATTTTATATGGATAGGGAAGATCTTCTGATTTATGACGCATTTGTAAACCATGGGGAGCCTGTTTAGGTCACACCTGAATAAGATCCTGTCCATCTCCCTCCTGACGTGGTTTTCATCCTTTTAAAGCATTTTGCATTAGTCATGGATGAACTTACTAGAAACATTCGAGTGGATATTCCCTGGTGTATGTTGTATGCAGATGATATAGTTTTAGTTGACAAAACAAGCGAATTTAAGCCAAAATTATGAAGAGAATCTAAAGGTTTTAAGGTAAGTAGGAATAAAACAGAATAGATGAAATGAAGCTTCTGCAAAACTAGAAAGTTGATGGGCAAGGTATAACCAATGGTGACCATTTTTGATATTTTGGATCACTTAGATGGAGAGATTGAAGAGGATGTGAGACATAGAATTAGACTGAGATGGATGAAATGGAGGGAGTGCATTGGGAGTGTTGCGTGGGCGTGGGATTCCTATTAAGTTGAAGATAAAATTTTATAAGAATGCTTTAAAACCTACTTTGATGTATGGTACCAAACCTTGTGTGGTTAAGAAAACAAATGTTCCTAAAGTGAGTGAAATGGATAGATAGATAGATAGAATAAGGAATGAATCAATTAGGAAGAAGTTAGAAAGTGACACCAATTGAAGATCAAATATGGGAAGTTTGTTTGAGATGGTATGGTATGTGAATCGCAGACTGATTAATGAGCCCGTGAAGAGGACTGATTTGGTCCATGTGAAGGGTGGTAAAAGAAATAGAGCAAGTCAAATGAGAACATAGGATGAGTTGATAAGAAATGACATGATTATTTTATACTTAAACTTAGGATATGACTTCGAATAGAATCAATAGAGGAAATTGATCCGTGTGTCCAATTTCTAGTAATTGGAATAAAGTCTTGTTGAGTTGGAAGCATTTTATAGACTAGGAATTAAAAATAAAGAGAAATTACTGTATTTTTTCTTATGTCATGGTAAAACCAACATGTTGATTATGCTCTATAATATAGACACCCCCCCTTTTTCAAGGATCTTAGATTTGCCTTTCATATTTGTCTATAAATTGCCTTGAGGATTTTAGTTATGAGCGTGATTTTTGGCCTGTCACATTATCATGCTTGCTCTATGTATGTTAAACCCTTTTAAAATTTCTGAGTAGTCATTGTTGTTTCCAGGCTGATGTGGACAACAGTGGGACCATTGATTATGGGGAATTCATTGCTGCAACAGTTCACCTCAACAAACTAGAGCGTGAGGAACATCTCGTGGCAGCATTTCGATACTTTGACAAAGATGGAAGCGGTTATATTACAGTCGATGAGCTCCAGATGGCTTGTGCAGAACATAACATGACCGATGTTTTACTTGAAGATATTATTCGAGAAGGTGATCAAGATAATGTAAGTCCTCATACTTACAGATGGAATCACATAATTCCTGTAATATTGTCTAAAGATTTAGGCAACTATTGAGAAGCTGTTCTTTGATTACAGAATAGAGTCATCAATTATTCCCTTCATGTCTGATCAAACTAAACTGATTGACCCAAACAATGTCTAGGATGCTTGGACTCACTCTTAACATCTCTCAATGGCACATTGTATGTTTCAAGCGTGTATAACTCTGATATGGATTGCTTGCAAACAACTTGATATCTTCTTATATTGCACAAAGTTAAATAATTGTGTAACCATTAAACACATAGTTGCATGGGTTGGGGGAATTGTTTCTCTCCTTAGTTGAACTAATAGATTCTGATGGATGTGTTCTTTCAGGATGGTAGGATTGATTATCAGGAATTTGTTGCTATGATGCAAAAAGGCAATGCAGGAATTGGAAGACGAACTATGCGAAACAGTGTGAATTTGAGCATGCGAGATGCACCAGGAGCTCATTAGCTTCTAAATTGAGACAATGTACAGGTAATTTTCAACTTTATGCATTTCAACCACCCCATTCCCCATAATTTTTTTATTTTTTGTAGGCGTGACTGATTATGAAAAATAGATACTTCTCAGATTATAGAACTGTGTTAGAATACAAAGTTGCATACTTGATGCTAATTAAAAAATAAATAAATAAATACATTGCATACTTGATGGAAGGTAAAATGTTTAATCTCTAACTTACGATACCATTTAATGAACTAAATCAACCATGCATTAATACCAACTTTGACACAACAAATTTAATGATTTTGTTTGGTTAATTACTCAGCTTGTCAGACGAGTACTAGTTTAAGTTTGGCGAAAATGTTTAATCTGTAGCTTACGATACCATTTAATGAACTAAATCAACCATGCATTAATACTAACTTTGACACAACAAATTTAATGATTTTTTATTTTTTGTAGGCGTGACTGATTATGAAAAATAGAGACTTCTCAGATTATAGAACTGTGTTAGAATACAAAGTCGCATACTTGATACTAATTAAAAAAAAAAAAAATACATTGCATACTTGATGGAAGGTAAAATGTTTAATCTCTAACTTAAGATACCATTTAATGAAGTAAATCAACCATGCATTAATACCAACTTTGGCACAACAAATTTAATGGTTTTGTTTGGTTAATTACTCAGCTTGTTAGACGAGTACTAGTTTAAGTTTGGAAATGCATTGTGTTGAGATGAGTCCGGATTTGCTAAAGTTTATTATCTCAACTTCATGGTGAAGTTGACCCATTATAGGGCTAATTTGGACCCACTACGGTGATCTAAACAGTTTATTTCATACAACTAAATCAGAAAATTATTCATGCAAAAAATTAAGTTGATCCAACATCGATTGGCATACCATTAGATCATTTTTATTTATACAGCATAAATGTTTTTAAGGATAGACCTTCCATTTGTTATAATATATATATGATTTGATCATATGATTACTTACGTTTGATCAACCTAATTTTTTGCATGTACGCTATTCTTAGTTTGTCATATGAGATAAACGGTTTAGATAACTGAGACGGGTACAAATTGGTCCCACAATGTGCCAACTTCACATATGAAGTTGAGATCTTCAACTTTAGCAAATCCAAACTTGTGTTGAGATTGTCTTGCATCATGAAGGATTGCGGTGAGAATGTTACCGATGCAATACGGATAAATGATGCAATCCTTTTGTTTGTAGAATGTTACCTTAGTTCGAACAATTTTGTTGCCTTTTTTTTCCGAATCAACCTTGCCTTTTTATTTTGGTTGAGAGGTCCTATAAAGGTGTAATTCAACATACAGTAGATATGTTCTCTCAGTTTGTTCCATCACGTTTTTGTGACCATTCAACAAGTTGATGGATAATTAGTAGGTCTATAAAGGTGTAATTCAACATACAGTAGATAAGTTCTCTCAGTTTGTTCCATCACTCTTTTGTGACCATTCAACAAGTTGATGGATGATTAGTAGGTGTCTTTTAGCATTTGAAAGTGAGCTTGCACAAATTGCTGTGAAATTACTTCTTCCGCATTTTGTTGAAGAGCATTATTGGCGGGCATACACATCCAATATGAATGGCTCTGTACTTTGTTGTTTTGGTTCCTTCAATTTTATGATGCTTATTCTATGTTCAGGATCCTTTACAATGCATTTGATGCTATTAGGTATTGTTACTTAACAATTTATACTTTGATTGAAAATGAAGAATTTTGTTGGAAAATCCAATTAATTCTGAAATAATATTTGTAAGTTTTGCTGAAAGTGTTGTTTTCCTTTTTTCTCTTTGCTTTTACTTTTTTATATTTTATTTATTATTTACCCATATTTTGATTTGAGGAGAGGGAGGGGCTGGAGGTTCAGAGTGTTAGAAAGCATCCTATTGGCCCCGGGGGAAAAAATGTAAAATTATGATGATTTATGGATATTAGTTAGAATAAATAATTGGAAGAAACTTTCTTTCCGTGTTATTGAGCTGTACTAAAGAACTAAAAAAGTTCATCCGTTTTTGAAAGTTGAAGCTTCAAAGATCAGGGTCTGTTTGGATGGATGTAGATTTCATATCAAGGGATTTAACCTCTTTGAGGACAATAATTCAAATTTTGGTATGATAATTTACTCATGAATTTCAAGATTGAATTAAATAGCTTTATCATGATGGATTTGAAATCACCACATAAAAGTAATTTGAAATCATGCCAAGTATACTCTTTCTAGCTATTACAAAGGATCCTACTAATATATATGTATATATATTCTATCTGAACTTATCTTCTTTGATTGTTTTTCTATTCAATTAAACTCCAATCCATTGATTTGGAATCCACATCTTTCCAAACTTACCCCAACATTGTGAGCATTTTTTTGCCTATGTTTTAGCAACTAATCAAATTTTAGAGGGAAATTTTGCATCAGTAAATTGTGTTGTC
This sequence comes from Camellia lanceoleosa, assembly GCA_025200525.1. Classification (NCBI taxonomy): domain Eukaryota; kingdom Viridiplantae; phylum Streptophyta; class Magnoliopsida; order Ericales; family Theaceae; genus Camellia; species Camellia lanceoleosa. Next base: position 208,291,484 of record CM045763.1, read on the forward strand.
ATTTGGGAAGGCCATCTTCACCCGTCAAATGATTTTTGTTGTCGAGCTATGTGATTGACTTGTGATCTCATATTCTTACATATCTGCAGGTTGTACAGCAAAGCAAGGAGAGGAGGTTCAGTGGTAAAGCTTCTTCAGAGAATTTCTGGATGCTCCCTTGATCTGATACATTTGTTACCCAACTATTTGAAATTTGGGGTTTTAACGGTTGAGCATTCGTCCGTCTTCCTTTTAAATTGTTGTATGACTGGAAATGTTGTGATTTGTGAGCATTGTAAACTAATACAGCTATTTAAGCTGCCAAATTATTTTGTGCCTTTCTTTCTCTTGGGCTCTGCTTTTTCGGTTGTGCATTTGCTACTCAGGATCGAAGTGTTGTTACAATGTTGACTTTTTTTAGTTTGTATGGATTAGTCAATTGAGAGCACTTTGATGATTGAAAATAGCTGGGCTTGTTTTTTTTCAAGGAATGAAAGTTGTGATGTGAGACTGCATGTGGAAGTTTATTTACCAAAGTCATTGGGAACATGAAATTAACCCCCCCAAAAATAAAAAGAATTAAAGATAAAGAAGCCCACTTGCATTGATCATTGTGGTATATTTAATTCCTTACATGGTGATGCTGTTTGAGATGATTCAGTAGTTTTTCAGCCATCCAATGACTCAAACATATCCCTCAAAAAAAAAAAAAGAAGAATCATCAACCATACATGTTATCATTAACAAGTATTCCCATCAAATGGGCAGTAAATATAAAACCAATACATCTACTGAGACAATGTGGAAATGAGGATGTGAGATGGGTCGGGTTTCAAGGTTTGGACGAACATATAAAGATACACCCTTTAAAACAAACAACGGAAAAACAACCAAAAGTACATGTTTGCATTGGAACTGCAATAAGTGAAGTAAACAAATACCTGCAGGCATTTGAGAAGATAGCATACATATTCCTGGCAGCAAATTTGTCTAGAAGGTGCTCTTCCGTACCAACATCACATTTTGTTGGGAACAACGAAGCTGTAGCCTAATCTAACATGTGTAATATGTTGTACATAGTTACTCAAACCATGATATTACATTTTTTGTGTCACAACTATTTTCTTGTAGTTGAATCAGAATTAAATTGTTGTTGGCATCTATTTCCTTTCTATACTTGTAAGCAAATGCTTTATGCTGGTGGGAATGGCGATCAATCCGCATAAATAAGATGTCCAAATCCTGCTGATTCACGTGCTACTGTGCCATACCTGCAGTTTCGCGTGCTACTGCAATTTCCTGCAAAAGAAACAATACCCGATGTTAAAACTAGCACATCCTGATGTATAATGGTCTGTGCACAATGAATTACTAAGCACCCATAAATGAAAAATATTGTTAAATGGCCTGACATAAGAGGGATTGTTTCGGCTATTCTGCATATTAGCTTGGAACACTGATATCACAGGCCAAATTGGAAATTTTAAAGGGGGTGTGCATATCCATTTGCTTGAGGTAAGCAACCAAACATTTTTACGTACCTATTTTAAAATTTTCAGGATTCTGGAAGAATGGGACCATGTACCTATATCATATTTATTACAGAAGTGTGTTGAGTTACCCATCAAATCAAGTTCAATCCCACTGCTACAATCAAACTTTTTTAAGAAAATATGATGTAATTCCCACTATAACTAAAAACATGCTCAAATTAGAACCCTTAACATGTTTAATTTTTATTGCACAGTTGGGGCTCATAAATGGGATAAAGGATAATCCAACTCCAACCATATTTTCAATCACTGACCACAAGTTCCTCCTAATTTCAAACCTTCACAAGATCGCTCACTATACGCTATTGAGATATATGAATTTTTAAGCATAAGCCATAATTTCAACGGTAGGGTCCTGGAACACCGGGTAACTAACCAGGTCAGATGACCAAGCTATCTATTGTGCTTAAATGTTTTTGTAGAGCCAGAACAAAATGAAGACACTCCAAAAAAAAAGTCTAGAATCGGTCACTTGTGCATACCCGTTAAATGGCCCCAAAAAAAGAATGGAAACCAATGAGAATATTGCCGTATATGGAGCTACTGATAGAGCAGTCAAACTTCTTTAGGATTAACTTATTATTCACCTCAGAATTTGGAGCCAGTAACACACTTGACTAGGAACAACATTAAAACAGACAAAATTAAAAATGTGGGAGTGTGTATTTGTATTACTTGCCTTTAACCCTGCATCAGGTGAAAAGATGCATTTTGATGTGATAGCTTGCCCCTGATCTAATAGCCATCCCACCTCACAGCAAGTTTGACCATCTTCTCTTTCCTTCAGTGAACTCCACAATTGCTTTGGAAGCAATACCAGATTTTGGTCATCTCTCACTGACCTTTGCACACTGTCATCTAATAGTTCTTGCAGCACATTCTGAAACAATTGAAATTTGAAAACAATTAACGAATCAGGCTATGGAGTTATGTTTATATGCATCAAATTCATGAGCATCAATTGCATGGATGAAAATTTGTATTTTAACATGAGAATTTTAGGCTACACAAGATACAACTCAAATCCTAGTGAAGAAATAATAATTAAGAAGTTATAAAAACAACATTTAAAAGCTTTTAACTTTCCCACATACCACCAGCTTTGAGAACTTTAATTTTAGTGTAAATGAATAACTAGGAACACTCTCTATTGAATCATTTGGCATATAAATTTATTTTATTTTATTTTTCTCCAGTTATCTTACGTAAGTGGAGAGCCTAAAAGAGAAAGCGACTATATCAAGGACCAGTTATCCGTCATGTACTGCAATGTTCAAGAGCATCACCTGTATACTTGGCCAAATCACTTATTTGCTAGCTAACCCAAAGTGACGAGTTACTTGATGACACGTATTAGTAGGAAAAGTCATGCAAATGAAGGCATGATCCGCTGAACTAGTAGTTTTGTCAAATGAACAACACCAACTATAAGAAATTCAATAGAGCAAAACTATGAGGATAATTTATAACCAAAAAGCAGATGAAGGATCACATACTAATTCATGTCCGATAACAATATCACAAGACATAAATTTCATAACTCACGGTCTGAGAATTTTGGAAGCAGGCAACAGCATGAAGGCCCTGCCAAACACCAGTAACTTCTGAACTTTTCAAGGCATCCGTGGAAGCAAATGCAGAATCACGGATGGCACATCCACCTAGCTGCTCCCCATTTCTGAATGGCCCGTACCACTGCTCACAAAAGACCTTGATGTTCTGTAACATGTACTTGCTCTTTTCAACACGGACAACCTGAATAATCCGCACACGTGACTCCCGATTTCGAGGATCAATCAAGCAATGCTCTAACTCTAATAATCTGTATGTGGCATGGTCCTCCATCAGCCAAACTGCTGCATAACATCCACTGGATTGATATGCAAAGGCAGAGGCAGAGTCATCTGCACCTTCTATATTCCTCTCATCAATGCTGTACTGTGTTGCAGCATCAGCTTCACATCCAACAGTGGGAAGTAGCTTTATTGATTTGTAGAAAAAAATGGAATCTTCTGGCTTTGCAAGAGTGGGGCACTGAGTCTGCCAATCAAACACCTTGACCTCCCACTCTCTGTAAGCTTCGGGGACAACTGATTCTGGAAGTTCAATTGGATTCCCTTGGCTGGAAAAATCAGCTCCATATCCATCCCATTCTCCTGACACATTTGTCGCAAATTCTAGCCACTCTTCTTGAGCAGATAAAATGGAGAAGAACAAAAATAAAGATAATTAGAACACCCCCCCAAAAAAAAGAAAAAAGAAAAAAGAAAGCAAATTCTAGGGAAAGCATAGTGATGACATCCAACTTGATACAGATGATGCATCCAGGCACTGCAAGGCCTATGTACAGGAGGTCAGCTTAGTTCCTAAGAATTGATTGAGAGTGTTGAATAGTGAATTTGGGTGTTGGAATTAATGGATATATGTTAATGTTAGTTTACATGTATTGGAATAATACATACAGAATATTGTGGGTTTTGGGGGAGAGGTCGTGTCTAAGTTAATTTGGTTTCTGGTTATCCACAAATCAAAGACTAGTACCAGTAGAGGCAAAGGGCAGACCATAGAGAAGGGTATTATTATTATTATTACATGGATCAATTTGAAAAGCAAGATTGGGTGCAGGAAATGTAGAAGCAAATTTGATTTACTATACTAGTAAATAAGAAGAAACCCAGAAAATATATATATAAATATATATAATGTTCTAAACTTGCATATATGAAAATGCCAACAAACTGAGAATAAGATAATAAAGTAAATTCCAGTGAAATGAATCATGTGTGTGTTCTTCATATATATAAAAGGTGGAAGCCAGCCCAGAAAAAACAAAGCACTTACTGGAGGATACGGTGGTTGTGACGGTGGTGGTGGTGGTGTTGTCCCCATCAATTTCAATGAAATCTGATGCTGATGCTGATGCTGATGCTGATGCTGATGCTGAGGAAGTTATGGCAGAGACGGTGGGGATTATTCGATGATTATGTATGGAACTTAAATTGGTATTGGGATTAGAATTGTGATAGTGATAAACAAGTTTGAATTTATGGAAATGGATGGGGTGTTTTCTTTGGAACAAAGAGGGAAAACCCAGAGGAGGATGAATTAGGATTCTGTTGTTGGGGACTACGACTATCCTATTCTTAATATTATTATTATTATTAGTATTAGTATTGATTGGATACAACATTAGCGCCATATTGATATTGATATTGGTCTTTTAAACAGAATTCCACCAAGAAGAATAAAATAAATAGAGATGGAGGGAGAACAGAGACGACTCGGTTTTACTAATCTGACTCACCAATCCAATGAGTAATCCCCCCCATACCATAGCGTAGCCATAGGATATCTATTTCCTGGGGAGCGCTGGCTGGCCTCACAAATGCCAACTACCCTCACTCTCTCACCTCATCTCTATGAGCCCCCCAACCCAATACATTCTTCCTTGCCCTCCTTCACATAATAATAATAATAATAAATAAATAAAAATAAATATTTAAGGATAAATTATTTATGAGTCTTATTTGAAAGACTTATATAAGATATGATTTTATGAAACAATTTATAATTTAAAAGGTTCTGTGATTTTTTTGTGGACGCATCTATCCCTAATCTTAATTAATTAATAATCTAATTAATGATAATACCATATATAGAAAATCTAATGTTACCATATATTATAATTATATCTATATGGTTAGAAATTTAAAATTCAAAATAACTTAATTAATGATAATATCATATATGAAAAATCTAATGTTACTATAAATTGTGATAATATTTATATGGTTAGAAACTTGAAATTCAAAATAACCTAATTAATGCCAATACTATATATGAGAAATCCAATATTAGTATAGATTGTAATCATATTTATATGGTTGGAAATATGAAATTCAAAACGTAAATGTAACATGTAATATCTCAAACCCAATGTGACATTCTTAAATTCAACGTGGCTTTCTCATATGCTTATAAAATTCAAAATTACTTGATTAATGGCAATACCATATATGAGAAATCTAATGTTACCATAGATTGTGATCATATTTATTTGGTTGGAAATTTGAAATTCAAAACATAAATGTAACATATAACATCACAAACCCAATATGACATTCTCAAATCCAACATGACATTCTCATATGCTTCTCATCCCAAACCCAACATAAATATAACATGTAATATCTCAAACCCATCGTGACATTCTCATATGATTCTCATCTTAAACCCAACGTGATATTCCAATACTTCATTGTTGAATTATGAATAATATAACCTCCTAAATGTAACATGTAACATCTTAACCCAACTCATGTATTGAACCACCATCACCCCCAACCCAGCATAACTTCAATATCGAGCAATGGGATTCAATCCATACAAACCCAAATCCCCAATAATTTTGTGTAACATACTGTGACATGTATGTAAACATTGATTACAACAAAGACACGATACACATGCAAACACATATACAACCAAACAAACACACAAATGTTATCTACTACATGATATACGTAGATTAACGTTACACACAAAATATAGCATGCATCGTAACACGATCATCTAGGTCCCAATTCACAATTGTCATCATACGACATGGTTAACATTTGACATCCAATTAACAACCAAAACTAAATACACTTAACCCAACCCTTAAACCTATACACACCACCCCACACATCGAGCATATCAAAGCACATCAACCATCACAATGCCAAATACACACATTCAATCAGAAATTGGCCAAAGTGTGCCTATCAATGAGTGTAATAGATTATCAATGCCCTATTAAATATGAACAATCCATACTTCAACAAACAGCAACACACTTTAACCACAAAAAATATATATATATACCTCTTCCCCTCAATCGATGGAGTTGAAATCTGGCGAAGAAATCAACACATAACCCTTCAACTTCATCATATCATCAACCATATCCACATCCATTTAAGCAACATTTTGAAAATGTACTGGAATCCCTTTATTAAGGCGAAAAAAACTCACACGGTCGTTGCCTATAGACTTGTCTTTCCTAAAAATCTTCCCAAACATGATATGATGAATGAGAAAATAAAGTACAATATGAAAACAAATTAGGGATATAAAAGTACACTAATATCATTTATTTACAACTCATAAAACCTTATGGAACACATTCCTATTTAAATAGAATTTTAAACTCTAAAAGAATATTCATAAGACTTCACATTAAATATGTTTTTCAAATAGGACTTATAAATAATTTTTCCAATATTCAATGCACCAAAAATAAAATAAAATAAAAATAAAAAGTATAAATATAAATGAGTGCTGCTATTATCACCCATCAATAATTTTGAACCCCCCATTTTTTTGGACCCCCACTTATAAATTTTAAAACTCTTAAAATTTCTTTTCTCCCCTCAAATAATACCAAACTTATCCTTGTGAAAACATTTCATTCATTCAATTAAATGCACACCTCCGCATCCCAAAAAATCTCTCTTCCAAAAACCATAACAAAACCCACGAAGGTGATTACTATTTCATCTCACATACTTGTTCATGACCTTGTAGTGAGAAAATAAATATAGGGTTTTTAATCTTCAATCCTTAGAATATGTCATTAAGAAATTGGGTTGGGATTTTTGTACTTGAAAAAGAAGAAGAAGAGCTAAGTGTGATTACTATCAATAACCTTGACAAGACTGCTTGGGTTGTGATTTTTGCCACCTCATTCTTTTCTTCGGTTTGACTATTGTCCAAGTTAGTTATCTGTTCTCGAACAAATAATAAATGTTCGGTTACCTGTTCCCGAACAAATAAACAATGTTCGGGGCCTGTGTTTTTGAATTTCGATCATATCTTCGGAAGTTCAATCTTGAAAAAATTACGAACCATTTTTATTATTTTTGTTTTTTTTTTTATTTAAAGAAACTTACCCTTACAATGTCAATCTTCTCTAAGTTAAGAACATCATCAAAATTATGAACATCCTTTGAGCTTTTATTATTGTACTCCTCTCAGCTCATGGAGTTGTGGTTGTTGAAAAAACTTCCACTCATTATTATTGTCGGAGAAGTGTAAATAATCAAATGGTTGCTGTAACGTCCCAACTTCCAGGCCGTTGATAAATCAGATTGACCTCAAATTTAAAATTCTAACTAATTAATAACCTCAAAAATACAAGTTGGCTCCAAAATAATTACACAAATGTCCATAATTTATAATTTATACAAATCTCCAAAAAATAATATATAGTGGTGGGCCCAAAAATCTCCAACTCAATAATCTTTTAAATGCTTCAACTCCAATCGCCACTAAATTTGCTCCATACTTGAAAAATAAATTAATTCAAGAAGTATACAATATGACAGCAAAAACAATGCTCGGATAGAGAATAAATCAACAGGGAACCAACAATTTATGACATGACACAAACAATTCGATTTGAGATACCAAGCAATTTACCAAATTGCACAGACAAGTCAACTCTACATATGATAATTTATCCAAGACTAAATACCCGGTCCTACTCAGTACATGACTAGTGACCGACCTCACCTATCTCACCCAAGCACAACCGCTTATCTAGGCTATTGATCCAAGCTATTGGCAAGATCCACTCGATCCATGTATAGAGTATTTCCATGTCATTTAGCCAGGCAAATCAACACTAACTACACAGAACAACTTTATAGAATTTATCAAATGACTAGAATAATCAAACGTATCAATAAGAATGATTCCACAGAATTTAACATATGACTATAATAATCAAGAGGAGTACAAATGTGAAGTAATTAAGATAAAAACTCTTTGCAAAGAGATTTGGAGGAAACATATTGTGTATTACCTGGATTACCTCAAAATAATTCCATGATCACCTGATGCAATGTAATAACCCACATTCATATCTTAGTCATGTTCATGTGCATTTGCATGATTTTGTCTTGTTAAGTTTGCATTTGTAGACTTTGACTTGTTTTGCCTAAGTAAAGGACCCTGTCTTGTTTTGTGCTTATGTGATTTGCCTAAGTGTTGTATGCATGCTTTGTTCCTTCCTTGCTGTCTCAAGCCTAGGTCATGTTAAGCCTAGGTCATGTCAAGCCTAGGTCACACCTTTGAACCTCTTACACCTAGGACCATCTTGGAACTACTTTGGTTGAACTCCACCATCACCTAGACATATTGGCCGAAATGTTATCATCTAGGCCGAGGTGTGCATCACCTAGGCCGAGATGTGTATTATCTAAGCCGAGATGTTATCATCTAGGCATCCAACATCCTTAATCCTTGCACCTAGTGATCTTGTTCCTGGACTGGTATAACCTAGACCGAGGTGTGGCACATCTAGGCCGAGGTGTGGCACAACTAGGCCAAGTGTTATCCTTCCTAGCCAAGATCATTGAGACCTTACTTGCCGAAGCCTACGTTCTAATCCGAGATCATTACCTGCCAGAGTGCGCATGCCATCTTGCTTGTTGTATACACTTTGTCATGCTCTTGTCTTGTCATTCAGTCACCTTTTGAGGAGATCTAATCCGGCGTTGCCACGTGTCCCAGCAGAGGGTTAAGTCAGGTACTAGCTGAAAACCCATGTCATTTTGTGTCATACCTTTTGCATTGTAGAAAGAGAGGCTCTAGGAAGAGGAAGAGAAGTTTAGAGTGAGGAAGCTAGATTCCAAGCTTGATCTTCACACCTTGAACCGTTAGATCCGTGTTTTGAGGTTAGATTCTTGATATACTCTTGTTGTTCTTTATATTGATCTAATCACATTGCATGATCTAGCATGATTCATGAGCCATGCATTGATTTAAAGTTTGTTTTAGAAAGAGAAAGTGATGTTCATGTGTTCTTGAAGAAAAACCATGTTTTGATCCGAAAGTTCGTATCAAGATCCATGTTTTTGTATTTGTTTTCATAAGATCTTCAAGTATGGGTACCCAAGTCCATGTTTTCAAACTCATCTCATGAAATCTCAGATTTTGAATAAAGAAGTTATGATTTTAGCATTCATGTTCTTCAAGGGAGGAAACCCAGATTTCCAGACCTCATTTCTTTAGGTGTGGTCACTGAAACCACTATTGCCTAGATCTTACACCTAGGCCAAGCATCGTATCTCACATTGGCTGTAACAACCCTCGTACCCATTACCGTATAACCACTGAATTATATACTGATTAATGCTAAACTGAACTGATAATGACTGACAAGTGAACTGGATGAACTACTGAACAAACCGAATGAAACTGAAACTGAAACTGAATAAGTTTGTCTATTGAATTGCGTGTTGCATCTGTTTGAGTGTATGATTATCTGTTTGCATTTTATGTTTAAACTGCTAATTGAAGGCCTTATCGTGACGATTTAGAAACCGTTTGATGTTTTGTAATCAGCATAATATTTGTGATTTAATGATATTTTTATCTGAAAATTGATTAGGAATGATTAAATTAGATTAAAAATGAGTTAATTGCAAACCTTGGCTTAATTACAGAATTGCCATTGAGTGGGTCTTGCTTAAGCCTATCATGAGAGCCTTAGTACACTTAATCAAACTTCTTCTCACCATTTTGTGAGCATTGCCGAAATTAGAAGGAGAGAGGGAGAGAGAGTTGATTTCAACACATTTGGCTTGAATTGCTAGGAGACTTGTAGTAGATTGAAGTGTACTTGTGAATTTAGTCTCCAAACCTTGAAATTGAAACACTAGGTAAGAAATCCCTCTTCTTCTTGTTGAGTTTAAACTTGTTCTTGCATGCTCCATGTTTAATTAGAGAGTAAGCCATGATTTTGCTCATAAATGGTGAATTGGAGCTCTAATGTTACATGCATGTTTATATTGAGGCATTTTGAGTTGATTTCATGGTTAATGGTCACATGCATGCCCATATTTATGTAAGAGACCATGTTTTCATTGTGTTCTCCAACTATTGAGCTCTTTGGAGCAAGATTTAAAGATTGAAGTTGGTTTGAAACTCATGCATTGCATGTTTTAAAGTGTTCTTGAATTGTTCTTGGAAAATGGTTTGAATTGACTCACCTTTGGGGCTTGAATTCTCAAATTGGCTTTTGAAACTTGTTATACATTGTTTTGGGATGTATTCTCCAGAATTTGAGCCCAAGAGGTCGAGAATTGAGTTGAGAATGCTTGGTTTGAGCTTGGAAGGCAAATCTGGAAATTCCAGATTTGGCTTCTTCGCTCGAGCGAAGGATTCCTCGCTCGAGCGACCAACGTTTTCCTCTGAGCCCCGCTCGAGCGAAGGATTGGTGGCTCGAGCGTAAAAATCGAACATCCAAGATTTCTTTTCATCGCATCGCTCGGCGAAGGAAGTCTCGCCGGCGAACCTTTGATTTTGGAAGCTTCGCCGAGCGGCGAAAGCATCGCGTAAAAATTGAGCATCCAGATTTTTTGTTTCATCAGACCGCCGGCGAAGGATTGTTCGCCGGCGAAGCCTTTGATTTTGCAACCTCGCTCGAAGCGAAGGAAGGCTCGCTCGGCGAGACCCTGCAAAGAACTTTTGAAAAGTGCCTTCCAACTGTATTTTTGCATCCTCATCGCATCCTAGGCATTCTTAGGCCTAGTTTAAAGCATCTTAATGAGGATTTAGACATAGAACCACACCGAGGGAATTTAGAGATTTAATTATCATCCCTTCCAACTGTAAACTTAGTGTGTGTTCTATTCTCATCGCTTAGGTTGACTCTGGGACGCTCTAGCTATCGATAGCAATCAATCGTGAGTAATGATGTGTAAAGATATGTTCAAAATGGTTATCTTTTGAATCATTTGAATCAACTGCATCTTGAATCGATGTTATTTACTAAATGAATGTATGGCCTATTTCAATCAGACGTATTGTGGCATCCTTAGCACCTCATTGTTATCGATTCTGAGCTCTGTCGGTTCCCTTGTGGAACCATACTGTTTACTGGATGATTGGCCATCATTACTGTTGGGTCTGTTAAGACTCGGTCCTTTTGGACTTACTGTTTATAGGCTATTGGATGTACCACATATGACTGTTTGACTGAAATACTGTAAGACTGAACTACTGTTTAAATGAACTGATTTCATTACTGTAAGGACATTCATTCATAACCTCTTTACGCTTTATGTTATTCACTGGGCTTTAGCTCACTGTTTATATATATATGTAGGTGCTCAGCCGCCAGACCAAAGCTAGGAGCATGGGATTGGTCCCCAGTTTTGTCAGCCAGCCTTTGTGCCTCACTGTGAGGTTTCGAGACGCCATGCCATGGCTTGGGGTGTTTTGTGTCCCCACTAGTCTCCTACTGTTTTGTACTGTTGTATAGACTGCTTTTCTTGTCATTCTGAGGGATTGAGTCCGTCATCAATGTCTGTAATGATTGTGGATACTGTACTGGAAGAGAATGCATAAATGTATGAAAAATGTTTTTGGCATACGGATTAACACAGCTCAATGGACACTAGTTTTTACTGTTTTGGCTTCCGCCAGCCCGAACTCAGATTTATCAGATATCGATTGGCGTGCCTTTGGTAATCTCGACATCTTGGCGATTCTGATGCTAAACCCATAGGGCCGGGTTTGGGTCGTGACATTGGCCTACCTTGCATGATCACTTGCACTATTAGTCTATCTTGTATGTACACCTAGGCTAACCACTGCATCACCTAGGCCGAGATGTTCATCATCTAGGCCGACCATGGTACACCCTTGCCGACACCTTGTAACACCTCGGCAGACAGCTGCACACCGAAGCCTTGGTAACCACACCTCGGCCAAGAGGTGTGGGACCTCGGCCAAGACCTCCTGAGTTCACCCAGCTAGGTCATTTTTGCCTAGATCATTTCTGTGCATCCATTCCAAGACCTGGTTGGTACCCAACATATTTTCCTTAGATGAAAAACAGTGATTTAACTCCCAGCATGTTTTACTTTGTCTTGACTTGGTTTTGAAAAGAAATATCGGGATCATTTGCACTCATGAAAAGTTTGTTTTAAGAATGGATTTCATATCCATCTTTGAGCATCTCACCTTGTCTTATTGAAACGCATTTAATGGGACTTTATTATGTGTTTGTAGGTCTTGGATCCTTGCTTTAATCCCTACACTCGAAGAGCTATGTGAGTGGTATTTTTAATAAAGCTATGTTATAAAGTTTTGATAAAGCTTTGCTTCGTTTTGGAAAAGTATTTGATCAAGCATGAATGATTATCCCTAGTTTTGTACTAAGTATTATCTTGTTTTGATGACATTCTTGGAAAGTCCTCCTATGCTAGGGGACTCTAAGCCCATGTAGCACCATGTTTGAGAGATCTCTGCCATCGACGGTCTGTGAACGGATGGCCCTACCGACAGTCTGGTGTACGGGTGGATTTGTCTAATCGATTCCGGGTCGATTATTCTCTTGTTTTGTCCGGAATGTCATCCCCCATGTATTATGTAGATGTTATTAAACATCCCAATAAGCTTTGAAAGATTTGATTGATGAACTTGATTCATTCCATGTTTTGTTACAAGCCATGATATGTATTGTTTTGATAAAGATCTCGGATATCATTCATTTAAACCTTTATTACTAATGTCATTCACTGAGTATCCAAGCTTACCCTCTCCTTATATATATGTAGGTGGCAAGCAAGAAGGTGGTGACGCCTAAGATGTTATGTGGAAGATGTTTGATTCATGTTTTGTATCGTCTTGAAGATTATGCTTCTTAGTTTGTAACTCATGTCTTTTGTATACTTCGGTTAGAGAAGCCTTTTGATCAAGATGTAACATGTACTTTATTTTATTTGTAGCCCAGTTGTAACCCATGTTAAAATGTATGTCATTTCATTTGATCTATGCACAGCTCTTATGGACTACTTAGATTTAAATTTGCTTCCGCACATGTAGGCCCCATATATTTATACTTTGATTGTGTGTGAATTTTTTTTGTAAGTTGGCCTTTGGTAATCTCGGATTACTGGCCATCACGGCACCATTCTACTAGGGACGGAATGGGGTCGTGACATGCAAAGTCCCTCAAACACCAATGCTGTAATCATTTGCTATGTTACCATAAATCTCCAAAGGTTGTGGATTTGAAAGGTACGTAAAGTTTAACAAAATCTACAATTCTCCTCTTAAATAAAATGCTAACTCTCACTCTAAAAGTTGGATCATAAAGAAAGAGAGATGGACCAAGAAGAAAAACCATAGAAATAAGTTGAGAAGATGAGTTCAAATTTATAGGCAAAATAAAGAGTAGCCTCCAAGTAAACTTGGAGGAAAAGAAAGATAATTGTCTTGGAAACAAAGAAAGATTGCTTGGAGGGAAAGAAAAGAACATTTGCTTAAAACCCAAGCAAACTAAAAAAAAAATACATAAATAAAAGAGATGAATAATGATAATAATGAAATGAAGGTAAAAAGAAATAAAACAAATAGAAAAAATAAGTTAGGCTCTCATCTAAAAATTTTACTACCAAACTACCACCAATATCTTTTACTAAAATATTAATAACTCAAAAATACGGGATTTCATAGTTTCATAGTTGCCATCATTACCGTCAGAATATTGCCGTCAAAGAGTTTTCAAAATTTTGAGAGCGGGTAGGTTTTGAAAGTGGGATTTGGGGAAGATAGATGAGTGGTGATAGAGGTGGGTTCTCTCACAAATCTTAATTCATGATGTAGTGGGCGTGTGAGCTTAATTGTGAGGTGGGGTATTCCAAAATTATTGATGTCCTTTTTAGTAATTTTATTTGAGATTATTATTGTAATAAAAAAAATAGGAGATCCAGAATAATTAATGAGATGTTAACAGTAGCACTCATATAAATACACCCCTAAGTTATTCTCTGTAATTTTAGAAATTATGTCTTATCCTTTTAAATATATAATGCCATAACAAATGACTCATGTTATTAATATATTATTAAGTTAATTAACAATTTTTAATAGTGTCAAAAATACATTTCAATTACCAATTCTAATAATTTTATTATTGTATAAGACAATACTTAGGAATTTCATTTTTTCTATTAATTCTATTAAATAAAAATGTATTTGTAATTTAAAAATTATAGGGACAATATATATTTTAAACAAAATTTAAGAGATGTATTTGTAATATATTCAAATAAAAATATTGATTTTAGTAGTTATTGATCAAAATATTTCGCCTTTTTAGTTGAAATTTTATTAAGAGATAACATACAAAAATATTCATCAATAAATAAATGAAATGGACGATTCAGTGACTCGATCAGAAAGTTTGGCACTTGCCCAATGCTCCATCCAAAGGAGGCCCCATTTTTTATATACATTTAATATACAATGTATATTTCATATAAAAATAAAAATAAAATTGAGAGGGAGATTTCATAAATTGGCATTGGACCGAGATAATGACCGAGTTAAGTTGGGCTAAGCAAGTTTGGGCCGAGTTGAGTTGGGCCAAGCAAGTGGGGTGCGCTCGGTCAAGGCCCCAGTCCAATTTGGTCAGGGTAACATCAGACTATCAGCCCGGTTAACTTTATTTGCTCGTTGAGTTAGACGGGTTAGGTCTTCCGCAGATCAGTCCAACCGAGCAGGAGCTAGGTTATAACTGAGGACGGCTAAGCCGCAGTGAGATTCTTTAATGAAACCGGACAATTAGTACGATCATGGTGTGACGATGTGGCGCAGTGCTAGACATAGCTCGGTTTAGAGCATTGCACATCTCAGAAGTAACACGGCTGTGGAGTGATGGATTGGCGCCGTGCTGTCCGTTCGTGCCAATGTCGTTTGGTAGTTTTGTTAGGTGGTGTTTAGCTGTATTTACGCTGACACATGGGGAAATGGGAGAGGAGAGCAGGTCCACACGTCCCAAGGGGAATGGGCACAAAAACGCGCACAAAAACTATATAAACAAGGCTGCGCCTCCATACGTGGCATCGACTGGTGAAAACTCAACTACCACATTGTCCTCTCTCCTTTCTCTCTCTCTAAAGGTGTGCTAACTTGATCGTCGGAAGGGTTTTCCGACAACACACCGCCGTGTAGTTGTCACGACCCAAACCCGCCCTTGTAGATTTGGCACCGTAACCGGCTAGTAATCCGAGGATTACCTACGGCCTCTGAACAAATTAACAAATAGTAAGGGGCTGCGGAAGCAAATAAGAATATACAACGTCCATTGAGCTGTGCAGACTTATATGAGACAGAAAAATTTTAAACTTTTTATATACAAATATACATATCATCCTCACGTCATTGTATATATATAGATTAGGAAGAAAGGGACTTAGTCTCCCTTTTTCAAAATACACATGACTTGAAGAACTAAACAAGAAAACATGACTTAAACTTTAAATTACATAACGACAACACTTAACACATCCGGAACCTCCATGGGAGGCATATAGGTTGGCTGACAGAACAGATTCTAGACAGATGCCTCTAAGCTTGGTCACGCGCCTGATCACCTACATACATAAATAATACAGTAAGCTAAAGCCCAGTGAATAATAACAGAGTAAAGGGTTTTAATGAATGATGTCCATCACAGAGTTAGAAATCAGAGTTTATATCAGAAACATAACCTTATCAGAAATAGAGTCTTATGCATTTTCAGATTTCAAATCAGAAACAGATTCAGATACATGCTCATATTCATATTCATATTCATAATCAGATTTTGCATAAGATCATATGTGGTACACCCATTAGCTAACAGATCAGATTGGTCTAGAGACTACAGACAGAGTTGGTACCAACGACCAGGAGGGTCCATAACTTGCGCACAAGTAGCCATGGTATTATTTCCCCCAGGGAAGGGCCAGATACAGATAACTACGGTATTGTTTTCCCCGGGTAAGGGCCAGATCCACGGTATTATTTCCCCCGAGTAAGGGACAGATCCACGGTATTATTTCCCCCGGGTAAAGGCCAGATACTAGGGGTGCCACAAATACTTTTCAGAAAACTGGACATTCATTCATTCATTTCCAACATATCATAGCTTTTCGAGAATCAATCATTTCGTATCATAGTATACTGAAAATACATAACATTGAACATAACTTTACAAAGTTATTACTCACAGAGGGTCGTATAAATCGATAGATCGGACATATCGATAAATCAGTGCATAATGGCGCGACCTACACAAGCACATAACATATACACATAGAAATACAATGTTATTTCCTTAATCAAACGTAACTTTCCTGTCTTTTCTGCCCAAGTAGTATGAGATTCTACTACGTGTATTCTTTCTTTAGTTAAGTGAATCGGGTTCTTATTTTATAAACCCCTTTAATTACTAAATCATTCCTTTCTGAATAAACTAATTTTCACTTGGCTCCTGAACCAAGTACTACTAAATTAATGGCTTATTCTTTTAATTAGCTAATTAAGGTTGATTGCTGACTTATTAATCTTTATTGAGCCATAAATCATGTCTAGAATGCTTTGAAAAGAGATGAGAATAAAAATGTGAACCAAATGCAAATTTTCAAAACATGCTGAAAATAGGTCTCCGCTCGAGCGCCACTTTGGCCGTTCGAGCGGACTGTAAAATTTGAAAACTACTGGGAGGTTGATTTTCACGCTCGAGCGAGACTTCCCTCGCTCGAGCGAACAACGAAAAGTCTGAAATTTCAAAATTGCAATTAAAGTTCAAGTTTGGTATTCAAGGCTTCAAAACATGTATTTTAGTATACAAACATGGAAAACCATTTATTAAAGTCATAAATTGCTTGGAAAATTGTTCACATGCATGAAATTGACATCAAATTTACTAGTTTTATATTCTTATAAATTTTCCAACTAATTCCATAATCTTAATCTTAACTTAATTCGTAACCATAGATGCCCCAAAATATGTTTAATCTCAATTTACAAGTATGGATTAAAATCTAATTATAAAATCAACACTTTATCTAATATTAGGATTAATTCTAATTTTCCATAAACTTGATGTTTATAAAACATTCCATTTTTCTTTTCAAAATATAAGATTGAATTAATCCATATCTTTCAAAACCCATTATGTATGCAATACAAATAGGTCCAATTTTATTATTAATAACAAAATCAACTTAATTATGAATTACACAAATCAATTTCTTAGAAAAACAACTTAACTCAATTCCTAACCAAATATTTAATTTATGAAAAAAAATGTCCCAAGATGTGTTTAAATTGAATAAAAACTTTTAACTTCAATTACATGCATGGATTAAACAAATTTATAATTTTCATAATAAAATCAAAACTTTTTCTTACATGAGGATTAATTCCAAATTTCCATAAACATGAACTCACCTTAATTTTGTTGGTAATTTCTTTCTAATTATATGAAGTTGGAGTGTCAAACCTTTGGAAAATAGTGATGCATGTAAAATTAGAGCTCAATTTCATCAAAGATAACTAAAATTATTCTCAAAGGATGAATTTCTAAATCAATTTCATTGCTCATAAACTTAATTCCATTTTCCTTTATATCTAACCCAAAATTAAACTTATCAATCTTTTACACATGATTTAAATCTAAAACATCAAAATTCCAACATGCATGTAAGTATGGGTTTTAATTTGTAAAGAATAATAAAAATCAAACTCTAACTAATTAATTTCTAAATTAATTTTCCTAATCATGAATCTAATTTAATTTCATCATCTTTTTACTAATTCCCTTTTTAATCACATGAAATTGAACCCATTTACCTCTTAATTTCAGCATGTAGGTAATTTATTTACAAGATTGAGCTTTAATTTCTTATATAATGTAAAGATCCTATACATTTCACATAAATTCCATACCTTAATTAAATTTCTTCCAAAAATTTGAGCCTTCCTTTAATTTTCTTGAACTTCCATTGCTTTCCTTCTTCCCCTTTTTTGTTCTTACGGCAACACTCTCTCTCTCTCTCTCTCTTGTATTCGGCTATTTGCAGAGTTCCCTCTTCTTTCCTTTCTTTGTGTTTTTCTTCTTTGATTTTCATTAAGTTATACACTCACACTCACACACCTCACTTCCTTATCCCTACACAGCACACGTGCATTTCTTTTTTTTTATTCCAGCACATCACTCTCACATGAACACTCACACCACAGATTTCTTAATACACCCAGATTTCTTAGTGCGCGCGCACACACACACCAATACTAATTAGTCCAATTTAACTTATGTCTAGGAATAATTTAATTAAGTACCACTTAATCTTAATTAACTTTAATCAACATACAATTAGTTAATTATAACTAACCTCAAATCTCATATAATAAATTAGTCAAATTGACTTCCATTAGAGCCTAATTAAATATAATTAAATTTATCAGTATAAATCAAATTTTTAATCAGACTCCCTAAAGGCTCCAAATAATAAATCGAACTTATTGCCATCATAAATTTTGGTTTCTTAAATCATTTAGGTCTTTAATTTTTGATCAAACACCAAATCTTCGTCAATAATTTACATATTCGAATTAAACACCCCATAACTAAAATTAATTCGCAATAATCACAATCCTCAATCCTCATAATTTAATTAGCTTGATCAATCCCAATTAGGATCTAATTTATCGAATCTCAATTTTACTAAACTAAAACGAATATTTAATTAAACTCCCAAATGGGTCCATAATCAAAATTAAATTGATTCAACTTCCTAACTTTACTTCCTTAAGCCATTTGGACCCCTAATTTCTGATTCCAAAATAAATCTTTAATAGAATCATATATTAGGGCTGTTCAAAAAATCCGTTCAAACCGGTAATCCGGACCGAACCAGACCGAATCATACGGTTTGGTTTGGTTCTATTAAGAAATGGTTCGGTTTCGGATTAAGAAATATGAGAACCGTAAAAACGGTTCGGTTAATAGATTTTATGAAAAAATCGCGGTTCGAACCGAACCGAACCGAATTTTAAAAGATATATATATATAATATCAAATTTTATTTTTATTAATTGGTTTTTTATAATTTTAATAATATTAGGATGGTATAGATATGTAATATTAAGTAATGCCTTAATATTATTAGTTTTATCATGAGTTAAATGTAATTAGTTTGAGTAATTATTTTGCTAATATTAACAATTTATTCTTGTGTAAATAGAAATTTTTGAAATCAGTAACCGAAACCAAACCGCTTTTTTCGGTTTGGTTCGTCGATTTACAAGTGTAACGTCTGCAGTGCAGTTCTCAAAATCACAGAACCGTTAGGGTCGGTTCGGTTCTTGGATTTTCTCAGAACCGAACCAATCCGGACCGTGTACACCCCTATCATATATGAGTCAGATTCCACAGTTCTCACAAATCCCAATTAAATCATAATACTCGACAATTAAACTCAAACCCTCTTAATTAATCAAGTACTAATCTTTATACGTGATGGGGTTGTTACAGTAGCTCACTGCCGTTGTGTTCGTAGGTTAATCGGAACGAAGTGAAGCTTAGACACGAGGAGTACGGACGGTATCGGATATTTGGCTCCCGTACAACTGGCGCTATCTATGGGAACCCTTTGACAAACAACCTTGTCCTCCAAGCTCGTTCGATCATCCTTCATGGCGAACAACGATGACATTCCGCTGTCCGCTATCGATGACATCACTCCAGAGTCTGTTCGGAGAAGAGATGGTCTTCCCGCCATCCCTACCATGGCTAGTTTGGAAACCTCTCTTGGAGAGCACCCCGGAGATGCGTAAGACAAGCACGCAAGGTGCACTGCCTACTCACGAAGCCCTGATGGGCACCGCCGGCGAAGAGAGTCACACGCTCAATGCTTGGAGCATAAGTTGAGGGATCAAGGCGCCATCATTCGAAGGATGGTGGCAGAGATGGAGACACTAAAGCGGCAAGTCAAAGGGAAGGGTGTTGCTGGAGTGGGTAACCATAGTAAGCGCACCCAAACCTGTCGCTCAGGTAGCCAAAACCAGCGGCACACGCCCTCTCTCTCTATCACCAGAAGTTATGGGATTGGAGACTCTAACCCGCCAGCAGAGAAGTCTTGCGCGCAACACAGCAGTTACCGTCCGCCGACGATGTCGATGTATTCCTACTTCGCTCGTTCAGAGGACTTGAGGGACGTCTTGGAAGAGCGAGCGCAGCAACAGGAGGCACAAAGGGTGCCGGCACTGCAACGGTAATCCTACGGAGGTCGCGCTAGTGAAGAAGTCGTTATGCCGTCACCCTGTCCAGTTATACATGTCCCTTTGGACAACGATTTGGCAAGACTGAGCGCTACCCTATTCTCCTTTGAGATAGAGACCACGCCACTCCCTGCGAGCTTTTACCAGTCCAAGTTTACTCTCTATGATTGAAAAACCGATCCATACAATCATGTGAGTCACTTCCGGTAGGTTATAGCTGGCTACAAGCGTAACGACACTCTTATGTGCCTTATTTTTTTGTTTAGTTTGGGTGAGTTAAGCCTGAAATGGTTTGAGAGGCTGCCAGAGGAAAGTATCGAAAGATAGCAATAGTTAGCGGAAGCGTTCATAACTCGATTCAAAACCAACACTAAAACGCCGAAGGAAGTCGATCACCTTCTGAGCATTAACGCATACAACGCCAAGTATTGGGAAACCTTTAACGAAATTCTTGATTGCCCGACCAACCTGGCAATCGCTTAATATAAGCACGGTCTCCCGGTTGGGCACAGACTATGAGACTCGCTCACCATGAACTAACCGATGACCATGTAGCTATTAATGCAGCGCATTAACGAGCACATCTGAGTAGAGGATGATGCCACTATGACCATCGCGAAGGAGAATCTGGTGGCCACAGAGAAGAGAATTGCTGGAAAGGTTCACGCGGTCGGACAGGAGAAAAACCGTCCGAGTAACCGCGCGAGAGAATCAGATCGCGGTGCGGGCCGTGGCAACCGGGGTAAAAGTCGTCACAACGACCGAGCTGATTACCTATGTGACGTCGCGGAGGATATAAAGAGAAGGTTAAACGCCCAAACCAGCATCACCACGGTTTTTAAGATCCCAATATATCGTATCTTTAGCGAAATCCGTAACGAGGTGTACATCTGGTTTCCAGCTAAGTTAGGTGACGCACAGAGGGGCTTCAATCCACGATATAGATGCAGCTTCCATAGCGAGCGAGGGCACTGTACAAAGGACTGTTTTCCTTTGAAACAACATTTGGAGGAGTTAGTGGCTGCCGGTCATCTAGGCCGCTACATTGACAGGGGCGTCAAGGCCACGCATCACAATCCGATCGAGCCAAATGGTTTGGCCACCCTAGAAGCTCCACCAGAGGAAGTGATCAACGTGATCCATGGTCTCATTCAGCCAACTCGAGTATATGAGCTTCGAGAGATGATCAAGAAGGCTGAGCATATGAGAGAAGTCCTGTCAGCCCAGCCTGCGGTCAAAAAGAGCAAAACCGAGATGAAAGCTGTGCTCAGTTTTTCCAATCGAGATCTTGAACGAATTCAGACGCCGCACAACGACACGTTGGTGGTTACCCTACGCGTCAAGGACTTTGATGTTCGGCGAATTTTGATTAACCAGGGTAGCTCAGTCGAAATAATGTACTACGATGCCTTTAAGCAACTCAGCCTGAGTGATAAAGACTTGGCCCGAGCAACCTCGCCATTGGTCGGCTTTAACTCGCAACCGAAATGGCCCCTAGAAAAGATCTTGCCGGTCAAAGCAGGGCCCGTGGTCAACCAAGTAGAGTTTTGGGTATTGAAGGTGCTTTCCACGTATAATCTGATCTTAGACCGGGGATGGCTTCATGCCATGTAAGCGGTGACATTGACCTACTACCAAGTCATGAAGTTCCCGTTGGCCACAGGGATGATTGAAGAGATCTAGGGCGATCAAGTCATGGCCAAGCAGTGTTTCGTGGTCGTAAATGGGAGCCGTGCAGCCAAAGGCTTCATACAAATGATCGAAGGTCCGGAAGATCAAAGTGTTTTGGATGATGTAGGCACCAAGGTCGAGGAAAAGGCTGTTGCAGATTTGGTGGAGGTGCGGATCAACGAAGATAATCCTGACAAGTTCTTTCTGTTGGGATCTAGCCTAACCGCCCAAGAACGGATGGAAATGGTGGAGTTCTTGGTGGCAAATATCGAAGTGTTTGCATAGACGCCTTACGACATGCCTAGCGTCGATCCTAACTTTATTTGCCATCAACTCAATGTCTTTCCGGATACTTGGCCAGTCATTTGAAGAACGTAGAGATCAGCGCTTCATCACGCCGAGGTAGTGGTTGAGGAGGTCAAAAACTTGCTTGAAGCAAAGGCAATACAGGAAGTGCACTACCCTCGGTGGGTTTCTAACACGGTCGTGGTACCGAAGAAGAATGGGAAGTGGTGAGTCTGCGTCGACTATAAGATGGTCAACCGAGCTTGCCCCAAGGACAGTTTTTTCTTGCCCAGAATCGACCAACTGGTGGACTTAATAGCCGGACATAATCGACTCAGTTTCTTAAACGCATACCGTGGTTATCACCAGATTTCCATGTATGAACTCGACTGGGAGATTACCTCTTTCATAACGCCTAGGGGACTGTTCTGCTACAAAGTCATGCCTTTTGGCTTGAAAAACGCCGGGGTGACCTTTTAGAGAATGGTGACCAAGATGTTCGCCCCACTGCTCGATCGCACGATGGAGGCTTACATCGACGACATGGTGGTCAAATGCAAATGTGAGGCCAACCACTTGGCCGACTTGGCAGAGATGTTCGCCATTCTTAAACAGCATAAGCTACTTTTGAAGGCGTCCAAGTGTGCCTTCGGCGTGGGGTCAGGAAAATTCCTGGGCTTTTTGGTCACCAACCGCGGCGTTGAGGCGGACCCCACCCAAACTAAAGCCATACATGAATTGAAGCAGCCCAACTCCACAAAGGATGTGCAACATCTTGCCGATATGGCAGCAGCACTTAACTAATTTATAAGTCGGTCATCAGATCGTTGCTCTGCCTTTTCTTCCAAGCCTTGAAGTCCAAGTTTTCCTGGGACGAAGATTGTGACAGAGCTTTACCGAGCTAAAGACATATCTATCTTCCGCTCTACTCTTGGTCACGCCGAAGCACGGCAAGGACCTCTACCTTTATTTGGATGTTTCTCAACATGCTGTCAGCGCGGTACTTGTTCGGATGGAAGGCATCCAATAACTACCAATCTTCTACGTGAGCAAAACCTTGCTACCGACAAAGTCAAGATACTTGCTGTTGGAAAAACTTGCTTTGGCACTAATGATGGCCTCCAGGAAATTGGCACACTACTTTTATGCTCACACAATCGTGGTGTTGACCGAATTCCCATTGAAAGCCTTATTTGAACGGGCGAATTTCTCATACCGAATTCTGAAATGGGCAGTCGAATTGGGGTAATTCGACGTCAAGTTTTAACCCCGAACCGCCATCAAAGCCCAAGCATTGGCCGACTTTGTTGCCAAATTCTCGCTTGGAATTCACCCGGTATGCCCAGTAGATCTTACCGAAACAGCTAGGCTAAAGGGGGTAAGCATGGCGAAAATTGCACAATCGAATGATGATGGCGACGTGGAAGTTGCGCAACCATCTACAAACCCATCACTTGAAGGTCTACTTCAACCTAGCAATACGATGTTGGATTTAGGAATAACAAATCAACCTGTTGGATCCAACACCGCATCGCCGATGGGGGATGAAGACGCGTCTGTTGTAATCGTCAACGACATGCTTATAGCGGAAATAGCCGAGCAACCATGATTACCTCAACCTTCAAGCATCCTAGGATCCCTCAGAATGTTGGAAACTTTTCGTTGGCGAAATGTGAAAACTTTTTGTAGATGGCGCCTCAAATTGGCATGGAGCCGGGCTTGGCGTAGTTTTGATCTCGCCAGACGGACTAACCATCGAACTTCTATCATGCTCAGGTTCCCAGCATCAAACAACGAGGCCGAGTACGAAGCACTGTTAGCCGGACTGAAAACTGCGCTCCACTTACGAGCATCCGAACTAATGGTTTATAGCAACTCCCAACTCGTTGTAAACCAAGTATCTGGAGAATATGAAGCCAAAGATGACAGAATGGCCAAATACTAAACTCTAGTGAGAGAGCAAGAAGTTCCAAGCCATAAGAGTCCAACAAATCAGCCGAGAAGATAACGGCTGGGCAAACGAGTTGGCTGGTTTTGCTTTCATAGCCGACAAATCTTCCCCTAACCCTCTCCTGATTGAATTTCTTTCAAGACCCAACATTGAAGACTTAAAGCAGACAGAAGTTCTTTGCACCAAGAAAGCTCCTTCCTAGATGGACCCTATCATCCTCTTCCTTAAAGAAAGGATCCTGCCGACTGACAAGAAAGAGGCACACAAAATTCGGGTGAAGTCTGAGTCGTTTTGGCTCTCACCATCCGACGCTTTGTATAAGAAGTTGTTCACCAGTCCATACCTCAAGTGCGTTCGCCCAAGTAAAGTCGATACTTTCTTTTACGAGATTCACAAGGGCATGTGTGGGAGCCACGTCGGTAGAAGATCTTTAGCCTACCGCGCTATTTCGCAAGGATACTAATGGTCGTGTATTCAGGCAGATGCACAGAAATATGTGAGAAAGTGTGAGAAGTGCTAGAAGTTCGCCCACCAAATCCATCAGCCGGCCAGAGAACTCCTTCATCTTACAAGTTCCTGGCTTTTCGCAATATGGGGCCTTGACATATTCGGACCACTCCCAACCGCGCCAGGCAACTGCAAGTTTTTTATAGCGGCGATAGACTACTTCACCAAATGGGTTGAAGCCGAGCCCTTGGCAACAATCAAAGAAAAGGATGTCAAGAAGTTTGTTTATCAGAACGTGATAACGTAGTTTGACGTCCCCAAGACTTTGATCTCTGACAATGGTACCCAATTTGATGGACGGTTGTTCAGTGGATTTTGTGAGGAATTGAAGATAGAATTCTACAATTCCACCTCGGCCTAGCCTCAGTCCAACAGCCAAGCTGAAGCATCGAACAAGACCATTCTAGATGGATTGAAGAAAATACTATAGAAAGCCAAAGGCAAGTGGGCCGAGGAACTTCCCAG
Organism: Camellia lanceoleosa; assembly: GCA_025200525.1. Taxonomy (NCBI): domain Eukaryota; kingdom Viridiplantae; phylum Streptophyta; class Magnoliopsida; order Ericales; family Theaceae; genus Camellia; species Camellia lanceoleosa. The sequence goes on from CM045763.1 coordinate 208,317,005, forward strand.
TGTCCTCTGGGCTTACCGAACAACTTCGAGACGCTCAACTGGGGAGACTCCTTTTGTCTTCGCATATGGCATGGAGGCAGTCATTCCATTGGAGATCGGCATGCCCACCATCCGCAACGAAAATTTTGAACCCGACTTGAACGCTGATGCCATTGCTTTGGAATTGGACCTAGCTGATGAACGCCGAGAAAAGGCATTAATCCGCGTGGCCGCATATCAACAAGAATTGTCTAGAAAGTACAACAAAACAGTGCACCCCAGACCGTTTCAAGTCAGGAACTGAGTTTTAAGGAAGGTGATGGGCAATACTCTAGTACCGGGCAAAGGAAAGCTAGGGGCAAACTGGGAAGGGCCTTACAGGATAATCGGTCTGGCGGGCAAAGGGGCATACCACCTAGAGGACTTGGATGACAAAGTTGTACCCCGGCCATGGAACGCGGCCAATCTCAAGCTATACTATTTTTAGTCTATATCTTTTGAATGTAATTTTTTTATAAAGGGACAAGTTTTCCCCTCTATTTACCAATGTAATCCTCGCAGTCATTATGTGAATTCATGAATGCAATATGTAATAGAAAGGAATTATTTTACATAAGAAGTTTGTTGTGGTTGAAGAACTGTAGTGCATAAGGGGCAACCGCCTCTAAAGCCGAGATGTTTTATCCCGGCTAGAAGAGTTGATGATTTGTTCAACTCTAGGATTTAGCCGAAATCTTTTACCCTAGCTAGTAGAGTTGATGAATTGTTCAACTCTGAGATTTTAGCCGAGATGTTTTATCCCGATTAGAAGAGTTGATAATTTGTTCAACTCTAAGATTTTAGCAGAGATGCTTTAACCTGGCTAAGTAGAGTTGATGAATTGTTCAACTCTGTGATTTTAGCCAAAATGTTTTATCTCGGCTAAAAGAGTTAATGATTTGTTCAAATCTAGGATTTTAGCTGAGATGCTTTATCCTGGCTAGTAGAGTTGATGAATTGTTCAACTCTGAGATTTTAGTCGAGATGTTTTATCCCGGCTAAAAGGGTTGATGATTTGTTCAAAATCTAGGATTTTTGCCGAGATGCTTTACCCTGGCCAGAAGAGTTGATGAATTATTCAACTCTGGAATTTTAGCCGAGATGTTCTATCCTGGCTAAAAGAGTTGGTGAATTGTTCAACTTTAGGTCCTTAGCCGAGATGTTTTATCCCCGCTAAAAGAATGATAAATTATTCACCTCTAGGATTTTATCCGAGATGATTTTCCTCGGTTACAAGTCGGTGCACAGTTTTCCCTGTATAAGAATGTGGATGTTTTGTTCCTCTATTAAAACCGAGACATCTTTTTCCTTGTCCAATCCGTGGTTTATATTGTAAAAATATAAGAGATAAGTTGCTAAAAACTTTCATTGATTGAACATTTAAGTACATGAGGAGGGGCTTGTTGCCTAGTTACAACAGTTCAACACCAAAAGTTAGGGAATTCATGGCTAAGCTAAGGGAGAGAGGTTGGCAAACTCGTCCTCGGTCCCCTCTGGCATAGCATCTAGGTCGACCACGACTGCTCTTTCTTTGTCGCTAGGCTCCTTCTCCTCGAACTTCCCCTCAGCTTCATTCTCGGCCTCCGCTTGCAGAGAGTTGAAGACTTCATTGGCATAAGGTATCAAGTAGACCAGCAGGAAGGCGGGGGACGGAAGAGATAAACACCTCAGTTTCAGATCCTTGGCCAAGTTTTTCGCAAGTAGCCTTCCAACCGGACTTGAAGTAGATATCCTTGGTAGCTTCAACTTGTTTGATGTAATTGTCTTCGGTCTCCTTGAAACCGAGGTTGTTGGCCTCATTCACGGCATTCTACCTCATTTTCTTCTCAACTTCCAGCTCAGCCTTCAGAGCGTCCCTCTCTTACTCGACCCTACCTAGCTGGCCAAGAAGTCTGGCATTGTCAGCATTGGCGATCTCAAGAGAGGCCTTAGCTCGGCCTAGCTCAACCAAGATGTTTTTATCGGCGTTGTTCAACTCGGTGACTTTGTGCCGCAGATTGACAATGCGATCCATGACTAGGTGTTGTTTTTGGATGGCCTGTAAGAAGTAAGAAGAGGGTTAGCCGAAGCAAGAAGATTAACCGAGCAGGGATTTGATGAAATTCTTAATCATACCCTAGTCATGGACTTGACCGCTGATTTCACGAGCCGGGTGTCAGGAACTTGATCGCTCTTGGTCACATTGCTCAGCAGCAACAGTGTCTTTGATAAGTCGAAGGCCAGGAGGTGCTTCTTGTCCCTCTTGACAGACGCGGTGGCCGGGATCTCTTTGCCCTGGTTTTTGAGCTCCTGCTTCCACAGTGGAGTTATCTCGGCTTCCTGCGCTGTTTGTTCAGTGCTTAGCTTGGCCACAAGCTCAATAGAGGGATCGCTTGACCGGGCTTGCTTGCCAGCACGGCGGGACTCAAGAGGGACAGTCGTAGAGGCCAGGGCGATCACAATCCCCGAGCTCTAGCCGACGGAGGGAGCAGGAGGTGGCACGCTTGGAAGCTCGGTGGAAGTAACGGTAATTAGATTCTTAATCTTGCTTCTTTTCGCCATTTCTTCTTCCTCAGTTAGTCGTATAAGTGGCACGTCTGGCAGACTTGGGTCAGGCAGGGGAGAAGGAGCCCGGAGAAAGTCTGTAACCTATCTCAGCGCAGCCTTGATCGCCCCCTCGTCTGGATACTAGTAGTTGGCTTACAATTCTTTGATGGCTGCACAAACGATATTGAAAAAATAAATCGGTCAAGAAGATGGGCTTACAAGAGGAATCGAAGTGCATGATAATGTACCAACTAGGCACGTCAGCTGTTTCATAATTACTAGACACCCAAAAGAAATCATCATCATGCATATCTTTGTCTGGCGTGCCAGTCGCTAATCGTTCTTTTCCCGGTCGTATTTTTAAATAATAGTTGAAATCGTCTTTCGTTCTATCGAGTGTGTATTGACGTAAGATCTCAGCCAAGCCCAAGTTTAAACCAAGCTGGTGGTTCAACTCGGCCACGCCATTTATGATTCTGAATGTGTTGGTGGACACTTGTGTTGGAGCGAGCCCGGTGCGTCTCAGGAACTCGCAAATCAAGGGTTGCACAGGGAAGCGCAACCCTCCTTCAACTATACTTAGCAAGGTAAAGGGGCTGGACTCCAGCTTGTCCCATGGGTTTATCACCTCCTCACCGAGCTCTATATGCACGTCAGCCGGAATGCTATACTCCTCTCGCAATGTGGCCATCGTGCCCGGTGTATTAACAAGAAAGCAGTAGCGCCCCATTGGAAGGCCGACTAGTTCAGTGCAGTAACGTTAAATTGGCAAAATTTTGCACGACGGCTGCTCGATCTTTGAGAGCCCTTGTGTTGGTGTCTGATCCCCTAAGACTCTGCAGTTAAAAGCCAAGTGTAAGTGATAGCGCGGTCGCGTAAACAAGCTTGACTTCAGCCCAGTCACTTTAAGCGCAACAGCACCTCAGCCTAATTGGGTGAACTCAATAGCTCAGTCGCTCGAAGCGGACTAGATATTAGCCCGGTCGAGCGGCCCATTGCTTTCTTAACTCGGTTTTCACCTTAGTTCTATAAACTAGGAACTTGCTCGGTTCACTTATGATTTTGGATCAAACGATGATTCGTAGCCCAGTCAGTCCCAGATCCTTATGTGTTCATCACAAAAGATGATGAATAGTGTCAAGGGCAAAGGGGCAAGAATAGCTTTTTGTGATCACACCTTAGACTAACTTCATTCGAAGCCCTAAGACCTACTGTTATCATGCCCTAGACTCATTTATGGCAATCACAGTTCAGGCACACAAGAAAGCATGAATAACAGATGAAGAACAATGAAGGGTTGAAGACTTACAGGTTAAGGCACAGATTGTGGTTCGAATCCTTGAGATGGGGCCCCAACGATGACGACGGAGCAGAATAAGCTTGCGAGAATGCTTTAATCTCAGTAGAATGAGTGAGAGACGAAGACTAGGTGCTATGGATCGCTGGATTGCTTGAGAATAAGATGAACAGTGGAGGAAGAAACACGAAAGGGGCGAGCGACATACTTATAAAAGGAGAAGAGGCGCCAAAAATTCAAATTCAAGGCGATGACGTGTGACGGCTGGGTTGGTTGCACAAGGCCAATGAGCAGAGGACACGTGTCTATCACAAGACCGGTGTTGGTACTGAAAAGACAGACAGAAAAGTCGAAATATCGACCGAGCAAGTGATGTAGCCGAGCGAGGAGGTCAGCACGGCGAATAAGTTGAAGATAACAACTGAGCAGATTAATTATCTCGGCTGGAGAAAGTAATCCCGGCCATGCTGGCGTGGACGAAATTAAGGGGCAATTGAGAAGGAGATTTCATAAATTGGCATTGGGCCGAGATAATGACCGAGCTAAGTTGGGCCAAGCAAGTTTGGGCCGAGTTGAGTTGGGCCAAGCAAGTGGGGTGCGCTCGGTCAAGGCCCTGGTTCGGTTTAGCTGGGGTAACATCAGATTGTCAGCCCAGTTAACTTTATTTGCTCGTTGAGTTAGACGGGTTAGGTCTTCCGCAGATCAGTCCAACTGAGTAGAAGATAGGTCATAACTGAGGACAACTAAGCTGCAGTGAGATTCTTTAATGAAACTGGACAATTAGCATGGCCGTGGTGTGACGATGTGGCGCCGTGCTAGGCGTAGCTCGGTTTAGAGCATTGCATATCTCAGAAGTAACACGGTCGTGGAGTGATAGATTGGCGCCGTGCTGTCCGTTCGTGCCAATGTCGTTTGGTGGTTTTGTTAAGTGGTGTTTAGCTGTATTTGGGTTGACACGTAGGGAAATGGAAGAGGAGAGTAGGTCTACACGTCCCAAGGGGAATGGGTGCAAAAGCGCGCGCAGAAACTATACAAACAAGGCTGCACCTCCATACATGGCATCGACTAGTGAAAACTCAACTACCACATTGTCTCCTCTCCTTTCTCTCTCTCCAAAGGTGTGCTAACTTGATCGTTGGAAGGGTTTTCCGGCAACACACCGCCGGGTAGCTCACCACCGCTGTGTTTACAGGTTAATCAGAACGAAGTGAAGCTTGGACACGAGCAGTACGGATGGTATTGGATATTTGGCTCCCGTACAAAAATCAATGGAAAAAAAGAAATTGAAAAAATAAAAACATAAGCCTCCGTTTGGGAAGTGGGTTGACTTTTTGACTTTTTGGCTTTTTTAGCTATATGAACCTGGGCTCAAAGGCTTGGTTTGGGAAGGACTTTTGGCTTTTTGGCTTTTTTGACTTTTTTTGTGAGAAAAGAGTGTAATGATTATGGAGTTAGATGTGATATTTTGTCTGTTGTGGCTCATGAGCCTATTCTGTCTTTTATGGCTCATGAGCCCAAAGAGCCCTTGCCAAACGAAGTATGCCAAAAAAAAAAAATTCTCTAAACAAGTTGTATTTCATATATGTAAAAACAAACTACCTGAGAGAATCACCAGTGGTGAGTTAAACACTCATTAGTGTCAATTTTTAAGATCTCGTTTGAAAATAAATTATTAATAATTTTTTATTTTTATAAAAACATATGTAAAAAAATAATATAATAATTTATAATAATTTTTTAATTAAAATATTTAGGTCAAGTTTAGCAAGTTAAAAAAAAGTCAAAAAGTCAAAAAATTACTCAAAAAGTTAAAAAGTTATCACTATTCACCAAAAGTCAAAAATTATGGCTGCACAATTCTCAATCCTAATTTTTCTATACACACTAATTTATACAATTTTTTAATACACATTTTTTCATAAAAAATCAAAAAGTTAACCGAAACATTCATATTTTTTTTCTCAATTTTTAAGTCCAAAAAGATGAAAAATACACTTATTTAAGACACCTCAAACAACCCCTTAATTCCTAAACAAGACCTAAGTCAGATAACAAACTTCATTACAATTTTGCACTCCAATGGATAAGCTAAGGCAGTAGCTAAGTTACAAATTTTATTAGGCTCCGTTTGGCAAGAGCTTTTTTTACTATTTTAGTCATAAAAAATAAAATAAGCTATTTTAATCACAACAAACTAAGGTCAAGTTTGGCATTCTTAAAAAAATCTAAAAAGTCAAAAAGTTACTATCCTATTTAAGTCACATCATCTTATTTAAGTTACATCACCTCTTTAACACATCACTTCAAACCCAATCCAAATCCAACCCATATTTTATAAAAAGTCAAAAAGTACACTTATTTAGGCCTCGTTTGGCAAGTGGCTTTTTTAGCCAAAAAGTCAAAAAGTTACTAAAAAAATCAAAAAGCCAACAACCCATACAAAAAAGTCAAAGATTCCTTTTTCTCTCTACTTTTTGCACATCTTTTCGTAAAAAGCCAAAAAGTCATCACAAAACATACTAGTTTTTTTTATATCCCATTTTAGTCAAAAAGTCAAAAAGTTACTAAAAAAGCCTATTCCCAAACGAGGCTTTAGTTTTTCCAAACTTGGCTTAAACATTACATTCAACCCATAATCATTATACTCTTCTCTCATAAAAAAATTAAAAAGCTAAAAAGTCTTTTCCAAACTAAAAAAGTTAAAAAGTCAAAAAGTCACTATCCTATTTAAGTCACATCATCTTATTTAAATCACATTACTTCTCTACCATATCATTTCAAACCTAACTCATATTTTATAAAAAGTCAAAAAATATATTTATTTAAATTATCCCATGCCACCCCTAAATTTTTAGCTCAAATTAAAATAATCAAAAAAAAATAAAAAATAAAATTACAAAGTCAAAAAAAACTAACTCACGTTGCAAAGGAGGCTAACTCGTGCGAAGTGTAACTGTAAAGAGTCAACTAACAAACAATGGAGGGGAGAGAGAGAGAGAAAATGGGAAGAGCTTCTGACAAGCCACTGAAAAGCGGAATAGATAGAGGAAAAATTATTGGTGCATACTAGTAGTCATGCCAGGTGAACCACAAATTTTTATGCCTTTTCATATTTTTTAATTATTTAATATAAAATTATAAATTTTACTTTATTTATCAATTATAATATAAGTTGTGCTACATCTTTCTAATTTTTACCCCTCTAATCCTCCTAAATTTTAAACCAAGACAAAAAATATATATATATCCAAAACAATGTCATTTTAAGCATTAAAAGGATTAGAAAAGACTTTTTTAAGAGACAAATCATTTTCCTTATAGGGCATAATATATGTACACTAACCAATAACTTCTCTTGATGGAGAGGAATTGAGAGGAGAGAGAAGAGAGAAAGGAGAGGATGGTGTGAAAGTTGAGTTGATGTTTAATATTATTCAGTACGTTTAATTTTAAATTTTGAATTTAGTTTTTTATTTTTTTGTATTTTTTTGTATTTTTAGTTTTAAATTTTAAACAATTATTTTATTTTTTAGATGTATTTTACTTATCTATAAATTATTCAAATTAATAAACACTTAACACAAATGAATTACATTTTCTTAAAAAAAAATTTGTCATATAACACTAACAAATAATTTTAACACGGCATTAGAAATACTCTTATCATTGTAGAAAACACTATGGCACACACCCTAAATCCTTCAAAGCGTGTACATCATATGCTCCTTATAATTATAAATAAAAATTACATAAGTTTAATTTTCTAAGTCATAACTTGAAAAAAAAAAAAAAAACATATCATAACTAAACACAACATAAGATATAACTAAAGAATTTATGAGTCATAACTAAAAAAATGTCATGACTAAGAATAAACACTGATTATAACTAAAGAAAAAAATAATTAAAAATATATGGTACGCATTTTTTAAGAGAATGTATATTAAAATTTCCCATAGTGATATTATATCTCTTATAAGTTATCATTATACTTCACCCTCTGTCTATAAAAAATAAATAAATATTCTCATAAAATTAATTATTAAATAAGAAGAAAAAATAAAGCTGTGTTTGGTTGTGTTTCCAAATAATGATTCTACACCCACATTCAAATGTGATGTTTGGAAGGAATTCTCAAATCACGTTTTCAAAACTTTGCAGAAAACTCTGTTTCAGGTGCGATTTCCAAAAAAAAAATTTCAAATTTGGCCTAACCGGTCGTCCCTGTAACAACTCAGATTTTTAATTATTCTGTAAAATTTATACTAATATTATTTAATCTCAGTTCAGAAAATATATAATTTATTATATATTATTATGTCTAATTTTGTATAATAATATAATTATTAAAAGTTTAGGGGTCAAAATATAAATAATAATAATAATGGGTTTGGTAGTAAAATAAATAATTTATTTTCTGTTGGTATATAATAAAGTGTAATTTAATTAGATATTATTTTATTTATATAATTATATTAAAATATTAGATCAAAAAATAATTATCTTAAATATCTATTGAGAATAAGAACGAATCTATATAATTATTAATCGAATTTTGATTTGAGCCACGTATGCGCCTATTCCTTATAAATAGAGGCGCTGATCTGGGCGAAGGAGAAGGGAAAGAAACAGAAAAGAAAAGAAGGAAAAGAAAAAGGAAATAAAGAAAGGAAAAAATGATGGAAGTTAAAAGGGTTTTTGATAGTAGAAAAAAATAGTAAGGTATTAAAGTTAAGGTGAGTTATATTATACCTTGAGTTACCAAAATATATTTTACTTATGTTTTGACTTACCATATCTATTTTATATAAGTTATGTTTTATTAATATATTAATAAAAGTTATATTTTATAAAGATTTCAGTTACGTGGTTTTATTTCTGAACCCTATTTGCTTAAAAGGAAAATTGTCACGACCCAAACCCGGCCCTATGGGTTTAGCACCGTAACTGGCCAGTAATCCGAGATTACCGAAGGCTTGCTAAACAATGATATCTGATTAAGCAATCTGAATATCTGGCCAATACAGTAAGTAACTAGTGTCCATTGAGCTGTGAAAATCTGTATGCCAAAAACATTTTTCATGCATTCGTATAGTTCAGAACAGTACAGTCTATACAATCATATACAAACATTCAGTACGGGGACCTAATCCCTCGATAACAAGACTGATAAAACAAGAGAGTCTATACAATGAGTACAAAACAGTAAGGAAACCGATGGGGGACACAAAAACACCCCAAGCCATAGCATGGCAACTCGGAATCTCGCAGTGAGGCACATAGGCTGGCTTGACAAAACTGGGGACCAACCCACGCTCCTAGCTCGGTCAGCCGAGAACCTACATATATATATATAAGGTGAGCTAAAGCCCGATGAATAACATAAAGCGTAAAGAGGTTATGGATGAATGTCCTTACAAAGAATGAAATCAGTTCATTAAACAAGATTTTGATCTTTTCAAGATTTCGATCAATCACCATATGTGGTACACCCATTAGCCTATAAACATAGGTCCAAAGGACCGGGTCTTAACAGACCCATGTAATGATGGCCATCAATCAAGATGCAGTATGGTTCCACAAGGGAACCGACGAGCTCTATGTGAATAAAGAATAAAGTGCTAAGGATGCCACAATACGCCTGAATCTGAGACATACATTCATTCAATAAATAATATCAGTTCAATAAACAGTTCAGTTCAGTATTCAAAAGATAACCATTTTGAACATATCTTTACACAATCGTTACTCACAGAGATTGGGCTAATAGCAGCTAGAGCGCGTCCCCGAGAGCCAACCCTAAACAGTTAACAAATAGAACGCACACTAAGTTTCACAGTCGGGAAGGATGATAATTAAATCCCTAAATTTTCTCGGTGTGGTTCTATGTCTAAATCCTCCTTAAGATGCCTTAAACTAGGCCTAAGAATGTCTAGGATGGGATGAGGATGCAAAAATACACTTAAAAAACATTTTGCATAATTTGCTGAAATAAGAGTCTCGCTCGAGCGAGCCTTTCTTCGCTCGAGCAAGCTTCCAAAATCAAAGGCCTCGCTCGAGCGAACAATCCTTCGCTCGAGCGGTCGATGAAAACGATAAAAATCTTGGATGCTCGATTTTTACGCTCGAGCCACCAATCCTTCGCTCGAGCGTAGCTCAGAGGAAACGTTGGTCGCTCGGGCGACGAATCTTTCGCTCGGGCGAAGAAGCCCAATCTGGAATTTCAGTTGCCTTTCGAAACTCAAACCAAGCATTCTCAACTCAATTCTCGACCTCTTGGGCCCAAATTCTGGAAAATACATCCCAAAACAATGTATAACAAGTTTCAAAAGCCAATTTATGAATTCAAGCCCCAAAGGTGAATTAATTAAATCCAAAATTCAAACCCATTTTCAAGAACAATTTCAAAACATGCAATGCATGAGTTTTCAACCAAATTCAAGGTTCAAATCTTGCTCTAATGAGCTTAATAGTTGGGAAACAAAATGAAAACATGGACTTTGTTAGAAACATGAGCATGCATGTACAATTCCAACTTGGATTCAACTCAAAAATCACCAATTCAACCATGTATGTAACAATGGAGTTCCAATTCAACATATATGAGCAATTTCATGACTTAACTTCTCTATAACCATGATATATGCAAGATGGAACTCAAAGACAAAAAGAAGAAGATGAATTCACTTACCTAAATCTCAATTACAAGTCTTGCAAGCTCAATTTAGCAATCTATGTTATAAATCTTTCAATTTCCAAGCAATTCTCTAGATGAACAAGATGAATTCCTTCCTTTCTCACTCTCTCTTTGTTTTGGTCGGTTAGAGGCAACAAGAAGGGCTGATCAATTGTTATATTAAGTGTAATAAGGCTCTCTAATAATAATAAACAAATGTCCACTAAGTGGGGCAAAGTTGTAATTAAGGCAATCTATATGTATAGCTCATTTTAATCTAGTTTAATCATTCATAATAAATTTTCAGATAATTATACCATTAAATCACAAATATTCTACCGATCACCAAACACTAAACGGTTTCTAATTCGGCCGCCGATAAGGCTTCCAATTAGCAGTTTAAACACATAAACTCAAACAGATAATCAATCAATCAAACAGATAGAAATGCAATATAATAGATAAACTTATTCAATTTCAGTTTCGATTTCAATCAGTCCGTCCAGTACTTCAGTTAGTTCAATTATTAGTCATAAGCAGTCCAGTTTAGCAGTAACCAGTAGCTAATTTAGTAATTTATTAGTAATCAGTACGAGTGTTGTTACAAAAACTCATAGATATGTTTGTTTATATTTTAAAGAATATTTGACTATGACCTTATATACAATCATGTTTTGTAAGTACCACCACGGGAGTTTTATGCCTTGGGGGACTTAAATAACCATTGGCCTCTGTTTGGTTACTTTGTGGCCCTCTGATCCGTTGACCTCTGTTCTGTGCGGATCAAAGTGCTGTGTAGAACTAAGTGCTACACTATTGTGGGAGCCACCTTTAGAATCCGTACGAGCCACCTCTTGAATCCGATTCTCGACCGCTACTTGTCACCATTACTCGATACTGATACATGCAAGTGGTTATGGTTATCTATTTATATAATATATATATTTCAGTTTCTGCTACTTACATGATTTGTTTATATAAACGTTTTGGCCTAACTAACGATCCATGGTTATTTCGTGTCCTTTATACTCTTGGTATAATATTTCTCACTCTGCCATGTGCTTATAGTTTTTTACCAATTTTCAGAAAATAATGCAATTTAGAAATAGCCTTTGGAAAGTCTTAGATGCGGGGCTGCGGAATAGACACACACAGCATTTTTATGATATTTTTCTATGTAAATATCGACCTTTTTGGTCAGTAAATTTTGTAATAAAAATAGAAGTTCCGATAATTATTTTGGTACCCTTATTTAAATATTATTTCTGCTCGCATTTATTGATTTGTTTATGAATTGGCCGGAGATAACTTCAGTTACTGGCCATCACGATGCTTAATCCTTTGGGTACGGGGAGCGGGTCGTGACAAATGGTATCAGAGCAATGGTTTATAAAAAAAAATCATCATTAGAGCATAGGACACACGCACATTTAGGAAGTAGGATAGCGGGTAATTAGTACCGAATTATTATATTTTGTTCGTCGATTTAATTATATTATAATTTTATATGATTATATATATATAATAAAAAAAAATTTAGTGTGCCTAATTTGTGAAGGATATTAGATATAATTTATATTTGTTCTAACAAAAGAAGGACAAGAAAAGAAGGATGTCGGGTTCAAGCACTCACCAAAATTATAATATAATTAAATATATATATAATTTTCAGTTCAGTATTGAAAAAAAAAATTATTTTTAAAAGTGGGTTCAATTTATAAAGATACTAATTTTGAAACTATTTCCCATCAATGAAAGGTTCATCTCAAAATTTTCAATTCTTGCATATAATTCTGTCATTGTGTTCTTATTTTATTTATTTTTATCGTAAACAAAACGAATGAAAAGTTTTTAAAGTCACTCATTATTTCTAATTCTGGACCAAACCAATTTTGACAACTAGACAGTGAGTTATTTTTGGTAAAAATTTTTTTGAGATACTATTTTCTATCTGATTAATCATCTAATATATATTTATCAGAGTGTGCAGCGGATAGCTTACACCCATGACAAATTTCAAGGATGAAATTTTAAAAGGAGAGAAGATTATAACAACCCAGATTTTTAATTATTCTGTAGAATTTATACTAATATTATTTAATCTCAGTTCATAAAATATATAATTTATTATATATTATTATGTATAATTTTGTATAATAATATAATTATTAAAAGTTTAGGGGTCAAAATATAAATAATAATAATATAGATAATATTAATAATAATAATAATAATAATAATAAAAATTTTTGAGATACTATTTTCTATCTGATTAATCATCTGCTGCCTGATATAATAAATTATCTTGAGGGGCTAATCTCTTTTGTCCTAAAAAATCTCCTAATTTCCAATCTAGTGCTGCATTATCTTCTGAATTAAATTTTTTAGCTGGTAATGCTTTTATTCCTTTTGCGCCTAATAATTTAACTATCTGATCATTTGTGAGTCTATAATGAGTATTGCTTTCTGATACTGCTAAACCGAAAAATCCTGTGCAAACTAATAAGTTCTTTTCTCCTTTTTTCATTTTGTATCCTCTACTCTTTATTCCTATTTTTATCTTTTTATGAAATGTTGAAGTGGGTAATAAGAAATCTGGTGTAAAATAAACTATTCCTCCTTTATCATTCATATCTAATTCATAGCTGCCTAAAAGACTTTGCCCTACATCATTGAATCTATCATCATAAAGACATACAAAAACTTTGGTTCCTAAATTTTCTCTGGTTAGTGCCTTAACTCCTACTACTACTAATCCTAAGTGAGTCATTTTAAGGTGTTCACTTACTGCATATTTATAACTTTCTCTATCTATTAAATTTAGCTCTACTTTTTCGTCTTCCTGAGTTACACTAATCATCTGTTCACTATAGTGTTTAAATAAATATTGTTTTTTATGTATCTTTCCTAATCTATACACATATTTGGCTGGAATTAATTCTAACTTTTCTTTTTAAAATTTTTGTATTTGTTGATCTACATCTACAAATTCTTCTACCTTAATATCTTCATCATCATTACGCTTTTTACTACGACTACCCTTTATTAGCTGTTTAAACATTTTTTATTTTCTATAAATTCTACAGGTTGATTTCTTTGGTGGTATTTTAAGCTTTTCAAAATATTTAGCTATATCTTCCTCGTTTATCTGAGATTGGGGTCTGTTGGGTTCTTCTACTCCTTTTCCTTTTTGAAATATTGTTTTTTCTAAAGTGGCTAAACGATTTTCTAAACTATGTATCTGTTCTAATAGATAATCAAATTTTTCACATAATCTAATTAAAAATAAAATTTCTATATTATTCTGTCGTACTTACTCCTTGATAAATACTGATTCCTTCTGGATTATTATGAAAATCTTCTGCTTGTTTTAAAATTGTCTGATAGTCTCTATTAGCTTTTTTATCACTACTCATAAACTAAGACCTAACTAATTGTTCTAAAATTTCTAATTTTTGTTTTAAATTATCTTGAATTTGATTAATCTGTTCTATTTGTTTAGCTATTTGATTTGTGACTGAAATTAATGTTTCTATTTCTAGCTTAGTGGGAAATTTTTCTAAATTTAAATCTATTCTCTTTTGTAGGATAGAACTACACTGATCTTGGATATAATCTAATTTTTTATCTTGATCTTTAATTAAACTATGATTATTACGAAGATGTTCTATGGATGAAATAAAAAGATTACTAATTTTATCTATGTCCTTTTTAATATTTTCTGCAAAATTAATCTGATAATCTATGATACTATTTAGCTGAGAATTATGTTCACTATGAATCTGATGTGTAAAACTATTTTCAAAATTACAACGGAAATTATTTTTATTTATGCTATAGCGATGGTTATGGCTGCTGAGTTCTAAATCTAGATACTCTACTCTTTTCATACACAAAATTAACTCCTAATTTAAAATTATTAAAAGCTACTATAAAATGAAATTTATAACTGAAATCTCCAAAAATAAAAACTACTCTATTACCATAAGCAAAATGCATAAACTACTTTAAACTGTCCTAAAACCGAACACTGCTCTGATACCATTTTTTGGGTTGTGAGTTAGTGGTCTACCACTATTTGGAATTGGGCTGAGAATCATCTAATTAATTCTACAGTTATGCTAAGAGGTCTTCTAGCTGTTGTATAGCTAATTTTAAAGCTTCTTGATTTATAGTTAGCTGTCTATTTATCTGAGAAATTTTTAAACTGTAATTTTCTAGGGATCTGCCAGAAGCTAATGATAAAAGGAACTGATTTTTTAAACTATAATTTTCTAGGGATCTATAAGAAGCTAATGATAAAAGAAATTGATATCTAAATTTTTGATCTTCTAATTCTTGTATTATTTCAGTACTAATTTTAATTTTATTCCTAAGGTCTTCGTCTAAGGGCATAAACTTTTTTGATTTTTTGAAATTTTAATTTTCTTCTAAAGTCTAAGTTAGTCTATATCTAATGGAGTTGCCTAAAGTTGAAATTTTATTCCTAAAGTCTCTATTTAATGGAAAATATGATGTCTACGTCTAACTTTTTTGATTTTTTGAAATATTTTTTTTTTTTTTTTTAATTTTTTGAATTTTTTCTTAAAATCTACTTTTAAGGGTCTAAGATCACACAATTTTTTGATTTTTTGAAGTTTTTATATAGACAATATTTCCTTAATATTTCTACTCGGGTTGTTCTCTTTTTATTCTAAAATTCTTTTCTTATGGCAAAAATTCTTTTTAAGAAATGTTTGTTTTCATTACATGTACTCCCACCTTGAGACTAAGCTTCATTCAACATAGTATATTTTTATTTTCCATTTTTTACTTTTCCCTTTCTGCCTACAATTTGCCCACCAACGCCTAACCACGGCTCACACGGGCTCTTCAGCTAAGGTCACTCAGTAATAAAATAGAAAACTGAAGATACTACGAAGGTTCAAAGTATGTAATATTAATGAGCAAACAAGCATTCCATAAACTTAATTTTTTCCAAAAAGAAAATAATTTTTTAGAATAGAAGAGTTACCCTTTCGAAATATTTAAGGAAAAAGAGAAACTACTCACACTTCATATTAATAAGAAATATACTTACAAAGATTATATTACAGACTCTGAAATTCTGAAAATACACTTAGAGGTTTTTTGAGAGGGGTTGGAAATTACAAAGCAGAGTGAAGTGGTGTTTTTCCTTCTCTGTATTTTTCATTCTGCTCAATCCGTTGGCAAGCATGCCAATTTATACAACTCAAAAAGGAAATAAAACAAAGCTTCAAATCTTTGGCCATAAAATTTACGTCCAAATCTTCAAAGCCTATGTTAGCCTATACCTTAGGCTTTTTGAAAAATGAAAAAAGACAAAACTTACATATCTATGAGATTATCTACAAACTTTTGACTTATATTTATAAATTTTATCAATAAAGATTAGGATAATGATATCGGGTGCTGCTTTTGGGCCCCATCGCATATCATTCAATCCTCCTTTTTTGACAAAATTTTGACACTACAATTTATTAAAAGACACGTATAAAGATTTTCACAGCTTTTCTTTAATAAAGCAAGATAAGAGATATCTACTTTATCAAAGTAGTGAGTGAAGGAAAATCCTTATCACTGACAGACTCAAATAATTACAGACACAAAAATATCTACAAAAATCTTTTTGTCTTTTCCTGGCGTGCATTTTTCTGATATCAGAAGAGAATCTTTATAAGAGAATCTTTATCTTCTATGGTCTCTGTCTTTTTCTGCTGGAGCGCCAATTATTGATGTCGACTTATGGAGTGATGCTTCTAGGTGGTCTTTGGAATTCTTGCAAATTGAAAGAGTCACGTAGAACATTTCCTTCTTGAAAAAAAAAAAACAGCGGGTCCCACTAGAAGACTCCTACAAAATTTCAAAAAACAGAAATGTTCTACGTGACTCTTTCAATTTGCAAAAATTCGAAAGACCGCCTAGAAGCATCACTTCCCAAGTCGACATCAATAATCGGCGCTCCAGCAGAAAAAGACAGAGACCATAGAAGATAAAGATTCTCCACAGATATCCGGAAAATGCACGCAAAGAAAAGACAAAAAAGATTTTTGTAGATATTTTGTGTCTGTCTGTAATTATTTGAGTCTATCAGTGATAAGGATTTTCCTTCACTCACTACTTTAATAAAGTAGATATCTCTTATCCTGCTTTATTAAAGAAAAGCTGTGAAAATCTTTATACGTATCTTGTAAATAATTATAGTGTCAAAATTTTGTCAAAAAAGAAGGATTGAATGATATGCGATGGGGCCCAAAGTAGTACCCGATATCATTATCCTAACCTTTTATGATAAAATTTATCTAATTAAGTCCTACATATAATTGTATAGGTTTTGTCTTTATATGCATACATTTTCCATCAACGTATGCATTTGCTTTCAAAAAAGTCTAAGTATGCTTTTGAAAAGCCTAGAATATAGGCTTGTAGATGTTTGAATTAGGAAAAGCTAGGTCATAGACTAGGATGTTAGAGTTTTGTTTTCATCTTTCTTTCGAGTTGTATAAATTGGCATGCTTGCCAACGGACTGAGCAGAACGAAAAATACAGAGAAGGAAAAACACCACTTCACTCTGCTTTGTAATTTCCAACCCCTCTCAAAAAACCTCTAAGTGTATTTTCAGAATTTCAGAGTCTGTAATAAAATCTTTGTAAGTATATTTCTTATAAATATGAAGTGTGAGTAGTTTCTCTTTTTCCTTAAATATTTCGAAAGGGTAACTCTTCTATTCTAGAAATTTATTTTCTTTTTGGAAAAAATTAAGTTTATGGAATGCTTGTTTGCTCATTAATATTACATGCTTTGAACCTTCGTAGTATCTTCAATTTTCTAATTTGTTACTGAGTGACCTTAGCTGAAGAGCCCATTTGAGCCGAGGATAGGCGTTGGAGGGCAAATTGTAGGCAGAAAGGGAAAAGTAAAAATTAGAGAATAAAAATATACTATGTTGAATGAGGTTTAGTCTCAAGGTGGGAGTACATGTAATGAAAACAAACATTTCTTAAAAAGAATTTTTGCCATAAGAAAAGAATTTTAGAATAAAAAGAGAACAACCCGAGTAGAAATATTAAGAAAATATTGTCTATATAAAAACTTCAAAAAATCAAAAAATTGTGTGATCTTAGACCCTTAAAAGTAGATTTTAAGAAAAAATTCAAAAAATTAAAAAAAAAAAAAAATCAAAAAATCAAAAAAGTTAGACGTAGACATCATCTTTTCCATTAAATAGAGACTTTAGGAATAAAATTTCAACTTTAGGCAAGTCCATTAGATATAGACTAACTTAGACTTTAGAAGAGAATTAAAATTTCAAAAAATCAAAAAAGTTTATGCCCTTAGACGAAGACTTTAGGAATAAAATTAAAATTAGTACTGAAATAATACAAGAATTAGAAGATCAAAAATTTAGATATCAATTTCTTTTATCATTAGCTTCTTACAGATCCCTAGAAAATTATAGTTTAAAAAATCAGTTTCTTTTATCATTAGCTTCTGGCAGATCCCTAGAAAATTACAGTTTAAAAATTTCTCAGATAAATAGACAGCTAACTATAAATCAAGAAGCTTTAAAATTAGCTATACAACAGCTAGAAGACCTCTTAGCATAACTGTAGAATTAATTAGATGATTCTCAGCCCAATTCCAAATAGTGGTAGACCACTAACTCACAACCCAAAAAAATGGTATCAGAGCAGTGTTCGGTTTTAGGACAGTTTAAAGTAGTTTATGCATTTTGCTTATGGTAATAGAGTAGTTTTTATTTTTGGAGATTTCAGTTATAAATTTCATTTTATAGTAGCTTTTAATAATTTTAAATTAGGAGTTAATTTTGTGTATGAAAAGAGTAGAGTATCTAGATTTAGAACTCAGCAGCCATAACCATCGCCATAGCATAAATAAAAATAATTTCCGTTGTAATTTTGAAAATAGTTTTACACATCAGATTCATAGTGAACATAATCCTCAGCTAAATAGTATCATAGATTATCAGATTAATTTTGCAGAAAATATTAAAAAGGACATAGATAAAATTAGTAATCTTTTTATTTCATCCATAGAACATCTTCGTAATAATCGTAGTTTAATTAAAGATCAAGATAAAAAATTAGATTATATCCAAGATCAGTGTAGTTCTATCCTACAAAAGAGAATAGATTTAAATTTAGAAAAATTTCCCACTAAGCTAGAAATAGAAACATTAATTTCAGCCACAAATCAAATAGCTAAACAAATAGAACAGATTAATCAAATTCAAGATAATTTAAAACAGAAATTAGAAATTTTAGAACAATTAGTCAGGTCTTAGTTTATGAGTAGTGATAAAAAAGCTAATAGAGATTATCAGACAATTTTAAAACAAGCAGAAGATTTTCATAATAATCCAGAAGGAATCAGTATTTATCAAGGAGTAAGTCAATCAGATAAAATAACAGTAAGACAGAATAATATAGAAATTTTATTTTTAATTAGATTGTGTGAAAAATTTGATTATCTATTAGAACAGATACATAGTTTAGAAAATCGTTTAGCCACTTTAGAAAAAACAATATTTCAAAGAGGAAAAGGAGTAGAAGAACCCAACAGACCCCAATCTCAGATAAACGAGGAAGATATAGCTAAATATTTTGAAAAGCTTAAAATACCACCAAAGAAATCAACCTGTAGAATTTATAGAAAATAAAAAATGTTTAAACAGCTAATAAAGGGTAGTCGTAGTAAAAAGCGTAATGATGATGAAGATATTAAGGTAGAAGAATTTGTAGATGTAGATCAACAAATAGAAAAATTTTAAAAAGAAAAGTTAGAATTAATTCCAGCCAAATATGTGTATAGATTAGGAAAGATACATAAAAAACAATATTTATTTAAACACTATAGTGAACAGATGATTAGTGTAACTCAGGAAGACGAAAAAGTAGAGCTAAATTTAATAGATAGAGAAAGTTATAAATATGCAGTAAGTGAACACCTTAAAATGACTCACTTAGGATTAGTAGTAGTAGGAGTTAAGGCACTAACCAGAGAAAATTTAGGAACCCTTTTAGATTTAGCTAGATTCGACCCTCAGATATGGCAAGAAGTAATAGAAAGATGGGAAAAAGATGCGGTAAAGGCATGGATAAGTAATCCCTATGAGACAACTGATATGTGGGACTTTATGGAAACACTTTTAGGAGACTCAGCTTTTAATATATACTTAACATTTAAAGGAAAATATGAAGAGATAATTAGACAACTTAAAGACTTAGGAGATAACCCGTGGAATTTTACAAGCTTTATAAAAGAAATACTTATATGATATGACCCTTCTAGACGAAATACGTATACTCAAAGCATAGCATTAACAGAATTAGATCAAATGACTTTAGGAAGTTGGAGATATATTGTACCCTTTAGCAAAGAATACTTAGCCATAGCAGCTAGAACTGGAAAAAGTTTTGATGAAGAGATAGGAAACAAATATTTCAGAAAATTACCCGGAGAACTAGGAAGAGAAATAGAAAATAAATGGTCAATTTATTATACAAACTTACCAGCTCAAATAGCCTCAGGAGAAGTAAAAATAAAAGGAAGTTTAGGAATAGGACCTAGAATAATTTTTACATTTCAAAGACTCAGAGAAAAATGTATAGAAGTTAAAATACAAAAGGATTTGAAAAAACAAAATTATGGTTTTTGTAGCAGTGTAATATATACCCCTCAGCAATACGAGGATAAATATAATAGGAAAAAATACAAAAAATATGGAAAATATAGAAAAGATAAATATTGGAAGAAAAATAGAAAACCATGGAAAAAACAGAAATTCATTAGGAAAAGTAGAACTTTTAATAGAACAAATTATAAGAAATTACCCAAAGATGAAAAAGATAAAAGAAAACAAAGATATGTTAAAAAACCCAATAGTAAAAAATGTAATTGCTCTATATGTGGAGAACCCAATCATTTTGCTAAAAACTGCCCAAAAAGATACAAGCCTAATACTAATAAGCAGATAGAAAGATTAAATATTATAGAAGACTTAGAAGAAGATATAGTCAGCATAAATAGTGATGATTCAGATATATATAGTATAGTCAGTAATTATGAATATCAATTAGAAGCTATAAGCTCGGATAGTGATTCAGAAAGTGATACAGATGTAGACAATCTTTTAGGACAGCTTAACCAAGAAATAGGAAAGACTCAAGACATTTTCTTTATGATGGAATGCAATCCAGATACAGAATGTCAGCATAGTTTTCAAATAGGATTAGGATTTGATACAACTAGATGCAGCTATTGTAATTGGTTTCCAGCTAGAAATAAGAGAGCTCAGTGTTTATTATGTAGCATAACCTATTGTATAATTTGTTTAGAAAAATTAAATATGACCCATAAGATAAAATTAGAAAATAACAGAGAAGATCATAGTATAGAGAGTAGAGAATTAAGACTAGCAAATAGAGAATTAGAAATACAAATAAGAGAACTTACACTTCAAATAAGAGAGATAGAAACTAAAACTAGTTTTGACATAGAATGTTTAGAATTAGAAAATAAACAGCTTAAACAGCAGTTAGAACAATTTCATACTAAATACCCCTTAAAAGATAAGATAGTTGAAGATCATATGAACTCTTTAGAATTAGTCAATTTAGTTGTTGATTCTCAACCCTTTAGTCAATATTCTCAGACTCAACCAGATAGTACATATTTACCATTTAATTACCCTGTTATACCCAAGTCAAATTTAGTCGAGATTTCTTGTGTAATTAAGTTTATAGAAAAAACTCTTAGCATAGATGCCATGATAGATACAGGAGCCAGTAAATCATACATAGAACAACACGTAGTTCCACCAGGATGGAGTACAGCCTTAGCAACCCCAGCTTTAGTCAGCATAGCCGACGGCACCAAACAAACATATACACATTGCATTAATGGCGCCCAGATTAGTTTTCACCCTTTAGGTTCTCAAGATCAGCACATAGAATGGTTTCCCTTACCACAAGTTTGGATAGGCAATAGCAGACAGAATCATCCTTTCATTCTAGGACTTAATTTCATACTTAGTTTACAAGGCGGTATGTTAATCAGCCAACACAACATCAGCTTCTTTAAACGAACTGTCAATACACCAACCATTTATGCCCTTAGCACCATAGCCCATTCATCAGAGTTGCGTGCGAAGCGTGGTGGTACCATAGGAGTAGATTCAGTTCCCGCTAGGTTTTTATTTCCAAGTAGAAATATTTTTCCAGAGCTAGCCCAAACATACATTCCCATTGACATAAAAAACACTTCTTTAGATAAATTAGAAATGGAAAATCATGAAAATTATAAGTTAGAAGATTTTGAAGAAGTTCATTTTGACGATAAAGGAGATTATTGGAACTTAGAAGATTTTCTAGAAATAGTTAATTTAAAATTAATTCTTGCAAAAATATGAAAAATAAAGAAGAAGCCAAAATACCAGAGAACAGAAAAAGATTTAGATGAGATAATTAGATTAGCTGAAACAACAGAAATTTTAGGAGAACAACCCATGAAATATTGGGAGAGAAATAAAATTTTAGCCAGCTTAGATATAAAAAATAGAGATTATAGGATCACTTCAGCACAAATAGATCACACACCAGCAGACATAAAAGAATTTAGAACTCAGATTAAAGAACTATTAGATTTAGGAGTAATTAGACCTAGTAATAGTCCACATAGAAGTGCAGCATTTATGGTTAGAAATCATGCAGAGATAAAGAGAGGAAAAGCTAGAATGGTAATAAATTATAAAAGATTAAATGATAATACAGAAGATGATAAATACAATATACCAGATAAAGATCAGCTTATAAATAGAATACAGACTGCAAAGATATTTAGTAAATTTGATTGTAAATCAGGATTTTGGCAGATAAAAATGGAAGAGGAAAGTATACCATGGACAGCCTTCTGTTGCCCTCAAGGACATTATGAATGGCTTGTTATGCCCTTTGGACTAAAAAATGCACCTTCCATATTTCAGCGTAAAATGGATAGTATATTTAATAAATATAGTTTCATACTGGTATACATAGATGATATTTTAGTATTCAGTCCAGATAAAAATAGTCACATAGATCATTTGTACATAACATTAGAAGAATTCATAAATAATGGAATAATAATTAGCAAAAAGAAGATGGTATTAAATACACCTCACATAGAATTTTTAGGAATGGAATTAGGAGATGGAAAAATTAGGTTACAACCTCACATAGTTAAGAAAATTTTAGATTATCCAGATAAACTAGAAGATACAAAACAACTTCAGTCATTTTTGGGAATTTTAAATTATGCAAGAATGTATATTCCCAACCTTAGTAAAATAATAGGACCACTATACAGTAAAACCACACCCACAGGACAAAAATATTTTAATCAGCAAGATATAGCTCTAGTTAGAAAAATAAAAGATATTTGTAAAAAGCTACCAGACTTACAACTCCCCTTAGAATCAGAATACATAATAGTAGAAACAGATGCAAGTCAATTAGGATGGGGAACAATATTATTAGCCAAACCCAGTAAATATGATAGTAAGAATAAAGAACGCATTTGTAGATACAGTTCTGGAAAATTTAAAGAAAAAGATACAACCATGACCAGCTTAGACTTTGAAATATTAGGAGTAGTTTATGCAATAAATAAATTTAGATTATTTTTGCACAAACCTTTTACAATTAGAACAGATTGTGAAGCTATAGTTAGATTCCATAACAAACTCAATGAGCGTAAATTAAGCACTAGAAGATGGGCAAAATTTTTAGATTGTATAGTAGGACAAGGATACAAAGTAGAATTCGAACATATCAAGGGTAGTGATAATAGATTATCAGATTGGTTAAGTAGAAAAGTTTATTTAGAAAAAGATGATAACCGGTTTAATT
Source organism: Camellia lanceoleosa (assembly GCA_025200525.1). Classification (NCBI taxonomy): domain Eukaryota; kingdom Viridiplantae; phylum Streptophyta; class Magnoliopsida; order Ericales; family Theaceae; genus Camellia; species Camellia lanceoleosa. The sequence continues at coordinate 208,340,452 of CM045763.1, forward strand.
TTGTGCAGATAATGGAGAACAAAGAAGACCATGAACTTTGGGGGATTCTCTCTTCCCATTCATGAAGGTAGAACAAAATTCACCATTAACAGAATTGAGTTAGACCCAATTCAAAGTGTCTTTTAGATAACCTTTGGAATAGTCGAACCACCCATAAACGCCTTTCAAATTTTAAACTCTCTCAAGATATATTTTTCAAAAATCCAAAATAAACCTTTGTCAAAAAGTTTTTTTTTATGTAGTAGTTAAAGGAACCAAGCCGGTATTTACCATGATTGGATGATGTATAGACCCTTAGTAAAATATTTTCCTACGCCTCGGTTTAAAGGATTTTATGATTTTGAGTCACCAAGACCTATGCGAAGTCAAATAGGAACTAGTTACTTTATTAGCCAGATAGCTAAAGATTACCTGGACACATTGAGCAAGATGAAGTCAACCATCTTTGCTACCAGTGGAGCTCCAGTTAGCCAGATAATTGGAAGCAGTAGTTCAGGCAGTAGTAGTAGTTCTAACCCTCGCATGATTTTGAATCCTCTCGGATGTGCAGAGACATTGTGAAGGCCTTACCAGAAATTTCAAGAAAATTATGGATAAAGGCAAAAAGGTCAGTGAAGAGCTAGACCAGCTCCGAGACGAAGAAAAACAATTGAGAGCAACCGTTCGAACCCTAACCAGTCAGCTTAAAAATTTAGCTCCAGAAAGAAAGCCTACTTCCTTACCTAGCCCAAAAATTAAACAACTCACCAGTGAGGAATTTGACAAATTGAGTGCTAGAATGTATTTCTTCAGACATTCTATCATTCGATCTCTTTGTGAGAAAAGCCAAGTAATAGAAGACCTAAAACCCTATATTTACACCTTAGCCGAAGATAGCAGAAATAACGAACTAGTCTTTATTCAGCAATTTCTTCAAGATCTTTCCATAGCAGGTGTTGATTACCCCGGCTTAGCTTATCAGTGGATCTATAATTATGAAGATAAAGAGCAGCCTTGTCTAGATGAAGAAAAATGCAATAGGAGATCCGAGCATTTTGGAAGATGTCAGTGTAACCTAGACTTCAGTATTTGCCTTTGCCAGATAAAATTAGCTACATTCGAACCATTGGAGATAGAAATCAGAGGCGAGATTCATTATCTAACAGCCCCAAAATTGTTAGATTATGGTTTTGTCTCTAAACTAATTTTCACAGATCCAGAACAGACAAATAGCTTTGGACATAAGCTTGCTCATACAGTACTAGGCGTAATGGAAGAATTTCATCCATATGTGGAAGCTTTGATAGATAGCAAACTACCAGAATGGATGGAAATATGGTGCAACCCAGCTAAGCATAAGATGTATCTCAGAGGAACCTCAAGATATCCAGCACTCCTCAATAGAAGACCCTGGCCATGTAGGAGATGTCCACTCAAAGATCAGCTCAACAAATGGAGAAAATTTGCTAGCCACTCTCTATTAGCATATAATGGAAATTCTGGACACCTAGTTTGTGAAGATAGATATCAGAAGATACATTGTAATTTAGCCATCCCAGGATATCCATTCAGCCAAGAGACATTTGTTGAAGAAAGTCAGTATCCTAACTATCGGCATGGTGTTTCTCATGAGTCACCAGAAATCGACGGACAGGATCAAGAATGGTACGATGAACCGCCCATGCCCATGGGAGATGGGGATGACTTTTACGACCAACTTTCAGCAGCGATCTGGATGACCTCTCAGATAGAATGTATGGATAAATAAATAAAAATAAAAAAAAAACAGCGGGTCCCACTAGAAGACTCCTACAAAATTTTAAAAAACAGAAATGTTCTACGTGACTCTTTCAATTTGCAAAAATTCGAAAGACCGCCTAGAAGCATCACTTCCCAAGTCGACATCAATAATCGGCGCTCCAGCAGAAAAAGACAGAGACCATAGAAGATAAAGATTCTCCACAGATATCCGGAAAATGCACGCAAAGAAAAGACAAAAAAGATTTTTGTAGATATTTTGTGTCTGTCTGTAATTATTTGAGTCTATCAGTGATAAGGATTTTCCTTCACTCACTACTTTAATAAAGTAGATATCTCTTATCCTGCTTTATTAAAGAAAAGCTGTGAAAATCTTTATACGTATCTTGTAAATAATTATAGTGTCAAAATTTTGTCAAAAAATAAGGATTGAATGATATGCGATGGGGCCCAAAGTAGTACCCGATATCATTATCCTAACCTTTTATGATAAAATTTATCTAATTAAGTCCTACATATAATTGTATAGGTTTTGTCTTTATATGCATACATTTTCCATCAACGTATGCATTTGCTTTCAAAAAAGTCTAAGTATGCTTTTGAAAAGCCTAGAATATAGGCTTGTAGATGTTTGAATTAGGAAAAGCTAGGTCATAGACTAGGATGTTAGAGTTTTGTTTTCATCTTTCTTTCGAGTTGTATAAATTGGCATGCTTGCCAACGGACTGAGCAGAATGAAAAATACAGAGAAGGAAAAACACCACTTCACTCTGCTTTGTAATTTCCAACCCCTCTCAAAAAACCTCTAAGTGTATTTTCAGAATTTCAGAGTCTGTAATATAATCTTTGTAAGTATATTTCTTATTAATATGAAGTGTGAGTAGTTTCTCTTTTTCCTTAAATATTTCGAAAGGGTAACTCTTCTATTCTAAAAAATTATTTTCTTTTTGGAAAAAATTAAGTTTATGGAATGCTTGTTTGCTCATTAATATTACATGCTTTGAACCTTCGTAGTATCTTCAGTTTTCTATTTTATTACTGAGTGACCTTAGCTGAAGAGCCCGTGTGAGCCGTGGTTAGGCGTTGGTGGGCAAATTGTAGGCAGAAAGGGAAAAGTAAAAAATGGAAAATAAAAATATACTATGTTGAATGAGGCTTAGTCTCAAGGTGGGAGTACATGTAATGAAAACAAACATTTCTTAAAAAGAATTTTTGCCATAAGAAAAGAATTTTAGAATAAAAAGAGAACAACCCGAGTAGAAATATTAAGGAAATATTGTCTATATAAAAACTTCAAAAAATCAAAAAATTGTGTGATCTTAGACCCTTAAAAGTAGATTTTAAGAAAAAATTCAAAAAATTAAAAAAAAAAAAAAAAAATTCAAAAAATCAAAAAAGTTAGACGTAGACATCATCTTTTCCATTAAATAGAGACTTTAGGAATAAAATTTCAACTTTAGGCAAGTCCATTAGATATAGACTAACTTAGACTTTAGAAGAAAATTAAAATTTCAAAAAATCAAAAAAGTTTATGCCCTTAGACGAAGACCTTAGGAATAAAATTAAAATTAGTACTGAAATAATACAAGAATTAGAAGATCAAAAATTTAGATATCAATTTCTTTTATCATTAGCTTCTTATAGATCCCTAGAAAATTATAGTTTAAAAAATCAGTTCCTTTTATCATTAGCTTCTGGCAGATCCCTAGAAAATTACAGTTTAAAAATTTCTCAGATAAATAGACAGCTAACTATAAATCAAGAAGCTTTAAAATTAGCTATACAACAGCTAGAAGACCTCTTAGCATAACTGTAGAATTAATTAGATGATTCTCAGCCCAATTCCAAATAGTGGTAGACCACTAACTCACAACCCAAAAAATGGTATCAGAGCAAAGGTGTCGGTTTTAGGACAGTTTAAAGTAGTTTATGCATTTTGCTTATGGTAATAGAGTAGTTTTTATTTTTGGAGATTTCAGTTATAAATTTCATTTTATAGTAGCTTTTAATAATTTTAAATTAGGAGTTAATTTTGTGTATGAAAAGAGTAGAGTATCTAGATTTAGAACTCAGCAGCCATAACCATCGCCATAGCATAAATAAAAATAATTTCCGTTGTAATTTTGAAAATAGTTTTACACATCAGATTCATAGTGAACATAATCCTCAGCTAAATAGTATCATAGATTATCAGATTAATTTTGCAGAAAATATTAAAAAGGACATAGATAAAATTAGTAATCTTTTTATTTCATCCATAGAACATCTTCGTAATAATCGTAGTTTAATTAAAGATCAAGATAAAAAATTAGATTATATCCAAGATCAGTGTAGTTCTATCCTACAAAAGAGAATAGATTTAAATTTAGAAAAATTTCCCACTAAGCTAGAAATAGAAACATTAATTTCAGCCACAAATCAAATAGCTAAACAAATAGAACAGATTAATCAAATTCAAGATAATTTAAAACAAAAATTAGAAATTTTAGAACAATTAGTCAGGTCTTAGTTTATGAGTAGTGATAAAAAAGCTAATAGAGACTATCAGGCAATTTTAAAACAAGCAGAAGATTTTCATAATAATCCAGAAGGAATCAGTATTTATCAAGGAGTAAGTCAATCAGATAAAATAACAGTAAGACAGTATAATATAGAAATTTTATTTTTAATTAGATTATGTGAAAAATTTGATTATCTATTAGAACAGATACATAGTTTAGAAAATCGTTTAGCCACTTTAGAAAAAACAATATTTCAAAGAGGAAAAGGAGTAGAAGAACCCAACAGACCCCAATCTCAGATAAACGAGGAAGATATAGCTAAATATTTTGAAAAGCTTAAAATACCACCAAAGAAATCAACCTGTAGAATTTATAGAAAATAAAAAATGTTTAAACAGCTAATAAAGGGTAGTCGTAGTAAAAAGCGTAATGATGATGAAGATATTAAGGTAGAAGAATTTGTAGATGTAGATCAACAAATAAAAAAATTTAAAAAAGAAAAGTTAGATTTAATTCCAGCCAAATATGTGTATAGATTAGGAAAGATACATAAAAAACAATATTTATTTAAACACTATAGTGAACAGATGATTAGTGTAACTCAGGAAGACGAAAAAGTAGAGCTAAATTTAATAGATAGAGAAAGTTATAAATATGCAGTAAGTGAACACCTTAAAATGACTCACTTAGGATTAGTAGTAGTAGGAGTTAAGGCACTAACCAGAGAAAATTTAGGAACCAAAGTTTTTGTATGTCTTTATGATGATAGATTCAATGATCTAGGGCAAAGTCTTTTAGGCAGCTATGAATTAGATATGAATGATAAATGAGGAATAGTTTATTTTACACCAGATTTCTTATTACCCACTTCAACATTTCATAAAAAGATAAAAATAGGAATAAAGAGTAGAGGATACAAAATGAAAAAAGGAGAAAAGAACTTATTAGTTTGCACAGGATTTTTCGGTTTAGCAGTGTCAGAAAGTAATACTCATTATAGACTCACAAATGATCAGATAGTTAAATTATTAGGCGCAAAAGGAATAAAAGCATTACCAGCTAAAAAATTTAATTCAGAAGATAATGCAGCCCTAGATTGGAAATTAGGAGACTTTTTAGGACAAAAGAGATTAGCCCCTCAAGATAATTTATTATATCAGGCAGCAGATGGAAATTATGCAGTTAGATTCACTCAGTATACTTATGTAGCACTAGAAAAATCCGAAGATGATGAATTTAGTAGCATAGATAGAGAAGAAAATCAAGATAATCGCAGTGAAATAAATCAGCTTTATGTAATGACAGAAGAAAAAACAATATCACAAAACAAGATATATAATATTGATGAGATAGATTTAGAAAAATTTACCCTAGAAGATATGAACAAGATATTAGATGCTAGATATGATAAATACTTAGCTAGAGGAGATACCCTTGATGAGGCAGTGTCATTTTTAGATCAAGAATTTCATACAGAATATGTAGATGATATTGTAGAAGATATTATACATCCCAGCAAAATATTTAGAATACCAGAACAACCTAAGTTAGAAGATACTTTTTATATGAACACAGAAAGCACAGGAACTAGTAACCCACAACCAACTGTACAAGATCCCGTAGAACCAATACGATTATCTGAGAGGAGGAAGAAGGCCATTAGCAAGTGTGACGAAGCGTGAAACCCAAATAAAAGCTATAAATTTCATGGAAAGCGTAGACAACCAGATATGAGTATACAATTACAACCAGCTAACAACCAAGGAACCCTTTTAGATTTAGCTAGATTCGACCCTCAGATATGGCAAGAAGTAATAGAAAGATGGGAAAAAGATGCGGTAAAGGCATGGATAAGTAATCCCTATGAGACAACTGATATGTGGGACTTTATGGAAACACTTTTAGGAGACTCAGCTTTTAATATATACTTAACATTTAAAGGAAAATATGAAGAGATAATTAGACAACTTAAAGACTTAGGAGATAACCCGTGGAATTTTACAAGCTTTATAAAAGAAATACTTATAGGATATGACCCTTCTAGACGAAATACGTATACTCAAAGCATAGCATTAACAGAATTAGATCAAATGACTTTAGGAAGTTGGAGATATATTGTACCCTTTAGCAAAGAATACTTAGCCATAGCAGCTAGAACTGGAAAAAGTTTTGATGAAGAGATAGGAAATAAATATTTCAGAAAATTACCCGGAGAACTAGGAAGAGAAATAGAAAATAAATGGTCAATTTATTATACAAACTTACCAGCTCAAATAGCCTCAGGAGAAGTAAAAATAAAAGGAAGTTTAGGAATAGGACCTAGAATAATTTTTACATTTCAAAGACTCAGAGAAAAATGTATAGAAGTTAAAATACAAAAGGATTTGAAAAAACAAAATTATGGTTTTTGTAGCAGTGTAATATATACCCCTCAGCAATACGAGGATAAATATAATAGGAAAAAATACAAAAAATATGGAAAATATAGAAAAGATAAATATTGGAAGAAAAATAGAAAACCATGGAAAAAACAGAAATTCATTAGGAAAAGTAGAACTTTTAATAGAACAAATTATAAGAAATTACCCAAAGATGAAAAAGATAAAAGAAAACAAAGATATGTTAAAAAACCCAATAGTAAAAAATGTAATTGCTATATATGTGGAGAACCCAATCATTTTGCTAAAAACTGCCCAAAAAGATACAAGCCTAATACTAATAAGCAGATAGAAAGATTAAATATTATAGAAGACTTAGAAGAAGATATAGTCAGCATAAATAGTGATGATTCAGATGTATATAGTATAGTCAGTAATTATGAATATCAATTAGAAGCTATAAGCTCGGATAGTGATTCAGAAAGTGATACAGATGTAGATAATCTTTTAGGACAGCTTAACCAAGAAATAGGAAAGACTCAAGACATTTTCTTTATGATGGAATGCAATCCAGATACAGAATGTCAGCATAGTTTTCAAATAGGATTAGGATTTGATACAACTAGATGCAACTATTGTAATTGGTTTCCAGCTAGAAATAAGAGAGCTCAGTGTTTATTATGTAGCATAACCTATTGTATAATTTGTTTAGAAAAATTAAATATGACCCATAAGATAAAATTAGAAAATAACAGAGAAGATCATAGTATAGAGAGTAGAGAATTAAGACTAGCAAATAGAGAATTAGAAGTACAAATAAGAGAACTTACACTTCAAATAAAAGAGATAGAAACTAAAACTAGTTTTGACATAGAATGTTTAGAATTAGAAAATAAACAGCTTAAACAGCAGTTAGAACAATTTCATACTAAATACCCCTTAAAAGATAAGATAGTTGAAGATCATATGAACTCTTTAGAATTAGTCAATTTAGTTGTTGATTCTCAACCCTTTAGTCAATATTCTCAGACTCAACCAGATAGTACATATTTACCATTTAATTACCCTGTTATACCCAAGTCAAATTTAGTCGAGATTTCTTGTGTAATTAAGTTTATAGAAAAAACTCTTAGCATAGATGCCATGATAGATACAGGAGCCAGTAAATCATACATAGAACAACACGTAGTTCCACCAGGATGGAGTACAGCCTTAGCAACCCCAGCTTTAGTCAGCATAGCCGACGGCACCAAACAAACATATACACATTGCATTAATGGCGCCCAGATTAGTTTTCACCCTTTAGGTTCTCAAGATCAGCACATAGAATGGTTTCCCTTACCACAAGTTTGGATAGGCAATAGCAGACAGAATCATCCTTTCATTCTAGGACTTAATTTCATACTTAGTTTACAAGGCGGTATGTTAATCAGCCAACACAACATCAGCTTCTTTAAACGAACTGTCAATACACCAACCATTTATGCCCTTAGCACCATAGCCCATTCATCAGAGTTGCGTGCGAAGCGTGGTGGTACCATAGGAGTAGATTCAGTTCCCGCTAGGTTTTTATTTCCAAGTAGAAATATTTTTCCAGAGCTAGCCCAAACATACATACCCATTGACATAAAAAACACTTCTTTAGATAAATTAGAAATGGAAAATCATGAAAATTATAAGTTAGAAGATTTTGAAGAAGTTCATTTTGACGATAAAGGAGATTATTGGAACTTAGAAGATTTTCTAGAAATAGTTAATTTAAAATTAATTCTTGCAAAAATAGGAAAAATAAAGAAGAAGCCAAAATACCAGAGAACAGAAAAAGATTTAGATGAGATAATAAGATTAGCTGAAACAACAGAAATTTTAGGAGAACAACCCATGAAATATTGGGAGAGAAATAAAATTTTAGCCAGCTTAGATATAAAAAATAGAGATTATAGGATCACTTCAAAGACAAATAGATCACACACCAGACATAAAAAAGAATTTAGAACTCAGATTAAAGAACTATTAGATTTAGGAGTAATTAGACCTAGTAATAGTCCACATAGAAGTGCAGCATTTATGGTTAGAAATCATGCAGAGATAAAGAGAGGAAAAGCTAGAATGGTAATAAATTATAAAAGATTAAATGATAATACGTGAAGATGATAAATACAATATACGGATAAAGATCGACTTATAAATAGAATCTGATCGCAAAGATATTTAGTAAATTTGATTGTAAATCGATTTTGGCGGATAAAAATGGAAGAGGAAAGTATACCATGGATGTATACTGTTGCCCTCAAGGACATTATGAATGGCTTGTTATGCCTTTTGGACTAAAAAATGCACCTTCCATATTTCAGCGTAAAATGGATAGTATATTTAATAAATATAGTTTCATACTGGTATACATAGATGATATTTTAGTATTCAGTCTAGATAAAAATAGTCACATAGATCATTTGTACATAACATTAGAAGAATTCATAAATAATGGAATAATAATTAGCAAAAAGAAGATGGTATTAAATACACCTCACATAGAATTTTTAGGAATGGAATTAGGAGATGGAAAAATTAGGTTACAACCTCACATAGTTAAGAAAATTTTAGATTATCCAGATAAACTAGAAGATACAAAACAACTTCAGTCATTTTTGGAAATTTTAAATTATGCAAGAATGTATATTCCCAACCTTAGTAAAATAATAGGACCATTATACAGTAAAACCACACCCACAGGACAAAAATATTTTAATCAGCAAGATATAGCTCTAGTTAGAAAAATAAAAGATATTTGTAAAAAGCTACCAGACTTACAACTCCCCTTAGAATCAGAATACATAATAGTAGAAACAGATGCAAGTCAATTAGGATGGGGAACAATATTATTAGCCAAACCCAGTAAATATGATAGTAAGAATAAAGAACGCATTTGTAGATACAGTTCTGGAAAATTTAAAGAAAAAGATACAACCATGACCAGCTTAGACTTTGAAATATTAGGAGTAGTTTATGCAATAAATAAATTTAGATTATTTTTGCACAAACCTTTTACAATTAGAACAGATTGTGAAGCTATAGTTAGATTCCATAACAAACTCAATGAGCGTAAATTAAGCACTAGAAGATGGGCAAAATTTTTAGATTGTATAGTAGGACAAGGATACAAAGTAGAATTCGAACATATCAAGGGTAGTGATAATAGATTATCAGATTGGTTAAGTAGAAAAGTTTATTTAGAAAAAGATGATAACCAGTTTAATTTTTGTGCAGATAATGGAGAACAGCAAGACCATGAACTTTGGGGGATTCTCTCTTCCCATTCATGAAGGTAGAACAAAATTCAGACCATTAACAGGAATTGAGTTAGACCCAATTCAGCAGTGTCTTTTAGATAACCTTTGGAATAGTCAGAACCACCCAGCTAAACGCCTTTCAGCCTTAAACTCTCTCAGTATATATTTTTCAAAAATCCAAAATAAACCTTTGTCAAAAAGTTTTTCTTTTTATGTAGTAGTTAAAGGAACCAAGCCTGGTATTTACCATGATTGGATGACAGAAGTAGACCCCTTAGTAAAATATTTTCCTACGCCTCAGTTTAAAGGATTTTATGATTTTGAGTCAGCCAGTACCTATGCCCGAAGACAAATAGGAACTAGTTACTTTATTAGCCAGATAGCTAAAGATTACCTGGACACATTGAGCAAGATGAAGTCAACCATCTTTGCTACCAGTGGAGCTCCAGTTAGCCAGATAATTGGAAGCAGTAGTTCAGGCAGTAGTAGTAGTTCTAACCCTCAGACAGATTTTCAGAATCCTCTCCAGATGTGCAGACATTGTGAAGGCCTTACCAGAAATTTCAAGAAAATTATGGATAAAGGCAAAAAGGTCAGTGAAAAGCTAGACCAGCTCCGAGACGAAGAAAAACAATTGAGAGCAACCGTTCGAACCCTAACCAGTCAGCTTAAAAATTTAGCTCCAGAAAGAAAGCCTACTTCCTTACCTAGCCCAAAAATTAAACAACTCACCAGTGAGGAATTTGACAAATTGAGTGCTAGAATGTATTTCTTCAGACATTCTATCATTCGATCTCTTTGTGAGAAAAGCCAAGTAATAGAAGACCTAAAACCCTATATTTACACCTTAGCCGAAGATAGCAGAAATAACGAACTAGTCCTTATTCAGCAATTTCTTCAAGATCTTTCCATAGCAGGTGTTGATTACCCCGGCTTAGCTTATCAGTGGATCTATAATTATGAAGATAAAGAGCAGCCTTGTCTAGATGAAGAAAAATGCAATAGGAGATCCGAGCATTTTGGAAGATGTCAGTGTAACCTAGACTTCAGTATTTGCCTTTGCCAGATAAAATTAGCTACATTCGAACCATTGGAGATAGAAATCAGAGGCGAGATTCATTATCTAACAGCCCCAAAATTGTTAGATTATGGTTTTGTCTCTAAACTAATTTTCACAGATCCAGAACAGACAAATAGCTTTGGACATAAGCTTACTCATACAGTACTAGGCGTAATGGAAGAATTTCATCCATATGTGGAAGCTTTGATAGATAGCAAACTACCAGAATGGAAGGAAATATGGTGCAACCCAGCTAAGCATAAGATGTATCTCAGAGGAACCTCAAGATATCCAGCACTCCTCAATAGAAGACCCTGGCCATGTAGGAGATGTCCACTCAAAGATCAGCTCAACAAATGGAGAAAATTTGCTAGCCACTCTCTATTAGCATATAATGGAAATTCTGGACACCTAGTTTGTGAAGATAGATATCAGAAGATACATTGTAATTTAGCCATCCCAGGATATCCATTCAGCCAAGAGACATTTGTCGAAGAAAGTCAGTATCCTAACTATCGGCATGGTGTTTCTCATGAGTCACCAGAAATCGACGGACAGGATCAAGAATGGTACGATGAACCGCCCATGCCCATGGGAGATGGGGATGACTTTTACGACCAACTTTCAGCAGCAGATCTGGATGACCTCTCAGATAGAATGTATGGATAAATAAAATAAAAATAAAAATAAAAAAAAATAAAAAAAACAATAATGGGTGTAGTAATAAAATAAATAATTTATTTTCTATTAATATATGATAAAGTGTAATTTAATTAAAAATTATTTTATTTATATAATTATATTAAAATATTATATCAAAAGATAATTATTTTAAGTATCTATTGAGAATAAGAGCGAATCTATATAGTTATTGGAAAATGTCTCGTAGCTCAAATTTTATGGCTCAAAAGTGACTCAAATAGCCAAAACGACGTTGTTTTGGCCATTTTTATATTGTTCTGTACTCAAAACGACGTCGTTTTGGCCATTTGAGCCACTTTTGAGTCACAAAATTTGAGTTACGTAGCATTGTCGATAATTATTAATCGAATCTTAATTTGAGCCACGTATGCGCCTATTCTCTATAAATAGCGCTGATCTGGGCGAAGGAGGAGGGAAAGAAACAGAAAAGAAAAGAAGGAAAGAAAAGGAGGAAAAAATGATGGAAGTTAAAAGGGTCTTTGATAGTGGAAAAAAGAGTAAGGTATTAAAGTTAAGATGAGTTATATTATACCTTGAATTACCAAAATGTATTTTATTTATATTTTGACTTACTATATCTATTTTATATAAGTTATGTTTTATTAATATATTAATAAAAGTTATGTTTTATAAAGATTTCAGTTACGTGGTTTTATTTTTGAACCCTATTTGCTTAAAAGGAAACCCATGAATATGTTTGTTTATATTTTAAAGAATATTTGACTATGACCTTATATACAATCATGTTTTGTAAGTACCACCACGGGAGTCTCATGCCTTGGAGGACTTAAATAACCATTGGCCTCTGTTTGGTTACTTTGTGGCCCTCTGATCTATTGACCTCTGATCTGTGCAGACCAAAGTGCTGTGCAGAACTAAGTGCTACACTATTGTGGGAGCCACCTCTAGAATCCGTACAAGCCACTTCTTGAATCCGTACCTCTGTTCTGACTGTCACTTCTGTGACCTCTGTTCTGTTCTGTTCTATACCGTAGTTATGGTTATCTATTTATATAATATCTGTATTTCAGTTTCTGCTACTTAAATGATTTGTTTATATAAATGTTTTGGCCTAACTAACGATCCATGGTTATTTCGTGTCCTTTATACTCTTAGTATAATATTTCTTACTCTGCCATGTGCTTATAGTTTTTTTACCAATTTTCAGGAAATAATGCAATTCAGAAATAGCTTTTGGAAAGTCTTAGATGCGGAACTGCAGAATAGACACACACACAGCATTTTTATGATATTTTTCTATATAAATATCAACATTTTTGGTCAGTAAATTTTGTAATAAAAATAAAAGCTCCGATGATTATTTTGGTACCATTATTTAAATATTACTTCCGCTCGCATTTATTGATTTGTTTATGAATTGGCCGGAGGTAACTTCAGTTACTGGCCATCACGATGCTTAACTCTTGGGTAGGGGGAGCGGGTCGTGACAGTCCCACCAAATGTCTCATCGGTCGTCCAGCCGGTTGACTGAAACAGTGAATTTTTTTTTTTTTTTTGCAATTGACATATGTTAATTTTTATATATTCGAAAAAAATATTTTCCAAATTTTAAATTTTTTTTTATGTGTTTTAATAGAATTTTGAGTTGTACATTTAGTTATGAGTTGTAAGTTTTTTTTATCATTATCATATGTAACATCAAAAAATTTCCACTCAATTCAAAACTCTTTTACCAAACAAATTTTCCACACTCAAATCATAATTCCAAAACACAAAAACTCAAAATACAACTCATACTCTCAAATCATATTTACAAAACCCTACTAAACACAACCGAAATCTTTATCATTATGTAAATAAATTTTATGTAACTACAAAATTGAGTTTGTTCTTTTACCCGTTTTGTTTCACGTCAGTTTAATAAATTGAATTATAAAATAGATTGTCCTAATAATTATAACATAATGTGTGTGTCAATTTCTAACCACACTGCCAATCAAACACTCAGCTGGAGAACACTGGCAGAATAGATTAAGCCCGAACGACCTGCAATAGAAATAAGAGATTCCAGCGGTAGCTCGTCCACCCGGGGGCACTCCAATGATCAAGTTAGTAAAATATCTCTCAAAGATAATCAATAGTGCTTAACTCACTAGACAGAGCATAAAAGACATACCTTAGACCCATGGGAGTACGTCTCTTTTATAGCCAACACAATTCTAATCCCAATAAAAGCCTAACTCTAATGGACTTAGGATTAATGCTAATCTTGGACTCCCGGTAGGATTAGGATAAACTCTCTAAGAGTCTTGTCTTTACCCAAATTGAAGTCTTCTCCCGTTCTAAGACTCTTGTCCCTTATCCGCTTATCTCGGATTCTGGTATTCTCGTAGATAACCTCGGCCTAACCGAGATCATCTCAGTATCATGACCAGGACACGTGACACCTTGGCTAGCACTTCGGTGACACCTCGGCCACGTGTCGTCATTCAAAAATTATGTCCCCACACATAATTAATTAATAGATTAGTTTAATGTCTTGTACCCAAATAAATATTATGTACCTATTTAATATGATTTTAATTTATTTTTTTAAAATTTGTGATTTGATATGAGAGTATTTCTTTAAATTATTTTTGATTTATTTGTGTTATAAATTAGCAAATATTACTGCAAGGAATTATATAAAAAAAAAAAATTAATTAGTTAAACGTGCGACTGTTCAAAAACAAAAAGTTAAACGTGCGCAACTAGAAATTTTCATTGCCACCCCAATGCATTGATTTGGGTCATCAGAGTTGTATTTCATGAATTGGAGCCAGCTAGGGATTTCCACAGCGTGGATATATGCATGAATTGGAGCCAGCTAGTTGGCTTCGCACGAACGTGTCTTGTCTTTTGTATATTACCCACGACTTTCTTTTCCATCCTTCCTTCCGAGTCTTACGGAAGTGAGATGAGATGCGATATGTTACGTGTATTAATATATATTATGATATTATTATTGATAATGTTATATGTACTAATTAATATATTAATATTAATTATGATATTATTATTAATCTCACACATTAATTACATTACAAAATTATATTACATTATCAATTAATTGATATCTTAATTGATGTATATAATTATTATTCGATGAGATGACACAGACTCACTTCGTGTATGTGTATATGTGTGTCGATTGCTTGTCTGTCCCATAACCATCTCCCATTCTATAACCATCTTCTCATTTATACTAACAAAACCCTTCTCTGACCCTCAATTGTAGGGTATTATACAGTTGTCGGTTGTCATCATATGGAGTTATGGTGTCAATTCATGACTCACATGCAACACCATAACACCGTGTCCCTCTTTTTGTTGTGGTCACACGCTATATATATATATATATATTATTTACTCATTGTCTTTTCCTTCATTATTTATTTATTTTAAAATAACCAGCTGAAAATGAAGGTGTATCAATATAACGCACCGACACTCTCACTACCATGTTAAGAGATGGTGGGTGAGATCTAATAATGTGAAGTATATTCCCTTTAGATCTTAAACAACACACAAAAACAATCATTTTTCTTTTTCTCTCTTTTTATCACAATTTTTTTTTCTTTTTTTACAAATTCAAAAATCTAACACAGTTTTAAATTCATGGTACATAGGATTTGATGGACTCTTCCATAATATTACAGCTAGATTAATACTACTACAACTTTGTTTTTTTGAGTTTCTCATAATATACAGATGTAACTTTATTAAAAATTAAAAATGCTTGAAGCCAACAATGAGACTCTTTATTTATCACACAGACAACAGGACGAGCCCTTGCATTGCATTATCTCTAATCTTGTTTTAATTCTCTTTTCATAAAATGCAATGAAGAGCTTTAACATCCTGATTACCAAAAAAATCAAAATTCTGTGAGTAATTAATATAAGAAAAAAACAAAATTAACAAAGAATTATTTGCAAGAAAAAGTAGATGGACAATAATAACATTCAATTGAATCAAAGTCATATAGTACATAATAGAGAAACTGCAGAAAGACTAAACTCAAATAAATGAAGAATTAATCATGAAATTACATACTAGTATTTAAAAAAATATTACACTCAATTGTTTTTTTGTTTTTTGGGAGCCCAGACGACATCCTTAGAACCACTCACATCTAAACAAACCCACATTTACGTATTAGAAATTCTTACATCTAATTTACATAACAATTAACAACCCCCCCCCCCCCCTTAATGAAAAAGTCCCCCAATCAACGCCATTCATCATCAACATAAAAAATTTAAAAAAAAAAAAAAAAAAAAAGGAAAGAAAGAAAGAAGGAAGGAAGGAACGATATGGCAGATGCAAAAACGTGAGCTTGATCTTGAGACGATCTACAGCTTTATTTTTCCACGAAGACATGATGATGTTAATTTTCCAGAACGACATTGATTGATGGATATGGATGCCCAAATGAATCAATGATTAAGTTGGGATCTGGTGTTGATCTTTCCGATTCCATCGTCGAAGTTCTGAGAATAAGTAACGGAGTCGTACCTGAAGGTTTGAGGGAGGTTATGATGAGGGCGGACTAGAAGCTTTCTGAGCTTGTAGAAGACGTGTCTCCAGCTACCCTTGCTGTGGCAGCCCAGAACAGCAGTCTCTTGTTCGTTCATCTCCAGATCTCTGGCGAAGGTGGGCTTTCTGGAGAGGATCCAACCGCATCCCCAATCCCACCATTTCCTGATGGAACTTCCGGCGTACTCTCCCATTGAGGAGACAGATTTGGATCGGCGAAGGACCCACGAGTAAGTAGCATCGGCGGCTTCAGGGGAGGGCTGAATTTTGAGAGAGAGGGAGGAGAGTCTGCGGCGGAGGCCTTGCTCTTGCTGCTTGGAGTCAGTTTGTGAAACTGGAAGTCCTCCTTGTTGTTTGGTGGTTGTGGCGCCGCTGCGCATGGATGAAGGCATCAAGCTCCGCATCTGAAAGCTCATGGAGTAATAAATGAACGAATGAATAATGGAGAAAGTGAAGCGAGAGAGTTAAGAGGAGGTTGAGAGAATGGGAGGGAGGGGGTTGTTCTTGATGTTGACGGGGAGTTGGTTGTTGTGGCGCGTATGTATGTATGTATGTGTTAATTAAAGGGAAAAATAAAATAAGAAAGAGAGGGAAATCAAATTAGGAGAGAGAAGAGTCGACAAAAAGGAGGGAGGGAAGACGGCGTCGGTGGGTGGTGTGATGAGTGGTCACCGCACAGCTGTTTATATTCGTTTGCGTTTGCGTGTGTGTGTGTAGTGTGGTGTAGGAAGAGGAGTTTTGTGGGGTCCGTTCGGCAACTTCAAGCGAAAATTTAGGTTAAATTTGAAAAGATTAAATAAGTGTATTTTTTGATTTTTTTGTATTATGTATAAAAAAAGTAAAGATGAGATATTGATTGATGTAACTCAAAAAAAATAAAAAGATGAAATAAGTACACTTTTTTAGTTTAACCAAACTTGACAGTTTGGCATAGACTATATAATCCATCTTTTTATCTTTTTTTCATCACATCATCTCTCTACTTTTCTGTATATCTTTTTATAAAAAGATAAAAAATATATTTTTTTAGGGCACTCCAAACCAACCCTGCCTGCCCGGCTAGTAAGTAGTAGTAACACAGTTTTGGGCCATGGTCTGGACCGAAAATACTACTTCCTCAGTTGATCCAGCTTCAACTTACTGTTGTTTCATAGGATTAGAAAGTTAATTAATCCTATTTTATATACAAAAATATTTTATTTATTTATTGAGTTGGCTATAGTTACAATTTTTTTAAAAAGGAATGTAATTATCTTTGATTAAAATTACAACTTTTGTAATATAAGTTGTTATTATTATTTATTAAATTTCTATCAATTTCTTTATGGCATATGCCATTGTTATTTAATGATTGGATTGTAACATTAGTGGTAGCTCAAAATAAACATTATTTCAATGTAGCTCCGATATAAATATTTGAAATTAGTTGATTTATATATATATATATATATATAATGTTTGTATACATGTTATACATTTTAAAAAATTTCTACTACTTTAATTTTAAAATAATTTTGTGAATCTTGCATGCTTTATGCTAGTATTATAAAAACATAATTGGGTAAGTTCAGCACATCACTAAAAAAATATTGTCCACAATATGTTTGATTGAATTTTTAGAATTTATTTTTAAAAATTAATAATAATAATTTGGTAAGAAAATATCTTCATTATTTTAATATATATCTTTTATTTTTTAAGTATAGTAAAAGAAGTTTTGACAAACATTCTAACCAAAATTTTAAAAGAGTGTTGCTATTAACACTCCATCAATTATTTTGGACCTCCACTTATAAATTGAAAAACACTTAAAATTTCTTTTTCTCTTCTTAAATAATACTAAAATTATCTTTGTAAAAATATTTCACCCATTCAAATACACACCCCCACACGCCCTACACCCCAAAAAGTTTCTCTCCCAAAACTCTAACAAAACTCACAATGGTGGAATCTACTTTTTCTCTTTACTTTTTTATAGACACAATACAATCTACTTTCATACTTCTCTAGTTAGTTTTCTGTCATTCATCTATGGCTTCATTGTACTTGTATGCTCTCTGTGTGAGCAAAACTGGGCAAAAATTTACCCACCGGTCGACCACCCAAGGGTGGTTCGACCTCGTTTGTTTGCTTGCTTCTGTTGTTGCTTCAGTTATCTCTTCTAGAATAAATAAGAAATGTTCGGTTGCCTATTCCTGAACAAATAAACAATGTTCGAGCTTGTGTTCCTGAATTTCAATCATATGTTCAGGAGTTCAGTCCTGAAAAAATAACGAATAATTTTTATTATTATTGCCAATTTTTTAAGGAATTTACCTTTATAAGGTCAATTTCCTCTAAGTTAATGAGGGTAAAAAACGTAAAACTGGGCCGAGCTAGGACTGGGAAGAAGCGCGCCGAGGAGAGTGGGTTTCACAGCTTGGACCTTATTTCTGTTAGTCTGAATCAGAGGCAACCAAGGTATAGGTGGGGTGAAGACCGAGCTAGGCATTATGCATAGAAGCGCCGAGCTAAGTTCGAAGTTGGGCCTAGTTAGCTCGATCTTAACTAAAAAGCCCAGTTGGAGTAAGCCTAAGCGAGGTACAGGCACTAAAGGGAAGATTCGAGCTAGGCGAAACTCGGTCAAATTTACCGCTTAAGCATGGCAGTATTAGCTCAGTCGTTTTGTCATACTACCGAGCTAAAACCATTTCACTTGGTTAAAGCAGTGATAAGGGTGTTGAAGGATAAGCATTATCTTTCAGGAGTGTGATTCCTAAGAGGACTCTACATTGAGGAGTAAGAGTCCTACTAGGATTATGCCAGACAAAAACTATAAAAACTCATAACAGAACCTATGTAGAGGTAACACAACTTTGATTCTCGAATACACAGAGCTTTTGTCTATTTCTCTACTTTGCTGACTTAGGTATCGGAGAGGTATCCGGCATACACCTGCCGACTAGCTCACGTTTGTGTTTTCAAAGAGTAAAGCAACGACGTTTGGAAGAGCGCAGACTTGATCAACAGGATTATACGAGAACATTATTTCGTGCTAGTACAATTGGCGCCATCTGTGAGAACTCCACAAAGAACAAAACCTCTTGATCAAGCTTTTCTCTCTAGTTGAAAGCAATGGCGCACAATGAAGACTTGCTGCAATCAGCTATTGATGGGCAAACCCCGGAGGGAGGTGGGAAGCACGAAGGCTTGCCTTCTATCCCTCCCATGGCGGATTTAGAACCCTAGCGACAAAACCCCCAGAGGGATGCAAAGGGGAGACGGGGCAGCAGCCCCCGTCGCTCTCCAAGTCCCGAAAGACAGAGGCGGAAGCTGGATCCTTAAGTTCTGGAGGATCGCGTGAGGGAGCAAGATGAGTTAATTAGGAAGATGGCGGCAAACATGGAAACAATGAAACGCCAGATAAAAGAAAAATAGGTGGCGACAAGAGAGGGGCGCAAAGGCAACACGCCCCCTCGCCACTCGGAGGATCGTGATAGGTACACCACACCATCACAAGCAGAAAGTAGGAGCCTTAAAACAGGCGACACTCAATCGAGGACTTCCAGGACTCATTACTCCAGGTCTGAGAGAACGAGAACTGAGCGGTCGTGTACTGAAGGAAGCATATATCGGCCCTCGCACACACACTAGACGACATCTAGGCACACGGAGTTGCCTAGATCATCTGACTTGCAAACGGTACTAAAAGAAAAGGCCCGATGGAAGGAAGACACCAGGGCTCGTGACCCATGTAGAGTTTCAGCATTACAGCGATTAGTCCCTCGGACACATGGGAGTGTCGAAGTAGGAATGCCAATGTCGCGCATTGCTTACGAACCAACGGACAAAGTATTAGCAAGGCTACAGAGCTCGCCGTTCATTCCGGAAATAGAGAATGCGCCATTACCTTCAGGCTTCCACCAGCCCAAATTCACCACTTATGAAGGGAAGACAGACCCCTACATGTACTTTCGCCACTTTCGCCAGGTTATGGTAGTGTACCGGCGGAATGAGGTCTTGATGTGTATCTTGTTCCTATCTAGCCTTGGCGACCTAGGCCTAACCTGGTTCAAAAGGTTACCAGAAGGCAGCATCGCCTCCTGGACACAATTGGCAGAGGCGTTTGTGACTAGGTTCAGAACGAACACCAAGACACCAGTGGAGATCGATCAGCTACTCTCCATTGACATGAGCGACAAGGAGACGTTGAGATCCTACAACGGTCGATATTGGAAGACTTTCAACTAGATAGGAGATTGCCCTACAAAGCTCGCCATCGCACAATACAAAAGGGGTTTACCAGTCGGAAACAAATTAAGGGACTCAATTACTATGACGCCCTTCCTCACAATGGAGACCCTAATGGAGAGGGTGCACTAACATATCCGTGTAGAGGAAGATAATGCCCGGGCTAAAGCAAAATCTGGCTCAACAGTAATGCCAGAGAAAAAGACTACAGCAAAAGTCAATACGGTAGAACAACCAAACATGAATGGGCGAGGCAGGCGAGCCAATAGAGAGGACCCAGAAAAAATGAGGTTAAGAGTTCGCACTTCCCTCACCACCGTGTTCAATAAATCCATCTACCGAATTCTCAGCGAAATAAAGAATGAACCCTTCGTTCGGCGGCTAACTAAGTTGGGAGTAGCACAAAGGGGCTACGACGAGAGGTCCCGTTGCACCTTCCATGATGAGAAGGGGCACCTAACTGAAAATTGCACACCCTTGAAGCAACATCTGGAAGAATTAGTAGTTGCTGGTCACCTAGACCAGTATATTGAAGGGGGAACACAACCAACCCCCCAGGACCTCAACGGGCTAAACAGGATACCGGTGGACGGACCACCCCAAGGCATAATCAATGTTATTCATGGGATCATTGAACCTAAGCGGGTATGTGAACTCAGAGGGATGATAAAGAAAGCAGAGCACCTGAAGGAAGTACTAAGTGTACAACCTGCCATCAAAAAGGGCAAAACAGAGGCTACGAACGTCATATCCTTCTCAGACAAGGACCTAGCAAGGCTACATTGCCCTCACAATGATGCACTGGTGGTAACTTTGCGCGTCAAGAACTTCGACATCAAGCGAATTATGATTGACCAAGGAAGTTCGTACGAGATAATGTATTATGAAATCTTCAAACAAGTGAAACTATAGGACAAAGACTTGGCCCCTATAACATCCCCCCTGGTTGGCTTTAACTCAATGCCAGAATGGCCAGTAGGCAAGATAATCTTCCCAGTCAAAGCTGAGACCATGACTAAACAAGTGGAATTCTGAGTATTAAAGGTCCCTTCCACTTATAACATAATCTTGGGAAGAACCTGAATGCACGCCATGCGATTGGTAGCGTCAACCTACTATCAAGCACTGCGGTTCCCCAACGAAGTCGGAGTAATTGAAGATGTTTTGGGAGACCAAATCATGTCAAAACAGTGCTTCGTCAGAGTAAATGGCAGCCGGGTTGCAAAAGGATATGTACAGATGGTAGAAAAACCAGAGAGCAATGAGCTATTTGCGGATATTGGCAAGGCAGCAGAACAAAAGGTGGTGGAAGACTTGGTAGAGGTAAGGATAGATGAGAAGAACCCAGAAAAGTTCTTTTTGCTTGGCTTGTCTTTGTCCGGCATTGAGATAATAGAGATCATAGAATTCTTAACCTCTAACATCGAAGTGTTTGCATGGACACCATACGACATGCCTAGTATTGACCCAAACTTCATTTGTCACCAACTGAATGTCCACCCGACTGCTAGACCAATTATACAGCATACTCGCAGATCAGCACTCCACCATACGAAAATAGTGGCAGAGGAAGTGGGAAACTTGCTGGAGGCAGGAGCCATCAGAGAAGTACACTATCTCAGGTGGATATCCAATACTGTAGTAGTGCCAAAAAAGAATGGAAAATGACATGTTTGCGTGGACTACAAAATAGTCAACAGGGCATACCCAAAGGCTAGCTTTCCCTTACCCAGGATAGACCAACTAGTAGACTTAACGGCAGGGCACAATCGACTCAGCTTCCTTGATGCGTATAGAGGTTACCATCAAATCGCTATGTATGAGCCAGACTAGGAGGTCACATCTTTTACAACGCCTAGAGGATTGTATTGTTATAAGGTCATGCCCTTTGGTCTAAAAAATGCAGGGGCCACATTCCAACGGATGGTCACCAAAATGTTTGAACCATTGTTAGGCAAAACAATGGAGGCTTACATAGATGACATGGTGGTCAAAAGCAAGGATGAGAAAGACCATCTCAGGGACCTAGACGAAATGTTCCAAATCCTAAAGAAGAACAAGTTGCGTCTAAATGCATCTAAGTGTACGTTCGGTGTAGGATTAGGCAAATTCCTAGGCTTCCTGTTAACCAACCGAGGTATAGAAGCAGACCCCTCTCAGATCAAAGCAATCCAGGATCTAAAAAGGCCCAACACAGTAAAAAAGGTACAGCATCTCACTGGCCTAGCTGCCGCACTCAACCGGTTCATAAGTCAGTTATCAGACAGATGTCGACCATTCTTCCAAGCGTTAAAGACCAAATTTGAGTGAGATAAAGAATGCGATTGCGTCCTAAAGAGCCTGAAAGACTACATAACTTCCCCTCCATTACTAGTAACCCCAGTACCAGGAGAAGAACTCTTTTTGTACTTAGCAGTCTCACAGCATGCAGTCAGCGCAGTGTTAGTCAAAGCGGAAGGAATCTAACACCTGCCTATCTTTTATGTTAGCAAGACCTTGCTGGGGGCAGAAACTAGGTACCTACCATTGGAAAAGCTGGCCTTAGCTTTGACGATGGCCTCAAGAAAGTTATCACATTACTTTCACGTCCACACCATAATCGTCCTCACAGTTTTTCCCTTAAAAGCTTTGTTTGAGAGGGCGGACTTTTCTGGACGAATCCTGAAATGGGCGGTGGAAATGGGATAGTT
The DNA here is from genome assembly GCA_025200525.1 of Camellia lanceoleosa. Lineage (NCBI taxonomy): Eukaryota > Viridiplantae > Streptophyta > Magnoliopsida > Ericales > Theaceae > Camellia > Camellia lanceoleosa. Next base: position 208,363,579 of record CM045763.1, read on the forward strand.
CGACATCAAGTTTCAACCCAAAACCACAATAAAAGCCCAAGCACTGGCAGACTTTGTGGCTAAGTTCACACTAGGAAGCCATCACATCTGCCTAGTTGACTTAATTGATACAACCGAAAAGGGGATGGAAAGCGCCGCAGGAATTGCGCAGCACCTACAACAAGATGCCCAACCATATCCTAAGTCATACCGGATTGAAGAAATGGAGGAAGAAGCAAGCCGTGCTATACCCAGCAAAGACTCATCAACAAGTAAAAACTTGGTACAGTCAGATAGTAAAGAGCAAACCCCAATAGTAGGCATGCACTTGGAAGAGAACATCAGCAATACTCATGACCCTAAGATATCATCTGATCCCTCCACTTGCTGGAAGCTTTTGGTTGAAGAAATGTGGAAGCTCTTCGTGGATGGAGCATCCAATAGGCACGGTGCAAGACTTGGCATAGTCCTCATCTCACCAGATGGCCTAATAATAGAACAAGCAGTCAACCTTGGTTTCCTAGCATCAAACAATGAGACAGAGTATGAAGCACTTCTAGTAGGCCTAAAATCAGCATTCTTCATGAAGGCCACCGAGCTAATGGTTTACAATGACTTCCAGCTGGTAATAAACCAGATTTCAAGCGACTACGAGGCAAAAGATGAGAGGATGGCTAAGTACCAAGAGTTAGTCAGAAATGAGATCATGAAGTTCGAAGTAGTGCGAATAGAGCAGATCGGCCGAGACGAAAACAGCAGAGCAGACGAACTGGCAGGTTTTGCCTCCATAGCAGACACATCTATCCCACATCCATTACTGATCGACTTCTTACCCATACCAAGTATTGAAGAACCCGAAGTAATAGAGGTATGTTGTGCCAAACTAGGCCCTTCATGGATAGATCTCATTATTGTATTCTTAAAAGACGGCATCTTACCTGAAGAGAATAAATAGGCCGACAAGATCAGAGCAAAGTCACAGCGATTTTGGCTCTCTCCGTCATTGGCGTTATATAAAAAATCCTTCATAGGACCTTACTTGAAATGTGTCCATCCTAGCAAGGTCAAAGCATTCTTGTTCGAGATACGCGAAGGCGTATGCAGAAGCCACCAAAGGGGAAGATCATTGGCCTACAGAGCAATTTCACAAGGATATTGGTGGCCTTACATGCAAGCAGATTCAGAGAAGTATGTTAAGAAGTGCGAGAAATGTCAGAAGTTCGCACACTAAATACATCAACCAACTAGAAAGCTTCTACCATTAATTAGCCCATGGCCCTTTGCGATGTGGGGCTTGGACATAGTAGAGCCACTTCCAATAGCACCCGGCAACAGAAAGTTCTTTCTCGTAGCAACGGATTACTTCACGAAGTGGGTAGAGGCTGAAGCACTCGCATCAACAAAGGAGAAAGATGTTAAGAAGTTCGTCTGGCAGAATATCATAACCCGATTCGACATACCAAAGGCTCTAATATCCGATAATGGCACTCAGTTCGACGACAAGATCTTCAGAGGCTTCTGCGATGAATACAAGATAGAATTCTACAACTCTACACCAGTATACCCTCAAGCAAATGGCCAGACAGAAGCATCAAACAAAGTTGTCTTGGATGGATTAAAGAAAAGGTTAGAGAAAGCAAAAGGTAAGTGGGCTGAGGAGCTTCCTCATGTTTTATGGGCTTACCATACCACAGTGCCTTTTTCCTTAGCCTATGGCATGGAGGTGGTAATCCCACTGGAAGTCAGCCTCCTCACAATTAGAAGTGAAAATTTTGACCCAGACTTGAACGGAGAAGCCATAGCCTTCGAACTTGACCTTGCAAAAGAAAGAAGGGAAAAAGCTCTAGTCCACATTGCCTCATACCAACAGGAGTTATCCAGAAAATATAACAAAACGGTACATCCAAGGCAATTCAAGATTAGGGATTGGGTATTACGCAAAGTAATGGGCAACACTTTGGTACCCGGAGATGGCAAGTTGGGACCCAACTAGGAAGGACCATACAAAGTGGTTGGATTAGTAGGAAAATGGGTATATCACTTGGAAGATGGAGACAGCAAGGCCACTCCCAGACCATGGAACACTGCCAATCTCAAGCTATTTTATTTTTAGCTTTTCTTTAAAGTACTTGTAATTTTTCTCTTTTCAATAAAATAAGTAGTTTCCTTTTCAGCATAATTCTTTCTTATATAAAAGTTGTTTTAGTGAAATAGGGGCAATGAAAGCAAATTTGGCCGAAATAACCAACACTTGGCTCTAGGTTGGCAGGAATAACCAACTTTGAGTGCTTTTCAGCCAAGATAAGGATCTAGACTGAAGAGAGGTTGGTAGGAGTAACCAACTTTGAGTACTCTTTAGCCGAGATAAGGATCTAGGCTGAAGAGAGGTTTGCTGGAATAACCAACTTTAGGTACTCTTCAGCCGAGATAAGGATCTAGACTGAAGAGAGGTTGGCAGGTATGACCAAACAGATTACACGGTTAAGACCGAGATAGGTATCTCGGCCAAACAATACTATACTTCATGCAAATCAGTATTGAAAAATAAATGCAGGTATGGAATAAACCAAGCAAAAAGAAGTAGATTTCATTCAAGATTCAAAACAAAGTTACAAGAAGTAGGACTTCAGCCCAGTTACAAATTCTTTCAAAAAGTTAAAAGAAGAAAATACATTATTAAGCAAATAGGTCATTCAGATCGGCATCCAGATCAACTTGAGCTTCACCACTCGGTAGCCCAGTGTTGGCAGGTAGGTCGGTCACTACCACATCTTCAACAATAATGGGCACTGATGGATCAACCCGAGCTGACTGAGCAGTCTGGAGACCGAGGTCACGAGTAGCAGCTAGGGCGTTTTCTGGCTTCGAGGATGCCTTATCTTCCTCCCTTACTTGGAGCAATTTCTCTTGAATGGCATTGGCGTAGTCCGCCATATAGCTCAGAATGAAGTGGAGAGGAGGATTCTGGAAGACCTCGGTTTCCTAGCCAAAACCGAGCTTTGAGGCAGCCGCCTTCCATCTGCATTTGAAAAATATGTTCTTTACACCCTCGCACTGCAGGATGTAGATGGCTTCCCTATCCTTGTAGCCGCGGTCCTCAGCGTCTTTCGTGCTCTTCTTCAGCTCGGCTATTTCTACGTCTTTCTTTTTTTTGAGCTTGGCCAGCTCGCTCAGGTATTTGTCTTTCCGCTCTACCAAAGCTTTTTGCTTATCTGCCTTAGCTAAGTTAACCAACTCTGTGAGCTGGGCAACTTCAGATTTCAGCTCGGCCATTTTCTACTGGGATTCTTCTAGTTCGACCGTCTTAGTGTTGGCCTCAGTCACAGCCAGCTACGTGGTCTTACGCAGCTTCAACAAACGCTTGTGAGCGACATGATTCTTCTGCATGGCCTGCAAAAGGAGATATAACAATTATGATTAAAACCGTGCAGACAGATATACAAACTAGAAAAACAAGCGGAGAAACTTACTAGCGTCATCGACTTTGTCGTCGAACAGATGGCCTTCAGCTCGGTCAAATGATCATGATGCTCCATGTCAGCTGGCAAGCACATGCTCTTGGTGAGGTTGAAGGTGAGTGAGTGGTCTTTTTCAGCGACCACTGAATTTGTGCTTGTTATGGCTCGATTTTTATAAGTCACTATTGGTGCCCACTCTGAAGGGCTAGCCCGGTCTGAACACACTGGTTTTGGGCTCGGCCAGGTGGATTGAGGAAGCATGGTATCATCTTCATCAACGAGATGTTGTGGCTCGGTTGCAAATGTGCGAGCACGCTTGCTCGGTCGGGATGATGAGGCTCAGGCCATTCGAAGGGCCACCACTGCCTTATTTGTTTGGCCGGCTTGTGGTACCTCGGCTTAAGTAGTTGTTTCGGTGATCAAGGCTCTGACTACTCTTTTCTTAGCCATCTCTTGTTCTTCTGTTAGTGGGATCAACCTAGTTTAAGGAAGTGTGGGATCTGGTTCTGGTGAAGGCTTAAGGAGAAAGTCTGACACCCTGGTCTTCCTCCTTCTACTATATGTGTAGGTTGATTAGAAGTTAAGTAGCTCGGCCTAACCTTGGTCGCGATATCGAAGTGCGGCGCGGAGAGCGTCTAAGTTGGGGTATTGGTATTGTGACTTTAGTTGGTTCAAGTCTACACATGGAGAAAGAAAACGGTTAGCACGATGTAGAAGTTGTAAGCAATAAGAGCAAAAATCAGACAAGTTAAGCCGAGGTATTCATACCGGCTACTTCTTTATTCCAGTTAATTCCGTATCCCGGTATTGGGGCTTCCTGGTCTTCAAAATTACCAGAAACCCAGAAAAAGTCATCGTCATTCAAGTCGTCATCATTCACGTCTTTGTCCGGTGTGTTTTTTATTATTTTCTCTCGGCGTCTTCTTATTCTTAAATAATATACCCAGCCGTCTTCATTTTGGCCAAGTGAGTATTGGTGAAATAGTTCGGCTAAACTAAGGTTGAAGCCAAGTCGGCGATGCCATTTATTATTTTGTAAGAATTGGTGCTGAGTTGGGTTGGGTATATTCTAGTCTGCCTAAAGAATTCACATAATAGTGACTGAACAGGAAATTGAAGTCCAGCCTCAACAATGGGTATCATGGTGAAGGGGACGAAGCTTTCTTTTCCCCAGGGTATTATGTCTAGCTCGGCTAAAGAAAGGTGAACATTGTCGGAGATGTTGTAATCCTTGCAAAATTCGGCGATGGCCCCAGGGGAGTTTACTAGGAATCGGTATTTACCTATTTATAATTTAAATTGTGTATAACTTAGCCCGGAGTCCTAGTTCGGTGTTGAGATGACGTTGAGTATCTCGGTTGAACGTGCAAAGGTGTGCCTGGCCAACCTAGTCAAAGTCTGCAAAGTGAAGATGAAAAGTGTTAAGCCCAGATCGTTGGACCGTGCTAAGTATAAAGGCAAAATAAATATAACCCTAGTTCGGCTACGTGGGATGCAACCCGTTCTTAGTCCGGTTGGAGCAAAAGTCTTTAGGTCGGCTAAATGTGAAAGAAGGTTTTTAGACCGGTTGTAACATAAGGCGAGGCTTAAAAATTTTAGTTCGGTTTTTGGGTGGAGTTCCCTAGTTCGGTTGTGTTTAAGCCTAAATTTGCCTAAACAGGTTTTTAGCTCGATTACAGCACAATTCTAGATTCAAACTTCATGTTTTTTGAATCCAGACGTTGTGTTCTTGAGCTCGAGCCTAAGGTTTGGGGTATATAGCATTTGCTCAGTACTATGGTGGATATATAGCATATATAAACACATATATGTGGGAATTGAATATCAAAAATGAAGAAATAGTTGAAAAAGAACAACATAAAGGAGTTGTACGGGAAAGAAATACACCTTCTCGTATAATCCTGTTGATCAAGTCTGCGTTCCTCCGTACGATGTCGTTCTACCACCTGAAAATACAAACGTGAGCTAGCCGGCGGGGGTGTGCCGGAAACCTCTCCGATGCCTAAGTCAGTAAGCAAGACAAGAAGGCAAAAGCTCAATGTATTCAGGGAGCAAAAGTTGCATTACCTCTCCAAAGGTGTTATTGATGAGCTTATATAGATTTCACGTGGCACAATCCTGGTAGGATTCTTACTCCTCCAAGTGTAGAGTCCTTCTAGGATTACTCCTCCTTGCATAGAGTCCTCCTAGAATTCATACTCTTGGAAGATAATGCTTATCCTCCAACACCCTCCTCACTGCTTAAACCAAGTGAGATGGTCCCTCCACAGCCGAACTCCCACTGACCGGAGTAACAACCAGTTCGGTCCTTACTTCTATCCCTTACCTCGGCGTACCCATGCTAAGGCCGAGCTAAATATAAGGGAGTCAAGCTGAAGGACATTCTGAGTCAAAGTTCACCTCGGTTTAACACCTGTTACGACCGAAGTAACCAAGCATCTACAGCCGAACTCTTATTAGTTCGGCTCTCCATTCCTTCACTTCTACTCCGGTTTCGTACGTCAAGACCGGACTAATAAGAAACCGAGCTACACCACTCAAACTTGTAAACCGGACTACCGCAACACTCCGGCCGACGTACAAGCTACCCTTTCACTTGGGCTTACTTTGGCCCAACCACCAGCTCGGCCTAATTCAGTATAAATTGCCCTCTCAATTGCCCCTTAATTCCATCTGCAAAGGATGATTGGGATTACCTGTCCACCAACCGAGCAAGTCTTAACCTCTCCAGCCGAGCTAAAACACCCGTTAGCCTTTCCAGCCGAGCTAAGACCCTTTAGTTTATCCAACCGAGCTAAACGTGGGCCGTAGTGTGCACATCCGGTCAAACGTCTCTTCAGTTGCAGAAACTGAAACGCTTGTCCTTCCCATGACACGTGGCAGGCTTTAATTGGCCTCCACGGTACAGAAGGCCGTCGTGCCATCGCAACATTTGAACAGTCCCGCCTTTTTGCCTTTTACACAAAACAAACTTCTCAATTTCAAAAATCATTCCATACTCTGTTTATCTTCCTTCTCTCTCGTTTTTGCCTCACTTCCTACAACTCAAGAGCTCGTGCCCTCCATTATTGTTACCGTTCTTCTTCTTCATCCTCTGCCTCTCTACCAGGTAAACACACGAATCTACTTTCATTTATCTGTTTTTTGCTTTCATTTCAATCCATGGTAGTCTTTGTGGTGTGTGTCTGTAAAACACTTTGTTTTTCTTCTTCCATGTCTGTACTTTTTAAAGAACTTCTCAAGAACACTTTGAACATGCTGATTCAGTCAGTAGAACACCTTTTTGATCTTTATGCACGCTTCAACCGGACTAGAATACTGTTCTTGTCATATGAAAACCTAGGCAAACCGAAACCGAACTAGAACTTGTACATGCCTCGACAGTTTTAATTGGTTTCCATATGATACACCTTAGCCGAAATAAAAACATACTTGAAATTGAAATTTCGACCTCCGATCGAGCTAAAACACCCGTTAGCCTTTCCAGCCGAGCTAAGCGCGCCCGGACTACTGAGACCGAGCAGCGCTTGGTTGACGAGGTTGACCCCATCCTTCCACCGAGCCCCGAACCCAACCCTCAACCGGAATCGTCCAACCGAGCTGCACCTACAAACAGCGCGCCGTGACCGAGGTGAAAGACAAATATTTATGGGAGATGGCGGAGCTCGAAAACAAGAAGAATACCGAAATAGCAGTGTTGGAACAGTAGCCAATGGTGATGAAGGCATGAGTATGGAGCTTCGAATGCACAAGTTCTCATAGGGCAAAGGAAAGAAGATGAACAGTAGAGTGTTTTTTAAAAAATGGGGTTTTTTTTGTATAAAACCTAGATTTGGGCGGGACTGTTCAAAATTCGTGAGGTATGAAGACGGCGTTGACAACTATGTTCAACCAATAGGGACCAGCCACATGTCTATGGGAATAGAAAGTGATTAAGATGTACAGCGTGATTGAAAAGACGTTTTTCGACTGGACAAATCGGTAGCCCGGTAACAAATTAGCTCGGTTGAATGTTTGAACTTTTAGCTTGACTGGTAACAAGTAATCCCGATCATGCTACACATATGGAATTAAGGGGCAATTGAGAGGGTAAAAAGCATAAAATTGGGCCGAGCTAGGATTGGGAAGAAGCGCGCCGAGCTATGGGCCCAGGAAAGTGGGCTTCACAACTTGGACCTTATTTTTGTTAGTCTGAATCAGAGGCAACCGAGGTATAGGTGGGGCGAAGACCGAGCTAGGCATTATGAATAGAAGCGCCAAGCTAAGTTCGCCGTTGGGCCTAGTTAGCTTGGTCTTAAATAAAAAGCCCAGTTGGAGTAAGCCTAACCAAGGTACAGGCATTGAAGGGAAGATCCGAGCTAGGCGAAACTTGGTCAAATCTACCGCTTAAGCATGACAATATTAGCTCGGTCGTTTTGTCATACTACCGAGCTAAAACCATTTCACTTGGTTAAAGCAGTGATAAGGGTTTTGAAGGATAAACATTATATTTCAGGAGTGTGATTCCTAGGAGGACTCTACATTGAGGAGTAAGAGTCCTACTACGATTATGCCAGGCAAAAACTATAAAAGCTCACAACAGAACCTATGTAGAGGTAACACAACTTTGATTCTCGAATACACAGAGCTTTTGTCTATTTGTCTACTTTGCTGACTTAGGCATCGGAGAGGTATCCGGCACACACCCGCCGGTTAACTCACGTTTGTGTTTTCAGGGAGTAAAGCGACGACGTTTGAAGGAGTACAGACTTGATCAACAGGATTATACAAGAACATTATTTCGTGCTCGTATAGTTAAGAATATCACAAAGCTATAAACATCTTCTGAACTTTTATTGTTGTACTTCTCTTGTCTAATAGAGAGTTGTGGTTGTCAGAAAAACTTTCACTCATTGTCATTACCGGAGAAGTGTATATAATTAAATGGTTGCCACCATTGCCGCTAAAGAGCTTTCAAGATTTTGAGAGAGTGTAGGTTTTGAAGGTAGGATTTGGAGAAGATGGATCAGTGGTGACGGAGATGAATGCTTTAAAAAACCTTAACTCATGATATAGTGGGTGTGTGACTTAATTGTAAGATGAAGTGTCCCAAAATTATTGATGTATTTTTTAATAATTTTATTTGAAATTATTATTATAATAAAAAAAAATAAAAAAGTCTAAAATAATTAATGTGATGCTAATGATAGCCCTCTTTAAAGGGAATGACTTCCCTCTAGTCCGTGATCAGATTGGAGGGTACTGTTTGGCTCGTGGGAGCCCATCACAGGTTCTGTTTTAATAATCCGAACCGTTCAATGTGTAGAACTTTTCGAATACTAAATACTTATAAAAATCACATTGATCAGATATCGATCGCTATGTGATCAAATAAGATTTTTGTAAGCTGTTTATTTTTCGTTGTTCATTTTTTCCATACAAAAATTTATTTGATCACATAATTATTGATATCCGATCAACGTAATTTTTTTTAAGAATATAATATTCAATTAATTTTACATATTAAACGATTCGAATTATTAAAATATGACCTCTGATAAGTCTTCACAAATCTAACAATATCTTTCAATTCGTGATTGATGGGAGGGAAGCCATCCCCTCTTTAAAAACTCAACAAAGGGAGGACAGGGGATTCTTGGTCATTTGTTTAGAATCGTTAATTAACGTATAATTTAATTAATTAATTAATTTATTTTTGAAATTAAACAGTATACTTGTGAGTGAGTGTAATTTTGTTAAATAACCTTGTTTGATTTATAAAGCAGACCACAGAAAGAAAAAGTGCAGAGAATTATAATTTATAAAGCAGTGCAGCTGACAGTCGGCATTCGGAAATTGAAAATCAAAGATCATCTGTAACCTCAATGGAGTATCGGAAAATCAAAGATCATCATCAGGTTTTGCTAGTTTTGTACTCTGCTTGTTTACACCAATCAATCAATAAACCCTAAAAACTGTATCTAACGTTTCTCAAGTCTCATTTTGACTCTCTCTCTCTCTCTCTCTCAGATCCAATTCGATACTGTTTAAGTTGTTTTCCACAATTTGAAGTAGTTTTTAGATTTGGTTGAGTTTGCTTGCATTTTTGTTGTCCCGTGTATTGATTTCTGATATCTACTAATAATACAAACGAAGCGGTAAATTGATTCCTTGATTGTCATTTTCATTTTCCTTATCTACTCTTTATGGTTCTTCTTCTTAAAGATAATATGCAAAAAAGCGTTTCTGCTCCATTATTTTGTCTGTCCTTCCTTGGAAGAATTGTTATTTGTACATCACCTGTCCAAATGTTTCACATTCTTTCTGTATGTATTGTGTTCTGCGCTAAGAAACTTGGAACAGTGCAGATGGATTCCGTGTGGATTGTCTTCCATTTCAACAAGGCTGATTACTTTTAGCATTCAGTTCAACTTCAGTTTGTGCTTTTGTACGTCCACTGGCACTGATGATATATAATAATAATAATAATATGGTTCTTGTAGGATAAAGATGTGGATCCAATTGGTGATGATGATATAGAGAACCTACGCGGGAAAGCTCTTTCAGGCAGTATGTTATTTTTGTTAAAAGCTTGACCTTGTAATTGATGCAGAAGTCACTTGAATTCGGTAATCTGTTGTGCTTTCCATGTCATCTGCATTCCTTAGTCCTCATCATGATAACTGCTAATCTTGCAGTTCCTGCTACTAATTTGGCCACTTTGGGAGGCAGCTTTAGTGAACGGTCTAAATGGAAGCTCAAGTAAGGCCTACCTATCATTCAATTCTAATATGTACATCACATCTATTGGCTACAACAGAGCAAAATAAAATAGTCTCATTGACAATACTTTCTTATTGTTATAGGTCAGTTGTTACACTTGCATTGACTCTTCTTACAAGTTCACAGGCGATCCTTATTGTCTGGTCCAAGAGAGCTGGAAAGTATGAGTACAGTGTTACAACTGCAAATTTCTCGGTGAGGACAAAATATTCTCCACTTTAGATGATTTAAATGGGCATGTTGTGAACCGTGAAGCAACATTTATACAACATTCTCAAAATGTCTGTCTTTATGATTATTCATCTTATAGTAGTAGGATAAGATGGTGGTAGAGTTGATCTTAACAGAATTTGAAGTTTTTTTTTTTGGGATAAATCTTAACAGGATTTGAAGTTGACCTTCAGTTTCCTTCTTTTGGAATATTAGGTAGAGGCTTTGAAATGTGCATTATCACTTGCAGCCTTGGTAAGAATATGGAGAAATGAAGGTGTTACTGATGATAACAGGTCATTTGTTTTTGCATCTCAATCCCCCCACACCCCCATTTGTGTGTGTATGTGTGAGTGTGTTTTTCTGCCCCACAGTTTTCAGGAATTTGTGAATCTGCTTTGTTAAATCTTTGTACTTATGCATGTCCTCATACTATTAGGTTGAGTACAACATTGGATGAAGTTAGTGTTTACCCGATACCTGCAGCACTTTATCTTGTAAAAAATTTGCTTCAGGTATGTTACAATTTTTTATTTTTTGCCTCACGGGCAATAGTGGCTTTGGTCTTATTGGTTTCTAAAACATGACTTTTTCTTGCAGTATTACATTTTTGCTTATGTTGATGCTCCGGGGTATCAAATATTGAAGAACCTGAATATTATCAGTACTGGTGTTTTATACCGAATCATTCTTAAGAAGAAGTAAGTCCTGCCATTTAATAAGAATTATATCCAAATTTGAAGGCACCAACCAATTTAGTTCATCATGGGTAGGACACTATTTCTGACATAATATAACCTCTATTGAAATGCTGACTCTAAAAGAAAAGGAACGGTTTGAATAGAATCTACTAACATCACAAAAACTTGCTTAAACTACTTTTAAAACAGCTTTATCTAAAATGTCAGGAAATTATGGTCTTCATACAAAAGAGAGAAGGGAAAAATTGAACAAGAACAATTTCTTTATCATTTTTATTAGGTTTCCATGTTGACATTATTTTTTGTGATCATGACTAACATGAATGAAAGCATCCACAAGCTGGGCTATTTATCCACCAATGAGAAGTAAACTCAGCTACTAATGTTAATCTGAGTAATTGCAAAGAACGTAGTATTAAATCCTCAAGGTTTATTTGAGAAGAAACACTAAATGAAAAGGCCACCGAGACACTTATTAGATATTGTGTTCTCTTTCAGGTTAAGCGAGATTCAATGGGCTGCTTTCATTCTATTATGTGCAGGGTGCACCACAGCACAACTTAATTCTTCGTAAGAGTGATACTGGCCATTTTTTAATTGTGTTTTTGATGGGTTTTCAAATTTGCTTTGTTCATAGTTTGTTAAAACACATTGTTTTACTAGTCTATTTGAAACATTGGCCTTGAAAATTTCTTTAAAGCTGTTGTTGGATTGGTTCAGTTGGACTGGCATGAGCGATGAGTATCCATGATATGCAGGCCCTGGCTCGTAACCAAGTGATGAATGAAAATCTTTGAATTACTGATGTTCTGCTTATACGTAAACGTATTTCTTAATGACTTTATATATCAGTTTCTTTATTCATGTTACCATGGTTGAGAACAAAGGGACATTGTTCCTTGCTTTGTAGTTTTGGATTTCATCTATAATTTATTTATTTTTCTTTATTATTGGCTGTTTCTTACAAAATGAGATTGTTTGTGCAGTTCTGATAGAGTCCTTCAAACTCCTTTTCAAGGTTGGGTGATGGCCATTGTGAGTTGTTGATGTTTTTAAGCTTAATCCCCTCAATTGAAGAGAAAAGCTTGATTCTTATTATCGCTTGATACTTCCTTTTAACAATTGCAGGTTATGGCACTTCTAAGTGGTTTTGCAGGAGTTTACACAGAGGTAAATTCTTTAAGCATCTATCTGCCTCTTTTGTTGTCTGGAACTGCAGTGCTTGTTCAAGGCATGATTAGTGCTCAAATGAATTGCTCAGCCAATTTGTGCCAAAAAAAGAATTGCTCAGCCAATAGGATATGATCAAAAATTTGGTTGATCTTGGTTGGCAAATAGTTAAGTTAGTAACTCCCCAAAGAGGATCTTGATTGATGCTATGCTGAAAAGAAAGTATTTGGAATTCTCAATTGAGTACTTTAATAGTCATTATAGTTACTAGGTTTGCTTCTCTATTTCTATTCTGCAGGCTATAATTAAAAAACGCCCTTCGAGGAACATAAATGTGCAGAACTTCTGGTTATACGTCTTTGGAATGTGCTTCAATGCTATTGCAATACTGATTCAAGATTTTGATGCTGTCATGAACAAGTAATTTCGAAATACTTTGCTTCTAATTCTGCTCATGTTTGACTATGATGACCTCTATAAAGTTTTTGAGTTCACCTTCAACATGTAGCCGCCTTAGGTGGGTCACATATGCATCATGTAGTCCTATGAGTATATTTAATATATTAAATAAAATTACACATGTCCTGCTCTGATGCACCTAAATAGTACAATTTCCATCTTTCTTGCCTCGGAACTTTTAGAGAAGACTAGATCATAAACTGAATGGTCAATTCTTAGAGAGAAAACAGGACGATAGTTGCATTCTCTCCCCCTCTTTTCTTTTCTTTCCTTTCTAGCTTGCCTTCATAAGTTAGCATATTCAATGCATTTTCAAAATGAGCGTCTATCACTGGTTTGTCATTTAACAAGTCTTGTTGTCCTGTAACAGTGCTTAGATGGATTCATCATTTTTTTCTTACAGGGGGTTCTTCTATGGATACTCATTAATTACAACTCTCATGATTCTTAATCATGCACTGAGGTAATTTGTTCTCTTTTGTGGATTAATATCATCCACCAATGGCTGATTTCCTTTATAATTCCTAAATTTCTTTGTTGAAAGAGATTCACTTCCCTGGGAATGTGAATTTGGTGAATTATCCAGATTTTGCTTCAAACCTTTTTAGCTCAGATATTTTTCTTAGGTGTGGAGAGGAGAGTAGTCAGACAGGCTTTAGGAAATCTTTATTATTTGTAGACAATAAACTGTGCAATGCATCTGAATAAAAGACATGACTTGTAGTAAGAATAAATATCCAAATGGGAAGAAAAAAAAGGTAAAGAAAAATAGAAGTTCTAATGGAAACTATACCAAAATTGTAGTACGATAGTCTCAACCATTAAGTGGCATGAAATTTCCAAGCAAGTTAATTTCCATTCAATTATTTAGTAAAATGGTACCATGTCATGATATATTTATAGTATGGAAATCAAATGTGATCCTAATAGGAAAGTCATTTTCAATAAGGTCGATGCAAAAAAAAAAAAAATTTTTAACATAGTTCCATTCTTATAAGAAAGATTAGTGGATGTGACAACCACTTATTAGACTATTAGAATAGTTCTTATTTTCTATTTTATTGTTCTTCTGTTAATATTTACTTAAGTTGAGGGTACGATGGTCATATCACTATGTTAGGATTTGTATATATATTTTGGCTGATGTAATTAATATAATTCAATTCCAGATATACAAAATTTCCTCTCTTTTCTCTTTTCTCTTCTTCTTCCTCCTAAACCCTAACCCTAAATTGCCTCGTTATACATTCCAACTTGGTATCATAGTAGCAATCCATCCTTGTCTAGTGGTTATTAGACTGTTGAAGTTCTTCCGAGGCAAAAGTGATGTGCTGACGTCATCTTTCGAATGATGATGTCATCATGATGTCACAATACGTACGGATGAGTTGACACCTATTGGTTCTCCTCTCTTCCCTGAGATTAATGGTGATTTTTCCAGAATTTTTTGGGACCATCTGATGTAAGTTTTGTATTTTTGAATGTCTTTCGAGTTATTTGGTGTCATTTCTTTGATTTGCAATTCTGCAAATTATCTGCGATTTCTACCTATTAGGTTACCTTCTATGGGAGCCGAAAATGGTTACTTTATCATCCTTGAGTGTTGCTTTGTGATTTGGTGGTGCATTTTGGAGTTTTTGTGTAGATTTTAGTATTTCCTTGTTTGACTGATAGGCAGACTTCTCTCTGAATTGCTTCTGTAACTTGGAACTCTATTATTGGGCTATTTTGTTGCTTCATTGTTGTTGGTTTGCTATGTTGGTTGCTTCTTTCTGCTCTGTTGAGATTTCTAGTTGCTCTTCCAATTTCCTTTGGTATTATGGCTGAACCAAGACTTGCTTCTCAATCCTCTGTAATTAAGGATGATGAAATACCCAAGTCAATTACCACTAAGAAATTAAATGGTTTAAATTATTTGGCTTGGGCTCATGCAGTTAAGATTTTCTTACATGGTAAGAAGAAACTGTTTCTTACTGAACTTCCACCTGCTGAGGATATAAATGCTATGATGATTGGTTGAGTGAGGATTCCTGTGTTATGGGTTGGATTTGGCATAGTCTAGAACCACATGTTGCTACTATCGTGGAATTTTGTGATACCTCTACGGAAATTTGGGACTCCTTGGTTGAATCTTTTCCGAATCAGAGTAATGCCTCTTGGGTTTGAGTTATATGAGCAAATTTTTGCAACGTGCCAATCTGGCCGGTCACTTCCCGAGTATTATAGTAGTCTCAAGACTTTGTGGGATCAGTTATTGCAGCGTCGACCTTTCACTACTGACGTGAACAAACAAAAGCAACATTGGGAGGAATTTATTATAATTTTATTGTTTTTTGGCTTCGATCCTGAATTGAGGCGGTTTAGGAATCAAATTCTTACCAGTGAGACTTTACTGTTTGCTGTTAATGCCTATTCTTGGCTGTTACATTCTTCTTTGGGCTAATCTCAACCCCCAGCTGGGTCCTCTACATTGGCTTCTTCTGTCTTGGTTTCTAGTGATGGTGATTGGGGGTCTACTCGCGGGGTTTTTTTTATGGCTTTTCTAGTTCACGAGGCTCTTATTCTGGTTCTCTGGATTCTCATGGAGGTGGTTCCCATAGTGGTGGATTCCGTGGAGGCGGTAGTAGTGGACCTGGTGGTAATAGTGGACCTAGTGGTAATAATGGAGCTAGTTCCCGTACACATGGTGATCGCAAGTGTACTCACTGTGGTTCCTAAGGTCATACTAGACCTTGGTGTTGGCAGAAGTATGTCAAACCTGATCATGTGCATCAGGTTATGGATGCTACATTCTCACAGTCAACTGTGTTTTCCATTGGTTTTATTGCTTCTCCAGTGGATTTTCATAAAACTCTCACGACTCAGATTAGTGAACTTACCGCTCTTGTCCAGTCTCTTTGGCCTAGCCTGCCTTCATCCTCTACTGTTACTATGGCTAGTTCAGGTAATGTTGCATGTGTAGCCAAGTCTACTCAGCCTTGGCTTCTAGACTCTGGTGCTAGTTCCTATATCTCTGGTAATTCCTCTCTTTTTGATACTCTTTGGCCTGTTGATCATACAATTATCCTTGCTAATAGATCTTCTTGACATGTCAGTGGTTAAGGTCCTCTTCATCCCACTCTATCCCTTTCCTTACCTTCTGGTCTTTATGTTCCTAAGTTTTCATTTAACTTGCTTTCTGTTAGCCAATTGACTCAAGCTCTTCGCTACTTTTTGGACACTGAGACTTCTCTTTATCCTTCATCTACTGTTTTGAGCACTACTATATCTCTTCTTCAGTGGTATTTTTGCTTGGGCCATCCCTCTTTGGCCAAGCTCAAGTTAGCTGTTCTTGGTTTGAGTCATGTTTCTAAAATTGAGTGTGAAGCCTGTCAACTTGGAAAGCATCACTGTAGTTCTTTTCCTAGTCATAGTGTTAGTCGTGTGTCAAAGTTGTATGTTCTTGTCCATACAGATATCTGGGGTCCTTCTAGAATTTCCACTATTAATGATTTTTTTTAAAATTTTTTTATTTTGTTATTTTTGTGGATAATTACTCTTGAATGACTTGGTTATTTTTAATGAAATAGCGCTTTGATTTGCCTTTTATCATTTCTAAATTTTATAATGAAATCTTTACTTAATTTGGGAAACATATTAAGATATTTCAGTCTGATAACCTTAGAATATGTGCAGTCTATTGTGACTACTTTTTGTGATGCTCGTGGTATTATTCATCAGACTAGTTGTTCTCATACATCTCCTCAGAATGGTATTGCGGAGCGAAAACACTGTCATTTGGTAGATGTTACTCGCACACTGATGTTTAATAAGCATGTTCTTAAATAGTTTTGGGGTCTCACTACTTGTTTCTTTATTAACCACATGCCCTCTAGTGTTGTACACACATCTCCATATTATCAATTATATCCCACATTGTCTTCTTTTCATTTGTCACCTCGTGTCTTTGGCTGTGTTGCATTTGTCCATGTTCTTGACCCCGGTTTGGATAAGTTATCTCTTTGTGCTCACAAGTGTGTTCTTAGGCTACTCTCATACTCAGAAAGGGTATCGGTGGTATCATCTTGAATGACGTTGATATTTTGTTAGTGCTGATGTTATCGTTTTTGAGTCGACCCCCTTTTTCTCATCCTCTGGGCAATAGTTATCTACTGATCTTCTTTCTTGTTGTGAGGGGGAGCCCGCCACCCTCACCCCTACTCTTCTATCTTGTGATCCTTCCTCCTCTTTTTCTATATCTTCTCCCTCCAATATCACCTTTACCCTTTATTTGCATGTTTATCAATAGTCTCAAGCTCGTTGCATTGTGTCTTATGGCCCGACCAGCTCATCCTTTGCATCTAAGGTTCCTGACTCCCCTATTTCTTCTGCCGACGTGCCCTTTGATGATCGTCGTATTGCCCTTTGCAAAAGTAACCGTACTTACACTCAACATCCTATTGCTAATTTTGTTTCTTATGATCGTCTCTCTTCCGGTATTCACTCCTTTGCTTGTAACTTGTCTAGTATTTCCATTCCTCGTTCCTATCAGTAGGCTATGTCTATCTTTGGTTGGAAGCATGCCATGGATGAGGAAATGCATGCCCTTCATAAGAATCAGACATGGGAACTTATCCCTCTACCTTTTGGAAAATATGTTGTGGGTTGTCTTCGGATTTATACTGTTAAGTATCTTCCTGATGGGACTGTTGAGCGGCTTAAGGCTCGCTTGGTAGCCAAAGGCTATACAAACCTATGGTGTTGATTACCTGGAGACTTTCTCTCCTGTGTCTCGTCTTAACTCTGTTCGGATCATTTTCTTTGTTGCCGTTAGTAAGTCTTGGCCATTATATCAACTTAATATCAAGAATTCCTTTATTCATGGTGATCTCTAAGAGGAGGTCTATATGGATCAACCCTCTGGCTATGTTGTTTCTGATCATGAGCATCTTGCTTGTCAATTGCGCAAGGCTTTGTATGGTCTTAAGCAGTCCCCTCGTGCCTGGTTTGATTGTTTCAGTGCTGTTGTGATCACCTATGGTTTTAGCCGTTCCACCTTTGATCAATGTGTCTTTGTTTGCTACTCGTCTATTGGGAGTATTGTTCTTATTGTCTGTGTTGATGACATAACCATTTCTGGGAGTGATTTCACTAGTATTGCCGATTTGAAGCGGTATTTGGGACAATAATTTCACACCAAAGACTTGGATCATCTTCGGTATTTTCTTGGCATTGAAGTTGCTCGCTCTTCTCAGGGCTTATTTCTCTCACAACAGAAGTATGTTGTTGATCTTCTCACAGAGACTGGCCTCTTAGGCACTCGTTCTAGTGATACTCTCATGGATTCTAGTGTCAAACTTGATGGTGAAGCCGGGGACTTGTTTCCTGATATTGGTCGTTATCGTCGGTTGGTTGGGAAGTTAATCTATCTCATCATCACTTGTCCCAATATTACGTATGTTGTGGGAATGGTTAGTCAGTGTATGCATGCTCCCCGCCAACCTCATTTTGCTACTGTGTGTCGAATCTTGCAGTACTTGAAGAGTGCCCCTGGTCGGGGTTTGCTCTATTGCCCATCTTCCTCATTGTCTGTCACAGGCTTCAGTGATGTTGATTGGGCTGGTAACAAGACTGACCGCCGTTCCACCTCCGGCTATTGTACCTTTGTTGGTGGTAATCTTGTTACTTGGCGTAGCAAGCAACAGACTGTTGTTGCTCGTTCTAGTGTCGAGGTTGAGTACCGTGCCATGGCTCATATTGCTTTTGAGATGCTTTGGGTTTAGTCTTTTCTTCGGGATTTTAGCTTTACTGTTCCCACTCCTATGTGCATGTCTTGTGATAATTAGGCGGCTATCTTCATTGCCACCAATTCCGTGTTTCATGAACGAACCAAACATATAAAAGTTGATTGCCATTTCATTTGTGATCTCTTACTCCGCAAGCAACTTGCGACTCGTTATGTTCATTCTGAAGATCAATTGGGTGATATTCTCACTAAGCCTTAGGCTCGGTCCTTGTTTCATCATTTATGTGCCAAGTTGGGCATGTTTGATCTCTATGCTCCAGTTTGAGGGGGAGTGTTAGAATAGTTCTTATTTTCTATTTTATTGTTCTTCTATTAATATTTACTTAAGTTGAGGGTACGATGGTCATATCACTATGTTAGGGTTTGTATATATATTTTGGCTGATGTAATTAATATAATTCAATTCCATATATATAAAATTCTCTCTCTTTTCTCTTATCTCTTCTTCGTCATCCAAAACCCTAACCCTAAATTGTCTCATTATACATTCCAACTTGGACTATGTTAGGAGCCCATGAATAGTTGTCTCATACATTAATGGTTTTCTTCACCTATGTTAGCATTTCTATCAGTTATATTGTGACTTTGATTGTTGAGATGGTCTCTAGCATGAACTCTCTCCGCTATTTTATTTTTTAACTTATCCATAATGCATAATCCTGTAGTCAATGTTGTTGCCCCCTTAACATGTTCCAAGTAAGTTTATAGTGTTAACTTCGCTAAACAAACAATTTTTTATTTTTTTTATTTATATTTATTTATTATTATTATTATTAATTTTAAATTTAGGTATATGATGGCTCTACTTCAATGTGCCTGAAACTTGAAAGTTAAGTTTGAGTGGATGAATCCTTTTCATTCCTCTTATTTTTAAGTTTTAATTGACTTGACTAAATACCTCCACACAATCAATTTCAGTTGTTTTTAGTTGATTCATGATACCAGTTAATTGAATGTTTCAGGCAAGCAGACATTTAAAAGCTTCCAAATTTGCCTTAAATATTGCAAAATGTATTGTGACAGTCATGCTTCTCATTTCTATTTTTTTCAGTTTCTTAATTTGTTGAAAATAAACAAAATATCCTGCTGTTATTATTCATTGGAAACTAAAAATTAATGTCATATTTTATGTATTTAGAAATTCATTGATGTTCTCTTCTCTGTTGTGCTGTTAAATAAATGAGCATTAGCTTCAAATTTTATTTATTCCAGCCCAAATTAATTTGTTATGTATGCAGTGGCATTGCTGTCTCTATGGTCATGAAGTATGCTGACAATATTGTGAAGGTGTGGCTACGAATATTACTTTGCATTAAATCGTAGTTGTATTAATTCATCTATTTTGTGCCTGCATAATGTGCTGAATCATGCTTGGGCATAGATCAGCAACATTTGTTCTTTTTATGATACAAAGAATAGAACCAGGATGTTGGCTGGAATAGCTAATTTGTCAGTTCAGCGTATGATTTGATATGGTATTTGTTTCCAAACTGATTTGCAACTTACAAGAGAAGGTTCTATACCATATACCTACATTGTTGGGGGTGATGTGAGTTGCAACTTGATCCTTTTTAGTTTTGAATGCTTGAGAAAAAACTTGAAATTTCGCCACCATTTTTAAACCATAGTTTGAAAACCTGTTGGCAGCAGTCGGGACCTAGGCTAACAGATGGTCAGGTTCCTACTAAATTTACGAATTTTTCATATTGTATTTGTCCCAAAAAGGTTTTATTTATTTGGTTTTTATTTTCCTTTCTCTGTTTTTGGGTTTATTCTGCAATCCAAAGTTTTTTGATATTGGGAACTCTCCTATATTTCCAGTCAAATCCTTATATTTTTCTTGTATCAGTACACACTAAGAAGCAGCATGTTATATTATTTTGATTACTGAGTTACATGCATTAATGCTTCTTGCCTCAACTTAAAGAAAGTATAAGGAAAAAAGAATCGCAAGTAACAAAGGACAGGGCATGGCTATTGGTTTCTGAGAGTTTTGATGGAGCAACCTGAAAACTAATGAACAATGAAAGGGGGTTTGTTCAGGAGACCTTGTCCAGCATTCATAATTTCTTTTTCTTTTTTAACATGAAAAAATTGTTATAGGGTGGATTCATGTTACACAAACAAAAATTTACATGTTGCCGTTTTCCAATTTTGTAGTCTGACAAACGTAAGTTCCTTGCAGCAATAACTAAGTTGTTACTGCTTTTGTCAGCTCAGTCTTAACTCTCTGGTCATTCATTTGTTTGGATCTGTGAAAATGTTGGATTCATTGATTGAATCAGGTCTATCATGTAATATATTTTATAGAAAAAGGCATGCATTATGCAATTTATTTGAATCTCTTGCTTAGCTGTTGGGATTGAATCTTTCAGGTGTATTCTACTTCAGTGGCGATGCTGTTGACAGCAGTTGTTTCTGTGTTTCTATTTGGGTTTCATCTCTCCCTCCCCTTTTTCCTTGGCTCTACGTAAGTTCCTCTAGGTTTATTATGTCCAGGCCTTTTTCTTAGTTATTCAATAGATTTCTGGTCACAAGTTTGATGTTTTTTAATGCATATGGACATCAATGTTGTGTCCTCAACTCTTCACTCCTGCCATGTTCATGACATGCTTTGGGACTAACTTTTTTTTTTCTCCCATTATTATGATGGAAGCAGCGTTGTGTCTGTCTCGGTATATTTACACTCCGTTGGGAAGCTGCAAAGATAGTGAGGACCTGCTTTCTTCCAACCAAATTGTGCTGTCAATGTAGAGGCTAATATTCAGCAAAACTTTTTTTGTTTTTGATTTGTTTTTGGACTGATTCTCTTGAATTTCTAGTTCAAATCTTGGTTTAGTTAGGCATGTGATGAAGATATTTTTTTAATGTAATATCTTTGACATTCTAGAAAACAATTTTTTGCAGTGTTGACAGTTGAACATTGAAGGTTAATACAATGGTTTCATATATATATATATATATATTTTCCTGGTCGACATTTTAACAGATGGATAGTTTGGTGAATTTCAATAGATAGACATATAGGTTGATTTCAATAGATGCCATTTTGGATAAATTGTCTTTTTAGTCCAAAGAGATTAGAGTGTGTATCTAATGGCCTAAAAGATTAGAAAATAGACTTATGACCAGAAACTCCAAAAATAATTGTACTTTTATGATGGTGCAAGTGTGATGCAAGTCCTTCCTATACATGGCAAATTCTCTTGTGGATCAAAGTTGCACCAAAAAAGATTTCTTAATGTACTACAATTATTTTGTGATTGGCTCAATTATTTACAATTTATTCTTTAATTTGACTATAGTACACTAACTAAATAAATAAATAAAAATTGACAACAATAGTGGTTGTTACACTGCTGTGTCATTCTTGTTCTGTAAAACGGAAAAATTATCACCTAAGTACGTCTCGTATTTTATGTGGTATGTTCTTAGATTCTATTAGTTACATACTTATTATTTCTTCTATGAATTACATAAAACAATCAATATAATTAATTTGTTTGAAAGATAGCATAATTCCGCCGTGTGAAGATATTGATACAACCTAAACAAATAAAGAAAAATGGTTGAGACCACTAATTAGTGATAACATTAATGATGTGGTAGTGGGCCTCACTCATTACCACTTTATTTATTTATTTATTTTTTTAAGTGTGTATCAACTCACTAGTAGTGTTTTAGAGCATCACTTTTAGTGATATGTATTATTGCCTGTAAATAAATAAAAGTTAAGAGTACATCTTTAATAAAGCTTCCTTGCTTGCTTACACAAATAAGGAAAGGAGGCATGCAACCAACTGCGGCAGGAGACGCAGTGTCTGTACCACCAAGGTACCTCCTGCAATTTTGTTGGTTTTTTATGGTTTTTATTTTTAAGGTCAAAACATGGGTGTAGTTTTTCCCCTCTTCCTCCCAACAGATTTGTTTTTAAAGGTTTATTTAATGTTTTGCTTTTATTCAAATTATAAAGGGTAAATTACAAACACACTTCTTGAGATTTACTTAAATTACAAATTATCTCATGTGATTTTAAAAATTACATTATGTCTCATGAAGTTTTTAATTTCATAACAAATAGGTCCTTCATTAAAAAATCAAGTTAATTAACTGTTTTTGATAATGCTAAAATTATATTTTAATTAATAATTCAGATAATTTTATTATTGTAAAGGTGAACAGTTAGAAATTTTATTTTTTTAATTAATTCTGTTAAATAAAAAATTATGATAAATAGGTATTTATAATTTTTTAAATCACAGAAGACAAGTCATTTTTTAAGTAAATTTCAAAAATTATAGTGTATTTATAATTTACTCAATTATAATTTTTTTTTTTTAACTATACTAGTGAAAAAACAAATAGTCGTTTGGTAATCATGTGTGCAATGTGCATCCCCTCCCCCCCCCCCCCCCGCGGGGCTCGCGAATAAAATAAAAATACCGGCAGCACGTGCACACGCATCCCGTAGATTAAAAAATTTTAGTTCTTAAAAAATTATTATAGATATGTTATAGATTTATAGCGACTTAACTGTAACATGATCCATGACAACTCGATTATCCCATTATATTCTAAAAATTTCAAAAAACACCCTCATACTTAAGCTTCAACTTCAATTTGTTTTACTCTATTAACATATGTAATATTTTTCATAATATATTTTTTATTCTTATAAAAATAAAAATTGTGAAAACTGAAATAAACATTAAAATTTGATTTTTTTTGGAGGTCTATCTATACTTAGGCTCTTCTTGTTTGGACAGAAAAAAATTTCTACAAAATGGTTTTTTCACATTTTTTGGGTTTTAGTATAATAAAAAATAAAAATTAACAAAAAAATGTTTTCTAGTACCATCACTACTCTCACCGTTGATGCTACTTGACCACCACCTTCAGCTCTATATTTGTCTCACCACCAGCACTACCAAACATTGTTAAAAATTATTTTTCACTCAAATAAACGAAACGTTATTGTAAGTTATACATAAATAAATAAATAATTTATAACATTCTTCGGTATGTCAAATATTATTAATTGAGTAGACACTTAAGATATGACATTTTGGTTCAAGATGCTATTAAGTCTTCCTTTATCGAGTTGAGACCCAAAAGGAGAGGAGCGAAGAGCCTCTCTCTCTAGGCGATTTCTGCCGCCCCTCCAGTTGGCGAGCTCTTCAAACACTTTCAAGGTGTAGATCTAGATTTTTTATGTATAGGAAGAGGATTTTGAGAATTTCTCTCCTAATTTCGACATAGATGTTTTGTATTTCGACACCCACAAGAGTTTCCTTTTCTCTCAATTCTTCTCCCATACTGTTATGGGTATTCTTCCTATTCAACTCTAGCTTCAAACGGTATCCGAAATTTGTCAATAACGGTGGTGGAGTTGGGCAGCAATGAGGGTTTGATGCAGATTTTGCTTGGTTTGTTTGATGCATATGCAAATTTTACTTTTTCAAACCACATCTTAAGTAAATCGTTGATTTTTCCTGAATCGTAACTATTTTTTTGCGAATTTATTTTTTTGTTATTTGTAGTTTGTATTTCTTATTAAGTTGTTTGATTGTTTGTTTGGTCCGTTATGATATTTTTTCATTTTCTTGATCTTTGTATATGTTGTTTATTTTAATAAAACTACATTATATGTTCTCAAAAAAAAAAAAAAAAAGTCTTCCTGTATCCAATCGTACAAAATAATTATTTTAATTACATTTTATGGCGAATTACACTAAGGGTTCCTGTAATTTAAAACTTATATCACTTTAATTTCTAACTTTTTAATTGTGATATATTTGATCTTAAATTTTAAATTTTGTTATAAAATTTTAAGTATGATATATTTGACTTTAAATTTTGAATCTTGTTTCAAATAAAGATAATTGAAGACAACTGTTGCTCTATTTCAAGGAGAAAGTCACCATTTTGATTAAAATATAAATTAGTTTGACAAAAATAAATGTCAAAAAATTATTTTTGAAATTTTAAAAATTATTTCTACACACCAAAGTTAAAATTAAATAAAAATGATAAATCTTTTACATTTTTATTTGTTTATTTTTTGAACAAATTAATTTTTAGTATGTGTTTGGATAATGATCATATAATGGGTGGTTATTTTTATAGATATTTTTAGATGGTTTCATGTAATAGATGGCTGTATTTGTTGTTAATAAATATTTTTTGATGATTATTATGTAATGGATAGTCATTAGGCTTTTAATGTGTAATCAATATGTTTAATATATGAAATATTATAAATTATAAATTATAAATTTATTTGATTTAATGAATTAGTTTAATAATGATATCAAAGTTGTCGCCGTGTTTGATTTTTGAAAAAATAGAAACTAATTTAACAAAAATAAATAAAAAAAATTATTTTTACCATCCCAAAAGATAAATTATATAAAAATAATGTGTTTTTAATTTTTTTTCACCAATTTAATTTTTAGTTTCTCAGAATTTTTTTTTTAAAATCAAACCAAACAGAACTTTATAACCAAGAAAGTTCCAGCATTATTCATTAAAAAAAAATCATTACATTTCAAACGATATATAAGTTAAGAGTGATTCTATTTACACTACTAGTTTACTTCTTTACACCCTTTATATGAGACCTTTTTTTTTTTTTTTTTCATGTGTAAAATCACCTTCAAGAACAAAAGACTAAAATTAAATATATTTTATTATCTCCTTACACCCCTTCCTCTTCAATCCCTACTACTCTTCTTCCCTTCTTAGTTTTACTTCTCTGTTACATATTTCTTTTTAAAAAGTGAGAATTATAGTATTTTGATCATAGAAAAAAAGTAATAAATGAAGAAACAATGGTGAAGAACTATCAAAAAAGTGAAATGATGAGTTTTCATTTTTTATTATTTATTAATTTTTTGGGTAAGTTTTTGTTTCGTTTTTTAAGAGAGTTCTTCAATTTTTGTTCGGTGTGTCAAAATCGAACAAAATAAAATAGTTTAAAATCACATTGTTGAACAAAAAATATATGTCCGGTAATCCACTGCTAAATAAAAGATATATTTCCGATAACCTAAGGCCAAATATTTTTAATTTGTTCAGTTACTCATTACCGTGCATTTCCAGTTTTTAATTATTATTATTATTATTATTATTTTGTTTTTGTTTTTGTTTTTTGAAAGGATTATGCTTCTACTCATTGCAGCAATGTAAGTACAATCATCCGGTTGCTGAACATCTTGAAAGACACTCATTTGGTGGTAGATTATTTGAGAAGGAAACATCCTTATTAGTTAACATGCTAATGAATATGATGCGACCAAAAGAGATATTGATTATATTGAAACGAATAGATGTCTTTAATGTGATGACAATGAAGACAATTTACAACGCATGTAAAGCGATAGGTGACTGGAAAAATTTATTTTAGTTGGGCAACATGACACTGGAGTATTTTAATTTGCATAATAATATATCACTGAACAGACACTCCACAAATGGGCTCCAACTAATTTGTTGTTAAGTAAAGTAAAATCATCCAATCGAATGATAACAAATGGTTGGAAAAAATTAGTTTGTTTGGTAACACGGCACTAGAGTAATTTAAATTATTTAACATTGCATTATCAAAAGCTATCGGTGCAAGAGACAAAACTAAAAAGGTTTTGAAGAATTTCTAGTTTGGGGTTAGTTTTGGTAGTATAATGGGTGTAATAAGAATCACATTTTTTTAGTGGTGTAATGAGATGGAAGGTGTAAAAAAAATAAGAGGAAATATCATTTTGCCCTCCAAACTGTCACACGTTTTTCAATTTGACCTTCAAATTTCGATTAATATCAATTTTGCAACCAAATTTTAGAAATTTTGATCAATTTGACTCATGCCATCACATTTCGTCTACAATTGGACAAAATGTGCTAACGTAACACCAAAGTTCATTTGAAATTTCATTTTACCCCCCAAACTATACCTTAAAAATCAATTTACTCTCCACATTTGTATATTTCGTCAAATTGTAGACAGAATGTGATGGCAGGAGACAATTAATCAAAATTTTAAAAGTTTGGATGTAAAATTGATATTAATCAAAGTCTGAGGGTTAAATTAAAAAATAAAAGTTAGGAAGGCGAAATAATATTTTCTCAAAAAATAAACTAGTGGTGTAAGTAGAATCACTCATAAGTTAACTTGCACAAAATAAATTATACGACAACTTTGCCTTAAAAATAAACCATGTGCATTGAAAACATCTTTGGTTATTCTTATTTAGAACAATATTTAAAATTTAAAATTAAATGTGTAACGATTGAAAAATCATGAACTAAAGCAACATAAGTCCTAGATTACAGAGACTACTAGTCGCTATATTCTCTATTTCATTCAATCCTATAATATAACTTATATTTATAATTCTCTCAGTAATCCCATGCGAAAAATGATTGGTAGCTTGAATTTGGCTCGAAATCCAAAACGACGTCGTTTTGGGTTTCGAACTTTTTTTTTTTTCCTGCCTTTTCTTTCTCTTCCTTTTCTTTCTTTTCTTCTTCATCTTCTTCGTTGAACACAGGAGAAGAGCAGAGGAAGAAGAGAGGAGAAGAGAAAGAGGAGGAGAGAGAGAGAAAGAGAGGAGGAGAGGAGATCGTCGCAGCACCATCGCCGTCGCCTCCGACCCCGCCTCTGCCTCCTCCTCCCCCTGTGATTATGCCCCCTCCAGTCCTCCTCCTTCCTCCTCCTCGTCCTCCTCTTCTTCTTCTTCTCTGAATTCGAGCCAAATTCGAACCTCCAAATTGAAGCTACCGATTGGAACCGAATCGCATGCTGTCAATAATCAGACAAATAAACTTTGATAGTATTTGATTCACTAAAATAAAAATAAAATGAAATGATTATTTAAATAGGATGTTCATTATCACTTATTATAAATAAAATCATATAGGAAAATAACCTGACAGTGAAATCAAGAAAAAATAATTACAAAAACATAAAATACATTATAAAAAGTTACAATTTTTCTTTTTATTAACTTGTAATTACTTTACACTAACACAATGTCAGTGTAATTGTCCCAAAACATAATTCATTCTCCATAACAAGAAAACGATTATTCCATATAAAAATAAGAAATGACCAATCCACTGCATTCAATTTCATAATGAGATTAAAAAACAGTCGTAACATTCTTTTTCTTTGTTATTTATTTATTCCAGTGAACTGTAAAACTAATATGAACAATGAAAGGGGATTTCCACCGTCTATCTGTCCAGCATTCATCATTTTGCATAAGGATGACAAAAAAGTGCTATGTATGTGTGATGGGATTAACAAAATTACTATTATTATCCACCAAAATGAACTGATCTACAAAATGTCACCCCCTCAATGAAATGGTAAAAATAACATGAGAAATTCCATATCAAATGCATAAAACATTTAAAACAACTGCAAAAAGGTTTCTGTCCCACGTATAAACTACTCAATCAAATCTTTCTCATGCACAGCATGTATGCAGATGTTGGCAAAAATGTTCCACATTATTAAAATACAACTTCAGCAGTGGCAAAAATAGCTTACACAAGTAACTAAAACCTTATTCTTCGTATGTTTAGTGTTTTAAATAATTAAGTAATTAGATCCAAAATACTAACATGAATAAAAAATTAACTCAAAACTTCATTGTACTTGAAAACACAATCATAAAGCCTTCCCCCAAGGAACTGGGCAACCTCAGGATGCTTCACCTGTATATAGAATAAAGGGGCAAAGATAAGCCAAAAAAAGAAAAGAAAAGAAAAGAAAAGAAAAGAAAGAAAAAATAATGAATTCCTGCATTAAGTAACTGAAATCATAAGAAAAAACAAAGAACATAACAAAAAGTCATTACCATCCCAATCTTAAGGGAATCACACTTGAACTGAGCATAAAGATTTGTCTCGATTCCACGACCCTGCCAAAAGAAGTGAAGATAATATAGTTTGTGGAAAATTCCATATACCAGCAGTAACCAAGTCCATCCACATAATAAGAAGTTAGAAACGCGAAATTAATTATTTATCAATGTCCTGGCCTAACTTCCAAATAATATCCATTGCCCCCACCCCCCCCACACAAAAAAAAAAAAAAAAAGAAAACTTTTCAGTTAACATTGATCATGTCATGCTTCCTTACTGCTGCATCTATTTGTATTACCCTCAAGTTGTGTATCCATGTTAGCCCCCCTAGTATTTCCATTAATAGTGATCATATAACTCATCTTAGTCTGTTCTCTCTTAACTTATCTTCAATTCGTGAAATTGTAGCATGCAAATCCCCTCCTCACTTAGGCATTTTCAAGCCTCAATAGCGATACCATCCAGTGCTAAAGTCTTGCATGGTTTCATATTTTTCAGTGCGACTTCCACCACAAGCTTCCTTATTCTACAGTAAAACTTGTGTTTGTCTAGTTCCACAAGATATACCATATTCCTCTCCTCTTGTGCTTTCTAAATGTTTTTCTTTTAATAATTTCTCAAAATAAATTTACACATTTATTTCATCTCCTCATCCTTCAATAACATCCTCTAATTCTCACTTTTTATACATTTAACCTGATTAAAGTTCCTAGCTTTTCTTTCTCTCAATTTAGCAAGTTTGTTAAAAAAAAACAATTCTCCATCTTTACCATCTAATTTAGCATAAACATTGCCGTATGCTTTTTAACTTAACATTTTTAATTGTCCTTTTAACCTCCTTGTTAGCTCAATTATATCTATTGATTTTTCCTCATTTTTATAAAAATTATTATTATTTTGTTTTAAATACAGCTTGTACCTTGTCCCACCACCACCAAGTTTCTTTATGTATGGGACCTTATTTTTATCCTTGACCAGAATATGTGGCAAAGTGATATATAACACAAACTATAAAGATACTTAGAGCTAATAAAACTAACTAAAAGTACATAATGGAGCCGACATTTCTACTTGTTAATATTGCTTTCTCATTCTGTTTTAGCATCCACTAGGATCCCCCATTGTATAAGGTTTTTGGCACTAGATTCACTTGAGTTGGACAATGCAGGCAGCTGTTACTTGAGAAGGTAAATTTCTCACAAGGAATAAGCAAGAAGCAGATTCTGAAAGGAAACATGGAAAATAAAAAACAGGACTTATGGCTCAATAACTACAAGTTGTTTCAAAACACAGGCAAAAACCCAAGTGGAGCAATAAAAGATTACAGGGGAAACCTTAAATGTCAAAAGAATTACCAACTAACATACAACAGAAGTAAAGAAAAAGGATCCCCACATTCAGCCTTTTTTAAAAGTGGATTAATCTGTGATTTTAATTACTAGAGCTTCACTTCAACACATTTATCCAAAATTATGAATAAGGTATCCCAAGAGTTCTCAACAAGTTTCACATTGGTTTAGCAACAAGCATCCTAGAAATAATTTCTTTTTGAGAAAGAGTTTAACAAAACAAAAAACTTTTAACAATTTAATTCAATCATTGCACAAGTTGGGAATGTGATCGTACAATGTAAAGGATTGCACCACATTAAAGACCATCAAATGCAGTCACAAAATTCTCAAATTGAAAATTTTCTCTAAAATCATTTATATATGAAGATGAATTCTTACAGTCTTCATGTCTTTGTTATGTACAAGAACTTCACTTTGATTCACTTGAATGGTAACCAATATATATATATATATATTTTTTTGGGAGCAACAACAAAATTTTATTAAAAAATAAAAGTGAAAGAGGACAAGGAGTCCTCATACAAAGAGAGAGAAAGAGAGAGAGCAAAACAAAAACACAAAACTCATAGCCCTGGGGAAGGCAAACAGCAGCCCAATCCCTAGAGATCAAGAACAAAGGGACTCCTTTAAAAGGAGGGGATACAAATGCCCAAAATGACGCCAAACATTCTATGAAATCACCTTTAACAAAAACGCAGAAGTCTGATCCAAGTTAGAATATTAGAATTTAGTATTGCCTAGATTAACTAGTGCTGTAATTCAATTTGAACTGAACTTTTGAGGCCAGAAGTAATGAAGGAGATAAACAAAGGTCAACAATGAAATGAGCTTTAATATACTAATGATTCTTTGTTATGGTAAGCACTTACCATTCCTTCCAAAATGACCAAGTCTGCATCACTTGCCAGGAAGGCAAGTTCCTGGGATATTCTTGCGAGATCAATTACCTGTAGATGAGCAGAAGTGGGGCCATAATCAGAGAGCTACTACAATCTAGATCTTCCAATCAGTGCATGACATCAGAGAGGACAAATTAACCTTTGAGACTACCAATTAGAGCATTTTACGTTTCTTACCGGCAAATCATTACCAGAATTGGCAATCAAAAGGTTGGAAGTATCTACCCCCACAAGCTGCCCATGTTCATCCTTCAACTGGTAAATTAAAATTTAACATATCAAAGTCAAACCAAGAATCTGAAACTATCACAGATATCCAAAAGAAAATTGTTTACTACCTTCGATATAATCTCAATTAGTTCAGGGTAAGTAACATCATTGATAGAAGGTAACTCATTAGCCGCCAAGACAACCTGGATTACAAAAGCAACAATTTAAAATGTGCTCAAGAAAGCAACCAACCACATTAAAGAGCATATCATATTGCAATCTAAGCTTGTGTTTAGTTGGGGGGTTTGGGGAGGGATTTGAAAAGGAAAAAGGAAAAAATGTGTGAAACTAGGTGAAATGTAAGGTTATTTTATTTACATTTCACCTACCTTTTCCCATTTTCTTTCCAAATCTCTTTTCAAATCCTCCAACCAAACACAACGTAAGTGAAAAAGATATATTGGACATGAAGAAGACTAGGCAATTACATGAGATAGTACTTTCGAAAATGAAGATAATGCCCTCTCAAATGTTTAAAATCAAAACGAACAAATTCTCAGCAACAACACAACATCATGCTAGATCTTTCATGCAAAAGCAACCTATTGTGAGAATATATTTTCCTAAAAGTCTATATTTTTAGGAATTATTGTATTTTAAGAATTTGGAATGGTTGTGATTATGTAAATATTTTTTGTAATTCGTATTTCCTTTTTAGGTTTAGGGATTAGAGTTCTATATAAGTGATGTACTCTTTGTATCAATTATTCAGTTGAATATGTAGAAATATTCAGAAACTTATATGGTATTAGAGCTAGGGTTTCATTCGAACTCGTTGGTTGAAGTCCTCCCTGTGTCGTGTGTTGTGAAGGCCTTCTCTGTGGTTCTTCGAAGTTGCGACATCCTTCTAATCGTTGGTTTGAAATCGCGACCCTCTACTCTAGTTTGTCTTCATTTTTCACTCTCTCGTAGGGGTCATTCTCCCCTGCGCAAGCCTGCTCTCCCTCTGGTTCAGCATTGCGACATCCAGGTTCGCGATCTCTCTCTCGCAGCTTGGCTTCAGGTCCTTTCCTAGTTTACAATCTCTCTCCCTTTCTCGTCTCGGCTTCAAGTCCTTTCTTGGTTTGCAATCTCTCTCTCTCATCTCGGCTTCAAGTCCTTCCTTGGTTTGCGATCTCTCTCTCGTCTCGGCTTCAGGTTCTCTCTCTATTTGATATTTGTGGATAACTGGGTCAAAACTCTGGTTATTATAATTTTGACCTAACTAGGTTCTGGTTATTATAATTTTGACCTAACTAGTTCTAATACACTTCATTTAGGCCTTTATAATTTTTTCATAATATTGTCACCATGTTAGACGACATAATTCAATCTATAACTTACAAACTTATTAGAGCCAATTATGCTTATTGGTCCACTGTTATGAAATTTTTTTGCTTGGTCAATAAAATGGGAATATGTTTGGGGTTTTGTTTTTGGTTTTGTTTCTTGTCCATTGAATCCAAAAAAGGATGGATATCAGGCTGCCTGTGACACTAGGGATTGTAATAATGCCCAAGTTCTGACTTGGTTTCATAATGCTGTGGATGATCGTATTGGGATGATGTTCTCCAAATATACTACTGCCAAGGAGGTTTGGGACTATTTACAGGGGGTTTATCAGCAGTCCAACTTTTGCAGACGGTATGAGTTTGAAATAGCTATTCAGAGTGCTCGTCAGCGAGATCAGTCTATTTAGGATTTCTACATTGAGATGATGGGACTTTGGGATCAGTTTGCTGTCATGGAACCGTCTAGTCTTAAGGTACTAGATGCCTATCTGCAGTTTCGGGAAGAGGGTTGTTTGATGCAATTTTTAATAGCTCTTTTCCCTCAGTATGAGGCTATCCATGACGACATCCTTCACCAGTCTCCTCTTCTCTCTGTGGATGCTATTGTTCGTGAACTCCTTTCCAAGGAAACTTGTCTTAACATGGCTAGTCAGACTTTGTCTCCATCTGTCTTCTTGGCTCCTGCCAAACCTCCGCTGCTATTGACCTCACCTCTTTAGGCCTCTGCCAAACCCAAGAAAGGGTCCTTGACTTTAGATGAGTGTGCTTTCTGCCATCAAAAGGGTCACTGAAAGTATAATTGTCCAAAGAAGGGGCCGTGCGACTTCTCAGCAGTCTCAGTCCCAGTTTTGAGCTCCTACTCAGAATCCTTTTAGCCCTCCAGCCGCTTATACTGCATTTGCTCCACCTCCAAATCTTGACTTGGCTTCCTTGAGTGCTCAAATTGCTCAGCTTCAGCATATCTGGTCTACCTCCCAACCATCCTCATCTGCTTCCGCTCTCATCTCTTTTCATTTAGGTTTGCTTGGTTCTTTTTCAGGTATTTCTTATTCAGTTTGGATTTTTGACTCTGGTGCTTCTCATCATATGACTTCCTATCTCTCTTTACTTCATAACTGTCATTCTCCTCCCTTTCCTGTTACTATTAACATTGCCAATGGGTCTGACATGTTTGTCCTATTTGTTGGGTTTGTTCAACCCTCTGCTATGTCTACTGTCACCATATCATCTGTCCTTTATGTTCCTCAATTATCTATTACTTTACTCTCTATTAGTCAACTTGATGTTTCCGGTTATGATGTTATCTTTTCTTCTTGTGTCTGTTATGTGCAAGATCGACAATCTAAGAAGCAGATTGGGATTGATCGTAGAGTTAGAGACTTCTATGTGGTGGAAAGTTTGCATCTTTCTCTGTCCACCTCCCCAGTTGCTTTTTCATCCTTTCAGATAGATTCTCAGTCGAGTCTTTTTTATTTGTGACATTCTACATTAGGTTATTTGTTTGTTGACCGTGTACGAGGTAAAGTTGCTCCTAGTTAAATTGCCGAATGTCGGGGGTGTAAACTTGCCAAAATGACAATTTTACTATTTAATAAAAATACTTCTATTTCTATTATCCCATTTTCTCTTGTGCATACTGATGTTTGGGACCCTCTCCTATTCTCACTAAAGGGGGCTTTGCTTACTATGTTTTTTTTGTCGATGATTGCACTCGCTATACTTGGATTTACCTTATGACTCATAAATCTGACTTTTACCAGATATATCGCACTTTTCAGTCTATGGTCATTACACAGTTTGGGTCTATTATTAAATTGTTACGTTTTGACTTTGGTGGGAAATATTTTAAACTGTGAGTATTTGGCCACCATGGGTACCATTCACCAAACATCTTATACTGATATGCCCGCTCAAAATGGTCGAATTGAGCATAAACACCGTCATCTCCTTGAAACCACTAGGTCTCTTATTCTCTCAACCTCTGTTCCGGCTTTGTTTTAGGGTGAAGCAATTCTTACTGCTGTTTTCTTCTCGACCGTATGCCTACTCCATTTCTCTCTGGTCGGTCCCCTTATGAGACTTTGTTTTCTCAACTTCCCCATTACTCCCTCCTTTGTGTTTTTGGGTTTGCTTGTTTTGTACTTCTTCTCTGAAAAGATAGGACCAAACTTAGTGCTCCGTATATCCTGTGGTTCTTTTTGGGTTACTGTCTTACTCAAAAAGGCTATCGTTGTTATGATCCTATTTCTCATCGCCTTTATGTCTCCCGCCATGTTGCCTTTCTCTGTTGTTAGAATCATACGATTCGCGATTCGAATCGTATGATTCGGTTCAATACACATACAAATTGATACAAACTGGTAGAGAGAATCGTAAGTGGCAATGAATCGCACATGTATTGCTGAATCGATCATTGAATTCTAAGAATTGCAGAATTGCATATCGCAGGTAAACCTGTAACCGGTTGGACCCGAATGGATTTTTTTGATTTTTGATGTATTTTTTTTGCTTTATTTTGCTAGAGAATAGATCAACTAGGTCTTCTAAGACCTTTTGAGTTATTATATAATAATCCCATTGTCTTTTGGTTTGCCTATTAACTCTCAAACAACAAAACCCTAGAATTTTTTATTTTATTTTTTCTTTTCTCTTTCTCTAGTTATGAAGAAGTAACTTTTGATGTTGGGTCCTTGCGTCTTCAACTTTAATTAAATCTTGAAGCTTCAACAAACTTTTTTGAGGTGTCGTGCTTGGACTTTGAGCTTCTATTGGTCCACAAACTCCATACGATACTGTTTGTTGTACAAGAACTGAATTGAATAGTTTATAGTTTGCCCACTTTGAGCCTTTTTATTACTTTAGTATCTCTGTTATTGCTGTCATTGTGCTATTGGTGTTGGAATTTGGAGTTTTGAGTTTTTAATTGCTCTCTTTATCAAGATTAAAGAATGGTTGATAATTTATTTTTTATATATATATATTTTTTTTACCTTTTAAATACATCTAAAATTTAGTATATTTTTGTATTTATTAATTTTTTTTTCCTTAGAATCTATCACAAATATTTTACCTTTCAAGTACACACCTAAATTAGGTACATCTAAATATTAAAAAATAATAATTAAAATATGAAAAAATAAAATCACTAAAAATAAAATAGCACAACAAAAAACCAAACAACATTTTCATTGAATTTAGTCTAAATATTTCATATTTGTAAGATAAATGTAATATTTAAGTTGTAGATATGTTTTTTTTATCTAATTTTTTAAAATGACTAAATCTTTACGATTCACTATTCAATTCGATTCGCGATTCGGTACAAGAACATTTTGATTCCTGATTTGACGACTATGTTGAATTTCTTGAACGCCAGTCTTACTTTTATTTTCCTCCTATCATTGCTCCGGTTTCTAAAGAGGATTTGGTTCGCATTGATCCATTTCTCTCTGAGGTCCCTCCTGATGAGTACATCTCTACTATTCCTCTTGAGCTTATTCCTTCTTCTTCTCCTACCACCCCTCATGTTGAGTCCTTTCCTACTGAATCCCGTGAGTCTGTTCCCTCTTCTCCTCCTACACCCCTTCCTGCTCCTTTGTCTCCTCTATTGTTAGTCTATTTTCGTCGCAAGGCTCTTCCTTCACCGGTTGTCTCTGCTCCTGCTGCTGATCCCCTACTTTTGACGACTCTGATCTTGCCCATTGTAAGTATCTCCTTCACAACTGTAAACAGGCAGTCAAACTTGGTTTTGCTAAAACATGCTTTTTTCCTTCTTATTGCACCTTTTTGTCAACTATTCATTCTTTTGCAGAACCCTAGTCTTACAAGGAAGCCTGTCAGGACCCTAATTGGATTCAAGTTATGGAGGATGAGTTGTCTGCATTGCAAAAAACTACTACTTGGGAGCTGGTTCCTGTGCTTGCTGGTAAAAATTTGGTTGGTTGCATGGTTTTAAAAAGCGGCCGCAATCGTTATGTAATGCTGTTACGTAACGGTTGTGATAGTTACCGCCACCTGTTATGGCCGCTTTTGCAATGTGATTGAGATTCACAGGTGTATCGGCCGTAGCGGCTGCTATAGTGATCGTAACGGCTTGTTACGCACCGTTACGTAACGGTTCCGAATTGCTTCTTTCGAAAAAAAAAAAAAGAGTTAAAAATGGGGGAAGAGAGATAGAGAGAGAAGAGGGAAGATGGAGGAACAAGAGATAAAGAGAGAGAAGAGGGAAGATGAAGAACATGTTATTGATTTGTTGAAGCTGTAAGACTTATGCTATTCTATTCAGCTGCTGTCATTCAACCATTTTGTTTGTGTGCGTCTATTTATATATTGTTTGAAAATAATAATAATAATAATAAGTGTGGTCATTATCTATTTGGCTTGATATATATATATATTTAGACTTTTATTTATTCTCTTACTTTTGTCATTGTTTATCTTATATACAATAATTAGTGATTGATTTTTTTTGTATAATATAAAGTCATTAATTATTAAAATAAAATGTAAAAAACTCCGTTTATAGCAATTTAAAAATATGAAATATATTGGATCAAACTTAAAAATTTATAAAAATTGATCAATATTTATTTTAAAAACCAATAAATATGATCATGGAAAAAAAATGTGCGTATCGGTAAGTTTTTTTCAAATTGTGTGAAAAATAAAAAAATTCACGGTTCCGATTATCGCAACCGTTACGCTACGGCCTTTACACCCCGCAACCGCACCGCCGCCATCGTTACGGCGACCGCAACCGCTTTTCAGAACCTAAGTTGGTTGCAAATGGGTCTATAAAGTCGAGACTCATTTTGATGATTCTCTCGAGCGCTACAAAGCTTGCTTGATTGTTAAATGTTTCTCCCAGGAGTATGGTATTGATTATGAGGAGACTTTTGCCCCCTATTGCCAAGATGACTACTGTCTGCACTTTGATCTCTGTCACTGTTGTTTGTCATTGGCCTCTTTATCAGATGGATGTTAGGAATGCTTTTCTTAATGGCCATCTCACTGAGGAGGTTTACATGCGTCGTCTTCTTGGTCTTCCGCATTCCTCTGGACAAGTTTGTCGGCTTCGATGTGCTTTGTGTAGTTTGAAACAATCTCCTCGTGCTTGGTATGATTACTTTCAGACAGCTCTTATTGAGCTTGGATTTCATCCTTGCGCCCACAACTCTACCTCTACACCTCTATTGGTTTTGTTGCCCTCTTACTGTATGTGGACGATATGATCATCACTGGTTTTGACTCTTCTGCTATCTCTAAGATCAAGCAACTTTTTTGTACCTTCGAAATGAAGAATTTGGGCCCATTGTGGTATTTTCTTGGTATTGAAGTAGCTTCTTCTCCCAAGAGCTACTTTCTGACTCAGGCTAAGTATGCCAACGAGGTTATTCATTGTGCCGGTCTTACTGACACTAAGCTTTCTAATGCCCCCATTGAGCTTATTGTAAAGCTCAACACTACTGATGGTGTTCCTCTAGAAGATCCTACTTTATATCAAGAGTTTGTTGGTTGCTTAGTCTATCTGACAGTTACTTACCCTAATCTTGCCTATGTTGTCCATGTGGTTGGTCAATTCGTTTCTGCTCCTCGCTCTACACATTGGGCTGCTTTGATTCGGATTCTTTGCTATCTTCGCAGTACTATCTTTCAAGGCTTGCTCTTATCTTCTACTTCTTCCTTGGACTTGGTGATCTATGCTGATTAGGTTGGTGATGTTAATGATCGTAAGTCTGCTTCTGATTTCTGTATGTTTTATGGTGATTCCCTGATTTCTTGGAAAACTAAGAAACAAACTGTTGTTGTCCGTTCTACTGCTGAAATTATCTAGCTTTGTGGTCTCTTATTTGACTTGGGCGTCCCTCAGTCTTCTCCAACCTCTATTCTATTGTGACAACCGAAGTGCTATTCAAATTGCTCATAACATTGTCTTTCATGAACGGACAAAGCACATTGAGATTAATTGTCACTTTGTCCGCCAATATCTGCAGTCTGGCTCTATCTTGCTTCCGTTTGTCACTTCAACTCTGCAACTTGCTGACTTCTTTACCAAGACTCACACCACTAAGGGTTGGTTTGGGGTGTCCTAAAAAAGTGCACTTTTTGTCTTTTTACGAAAAGATGTGCAAAAAAGTAGAGAGGTGATGTGATGAAAAAAAGATAAAAAGATAAAAAGATGGATTATATAGTAGATGCCAAACAAGGCTTAAGTTTCAGTTTCTTTTTGACAAACTCTCAGTATTTTTTGTTAAAACACCTTGAGTTTAAGCAGGGGTGTGAGAATATATTTGCCTATATTGTCTATATTTTTAGGAATTATTGTATTTTAGAAATTTGAAATGGTTGTGATTATGTAAATATTCTATGTAATTTGTATTTCCTCTTTAGGCTTAGGGATTAGAGTTCTATATAAGTGATGTACTCTTTGTATCAATTATTCAGTCGAATATACAAAAATATTTAGAAACTTACACCTATATGAAAAGTATTTGCCTCTTATCTGTTTCTCTCTCTCTGCGCGCGCTTGTGTGTGTGTGTGTGTGTGTGAGAGAGAGAGAGAGAGAGAGAGAGAGAGAGAGAGAAGGGTCTTCCTCCATGCTTCTACAAGACAACCATATGACAACCTCCAGATTACGAACATAATGTGCCACCAAAACTCAAACTTGATTGATTCCCCGAAGGTAATTTTATTGCAAGTACTGTGAAGTTAACACAGTGAATCATAAATAAGTTCTAATAGTTGGGAGGTACCAAGCAGTCATTATTATGGATAGAAGGAAACACAAATCCCAATTAAGACAAAAATAGGTGAAACACTGATTCTCCACAATTTTGGTACTGTTGGTGTACAAGAAACACAGCTTACAAGTTAAAAACTCCAAGTTTCCTAGCCCAAAAATACTCAAATAAAAAAATAAAAAAATAAAAAATAAAAAAATTAAAGAAAGAAGAATTTCATTAACATCTTTTACTAAAACAATAATATTACCATCTGAAACTCCATGTTGCTTTATGTGTTGTGTTTATCTCTGATCAAGTGTGGGTTTTGGAAATAAAACAAATAGGCATAAAAAAATGAGCTGAATAGCTCAAGTTCAGCACAAGAACATGATTTAGGAAACTCAGCTAGAACTTCTTCAATAGACACAACAGACTAACTTTAGATTGGGTGTTCAACTTCACTTGAAACAATCTTACCTTGGGCAATCATGTGCTTGGATCAAATTAGGGCTGTTCAAAGACATGCTCTCTATTTCAATCTCTCATTTATTCGTCTTTTTCTTCTTTTCTATTTTGTATTCGTTCTTCCCTTCTTCAATGGTAACAGAAAAAAATAGCTGCCACCGATAGCGGCAATGGCAATGGCAATGGCAGCAGTGATGAGTAGTGGCCGTGGCGATTGCATGGCAAATCTTCCCCTTCTCCCCATTTTCACTATTTTTTTCTACCACTTTCAGATCTGTAATTCATTTATTTTTACATTTGATTTGCTCATATCTGTATCTATCTATGATTCTGTTTTTTTCAATTTTTTTCGTTTGCCTCCTTTCCCTGTTAAATATTCGAAATTGACCGATTCAACCAAAAAACCAACTATTTTCATTTGGTCGATTTTGAATGATAGATCAGTTGATAATGGTTGAGGAATTTCATAACGCGATAATGTCGGTTCGGTTAGCGGATTAAGGGTAAACCCGGGCTGAACCAACCCGTGC
The DNA here is from genome assembly GCA_025200525.1 of Camellia lanceoleosa. Taxonomy (NCBI): domain Eukaryota; kingdom Viridiplantae; phylum Streptophyta; class Magnoliopsida; order Ericales; family Theaceae; genus Camellia; species Camellia lanceoleosa. Next base: position 208,403,477 of record CM045763.1, read on the forward strand.
ACACCCCTAGCGGGTATGGTAAAAAAGGCAAATATATTTAAGTCTATGGGCATGCTATAGTATAGTATGGAATACATTATCTAGAAAAGGCTTTCTCATGGTCTGTAAAACTTGTGGCCAATAAAAGCCTACTTCTATGAGAATAATGAGTCAGAGATGTAGAAAATCTCTAATCAAATTCATTGTAGCAATTGTCTTAACTCACAGCATACCCCATGTCACACTTCGAGGTGACAGGTCTAGTTCTTTCAAAAAAGAAATGAGACAGGTGATGGAATGAATTCACGTTTCTAATCCATTCTGACCACATAATCATTACTTTATTTCAAAGTGAAAGGCCAATAATGCTGTGGATTTTGAGTTTCAGGACTTGGTAAAAGAAAACTTATTGCTCTGAAAAGCCGGCTTGACCTGAACTTGATCGTTTTAACAGAAAAGCAAGCATATGTATAAATATAATATTTATTTTATTTTATTTTAAATACATCAATAACTTTTAAAAAGTAACCATTTCTGCTGTTAATAACTTCATACAAAGGAAATGCATTTGAGATGGGATAAATTAAAAATACTTGAAATAAGATCTCAAATGGAAGAATGATCTACCTACCTACAGAAGTGCATCAGTCACATTTTAATATTTATGGGTTCAAATCTTCATGCTAGAGTTCTTGGAAGGTAGAAGGTGCATTTTGGGGTATCTTAAACGTGTCAGTAAATGATAGTTCAAAATAGAATCTGATTGATTTGGCGACAAGAATCGACGGGTCCGTGGACCACTGATTTGATTTGTTTTCATGCCACTTCACTGATCTACAAATTAGAGCATCATCCATCACCCAGGTCACATAGATTAGGTGACTAAGGATATGATGGCTAGATTTTTAGCAAGCTAAGCTAGATTATAGTTTATGTTTAGTCAAGCCAAGCTTGAGCATCTAGCCAGTTTGGCTCATTTCACACCCCCGCAAACAAACAGTTAGAATGGTAAGTATTATATATTGGTAATGCCAAAAAATAATATAAAAGCTTTGTAAAAGTTCATGTGAACTTTAAAACTATTGGGTGACACGATATGCAGAAACCAATCACTCAGGCAAAAAACAATTACAATTCAATAGGCCACCTTTCCCTAGGGAAAAATTACCCACAAAATTTGCTGGCCCAGCAACACTGAAAAAGAAATGAAAATAACCATGCACTTCAACAAATGCTGATTTCCCTAGGGAAAAATTACCCACAAAATTTGCTGGCCCAGCAACACTGAAAAAGAAATGAAAATAACCATGCTCTTCGACAAATGCTGATGATGTGCAGCAGACATGTAAATTGAATTAGAATGCCAATTTACCAGTTACAAACAGAATAATTAAGTTTATGTCAAGCAAACAACTTTTCCCTCCCCTCATTTTCATATTAAGCAAACAGTCAAAGTTCAATTTGCTTAAACATGTATCTCATTAGTAAGAATGATAACTCTCTGCCCAGAAAATAAATAAATAAATAAATAAAGAATGACAATTATCTAATGGAAGTTCAAACAGATACATTAGCTGCATAGCAGGAAAATAAAAGGTTCTGGAAACAAACCTGCGTTCCACGTCGTAGTAACTCTCTTGCAAATGGAAATATACCCAAAATCATATCTGCACCAGAATTGTCAACAAAAATGACAACCTACCACCAAAAAAAATGACCTGGTTAGTGTAGGCAAAAAAAACATATTTCTTTTTAAATGACAGTCATAGTTAAAAACAACTTGCATATGGAGCTTGCCTTTTTCCAAGATTTTCTGCCCCATTTTAATATAAAAGCATCCAAATCATCAATCACCCATGGTCGAGGGACAAGATTTTGACAACTAGCCAAAAAGGACATTCCATCCTTTGAGAACAACTCTGCAAGCTTCAAGAATAGAGAAAAAAGGGGGGGGGGGGGGGGGGAGAATTTCAATAAAATAAAGTGATATTGAAACTGTCCTTAAACATATCCCCATAATATTTTGCACTACAGTTAAAAATGAATAACAATCACTTAAGAACTACATTAAACACTTTCATTGCAAGAGATGATTTGTGGGTTCTTCAAAATGGATATTACTTTTGAAAATTCACTTGTATCCTGATGCAGATCTGGGTGGAGGTACTGTAGAAAGACAATTTTTCAAAAAGATTTTCAACAAACATTACATAATGATGCCTTCAAAAAGATGACAAAGATTGTTTCTAGTCATTTAAGATATAGGTTAAAATAGAGGTCTTCAACAGAGTTTTCTGAGATGACAAAAATAAAATAACAAGAATGTCAAGAAGCGGAAGCAGAGGAGAATATATGAATCAATCTTAACATGTTACAGCTATTTTCAGATAAGTAACAATGCTGGCATGTTACTTGTCCTATCCCTTACGATACCATTTGACTGGTCAAAATTGTCTGGTCATAGATTGTAAGAGCCACCCACGGGTCTTATGGTATTGGATCTTCAAATATGGTTTTAGGAGGTTTATATGGTTTTTAGGAGTCAAAGTCCTTAGTTTCTGCACACCGGAGTAATAGTTCTTCTGGAATTAGGAGTTTTCCTAAAGATTATATATAAAGATATGTGATGCTTTTAATTCAATAGACAACATCATATAGAGAATTTATAAAACCCTTACGTCTTTATGGGATTTTGTAGTGCAATTCTAGAGTAAGTGTGATGATGCATTCGGAAATCTAGGTTCAAGGCCTATAGTTTTTTCTTCTTCTCTTGCAATTTTAAGCCTTTCAAAGCTTAATTCAGATCTGTCCAACCTTTGTTTCACTCATTAAACCCCTCTAGGCAAGCCTAACCTGTGCACCAACCAATCATGCAAATCAAGATAAACCAAAATAAACACAATTACTATTCTCATGCTATTGTTCACAGTTCCTGAACAGCACCAAAACTCATACCACTCGTAATTACCGCTTCGAATCCAAACCAAGACGGTTAGATTTTTAGCATGCTTAAGCTAGCTTATAGTTTATGTTTAGTCAAGCCAAGCTTGAGCATCTAGCTAGTTTGGCTCATTTCACACCCCCGCAAACAAACAGTTAGAATGGTAAGTATTATATATTGGTAATGCCAAAAAATAATATAAAAGCTTCGTAAAAGTTCACATGAACTTTAAAACTATTGGGTGTGGGTGACACGATATTCAGAAACCAATCACTCAGGCAAAAAGCAATTACAATTCAATAGGCCACCTTTCCCTAGGAAAAAATTACCCACAAAATTTGCTGGCCCAGCAACACTGAAAATGAAATCAAAATAACCATGCACTTCAACAAATGCTGATGAGAGTGCCAATGTGCAGCAGACATGTAAATTGAATTAGAATGCCAATTTACCAGTTAAAAACAGAATAATTGAGTTTATGTCAAGCAAACAACTTTCTTCCCCCCTCATTTCATATTAAGCGAACGGTGAAAGTTCCATTTGCTTAAACATGTATTTCATTAGTAAGAATGATAACTCTCTACCCAGAAAAAATAAAATAAAATAAATAAAGAATGACAATTCTCTAACGGAAGTTCAAACAGAATAAAAGGAATCCCCCAAACCCACATTTTTATTTTTACCCAATAAAACCCCTTAACAACCCTACACTTTTGCGCATCTTTCCGCTACAAATAAAATCGGCACTAAAATCATATATAAACTTGAGGCTCATTACTAGTATGAGAGTGTGTATTGCACTCATCCTACATCATTTTTTATGCAAACCATAAAAGGAAGTAAATTCAAGGAAGCAACAAAAGTGGTAAATAATCAAGATATCACTTGCCCAATTAAAACATGTATAATCAAGTTTTTAGGCTTAGTCTATGAAGCATGGGTGCAGGTACGGATACAGGTACGCCCTTACGGCAAATTCTTTAAAAAGTAAGGTACAGGTACATGTACGGCTGGGGTACATCAATTTATTTATTTATTTTTTTAATTTATAGCTAAACATCTAACATGCAAATCAAAGTTTCAATATTAAAACTAAAAAGAGAACAATTTGTCTAAAAAGTTATATGATTCTTTCTTTTTCTTTTTTAATTGTCTAAAACAGGATGCAACAGACTTGCTCCCAATTAATTTGGGGGTGCGCAGGCTGTGTAGGTTTAATTTGGTTTTGTTGGGGAAGTGGCTATGGAGGTTTTCTCAAGAATGGGATCACTTGTGGCGCAGGATAGTGGCTTCCAAGTATGGGTTGGGGAGAGCAGAATGGTGTACTAAGGTGGTGGGGGGTTCTTTTGGGTGTGGGTTGTGGAAGGGGATTTGGCTAGGTAGGGTCCAGTTTTGGGATAAAGTCCAGTTTCGGGTGGGCAATGGAACTCAGGTGCGGTTTTGGAAAAATAAGTGGTGTAGGGAGGTTCCCTTCTAGAGTGTTTTCCTTTGATCTACTGTTTGGTGGTGGATCCTGATGCGCTGGTGGCATCTTATTTGGCTAGAGGGGGTGAGGGGTTGGTTTGAGATATTGTACTTTGTCGATATACGCAAGATTGGGAGGTTAGGCAGTTGGTGGATTTGTTGGCCTTCTTATATGGGGTTCAGGTTGGGCGGGAAGGGGAGGATGTTTTGGTTTGGGGAGTTCCAGGGGCTAAAAGAGTTTTTTCAGTCTCATCTTTTTATTTGTCCTTGTGTGGCGGTGAAGGGGGGGTTTTCCCTTGGTGTTCCATCAAAAGTGGCTTTCTTTGAGTGGACAACAACTTTTGGTGGGATCTTGACCATTAACAATTTGATTTGTCGGCATCATACTTTGGTTAATTGGTGTTGCATGTGTTGTGCGGATGCAGAAATAGTGGACCATTTGCTGATTCACTGTCCATTTGCTTCTCATTTGTGGGTACTTATTTTCTCTATGTTTGGAGTGGTGTGGATTCAGCCGAAACAGGTCAGGGAGGTTCTTCGTTGTTAGGGGGATGGCGGAGTTAGGAAGCGGAGGCGGAAGGCATGGGCTTTAGCTCCTTTGTGTTTGATGTGGTTGCTTTGACTGGAGCGGGATCGTCAAATTTTTCAAGGAAGTGTTCAATCGGTTACATGTTTTGAGTCTCAATTTTTTGGGGTTTTGTACAGCTGAGTATTGGGAAGGGTGAATCCAGATTTATTTGTTATCTTAAATTTTGTTGATGATTTAGTTAGTTAAGTCCCTATTTTGCAGGGTTCGTTTTGTATTCTTTTAGTATCTTCTTCATGCTGTGGTTATAAAATTTATTTATCAACAAAAAAAAAAAAACAAGATGTAAAAGAGAGTAAAACCATGACTCATGGATAAAGGGTGTTGGAAATAAATTACTTGATATTTTCAAAATTGAAAGAAGAACAATAAAGGCTGCAATAAATTCTAATAGTTGACAAAAAAAAAAAAAACTCGCCGTACCCATGTCATACCCACGATGTACCCAAATGTATTTGCCGTACCCGGTATGCATTTGGCGCACCCAGTATGCATACCGCCATACCAATATGCGTACTCGCACCCAGTAAGTACCCGGTACTCGTACGGCACCATTTTTGGAGTACCCGTACTTCATAGGGCTTAGTTGAGTCTTATGACTATTTAGGTTAGGAATTGATTTTAGTCAATTTTCTATATATTTTTTAGGCCTCATTTGTGAATAGGCTATTTTAGTAACTTTTTGGCTTTTTACGAAAAGATGTGCAGAAAAATAGAGAGAGTGATGTGACAACTTATAGTGACTTTTTGGCTTTTTGGCTAAAATAGTTACTCCCCAAAAGAGGCCTTAGTGTCTAATACGTTAGTTTAGGAGTATTTTGGAAGTTTCAAAAAAAATTTGGACATAGGTTGTAACGGTCACCCATTGGTCATGGGTCAAAAGTATGGTTTTAGATCTTCACATATGGTTTTTAGTACGTTTACAAGATTTTAGAAGTCCTTAGTTACTTTGAAGTCATAAAACAATTATTTTGGAATTAGGAGTTCAAGTATTTATAAAACAATGTAATGCTTTTAATTCAATAGAGAACATGATTTAAAGAATTTATGACTTACATGAAACTCTTTTGTGATTTTGTGAGGTAATTCTAACTCTAAGTATGATGCCTACGGAAATTTAGGTGTGCTCCCAAACTCTTTTTCTTCTTCTTTCTCATTATTTTCAATTTCCTACAATTTTAAACCCTTAACAGCATAAACAAGATCTTAGTGTTAGGAAATTGACTCTTCCTAACTAGGATCGGTGAGACACAAAATAGCAAATAAGAAAAATAAACGAATTGAAAAAACCACACACACAAGAAACACAAAGATTTATGTGGTTTACCCCAAAATAGGGTTACGCCACGACTATTGCTGTTTTTACTATGACCAGAAAACAATTACAACCCCGAAAGCAACATGAAATTGACAAAGGAAGCCTTGGGAGAGCCCCCCCAAACCCCCATTGGACCTAGGACTCAGTGCACTATACTTATCAGGGTCCACAAGACCCAACACTTGGTACTCTTCATTTACCTCCAATAAGCCTGATGGACAAGCGTAATCAAGTTTAACACAATCCAACAACAATAGCACACAAAGGAAGCCTCAATCTGCAAAAAAAGTATTGTTCTCAGGTAATGTTCACAGCACCTAAAAAGCAACAAAACTCCTTTTTCCTATTTGAAATAAAACTCAACATTTATACTTTTTTATACATAATTACTAACCATCCAAAGTCCAAAATTCTACCATCCTTCCAGGCACAAAAACCAATTGCAATCAGTCTCTAAAGCTTACTTTTCATTGATTTTCCATGTGTTAAAAATATGGACTCACTATTTATCAGAGAGTGTTCTTTGCACTTGTCCTTCATTGAAGTACATTATTACACTTACTTTTTTTAACACACATGTAATATGCCAATTAATTCATCATATTTGTATCTTAAACCCCAATCGCAAGTCAAATTCTGTTTTGTTTGTTGGCTGAGCCAAGCCTCAAGCTAGTACTAACACAAACTCAGCTCATTTAACAAATGATCTTTGAAGCATAGTTTATTTTCTTTATTGAATTAACTTTGAAGAAACTAGTTGCTAAACCAACCAAAAAACTGGTTTCTCCACTTACAGTCCTAACCCAAGGGCAAGAAAGTTCAGTAAAAATTGTATGAGTTCTAAATAAGTGAATGAATGCACAAAACAATATACACTGAGACTGTTAAAAAAATTAACAAAAATAAAAAAAATAGCTACTCATGAAGTATGATGAACTGCTAACTCCAAATTAAATATGCCACTTCTATTGGGTGTAATAAATAATAAAGTGACGGAATGGAAACCAATATAAAAGAAAGAAGAAAGCTCTATATTCTTAATTCACACATTTTTTCCAGCTAAGAGCATAAGATACCTGTGCAGAACCAAGATCAAATATGTTCCCTGCAAATATTCCTCTAACCAAATTCTCTACACGCTTGGCCCCATCCTCAATAGCATCGTTGAGACGAACTACATCCTCAAATAAGGATATTGCCTTCGTATTTTCTTCATCCTAGTTTATTTGATCACAAAAAGAAAGCATTCTTTGAGTGGAAACTCAGAGAGATGATTTGGATCCAGAGAAAAAGAAAAAGACACTAGCGGGCACTTGAACCAGCTATTGTCCCCATCCACCCCTCCATAAATTCTAGCAACACTACTTTTTCCACTACAATGGATTTGGCAACCTTTTTTTACAAAAACTGCCTACACTTTTGCCCAAGCCACCTAAAATAGTTTTCTTGTCAGGATTATAGTCTCCCCAATATTTCAAAACAGCTGGGCTGACAATTAAGGACTCAATGAGTGAAATTAAAGCTTACATTAACTTCCTTTAATGAAATTTATGCTTACCTTAACTTTCTTGAATATATCTCTGAAACCCACTTCTCTAAGGATTTGATCACGGATCCTGCAGAGAAGCTAGAACAGAAAAAAGATCTGAATTCAGGTAATATTACCAATTAAGACAGAGCATCATTCGGGTCAAGTTATTTGGACAAATGGTGGAATTTGGCTTACTATGCAATCAGGAGGCCCTCCATGACTTTCAGGATCTTTCTTAAAATCCTCCAATATTTCAGTGTACCTTCAGCAGATGAAGAACAAAGAAATGATGAAGTCAAGTGGTTAAATATGACAAGGTATTCAAGTCTAAGGAAAAAGTATCCACTCCTAAACATAGGTGAGTACATTCCATATTATTGGAAACTGCAGTTATGCATCTAGAATGCTATAGAAAACACAACTGGATCATTTAGTATGTGTGCTTATAATATGAAGGATATTTAATGCATTGGCTTGGTTCAGAGAATATATTCTGATAGTCGTTAGGTTTCCAACAATACCAGAATTTGCCAAGCAAAGTGTTTGAGCCCTTTATTGTGTTCATTAAGGAGGTTAATAAAAGTTTGGTGGGCAAGTGAAGCATCATTTAAGATTGTGTACCAACCGAATGAGTGCCATTATGAGCTAACCAGCATTTACCATTCACATCACATGTTGAACAAGTCGGCACATAAAACAATCAGAAAAATAGTCATGTCCTAGGAGTCATGCACACTTGTGAACTGGGTGTATATATTCATTTTGGGGTGTAAGAGAGAATTTGAATGGCGTACACATCCATATTATCAGAACTTATTGAGTTAGAAATGATAGTCTAGGCATTGGTTAGATTTGACCAACAAGCTACAAAAGTAAGAGTCAAAGCAATGTTCTTTACCAAATTACCAAGTTAATGCATTTTTATCACATGCTAAGCCTAAACTTTTGTGACTTTTTCTCTTCCCTATTCATTTTCCTTTCCCTCCACAAATCCCTATTCAAATCCATGATCCAAACACATCCTTAATAAATGGGGATTTCATGCGGTGGAACTTTGACTCGAGTTCAATTGTAATGTCCGGTGAATTTATTTTCTTAATTAAGTAATTAATTTGCATTACGTGTCCATGCATCTCACTAATTAAAAATTAATTGACTCAAGTAATTTAGTATGGTGCTTGATCATGTTTATTTTAAATTAAATTGAATCTAATTGCATGAGCCAATTAATTCAATTTTCTAGGTCCACTTTAAATTTGAGCATGCTATATTAATTGAGCTTGGGATGTCAAACCCATGACTTAAAAATATTTATTTGGACTTGTCAGCATTTGTAAAATTTATTTAGACTAATTGTAAGTTCATGAATAAATATTTGATCCAATACCCATGTCCCACCTAAATGAGATTGGGTCTTGACTAATCAATTCTATTTCAACATCTTGGAGGGAAATTTGCCCCTATGGTTGTTGGAGGTTTGACCATTACTTTCTTTCTTTTCTTTATACCTTAGAGAGAGAGAAAGACAGAGCAAGAGAAGACACAAAACTCCAACCTTTCCCATGTTTCTGCTGAACCATTTCCCCCCTCCCTCTCCATTGATTACTTTAATTTTTTGGTATGGAACACAAGTTTTAAACCTCTTACATCCATACCCACCTTACACCCTTGCATCCTTGGACATTTTTAAAAGTTATGAGATGATTTTGAAGCTTGGAACTCACCTCAGAATTAGAAGTTTGGATTTGATGCTTTTAGTTGGTGACATTACTCTCTACATCATCTCTCTTGTTCTCATTTGGTAAAATAGAGTAGGGATTTCATTTCTATAAATTTTAAAGGTATATAAAGTATGTTAGGGTTACTATTATTATTTTATTTGATTGCTTATATACTAGATCCATGATTTTGTTATGGTTCATTGTGTTAGTTTGCTATTCATGACTATTGTGGGTAGGTGAGGTTAGAGGTGGGCAGTCGATGACCTCAGAGAAGATGGTGGGCACTTCAATGGCCTAGGATCACCGGAGGTGGAGGAGGAGAAGACCAAGACAAACTTAGAGATAGAGAGGGTGACAGTGAGAGACCTCAAACCCTTTGGGTTTACATTATGATGTTATATTGTGTTGTGGTCTGAGGATCGAGTGCCTAGGATCACCAGAGGTGGAGGAGGAGAAGACCAAGGCAAACTTAAAGATAGAGAGGGTGGCAATGAGAGACCTCAAACACTTTGGGTTTACATTATGATGTTATATTGTGTCATGGTCTAAGGATCGAGTGCCTTTTGCACCTCCACTGCTACAATTAGGGAGTCTTGTGGTTGGCTTAGTTGGACTTGAGGTGAGTGGTGATGGTGAGTAGGCCGATCACTTTCCTTTGGTTGGAGCTCAGTCCAGCAATTTACCTACTATTGGAGTTCCCATTGTCCCTCTATTTGGTGAGAGTATCAACTTGTCTTAGGTTGACGCTCAGATGACTATTTAGCCTACTTTTGGAGTTTCTATCGATTCATTACTTGGTGAGAGTAGCAGCTGTGTTCTTGGAGAGAGTACTAGTGATGATGTTGGTGTTGGTAGCCAAGTGTGCTTACCTGTCATGGACAGCGAGTAAATTGTAACTCATCTTGATGATGGTTGTGTATCTTTGTTAGGATCTTACGGCAAGGAACGGGTTCTTGATCCCAAGATATTATTTCATGAAGTGCGAGGCAAGTATGTGCCCACTGCCCAGGATGAGTTATATTTTTCATCATAGACCAACCACTTTTATGCATTTGGAGGTAGTGTTTCTAAAACGCTATTTGTTGGAGGCATTCTGTGACATGCTTAGAGGATTTTGTGATCTCACTCCGGAGACTTCTCTTGAAGTTCTCTAGTCATCTCGTGTTGTTGTGGCGGAGTTTCAACGTCATTAATTTGATGTGAGCTGGCTTGGAGAAAGTTTGTCTTAGATGGAAGCTCACGTGAAGAATCATTAGCTTGAGATTGAGCTAGGAAAGGTGGACAAGCCTTTGATGGAGTCCGCATCGGCTAGAGCGAAAGTTGTGGTAGAGTTAGAGCGGGCAACTAAGGTTCTGCAGTTTGAGTTTGAGAGAGAGGACAGCCACTTCAGAGGTTCAACTTGTTAGCGTGGGAGGGGAGGTTTTTTATTTTAGCAGCTAGATAGGCCAGGATTAGGCAGTGTTAGAGGTTTCATGTACTGGAGAGTTGAGGGTGTATGTGCTGGAGCGTTGAACTAAACTTTATTGGGTTCAGTCATCCTAATTATCATAAATTAATAATAATCCACCGGCTTATAAACCGGGGTGTGACATCAATGATTCAGTGCAGCAAATCTTAGAAGCAGACCCCAAGTTGCTTGAACAAGCTCGACCAGAAGCATGTATAGTGATAGTCTTAATTAACTGTGATAGTCTTAATTAACAGTATTGAGAAGTGCAATGACAATACTGTTCACTAGTAAAAAAGGAAAATGTAGGACTCCTAAGCATCCAATAGCCATTGCTGATAAAAGGGGGCTTATACATTGTGTGATGGTGATGATATTTTATCAACTTTTAAATTGCTAGCATAAATGAAGTTGGTAAGGAGAAGGAACACCTTTGAGCAAATTTTTCAGCTTTGATATGAGCATCAGGAACTGTTTCATCACTCTCCGCTCGCTTTCTGCATAGACAAGCCAGCCAATAACCAATGAATGATGTGAAAATATGTGAAGAGCTCAAACTCAAACCAACAAAAAAAATGTTCATATATGATTGCATGCGTGCATATTAATATTATTGGTAAATGCTTAGTGAACACACACAAACCCAACACAAAGATTCCTAAAATCCATTTTTTTATATTTTATTTTAAATAAAAACATATATATATATATATTAAAATAAACAAGGGTTTTTAGAAAAGAAAGAGAAAAGAGGATGGCAGATCCAAGAAAGAAGTAAAACAAGTGTTGGGTTTTGTTTTGATGGATGAGGATGAGGATGAGGATGAGGTTGAAGTTAAAAAAGAAAAAGTAAAAAGGGGCACCGGAAAGAAGGGATGGAATTGAGGAAGAGATCAATCCAAGCGAGCTCGGTAGGGGTAGGGTTCTTAGGATTGTCAGAGGGGAATCTGTATGGGATGGTGCATGCCCTGTAGTTTGACTCGATTGGTGTTGTCAGTAACGGAAACGCCACCATCTCCCCCGAGCTCTCCATTCTCTCTCTCTCTCTCTCTGTCTGTACTCCGCCTCTGCGCGGTGCAAAATTTATTTAATTTGGATGAAGAAAATGTACTGTTGCCTTGGCGATTGTCTTTTAATCTTGGCCTTAACAGTCTATGTACACACAATCGACTACAAGGTTAAAAAAAAAATAATAATAATAATGTTTGAGAGTTCGAATTTGACTCCCTCTAATCCCCTAATTCTCAAAACGATATCGTTTTGAGGATTTTTTATTTTTTTTTTCTTCCATTTTTGGCTCAAACGCAGAGGGAAAGAGAGAAGAGAGAGAGAGAGAAGCAGAGGGAGGGAGGGAGAGAGAGCCGCCGATCGTCGCCCCGCCCAGCCGCCGATCGTCGCCCGGCTCCACCTCTGCTGATGGCACCCTCTAGTCCCCTCCTTCCTCCTCCTCCTCCTCCCTCCTTCCTCCTCCTCTTCTCCTCCCTCCCTCCCTCCCTCCTTCCTCCTTCTCTGTTTCTAAAAAAAAAAAAAAAAAAAAAAAATTAGGGGGATTCGGGGGTAGCTTTTTCGAGCTACCCAGCATGACCGAAAAAAAAAACACACAAAAACCAGGTAATTGGCACATTTGTTAACAAGGGGTTGGTTTCAATGGTAAGACTTTCAAATCTTTTGTTTAAAATTTGGGTTTAAGTTTTTATAATTTTTTTATTGAAGATAAACATACCCTTTAGTATCTAGAGTGCGCGGGAGCCTATGGGTAAGCCTGAGATTTCTGCAAATATGTCGTGGGTGCTAAGAAGCGATACTCCTTGATGGATACGTTGGAGTAGCCTATCTATACAACTTTTGAATCAAAAAAGAAAAATTTGTTAACAAATGCATCTTTTTGTGATAAATGTTAATTATCATTGTGGGTCAAGTTATCAAAAATTTTGTGAATTTCAAACATTTTCTACAAAAGATTAAGGCCAAAAATTATGCTGTGTATATTTAATTTTGGCTTTAATTTTTTATGAAAAATGTTTGAGATCTTTAAAAAAATTTCTCAATTTAAATATTACATTTTGAATTTTTGATTTGTCACGGATTTAATTATATAATTCTACAATTCCTTACCCTTCCTCGCTACATTTGCCCATAGCCACCCGTAAAATTGTCACATATGCAAGTAACATGAGTCATACTGCTCAATTTTGTCACCTGCACATTTACGTTTTGCAATAGTAAAGGTAAAGGGTGTAGGGTCACAAGGGAAGGTGGTTGGGGTGGCCACGGTTTGGGGAGGGAGTTGTTGAGTGATGAGAGATTGGAAGTAGTGGGAGCAACGAGAATGGTAGAAAGTGTGACAGTTTTAGTGCCAATAGTGACGAAAGGTGGGGAAGGGGCAAGAGTGGCGATGGTAGAGAAGGGATTAAGGATCAAAAGGAAACGATTTGGGTGCGGAGGAAAGGTTTGTAGTGGTGTCTAATGCAGAGTGGTCGGTAGTCAAGAGTTGTAGAAGGAAAAAAGAAGAAAATGGAGGGGGAACTTTTGTTTGGTCAAGTCAATGATAACACACACACACACATATATACCAAACAGGCACCATAACAGTGAAAATGGGAAATACATTTCAAACAATAATGTAATGCATAGAATAAGTGCAAAATCTACAAAATCCATAATCCAACTAATTTAAAAGACATATCCATTAAACAGACTTCATCATTTGATTTGATACCCTGAAACTGCATGTGATGCGTTGCTTGATATAGATATAGGTATAGATGAGGGCGAGGCAATTGATTAATGTAATTAAGTACATGGTGGTGGAATTTGGGTGCCAATGTATTTGACTTTAACATTTCTGCAGGAGGAAGTGGCTGTTTTTTCCCCTGACAAGAAATCCAAGTGGACATCTTCTAGGTATATATTCTGGCATGGTATCCCTTTGCTACACTCCAGTGTCACTGCTACTGCTGAAGACGACGTCCCTCTTATCTTCTTAAAATATATGTCACTCAGCTTCACTCGGGATGGTGCCTGCAGTCACCCAAAAAAAAGGAAAATTAGTAAACCAAACCAACCAGTTATCTACTGAGCATCTGTGTTTCAACCTTGAAATTCATCCCCAAAAAAAAAACTTGAATAGTTCCAAAGCTGTGCTAGCTAGTCCAACCATTTTTTGCTGCTCTTACAAAAAAAATAAATAAAAGATCAGTACTTTACCAGGGAAGCACAAGATGTGAATGGACAATATTCCTGGTCAATAATGATTGGATTGGTGACATTGTTCATGACAATGTTCTCGAATGTCATGTTTGTGGCAGCGCTCTGATCAGGAGAGTTGGGCCATGTCTTGATCCTAATGCCGTTCATGGTCCCAGTCATGGTGCAATCTCTGACCACAAGGCCTCTTACGTCACCTTCGTTTGGATATCTTCCCAAACTTCCCACACTAGACAGATATTCAACCAAACACCAAATATGTATAATTGAAAAAGATAAACCAAGTCTCTGTATATATGGAACATTGAAATAATAAATATGTATGTCTACCTGATTCCATGACCAGGTCCACAAGTGATGCTTGTGACAGTGACCTGGGAATTTCCTTGTCCAACAGAAATGCAATCATCGCCGGTGCCAATGAGTGACCGAGAAAAATAAACAGAAGAGCTTCTTTCAATATGGATTCCGTCAGTATTAGGACTGTTTGCTGGTGCAGAAATATTGATTTCACTCCCTTTGAAGTTCTTACATTCTACGAGAGCTAAGTGAAAGAACTTGCTATTCAGTGATCTTATGCCTCGAACAACTGTTTTGTTCATTGCCACAAACTTCAAATTCTGAAAGAACAATATGTTTGATCATTAGCTTTTCTTCTTATTGGTCTCAAGTTTCAATTCTCATTGGCTTTTATCATGGCGCCAGCAAGATATTCACACTTCTTATGCCCCAATTAGTTCCTGAAATTATTAGGTTATTTGATCAATGAAGTTCTTCTCAGAGGCCACTCTAATGTGGCAAAAAGTGGTATACTGTATGAATATAATTACATCAATCACATGTTCAGATGCCTGTTGCGTGTTTTAAGGTTTTAGGGGCCTAATGGAAAGATTCTGACTCAATTTGCCACAAAACTACTGCTAGAACTCTTAAGCAATTTTATGAACATGCTTGATTAAAAAGAGCAATTCAATGGAGTAAGGGTCATGAAACAAACAGTGGGAAGAAGTTTGCAACTCGAATCGATGCTGCACTTGTTGTAAGGCCATGCTTTGGCACCTTGGCCATCAAAAGTCCCGCCTCCAGTCAAGGTCAATCCCTCTACCCATCCAAATTCAACCCAACCTGCACTCGACCCATACTTTGACAAGTCTGTTGTAGCTTTCAAATAACCCTGCAAAGCTCATTTCTTAAATTTGATCAGCAGCGAAAAAATCTGATCTGAAAAATTCTGATGAGAGGTGTGACAAGCAGAAGAAAATTTAAAAAATCTTGCCTTCATTCGAACAATGAGAGAAGATACATTTTCACAGGGGCCAGTGAATTTAATGGGGCCAATCAGGTATGTCCCTTTCGGTATCAGTAGAATTACAGTGCCTGAGAACCCACATGCCTTCTTCCATGCTGCCAAGAAGGCCTAAAAACAAAAGTACCAATTGCGCGTTAGCCATAAGAATTTCCAATGAGCACATGACGTACATCTTACATGTCAGATCAACCGATCTATATTCCATCCAAGCCCGAACTCTATTAGAGCACATTATGGGTTCCCAATGCTACACATGTACAAAACAATCCATCAAACTCGTTTTGATCTTTAAATGTAATCCTTAACCAACCATAAGTTGATCATAATATGTTTGTGGATGATTTTCCATTTTGAAATGATGTGAAAGAATGTTAGGATTAGACTAGTATGTTGTAAATTCAGTTGGTAGATCTTTCAATGTTAATTATGATGAAAGGTAAAATGGGGGAATTTATAGGAAATATATAACATAATTATACAGTCTCCCTCTGGCAATTTGAGAGTATAATAGGCAAAAGAACAAACATTTGTGAGTGGGGTAGAAGCATGTTAAAGGGGACAAAAAAAAAGAGGTTCCCATTCTCAATTTGAATTTAGAATGCTAGGAATTTCACTAACTCAGTGAACACACGGAGAGGAAAAAAAGAAATGAAGTAAGAAGAAGAAGAGAGATTATAACAAACTTTGGTATCATCAGCATGGCCGTTGGCTTGGGCGCCGAAGCTTTTGACGTTGAATAGAGCAGAGGAGCTGCTTCCCTTTTGCTGTAAATGTAGTAGGCTTCTGATCTCTCCTCCTCCTCCTCCTCCTCTTGCTACTATACCTGAACCTGAAACTGAAGCCGAAGAAGAACCGGCAACTGTATCTGCTCCTAATCCTTGGACAACAGGTAGAACGTCAAAACAAAAGAGGGTAAACATAAGCAACAAGAAGAGCAGTTTGATAACAGCACTAATTTCTATGATGCTCATCATCTTAATCATGTGTGTTTTCTGAGTGAGTGTTCCACAAATGGGGAGTTGTAACTTGTGGGAGAGAGAGAGAGACAGAGTGGAGTGGTCTGGTTTCTTCTAATTAAGTTCAGTAGTATTAATTATATTATGTTTGTTTTTGTAAAATATATAAAATTTGAAAGGGCAGGCAGGCGGGCTTTTGGAGTTCAAAGGGTAGCAGCAGCAACAGTAGTAACCGTCCATAACTTCCTCTCCTACCCCACTAACATACATCATTATCGGTATTCAGTAGTTATCAAACCTTCGCCCTATATCAGATAATTTCGTATCTTAAACCAAGACCTTAGGTCTAGAAAAAAACATTTTTATCACTTACACAGCATATAACATATATACTTTTAAATTAAAAAACAAACTATATATTTTATAAATTTAATAGCACATTTATCGGGTGGGCATAGATCGCGTTAGTACTATTATAAAGAGAAGTCTTTAGATGACACAATATGACATCTTGATTTATGAAAATGTCCAAAATTATGTAAAGAGAAAGTTGGGACTCAAAACAAGACTCTTACCACTTGAGGAGCATATGTGTGCTTTTGAGTCAAAATCAAAATTTATATTATTCAGATTTAACAGCATACTGAGTAGACACTACTAATTATTATATGAAGTACACACAACACTTGGTGTGAATGTCACGTATTTTTTATTTATTTTTTTTAAATTTCAAAATGCCCACAAGAGCAATAGTTGTAAGAACAATTAAAAAAAATCTCTCAACTGTCACTACATTCTTTTTAAAAAAATTATAAAGCGTACACTTGAATTTGTGTGAACACTATCACTTGTTTTTTTTCTTTCTCGAGAATACTCTTCTCATCCAATAATCGTCACATCTAATAGCTGTCAAATGATTTTTCTCATTCATTAAACAATTGAAAATTCATGATCAATTTTTTTCTCAATCATCAAACTGTCGAAAAACTTTTAATGTAAAATTGTAAATGCAACGTATTTACATCCACCACTAGTATGTATAGAGATACAATGCTAATATGGGTTGCAAGTAGTTATTAGGATAAAAATTTTGTAAGAAAAAGATTGATAAATTTGAAATTATAATCATAAGTAACTCCTTGCATTGAATTTTTTTTTATGTTTTTTTTATAATATATATATATATAATATTACAATAGTAAAGAGGAAAAATTATTCTTGTAGTTCTCAATATGTGTGAAAAAATTTGGCAGTTGGAAAATCAATTTCTCTTGGTAACAGGAAGCATGTTTGCAATTACTTTCTAAATTGGGAGAATATAAAAAATAAAGAGTTTAATTACCCAAAAGTCCTATTTATAAATATTATGGTAGTTTAGGTCTTATTTAATATTTTTTGAACCAATAAGTCCTATTTAATAAAATTGATAATATTATCAGTTTTTCCTAATTTTTAAAATTAAAAACATTATCAATTTTGTATAGTAATGTTAGAGATAATTGTTCTACTAACTGATGAAAAAACAGAGTATGAGATTAAACGTTTTTACCCTTCTACTTATTAGTTTGATAATATTAACAATTTTTTCATTTTTAAAGTTTTTTTTTTCTCTCCAGTTTTGCACATCAATGTTCCATCATCATGTTTCTTTATAGACACAAAATTTTCAGTTTTGCACAAAAAAATAATTTAGCTTTTTCAATTTTTTCAAAAAAATAGTGTGTTTGATTTCAGTTTTCTAAAAACTAAGTTTTTTGTTTTTCGTATTTTTTTGTTTTTAGTGAATATTTTTAAAATTTTAAGCAATTTTTTTACTTTTTTAGATATACCTTACTTAGATGTATCTAAATAGTAAAATATTTGTGAAAAAATATTTTTAAAAATTAATAAATACACAAAAATATGAAATATGTATTGAATTTTCATTTTTTTTTTTGTATTTTTTGGTATTTGGTGTATTTTTTAAAGATTTTTATCACAAATATTATATTTTTTAAGTGTATTTATGTTAGGTGTGTCTAAAATTTTTAAAAAAATTGCTTAAAATATTAAAAAAATTCATTGAAAATATTAAAATACGAAAGACAAAAATGTAAAATTTTCTAAAAATTGTAACCTTTTTTTTTTTTTTTTTTTTTTTTGAATTTGAAAGTTGATGTTTTAAAGTTTTGAAAATTAAAATAAAGGTCAAATTATCATATTCTTTTATAGATAATTATAAATGATGAAAAATTATTATTTGAAGGGTAATTTCGACTATTAAAAAATTAATAGGACTTGAAAGTTCAAAAAACCTTAGTTAGAACTTAATAGAGTATAAGTTCATAAATTAGGACTTGTGTGTAAATGTCTCAAAAATAAAATATTTTGATTCTGGTTTTCAAAAAATTCTACTTTTTTATTTCCCATGTTTTAATATTTTCAATGATTTATTTTTTTTATGTTTTAGGCAATTTTTTAAAAAAAATTTAAACACACCTAACATAAATACACTTAATATTTGTGAAAAAAATATTTAAAAAATACACTAAATACCAAAATATACGAAAATTTAGTACTATTTTTTAATATTTGTGTAATTATTAATTTTAAAAAATAAATTTTCAAAAATATTTTACTATTTAGATACATAAAAGTGAAGTGCATCTAAAAAAATAAAAAAATTACTTGAAATTTAAAAAATATTCATTAAAAAAAAATAAACAAAAAATTCAATTTTTAAAATATTAAATTCAAAAAACTAAAACCAAAAGCACTGATCGCACTTTTGTATATCGTTCAGGAAGGCAATTGTTTCAAAATAAAACTGAAGGAGAAGAAAGAAAAAGAAAAGAAAACCTGTTTGGACCATATTCACGAGATTGGATGACTCTTCCTCAACTGAAGAATTTTATAAGTCGAGAAGTACAATGCACTCATTCTCCCAGTTATTTCTAGGGCTGAGTAAGGAATTCGTGAAATTTGTAATTAGATTTAGTCTAATCTAATCCGATAGGTTTAGATTGATTTTTTGAATCCTTGGTTTGATTCCAGATTGAAAAATTAAAAAAAATTTGTATTCCATGGATTGGTTCCAGATTAAACCTCACGATTTTGGATTGGAACTGATCCAGACTGTATATAAATAGTCTATGTTTTTACTATACACCCTCCCGCATAGTATATTCTCTTAGGGTGCGTTTGTTTGGACGGACTGGATAAGGGGGATTGTAATCCATCGGACTATTAGTCTTGGGATACATTGTCCCGAGACTATTTGGTTGGACTAAATTTGTATCCTATGTTTGTTTAGTCATGGGATTAGAGATATAGATTGGACTATTCTATTGAATCCCATGTTTGTTTGGATATTATGGAGAAGGAAAAATATTCAAAAAACTATTTTATCCTTGTAATTTATAATTTTTATTTAATATATAATTTTAAATTTGTAATCTATAATTTATAATTTAACAACACTAAAAAAATTTAATTTATAAGGCCATAATTTTTAATTTATTATTTTCAATTAAATTAAATTTATAATTTATAATTTGTATTTTTTATTTAATATATAATTTTAAATTAACGACAATAAAAAAATAATTTTATTTAATATATAAATTAAATTTTCAACAACACCAAAAAAATTTAATTTATAAGGCCATAATTTATAATTTATTATTTTTAAATAAATTTAATTTATAATTTATATTTTTTATTTAATATATAATTTTAAATTAACAACACTAAAAAAATAATTTTATTTAATATGTAAATTTAATTTTTTAACAACACTAAAAAAATTTAATTTATAAGGCCATAATTTATAATTTATTATTTTTAAATAAATTTAATTTATAATTTATAATTTAAATTTTTTATTTAATATATAATTTTAAATTAACAACACCAAAAAAATAATTTATAAATGTTCAAAAGACTATTTTACCCTTTTCTAATTGTTTACTAAGTAATAACATGGAGGGTAAAATCGACATTTCACAAAACAATCCCATGGTTTCTATCCCACAACCCCATGGGATAGAATAGTCCCATATTTGTGAGACTAATAGTCCGGGAGAAAATTTTTCAAACAAACAATGGACTATTAGTCCGGTGGGACTAATAGTCCAATCCCACACTCTTATCCCTCAAAACAAACATGCTCTTATTCTATATAAAACTTAAACCCAAACTTAAACTCACATAATATCTTTTTTTATTACTTTTGTTTGTTAATTTTTAGTTTTAATTTGTAATGGCCTAAATACTTATAGTAGAACCAGTTTTCTTATAGTTGTTTAAATTTTAGAATAGTATGTCGCTATTATGGAAAGATATATTGCTAGTGCGAAACTAATATGATGTTATATTTATATTTTTATGAAATTAAAGTGTTATATATATATATTTTTGTTATTTAATTATGTGAATCCGTAGTCCTAAACCGATTCAATCCGTGTTTAAATGGATTGATTGGGATTGGTTCCACGATTTAAAAGGATTGGATTGGTTTGAATTTTTTAGAAACCATAAATAACGGATTGGTTTTAGTTTTACCCCAATCCGGACCATGCGCACCCTAAGTATTTCATGCTAGAGTTCTTGCATGCAAAGTTAAAAGAGTAATATTCCTTCACTAAAATAGATCACTACAATTCTAGATGTACCAAATGTACCACCATTCCTTCAATAAGATGAAGATCCATAATCATGAAGTGGCTACTGTGTGAGCTAAGAAAGAACAGCATCCAGGACCGATGGTGTCACACTTCTAACTAAATCCATCCCTGAAAAGCCTCATTTGTTTGCCTTTGCAAACCTGGCGTATTGATATTTTTCTCCACTAACCATGATTTCAAGAGCTCCATCTTGGCTATCTTGGTTCAATGTAGTTCCCATTAGCACACTTTTCTCTTTCTCAAGGTTTTCTCACTCCATCTTCAGCCTTGCTTCTTGTCGAGCAATTTCTGCCTCTAAGATGAGACAATGTCTTGAGAAGTTATAATACAAAATGAAAAATCTAGAAATTCCCTAGATGTTGATTTGTGATTATGTATCAATTTTAAGCAGTAAATAACAATCCCAATCAAACAATCAAGACAAATCGACACAACGATTTTATATGAAAAAACCACAATTGGACACCTCCAATTGTGATAAAAAAATCACGGGCAACAGCCACAAAATAATCCACTAAGAAGATATAAAGGAATTACACAGGTATACTCTCAATTACCTAGCGAATCCACGCCCGAATTGAACCAACCCCTATGTGTCTCTTCCAATCCCGTCTTCACCTCGGAATTGTCTTGATGATAAGTCATTCCAGAATTCACCAAAGCTTCAGGCTCAAATTCTTCAGAATCCACCGAAGAACAATTCTCTCTTTTGTATATAATGAACAAACAAACCTTTAATGTATTCTTCTTAACCCATGAGTTGAATACTCAATTAAACATAAAAGAAAACTATCAAAATATCCCCAGATATAAACTTTAATATCCAAAAAGAAGATCTGAAGGAGTAATCCTAATTTTGGACTAAAACAAATACTTATAGAAATCTGGGACTGCGAAGCTCGCTCGAGCGAAGACTCTCTCGCTCGAGCGAGGAACCAAAAACACGTGTTTTCCATAAATAGCTTTGCTCGAGCCAAACAACCTAGCTCGAGCGTAAAATCATCATTCTCAGGTTTTTTGCCAGACGCAGCCTTCGCTCGAGCGAGCAAGGGCGGACATGCAACTTCGAATGCAATTTTGCATTTTGCTTGGTTTGCCTCTCAACCCCTTTGAGCCTTGCCGGACCGCCAAGGGTGCTTGCCCCTAGACCCTATGGTGCAGTCAAGCTCGATCCCCGTCATAATCAGCGAAGTGGCAATCTTGAAAGTATCAACATCACAAACTTCTCTGCAAGGCACAATTCGGGTTGGATTCACATCTAAAAACTCATAGCCTCATTAAAATAAAAAGTGCGAAAATAAGTACAACTGAAAGGAGTTTTGTCAAACGAGATTGCCAAAAATAAAAACCTAACACAAAACATCATCCCCAACAACATATGAAATTTTGACTCAGATGAAAAGACCTGTCTGTATCAGTTATACTTCAAAAACACATTTCTACAGAGACTTCATTCCTACCCATGTTTACATAAATTTCTAAACAAAAACAGGCTTAAAAAGTAGCAGTTCATGTGCAAACTACCACAAGACGTAATGTGGAAGATAGCCCTGTTGGACTCTGCAACTCTCCAGGCAACCTAAAATAAGTTAGATTCGAAGCACCTTTTAAAACCAATACGAAAGAGTACCATCTAGGTAACAATTAAGCATATCAAATTCAAAACTTATAACAGATAGTAAAGATGAATTAATTGCAACCTATCAGGCACTTTAAAAACCAAATCCATTAGGTACATGAGCAAGGTTGACCAAGCATGTGAAAACCAGGCTTAGCCTAGTTGGGCTTGGATTCAGTTCAGACCAAGTTTAATTAAGCTGAAGTTGAACAGCTCAGTGACCAATCAATCTGGAGCTGAATGTCACATACCAACTCATTGGGGATGTGAATTCCACACCAAGCATTTTGCAAGCGCATTAGTTTGTGATGAATGTCACGTACCGACTCATTGGGGATGTGAGTTCCACACCAAGCATTTTGCAAGCGCATTAGTTTGTGAGCGGCAAGGCAGGTAGGGTAGATTCCTATTGCATCTCCTAGGTTGGTCCTTGGACATAATGCACGGGGTAGGCAGTACCACTTGTGAAGCCGGTTTCTCGGAAGGATGATAAGCGCCCAATCCGTGACATGAAGCTACCAGTAAGTCAACAAGTTTCATCTGGCAGAAATATACAGTTCTGTATGAAACAAAACCAAAACAATGATGCCCTAACATAATTTTGCCACCCTTTTTTTGTCAGTCTTCCTATTTCATCCAAGGCTTCTGCTACCTTTTTAATAACTTCCATATTTCCTTTTTCCATTGCTTTTCCTTGCTTGGCAGCATGAGAAAGGGAGGGGGGCCGAATAACATTGGTTCACATTCACCATTTCATTGCCATCCTGATCCAGGGTATACTTAAATAATTAGTTCTCTTTTCTACAAATTGTTAAAGAGTAAATATGTGTACCACATGCACCTTATAACTAAAGAAGAAAATAACATAATTCCATACTTTCTAAGTCATAACTAAAAAAAAAAAAAAAAAATCATAACCAAACGCCACATGAGGTATAACCGAGATCTCATGAGTCATAATTAAAGAAGAAAACTTATTATAAATAAAGAAAAAAAATGACATAACTAGGGATGCATATAATACAACCCTTTCAAGGGATGAGTATGGTAGAAAATGAGTGAGAAAAATAACGCTCAGCTCTCAAAGCACTATTTGGAAAAATACAAACCTTAATCTTCTACATGAAGCTATTCACAAAATTTTGGTATGATTTACCCTTCACTCATATAGCAGGACTCATGGTCTTCTTTCATGTTACAGGAAAAAGGGAGAAGAAACAAAATGAATTGTGTAGAAACACTGCAAGATACAGTAGTACATTACAACAATTTTGGGGCAATAGAAAGTTGCAGCAGTAAAATAATATTTGAGAATGAGCCTTTCAATTCTATGGGAGTCATTTGCCATGCTAAGGGCATTGATAAGAAATTTTAGAAAAAAATTTAAGTTGTGTTTGGATCTTGAATTTATGTAGAAATTTGTGAAGGGAAAAAAAGGGCACACTTCACTTTAACCCCCTGTGGTTTGGACCATGCACGGTTTATCTCCTAACATTTGAAAATGACCACATAACCCCCTTGTGGTTTGTGGTTTCCCACTTCCAAGGTCATTCGGTCCTCCATATGTCCTACCAATTCACTTCATAACAAAGCATCAAGAACACCAAATTGACAACATAACTGAAGCTGGATGTTGAATGGCATAGGACAGGTATGTTCTTAATAACAAATGCCCAGTACAGTATCAAATACGTTTGATATACTGGTTTCTTCCATCCTCAATGAAAAGGATTATTTGGTATGATAGTGTTGCGCAGAATTGTGGTTCCGATCACACAATAAAGCAGCAAATAATAGAACATGCGCACACAAAAAAACAAGAACACAAGATATATGTAGTTTGGCGAGGTTGCCTACTTCCATGGCGGTGAGGGAGAACAAATTCACTATGCTCAATAAGGATTACATGATGACTCTCAACTTCCCAATGCAACTCTCTTTTCTCTAACACTCTTATCACAATATACAGGAATCTCCTGTCCAAAGCAGAGGTGGATGCCAACCCATTCGGTTTAGACAATTATGGTATAGAATTCAGAAAAATCATCCCATTCACCCATTCCATTCAGCCAGCAAACACTCAGTGTAAAATATCCTAACAACGAATATTTCCTTTTACAGATTCTTATATTTGCTAATATATATATATATATATATAAATGCATAGGTTAAACAGCTACATATTCACAGTAACTCTCCCACTGGCTAGGCAGAAAAGGAGACCTGGCCATTTGTCATGAAGATTCTGTAAGCTTCTGTCTATACCAATTATTGCACCGGAAGCATAATTGAGCTGAAGAATTTTGTTAAAAATGATGGCCAATCTTTGCAATAATAAATCAAAACAAAGCTCGTGAAGAAGCATCACTGTGAATTGAGAAGATTTTAGGAAAGGAATACATATATATACGGTCAAGCATCTATAGTTGAATATTTCTTCTAATTGGAATAGACATATATAAAAGGAATTGAGTTTCCGGAGGTATAATGAGCTAACTGAAAAGGCTAATAAGCTCTACTGGTTTGCCTCTTAAATGGGTCAAACTCAAATGATGAAGGTGAATGAATGTGTTAAGTTTAATGCATCAGCATTTTTTTTTTTTTGATAAATAAGTTTGATGCATCAACATAATCACAGCACAGATTAAGGCTTTGAAATATCTTTAAGAAGAGAAGTAAATTAAGTATATTAAATGAATTTCACGGCTGGGAAGGGAACCAACCTTTGCATTGCATTGCATTGCAGAACAATCATATAAATATTCATATATGAACAAGGAATGGAAGAAATGGAAAGAATGTTGGAAAAAGGGAGAGAGGGAGGGATGGGATTGGGGGGTATAATTAATGGTTAGTTACCTTGCGATGAGAAAGTTTGGACTTCCCGGAGGCTTCACGCTCGTAGACTTGGTGTTGATGCTCGTGGATGTAGCTTCGCATCTCCCTCGCCTTCATGATCCTGTCTTGAATGCCTGCATCCAGTGCCTCCTTCAGCTCCTCCACCACTCCTTCTTCTTTAAGTATCTTCCAAGTTCTAGTCCCACCCCTTTCCCAGGAAACCAACCCCCCCCCCCACACACACACACAGACACACACCTATCTTCCAATTCCCGATGTGCAATTAAAACCAAAACAATAATAATTTTAATCCAAATAATAATAATACAAATTATCTCAATTATCTGGGAGGAGTCGTCTTCAGATGCATGCTTTCTATTCACAAGTTAGTTTGATTCTCTCAATACACAGTTTTTTCAAAGGTTAGGTCCTGTTTAATGCCATTACTAGCTTTGGGATAGGTCCCACGATATTGTAACTTAGAAATGTGAAATGAGTCATTTTCCTCTTTAGCCACTGTTAAATTACTAAAGAAAACATGCAATCCATCTCTACCAGTTTCTCTATGCATCTATTTACAAAGTACAGACTACAGAGTCCACTGCGAAATGCAAATAAAATATCCGAGGGAGTTATTTTATTTCTGCAATAAAAACAAGTTCATAGTACACCATCAAGAAGTAGACATGGCAAATCAGCCCCATTTCGGCACTGGTGATTGACAAACCCACTGCTCCTCGAAGTTTCTGATTCAGCCAACATGCAATTTCCAACTCCCTTCCTCTGATACCTGTGGCAGAAACCGATGTCCAAAATTTCATCTCACGGAGGGGGCAAGGGACGTGCCACTACTTTACAACTCCTCTCTAGAAGCTTCATCTTTTGTATGCTCAACATAAGATGCATAATCTCTGATTATTGATTCGTATATATCGATGCCTTTTAAGTACTCATCCTTGCTCAAAAACTGCAATAGAATGGACATATGACAGTTAGTCTACAATAAGGTGCAAAATCTACCATGACGGGAGATGAGAAAAAGTTAACAGTCCAACCACAGCGCAGTAAAAATTATAATATTAATATGCATGCATTTATTATTTATTTAGCACTAACACAAAAAGCCATTAATGACTGACCAGATCCCATTCTCAGAATAATCCTTCAAAGATCTACACTTGCAGCATTCATATAATTTTGTAAATACATCAAACAAGTGAATCTACGGTGTGCATATTGATACAATTTAAACATGAAAATGCACAATAAACACGTAATCTATGGAACAACAAACCAAAATACAAGATAAGATGCTCTCAGCTCACCTCATTGTGATCATGAAGTAGAATAGGAGTGTTCGCCATTGGAGAAAAACCAATTGCTGGCAAGCCCCGTTCTCGGAAGTAGCGAGCATCCGTGGAAGCAGGAAAGATCTCAGGCTTTCCAAGCTTTCCGTTAGCTTTCTTGACAGCTCCCTCTAACAGTGCCCACCACGGATTAGAACTGTCAGCAGCTGTGAGAATTGGCTTCCCAAACTTGTCATAAACTGAAGCCTTATGCTTAAACTGCCCAAGCTGCAAGCCAAATTAGGAAAATGTGCAATGGAAACAACCCACATGTGATGGGTCCAAAACAGGAATATCAAATTCACAAGAGCAGTATATTTGTTGCAGGTTCATAGGAAAAGAGAAAAGTTTGTTGTATGTAGTTAATGTCACGTATTATACCCTTTTGTCACACTATATTCCACATCTCCCTTCCAAAATCTAAATATCTTATATCTTCCTTGTTCAAGATCAATGCGTTCAAAATAGATTTGAAGGCCACATCACTTTAAAGTACACCCCACAAAGTAATAAAACCGTGCTCCCCCCCCCCGACAGATTGCACCAGAGGCAAGTAAGCTATTGTGGTCCAACTCTAAGCAGTGGCAAGGTCTAAAGTTGCAATGGTATCTCTTCTAAGATTCATACTTCACAAAACAAATTAGTTAAATAAAAAGACAGAAACTGTGAAGAATATAAGTGATTATGGGTATGAGACACATTTAAAGTCCAGAGATTCACATTTCTGCCCAAGGGCATATAACTCCATATTTAAAATGCATGAGCACACAGTAATCATCTGTAATTTTGTCAACAGAATAAACAGTTTTCTTTTTTGTAATATTGTATAGCTAATTTGGTTTAGAAAGAAAATGGACTCATAATTGTTTTACTACCTCAAATGTCATATTGCGTGAAGCCGGTGCCCATTCCTCAGCAATTCGTCTCTCCAGAGATGCTGGATCAGCCGTAGGAGGGACTCGAATATCAAAACCAGCATCTGCTTCAGATGGCTGCAGATTCATGACGAAGCCCTGATGGAGAAGAAAGAAGTCAAATTATAGCTCTCTTCAATTTCTTAATAATAGATATCATTCACTGCCATGACCCAAGAGAAATTAACCAACGCTACTCTACCTAGAAATTAATTTTTCAAGTTGCAAATGAAACTGTATGTTAAAAACGCTACTCTAGCTAGAAAAAAAATAACTTTTTGAGGTGCTTATTATTCAATCTCGAATAATAACATAACAGCACAATACAAATCTCATTACACACAAAATCTGTCACTTCAAATCAAATGTCAACCAGTCTTATGCTAGTAGCCAGTTAAACTGGAAATCTTGCAGGTAAAATGAAGTAGGAAGCCCTTTGAGAATAGATTATTAGTATTTTTATTTTATTTTCCCTGATAAGGAAACAGAATAAACACAGTGGGATAGAAAACAGGCTAGAATTTCATTAACCAACCAGGTTTTCCAACTAAAATTTGGAAGAGGCAGTTTCTTCTAAATAATTATTTGAGTGGAAGACAAGAATAATATGATATCATCATCGTCGTCATCATCATCATCAGTATTAGATATGAAGCAAAGATGGAGATAGATAGATAGATAGATAGATAGATAACTTACAGTGGGAGAAGGGGTGCCAGCTTTAAGAAAGACCATATTAACGGAAATGACTTCACCTTCGGGCTTGAAGCCAGCCTTAACAAGATCGAACTGAGCAGCACGAAACCTCCTAACGCTCTCAATGCTCTTGAGAAGATTCTCCATGGCAGTGTTGTCATAGAGCTTGGCGCCGTGTCCAGGAGCACCAGTGGCCTTGATGACCAGCCACCAAGGGCACCTCTCCCCAAAGAACACCCTGTAATTCTGGTCGGGGGAGGCCAGGCCTTCATCCAGCACAATCCCAACATTCATCTTCTGAAAAGTCTGGGAATCAGCCAATTTCGCCGCACCGTCGTGGCCACCGATCTCCTCGTCGGGGACGAAGGACAAGTAGAGGGTGCGGAGGGGCTGGAACCCTGAGCTCTTCAATTTGCGGATAGCTTCCAAGTACTGCAAGCCCACGCACTTCATGTCCTGAGATCCCCTGGCGTAAATACGGCCTCCTTGGTCTTGGTCGGCGTCGAAGGGAGGATGGGACCACTTGTGATGCTCGGCGGGGACCACGTCGGTGTGGGAATTGAGGAGGATGGAAGGGAGCTTAGGGTTCTTGCCAGGCCACTTGAGTAGGACGAGGGGTTTGCCTTTGACCAACTCTAAGACTTGGGATTCGAGGGAGAGAGACTTGGCCTCAGAGATGATGAAATCGGCTGCTTCGTAATACTTGGGGTTTGGATGGGCTGTGTTGATTTGGAGGTATTGTTGGAATCTTGATATGATTAAATCTTCCGACGCCGATGCCGATGCCGATGCCGATGCCGATGCCAGATAAAGAATGACTACTAGTAAGAGACGACGAGAGTAGTACTGATGATGATGATGAGTGTTGGAGGTCGGAAGAGAGTAGTACTGATGATTGGAAATCTCCGTCTCCGTCTCCATCGCCAGTGATGTGTTTCGTTTGTAGATTAGATGAGGCTACTTTGCTTGGCCGTGGCTTGGACGAAAGAGAGTTTTCTCTCACTCACTGACGCCTCATGATTCAGCAAGGATGCTCTATTCCTACATATTTTTTTCCCCCCCGTCTTAAGTCGCTTATCATCGTTAGATCATATAAGAATTTAACATATAGAAATCTTAAGATATATTTAATAATTATAAGTAATTTGAGACAAAAAAAAAATAAAATTATTTAAGGATAGAAGATTCTTCAATCTTATGATTTTATAATTTTATATTGACTAAATTATATTGGCTATTAATGAAATTTAAATATATATATATATATAATAAGAAATATTTTAGAAAATAAACTTTATAATTTTTAATTTATTTCTCTTCCTCATAAAAAAAAATTAAAAAAATAACTTTTAAACGTATCCTCAAAATACTCCTAAATCTCATAATTGTAGTGTAACTAGTTAAAGCACACGTATTTTACGTGGTTTGTTTTTGTTCAACACGTGTTTGCACCAGGTAATATTACTGTATCAGGTTATGGTTATATATTTAGGAAACTTTTTGAGATAGTTTGAGATTAAAAAAATAAAAATATCATGCACACATTCAGCGTCAACTTTTCACTCTCGCATGCATGGCATTTGAAAATGAAATAAAAAAATATAAATTAAATACAACCAAAATTATGGAGTTATTTTTATTGCATTGTTACCCCTATGATTAATGCAACACATAGATTTGAAAGCCAAAAAAAAAAAAAAAAAAAATTCATACATCCTCCCACTGATGAGGTTAATGTGACAATCAAAAAATGATATAGATTGAGATGGAAGCGTCCATTTCTGCTTTCTAGCAGTAAATTTTTTTTTTTCTTAAACCTTTTTTCAGGAGAAAAAGTATATTATTTATTTCAGAAACAATGCACAAATAGACTGAAAGGAAGGAAAAAATAATTTTGCCTCCAAGTTAGTAGTGATAGAATTAGAGTGACCGCACCATAATTTGGTGGGTCTCTACACACAGGCCCGGCCCTGAGGGTAGGCCAAAGAGGCCTGCGCCTTGGGCCCCCAGATTTGGGCTGAAAATAGGACCCCAAAATATGATTCATTGGGCCTCCCTTTTTACGTTTGAATTTCCCCAATGTGAATTCATTTGTGGATATATCATGATGTGTTTCACGTTTTTGGGCCCATGTTCATTGGGGCTCAAATCTGATATGTTTTTTTTTTTTTTTGGAGAGAAATTACCCACAGGTCTCATGTGGAACATGTGGACACCATTTAATCCTGTAACTTTTTGAGTAGACCCAAAAGTCCTTCTTTCCTCTCTCTCTCTCTCTCTTTGTTTTTTGCCTCCCTCTTTACGTTTTCCTATCTCTCTTTTTTTCTGCATTTTTCTCTCATTGTCTTTGTCATGGACGACGACCGATGATCATATCTTTCTCTATTGATCGGAGTTCACCGATAACCACCAACCATCGAAATCAACTCGTGACTTCACTCTCACCGACGGCGAAGATGATATATTTTCGACGAAGAAGATGAGTGGATCTACTTAGATCTACATCAGATTTGGCTAGATCTAAACAAAAAATAGTTGCCAGAGTACAATCCTCTCTCTACATCCGCCTTTCTCCTTCGATCTCTTTTTTTTTTTTTTCTCTGCTATACACTTCTGTTTTTCTGTTCTAATGGAGAAAATTTTCAAATTCTGAACAAGTAGTTTTCGAGTTTTAGTTACAGGCGGTGAAAACTGTAAAATTTTGCAGTTTCAATTTTTTTTTTTGGTGTTGTAATGAATCATGGTTTAAAACTGTAAAATTTTACAGTTTCAAATTTTTTGGTGCTGAAATGAATCATAGTATAAAACTGTAAAATTTTACAGTTTCATAACACATTTTTCAGTTTGATTAATAAAGATAAATGCTTAATAGATTTTTGTTTTGAAACTGTAACATTTTACAGTTTCAAAACTTACTTTTCAGTTTGATCACTATTTAGAGATTACTTGCTTGAACCTTACAAAAATTGAAAAATAACATATCCTTTCCCCATTGTTGCTGTTTTTTGTCGTTTCATTTTTTTTTCCTTTTAGTTTATCAATATTTAGCACATTTTGCTATGTTTTTTTTGCTATAATTTATCTATTTATTCTTTTTTTTTCCCGGCAATATTCTAGACATTCCGGTGAGTCTCCAGTGATGTTCTTAACGTCCAGTGAATGTTCTGAACATTCCGGCGACTTCCATTAACGTTCTTAACACTCCGGTGAACTTCCGGCGAAACTCCGGCAACTTCCCAGCGATGTTGAACATTCCGACGAGTCTCCGGCGACCGTTTGATGGAAGTCCAACGATAGTAAGATGTGAACAGTGTCTGTAAATTTTTTTTAAAAAAAAGAGGATTTTTTTGTAACAATTAAAAATATATTGGACTAATTGGTGCAAGTGTTTTGTTTGAGGATTAGCTGGGTCTTGAACTTGGTACATGGGACTTATCAGTAAGTTCCCCATTTACATTATGATATATTAGATTTGAGGCCCAATGAACATCATGATATACCCACAGAATGAATTCATATGGGTCTTGCTTGCATATTTGACGAAACACATATACAACACCTAAGAAGAATGAAACACATACACAGCACCTGAGATTCTGAGAAGAATGAAACACATCTCTATCTCCTCCATATTTGACGAAATCGTGAGTCTTGCATTGGACTGATGAAGATGAAACCATGAGTCTTCAATCTTCTCCTCTCCTCCATATTTGATGGACGCTGAGCATTAACGATTTTGGGCATCAAAACCGTGAGTCTCTCTCTCTATATATATATATCACATTTAAATGGAGGAAGTTTTTGCCCTAATTTTTTCCCTAATTTGTTGCCCTAATTTTCCTCTTAATTTCTTACCCTATATAATTTGTTCTTTAAATTAAAAAATTACCTAATTTAGGTGCTTTAGTGAAAGTTTATAATTTTTGTTGTGCTCTAATTCTGAAAGTATATTGTTTGCAGAGATCAGTGATTGTGAATTTGTGTGAATTTGTGATTATATAGAGTAGTCATGCCTTCTAGGAAGTATATTTCTGGATATGAAAAAAGGAAAAAGAAGCAAAAATTAGAAAATTTTATTCAATCTCAATCGGGAGCACTGATAAATTTTTTGGTAGCAAGAAACAAATAGAAAGTTCATGTTTAGTTGATGAAGATTTGGTAATTGAAGAACTTAATCAATGTAATGAGAATGATAATGAAGATTTAGGTATTGAAGAGCCTATTGAATGTTTGAATGAAAATGACAATGAAGATTTGGTGAATGAGAAAGCCACTGAAAGTGAAGATTTTAATGTTGAATATGGACCTTTAAATATTAATGACCCAAGTAATTGGGACAAGATTGTTCAGAATTTCAGAGATATATTAGTTGAAAGAGGCCTTATAAGAAGTAATCTTGTCAATTTTCCTAGAGATGACAAGGATAGACATTTCTCCTCTACATATTACATTCGAAATTTATCAAATGAAGAGAAGCAAGATAGGAAATGGCTAGTATATTCAGATGCTTCAAACAAAGTATTTTGCTTTTGTTGTAAGTTGTTTAAGGAAGATGGGAACAAGACTGAATTCGCTACTAGTGGATTTAAAGATTGAAAGAATCTAGGTCACAGACTTAGAAGTCATGAAACTAGCAATGAGCACATGACTTGTATGAACAAATGGATTGAATTAGAAAAAAGATTGCAAAAGAATGAAACAATTGATAAAGGTGTTCAAGAACAAACCAATAGGGAGAGAGAATGTTAGTGAAGAGGTGACACAGACTGCTGAAGAATCTTTTAGAGTTAATTACTTTATGTATATAATTGATCAAGGTTTTTCTTCACTTAAGAGTAGGTTTGAACAATTTCAAGTATATGAGGAAAATTTTGGATTTTTGTTTGATTTGAAAAAGTTGAGTTCTACCAACAAGGAATGTTTGAAGACTTATTGTGTTAATCTTGAAGATTTTCTGAAACATGATGAACTTTCTGATATTGATGGGAGAGATCTATTTTCAGAGTTGAATGTCTTGAAAGAAGTATTACCGGAAGGAATCAAAAGGCCAATTGAAGTATTAAATTATTTGAAAACAATGGATGGTTGTTTCCCAAATGCATGGATTGTGTATAGAATTTTGTTAACTATACCTGTTACAGTGGCCTCAGGAGAAACAAGTTTTTCAAAGTTGAAGTTAATCAAATCTCACATTCGGTCAACTATGTCACAAGAAAGATTGAATGGGTTAGCTTTGTTATCCATTGAAAAGGATATGGTGGATAAATTCGATTATGCAAGCTTCATTAGTGATTTTGCAGCTAAAAATGTGAGAAGAGTAACGTTTATGTGATAGTTGGTTCAGTTGTAAACTGGATATTGCTAAACTATAAAGCAACAAAACCAGATTTTTAGTTTTTTGAGTGTTTGTAATGATTGCTTCCTATCTTAATATATGAAAGTAAATTTTTGTTTATAATTTTAATGATTATATGTGCAAATAAATTTTTATCCATCTATCCATCAACTTTTTTTTTTTTTTCAATGTAAGAAAGGCCCCTTTTCCAAAGGTCGCCTTGGGCCCCCTAAATCTCAGGGCCGGCCCTGTCTACACACTCAATCATATCCCATTAGATTAATGATAAACTCTCCCGCAAGGAAAGAGAGCAAATCTGGTAATGTAGAAGGATTTGAATTTGAACTATTGAGTCACAATAGTTCATAGAAGAGTTGTGTTTATTGGGTTTATGAAACAAATCCAGCAGTTGCATTGGTTCCAAAGGGCACCATTAAAGCCTATATA
Organism: Camellia lanceoleosa; assembly: GCA_025200525.1. Classification (NCBI taxonomy): domain Eukaryota; kingdom Viridiplantae; phylum Streptophyta; class Magnoliopsida; order Ericales; family Theaceae; genus Camellia; species Camellia lanceoleosa. The sequence continues at coordinate 208,437,794 of CM045763.1, forward strand.
TACATAGTTATACACATGGCACTTAAAAACACTTGAACACCAACTTTTATACTGTCATTTTCCATTTCTGGATTCTCGACTTTCTTGCATGATAAATACCCTCATGGGATTATTGATCGCCGGTATTTGTTTTTCTTTCAGTGTATCAGAGCCAGGTTATACTATTGCGCAAGAATGTCGAATCATAGTTGGTTAGACAAAGAATTTTCAAAATTTGCTTTGGAAAAAATTCAAAGCACCATTGACAAACAAGTACGTGGATTGGTTACTCATGATCAACGAATTGTAAACCCTTTAGCGCATCCGAAAGAATTGGTGATTGGTGGAAACGACGATCGTAGTTTTGATGAAATTGAGACCGAATACTATCGATGAAGGATTTTTTACAAATCATTTTTCGGACATCAATCTCATTCATCGTCGTTGCTATCTTATTCATCACAAAATTTCGGACATGATACTGTTTTTACCAATGAAAAACGACAAAAAACAGTCCGGAGGAATCTTGTTACAGTCTTTGGTCACCGACACCAAATATTGCCTGAGAAGAAGACACTGTTGCACCTGTTTTGGAAACTAGGGGTTCAGTTTCTAATCTAGTATCAAGACTAAAAAGAAAAAGCCCAATAATTATAAGAAAATCTGTGATCAAGACTCAGAATATTCAACTAAAGAAATTGGCCCAATTTAATAAAAGGAGTAGTCCAAGTACATTGCCCACAGATATGCAACCCACAGAGGCGCAGTTCACTTCTGCTGCGTCAGGCCCAAGTCATGCTGACCTACGCCTCAGCCCTGCTCTGCGTATCTCTTCGAGTCAGCCCAAACCGGTTCAAACCGGTTAGCCTAATTTTTTGAATCAACAAAACAATTTTTCTCGGGGTTTTCAGCCTGTTCTGGTTTATTTCAAGGTCGTTTTCAGTCGTTCAAAAGCCAAAATTTCCAGAAGGCTTTTCAAAATTATTCTGCTGACTTTTGTACTGAATTTCCTACAAATATCATTAGGCAAGGAGGCTATCCAAGAGTATTTCCTAAAGAAACACCGGAACAAGATGCATTTAATAGGCACAATTGTGTTCTTTGGGCTCGTACCTGGTTTCATAAAACTCACAGGAAAAGGATTGGGTTCACGATTCCTAATCGTTTTTGCTCTCAAATCTCTAACAATCATCATGTTAGAGGACCAAATCCCCTCAGGATTGAAAGAGTCATGGAATTGAGTCCGAGAGTTAATTAGCCATTGGGTTTTCATCACTATTCTTACCCAAGGCAAGGAGAACGAGTTGCACCACCGAATCGGCATTTTACTTGTCACAAAGGCGAACTTAAGAATTACAAGGCTCAAGCCTATTAAAAATTTTGTTGTACTTTATTTCACCATTATTTGTTTTACAATTATTTAATTGGTCCCACATTTGTATTTTATTTTTAGTGACACATGATTGTGCCTGACTTGATCTATGATGATGGGTTTGGGCTAATTTATTTAATACATAATTAAGTGGGTCTTGTGTGCAGTCTTACACAATGAAAGAAGTTCTACTCCAGTCTCATATATGTGTATCATCAGTGGGTTTGGTACCTTCACATAGTAAACAATTCATGTAGGCTTCACCTATTTTGTAGACTCACTTGCGAAGAAAACAAACTACATCTAATTTCAAGTGTTTCTAAAATATATTTGTACAACAGCAAATAAAAAGAGGAAAGTTCAACGAACACAATCATTTACATATACCTGTAACTTTGAAAAGAATCACGGCTGATAAGCTCACAATACACTGATGAGAATTTGATTTTTGTCCATTGCATATCTCATATGTGTTAGCTAAAGAAGATTTTATGCAGTTTTTAATAAGACATGAATGGTAGTAATTTCTAGCCTAGAAAGCTGACCAGGCCATGAAGTGCTCAACAGAGAAAGGCCGAACACTTGCTTTGACTCTGGCCTTAATTCTGTCATCTTATAGGTAATAGTTCTAGGTAGAGGTACTGTTTTTGTGGATGCCAATTAAGTAAATTGCATTGGGTCATTGTTTATTTATTGGTTTATTTCTACTTTTAAGTCAAGCTAATGGTCCAAATCATGAATAAAAGTTAGTGGGCCCAAATTCATGGGTTGGTTTTAGATCCAATTCATTATTAAAAAGCGAGAAAGATCTAATACAATTTTGGATTTATTTGGACCGGTGAGCCCAAGGTGAAATCCTTGTTTTGGATTTAAGAAAAGGCCCACAAGAGTTAGTATATTTGTGAAAGTTTTAAGAATGTGTTTTAAAATTAAGTTATGTTGTTAATTATAAACATCAAGATATTATTTTTGGTTTGTGATCTCTTGAAGTTTGAGAACATATAGAGTATATTTATTATATACTTGGTAAATTTTCTTAATGTTATTAAATTACAATTTCTAATTTATGTAACTTGTATTTGAATGGAAATTTCATATTGATTGGTCAAGTTATGATTCAAAACAAATACAAGCACAAATCATGAAACTTAAGATATAAGAAAGTGTTAGTTCTTCATATCTAAAGTATTGATTGTTTAAGTCTCACAATTTAATTTCTCAAAGTTATTGAGACTGTACGGGCTCTATGTCTTGAGATCATGTTGTTATATTTCCAACTCAAAGTCACATGTTCTAAGAACATGCAACGCAATATTTTATAGATTTCACCGAAAAGAAGAGTGAACACAAGGTCTACATAGGCAACAACTCTTACAGTGATGTTTTCGACATCAACAACTGTAAATTCTCTGTTAATAGATTTTTCATAGTACTCTATGATGTTTTTTATATACCCCACATCTGTAGAAAATTGATTTTTATCCCAGTTTTAGTACAATCAGTTGTGAGATAAATTTTAAGTTGTTTTTTTTTTCCTTGAAATTTTCGCTGGAATCGTACTAAACCTAATGTTCTCAATCTAAAAGTTTGGGGATGCAAAACACATGTACTTATTTCCAAACCTTTAAGAGATAAATTAGGAAGTAAAACTTGGGAATGCAAGTTTATTGGTTATGTCGACAATGAGAGTGGTTATCGTTTTTACCATCCCGAATGTGGATTAATAGAAAATAGAGATGCTATTTTTCTTGAATCCACTGATCTTGTTACTCATATTGAACAAATCGAATTGCTCTCCGAAGTATCTCAAGATTCTTCTCTTCCTTATTTGGCACCAGCACCACAAGTTCTCCTAGAACCACCTAATAGTGGGAGGACAAGACAACTACATGATGTTGTGTTACCTGCTTCGAATCTTGAGATAAGTGGGAGTAAGAGAGCAAGACATCCATCTACATTTTTGAAAGACCATTATGTTTTTCAAGTTGAAGAACTTAATAACTTAATAGATGATCCTCCTAGTTATAATGAAGTAATGAATAGTAGTGATGCTACACAATGGCTTGAGGCAATGAGTGAGGAACTGGACTCAATCAAGAAAAATGATGTTTGGGAATTAACTGATCTCCCAAATGAAAGAAAAGCCATTGGTTGCAAGTGGGTTCTTAGAAAGAAATTCAAAATAGATGGGAGTTTGGAGAAATACATCATAGTTTGTATGAGATTTAAAGTCCATGATATGCAACATGCTGACTAGATGATGTTGTCTACTTGATCAGCAAAAAGTCGCTGATAAGGTGTGTTTAGAAAAACCTTTAGGAATGGGCCTTAGAGGAAGTACTCAAGAATAATTTCGGCGCAGGTTGACACATGAGGAATGTATGCGGCTGAAGTCGTCAATGGTGATTAGGTATGGACTATAAACCCAGCACTGAAAATTGATGTAATTCACTTGAAACATAGTGAATTGAAGTTATCTGGAGTATGTTGTCAGTGGGAGAACAAATTTGTACTGGCGCGGTCAAATTGGTGCCAAAAACGTGCGCACATATGGCCAAGTCACAATCGGACGTCAATCTATGAGATAAAGTCATAGATGAAAGTTGGCATGAGGCAAAATTTTGGTACCAAGGTAAACATGCGCAACTCAAGTTTGTCACCTAATTATGATGTGATCAAGTGGGAGATGATAGAGTTAGAGTGACCACACCATAATTCGGTAGGTCTCTACACACTTAATCATATCCCATTAGATAAATGATAAACTTTCCTGCGAGGAAAGAGAGCAAATCTGGAAATGTAGAAGGACTTGAATTTGAATTGTTAAGTCACAATGGTTCATAGAAGAGTTGTGTCTATTGGGTTTATGAAACAAACCCAACAGTTGCATTGGTTCCAAAGGACACCATTAAAGCCTATATATACATGGTTATAAACATGGCACTTAAAAACACTCAAACACCAACTCTTATACCGTCGTTTTCAATTTTCGGATTCTAGACTTTCTTGTGTGATAAATACCCTCACGGGATTATCGATCATCGCCGGTATTTGTTTTTCTTTTAAGTAGTAGGTAATGCAAAGTCCAACAACTTGATTAATAATTTAAGGTTTACACTGTCATGAAAATTAGAAGGAAAAAAAAAACACAAAAAACACAGAGAAAATAATATCAATGTTTATAGCTACATGCATTGTGATCATGTAACTTAGATTTGTTCTTGACGCGTTTTATTTTGAAGGCATTGCAGATATGCCCCTATTTCCTATGGAAAGTTAGCCATTTTAGGTTTGCATTTCTAGCCTTGCTCTCCAATCTACAAATCCACAAAAAAAAAAAAAAAAAAAAAAAAAAAAAAAAAAAAAATTGAAATAGTTTTTGTGCAGTGTCTACATTGGCAAACCAAATGAATTTGGACACAAACATCTAAAAATGTGTAGATCTGCAATTTTAGAGTATAGATTTGGACTTTTTATGTCTGAAATAAGGGTTTTGAGAGTTTTCTTCTCTGATTTCAATAGACATTTTTAAATTTTCGACACCCACAATTCTCTTACCATTGAGGGTGTTATAGGTGTTGATTTCTGACCACACAACAAAACGGGGAACTTAGCAGGAGAACATCGGTAGAATAGATTAAGCCCGAACCACCTGTCATAGAAAGATAAAAATCCAGCGATGGTTTGTCCACTCGGGGGCACTCCAACATTCAGGTCAGTAATCAAATATTTCTCAAAGATAGCAAATTGTACTTAACTCACAAGAAAACACTTACTGCTCACAATATATCACACATACCTCAGACCCACGGGGGTGCCCTGCTTTTATAGCCAGCACTGACCTGATCCCTGTAGAAGCCTCACTTCAATGGACTCAGGCTCAATGCTCATCCTAGACTCTCAGCTAGATAGGGATAAACTCCCTAAGAGCTTTATCTTTATCCAGACTGAGATCCTCCCCTATTCTAGGACTCTTGTCCTTTATCCACTTATCTCGGATTTCGGTATCTCCTCAGATAACCTTGGCCTAGCCAAGGTCATCTCGGCGCATGACCAGGCCACGTGGCATCTCGGCTGACACTTCGGCGTCACCTTGGCCACGTGCTGTCGTTCACAAAATATGTCCCCACAACTGCCCCCTAGGTTCTATTTCCTTGTCAACCTGAGATGATGGAACCTACATCGTTTACCCATATAGTATGTCGGCTAAAAATTACATTCCTTCCCCTCGACTGAGATCATGACTCGTTGGTTTCAAGTTCCCAAGACTTAACTGTCCACTTTACCAAGGATCAAGAACCAAGAACCCTGTTCTTTAAGCATCTCAGTCAGGATTGCTACTGTAGTCGAGGTCTTCGCCTCATTACTTCAAGAATTTCAAGAGTTCTAACTGCGCATGAGTTGTCACGTACAGTTTCTCTAACCGTTTCCCCTACACGTCACGCCTTTATTGGCTCGTACCGGTCACACGTCATTAAGTCACATCAATTTATCTCACACCGCCTGACAGGCATGTTGTCCAATGCCTATTCATTTCATTTTGCCACATTTTCTGTTTTAAAAAAACTCTTTCCTCTTTCTTTCTTCGTCTCTTCACTTTTGCAAAAACAATTTCCCTCGTTTCGTAGATTTTCTTTTCCTAAACTTTTACTCTCGAACCACCATTCTCAAGATCTCAAGCTCTGCAACTATTTCGTCCATTATCGCCGACACTCGTTTCGTTATTTGATTCTGACCATCCAAGTACTTTGACTCCGGCGCACTCGTTTTCAGCTCCATTCGATAAGCCCTCAATATCACCCATTTTTATTCAGTTTTCCATTATATCTGTTGCTGTGAGTTTTGCCTTTATATTTGTAACTGTAATATGTTATTCATTCACTCCCTGATTCTTGCCTCGATTGCCATACTTAGTTACTTGCATATCTTGTTCTTGAATCTGCCTCAGTCTTACACTGTATCAATTTGTTTATTGCTCTTGATTATTGCACATTTGCACACACCCACTCAGTGTTCATGATTTTCCATGCTTTTGAATCATTTCTGTTTTACCATTGTGCCTGCTACATTGTTACTTTACTGTAGACGCGCTCGTGGGCTTCCATTTAACAGTTCGGACTCGATTTTGTGTCGGTTCTAAATCTGAACCAAAGAGTCCAAATCCGGCAAATCTTTTTGAAGAAAAACAGATTTTGAAAAGTAATGCCAAACATGGACTGCTTTGCCAGATTATAGAGTCGCCACCTAAATGTTTTTTAAATGGGAAATTTAGGAAACCCTGACTCGGTGCCAAAGGCCACGTGTCCGTCATCACCAAAGTTGCCTCGGCTCGGGAACTTGGGTATGATTGGGGAAGGTCACTTCGTGAGCACCCCCTTTCGCCCGGTCCGAAGACCGGCCTCTACTAACCGTGATATCCGTTTTTGAAAACATTACATGCTCTTGTTCCAATTATTAACCTAGAATTACTATGTTATGCGCGCAGCAAATAAGTATAGACTAAATTGCCTAATTTGGAAATAAACATTGCATATCCGTTCGTTTTGAAAACAGTTTGAAATTGCTACTCGCAAGTAGGCTAAAATACAGATTTCAACGAGTTATTCCAACTCAAGCAATCCAACCTCCACCCACAGGCATTCAAACAGTTTATCTCATGTAAGCACTTAGCCGCATGGCAAGCATACTGTCATGGCAACACTCACACGCATGTGGTATGCTAAAGCGTAAATACTTACATCGTACTCCGTGCCAAAACAAGAAATTAGTTAGCAAACATGCGTGACCTAGTTTATGTTAAGTGGCTAATGCATCGCATACAGGGATGTAATCTAGACAGGCTCGGCTACCCTAAGCATGGCACATGAAATGCAACAACTACCACGTACTCAATTTGGAATTGAAAGTACGATGCAGTTTGCATGATGTGCCGAGCCCGATGCATGTAAACAAATGCATGAATGCACGCATTCGTAGCATAAGGTATGCTAAAATAAACGTGCCCTAATCTACCATTGTAAGCAGGTAAATAAAAGGAAGAAAGAAATGGGGGTTGGAAAACATACACCCACTCACCCACACTTATTACAATTATGCCCTCACTCGGAGGGACCGAAAAAATAATACAAATTAATTAACTACGCAAGCTAATTAAATATTACAAATTCACTAAATTAATTAACAACTTAACTAGATTAATTAAAACAGTAAATGCCTCGGGAAGAGGGCCAGATGCATCACACCCGGAACTCGCTCGGAATCGTACTGCCATGCATGATTGCCTCTGTTTTCCCTGCTTTCCTCCTCTGAAGACTGCCAAGACTTCAGGAATACTTCCTTGGGCACTGGAGATCACCACCGGCTGAGGTAGAACACCACCGGCTGAAGGATGTGGCCACCGGTACTGAATTCATCCATCGGCTGCCAAGATGGCTGGCGGTCGGCACTAAGCGAAGATGCACAAAATGCTCGCAGAACTCGCAACTCACAAAGAAGAGAGGACACAACTTGCATGGCAATGTAATTCAAAGCATGTATGCACCAAACACACTCCTTATCATGTTTTTGACTCAAAGGAAGATGTGCCTCGGTTCTCGGACCACCAATCACGCATTTCGATGCATGATGGCCCAAAGAACCAAGTGTGCAACTTGGATTTCAAATGCATGCAATGCAAACAAACAAACAAGGGTGTTAAACCTCTATCACACTCACTTCAAGAGGCTTAGCATGCATGTCAATGCAATGAAGCCCTAAGCATGTTACCTAGGCATGCAACATGGTAATGCAATGCAAGGATGCTAGCATGAAAACACACATACAACACAAGCATGCAAACTAGTCAATGGGGTGGACTTAGACATGGATTAGGTAGCTCCAAATAGGCCTAAAACCAATGGCCAAGATGCTAAGTCACGAGGGCCAAACACACATGCACACATGCACAAGTTAAGGCACCAACACTTGAGCATAACAAACAACCCTTAAGCACACTTAAAGGGGTACAATAATGGACTACTAGCATGCATATAAAGCTCTGAAAATCATGCTATGAAATGATGCCAAATCATATTAAGCAAGATAAACAAATGCATGCAACATAGGTTCAACACTCGAGGCAAGTCATGGAAGCATTGAACTACACTTATGCAAAACAAATATGGCATACATTGAACAACCTAAAACAGAGTTTTAGCATGTTAAAACAAAGCCAAATGGCTACTTAGATGGCATCTAAGAGGCTTGAAATCAAAGGCATGCATTAAGGCCAAAACATGGAGCATACAACACATGCTTTTAAAGCATTAAAGAAGCAACCAAGGTAAGCATACAAGCACACCAAAGGGTCTGAAATGACATGCTAAATGGTTCCAAACCATTGAAAAGATGCAAACAAAGGCATGCTACACATTCATACTCTTAAGGCCAACAAGCCAAATACAAAGAGGCTATGAAATGCAAGTCATGGTCGACCAAAACAAGCATGGACAGACCTCATACATGGCAAAATAAACATACAAGCTTCATGAATCTAAGCCTAAAACATGCCAGAAATAAGGGCATACAACCTAGGCATGTTAAGGGACCAACAAGGCATTACAAAGCAACTATGCAAAGCATGCAAGGAGTGCTAAAACCAACTTAAAATCATGTTATATCATGGCAATATAAGCATGAAAAATAGTCCAAACATGCTCAACACACACTCAAGCATAGGCTTCCTCAAGAGGCCAAAACTTGCCCTTTTCAAGGACATCAAGGAGAGGGGGTGGCCCTCTCCTTCTTAAGACCCTAAGGCATCATCTTCACCACTGAAATCCCTCAAGATTTCAGTGGTGAAGAGATCCTAACACCAAAGTCTCGGATCCCTCACAAAATAGCATAAAATGAGGCCTTTTCAAGGCCTAAGGGTGGTCAAACCTACCCAAACCACCAAGCACTCTCAATAAACAATAAAGAGGCTTAAAAAACAGAACTTTTATGTGTTAAACACTAAGCACAAAAACAGTTCTAAGCTATGCAAAAATGGAATGCAAGAATGGGGAAAAAAGGGGTAGTTTCTTACCCTTGATGATCAACTCCAACAATGGTGACCTTGATGCCTCTTTAAGCTTCAAACCAGCCAAGAACACCAAGAACAAGCCCTTAGCACCTCAGCTCCAAGAGGAAGGTGAAACACTAGGTGTTGGTGAGCAATAGTAAGTCACAAACACCTAGTGTACAAAACAAGAGAGAAAGAGAGAGATAGGATAGATACACAAAACCTAACCTAAAACCAGAGCTTCTCCCTCTCCTAAAATGTCTAACTCTCCAATCTTCTCCTTCTTGAGCCAAGAGAAGAAGCCTCTCCTTATAGGCAACAAAGCTTACAAGTTAAGCCAAAACAAAGGCTCATCCCTCCATACACGTGTATGGAGGGGAAACAAGTGCAAGAAAGCTGTCTGAAAATATCTCCAAACACAGCTGTAAAGTGGTCGGCAGGGCAAAATGGTCATTTTGCCAAAAAGAGTGCCGACCGGCACAATACAGTGCCGATGGAAACATCAACCAGCCGGTGGCCTCTAGCCACTGCCGGTGGTGTGTGGGGGTGCCTCAGAAGGCATTCCCTGCCCCTCCAAGGCAAAGAACAAGTGTTTGGTGCAAAACCAAACACAAAACGGTCAAGTTCGGAGGTCCTGAGGCAAGGCGCGTAGCCGAGAACTCCGGGAACTCCAAACAAACACAAACATGGATAATCACCGAGTGTTCAAGCGGTGACGTCCAAGTCTTGAGGACGGTAAAAAATGGGGTGTCTACATTTACTAATTATTTTCCTTTTCTGTTTTGTGTTTCGAATCACCACACTTCATTGTATTGCTCAAATGTATGGCATTGTTCTGGCCATATCTGCGTTTATCTCTATATTTCTGCTTCATTTTGATTCTTGAATTTTGCTTGCCTTTGATGCTTCTTGATTCTGAACCATATTTCTTTTCTGGTCTTCTTGCTTGGTTTCTAGATTCTTTCCCTTGACTTTTGTTTCTGTAGATCTAGGTTTAGGATTTGGTCTAGAACTCATATTCTTAGGAAAATTGAAACAAATTTCCCTTAGATCTTCAAAACCCTTGCCCCAGAGCCTGTTTTAGGGTTTAGCCGAGGTTTTCAAACCCTGCTAGTGTTTTTTTCCTGAATTCCTTTGCAAAACACCTTTAGTCGAGATCATGGGTATGTTTAGGTGGAAGGTAGACACCCCGACCAAACTAGAGTACTTCCGACAAGAGTTCTTTATCCCAACCGACGTTCAAATCAGGTTGGCTAGGAAGGAGGATTCTATCATGCCTGATGGAAACTCTATGCCCTTTCCTGTAGTTACGTTTATAGAGTGTGGACTTCGATTTCCTCCAGACATCCTGTTTAGGGAAGTTCTTCACTTCTACAAAGTTAACCTTATGCAACTAGCCATCAATTCTTTTAGGATCATTAATGGCATCGTCGCGCTGGCACGTCGATAAAATACCAGAATTACCCTTTCTGATATCTAATATTGCTAAGTATGTGTAGCCTCAAAACAAACAACGGATACACATACTATCTCAAACCGAGATCTACAAAATACAAGTTGATAGCCGATATCCTAGACTCAAATAAGGGCGCGGAGAACGACTACCTGATTGTCTTGGGCAATTGGGAGTTTGCGCCACATGATGAGCTCCACATTTTCCCTTTGCGCCGAAGTATTTAGGAATGATAAGGGTAAGGACTTAGTCCCTCCAAAGTCCCTTCTCTGAATTACTTTAACATTCTTTCTGTTACTTTGTTATAATGTTCTCTCTTTATTTTTGTAGCCCTTCTTCAGCCCAAAAAGAACTTTCGCCAGTACTACATGCTAAGCAAAGACTTGGTTCGCCTTCTCAGTTTACCAATCGAGGTACGCAAGGCTCATCTTCTTCTCAACTACATCCCTACCTATCGTAGTCCGTTGCCCAACGTCCCCAAAAGAAGCCAAACTCCACTTTCTGCCGCAACTCCTTTAGCTACTTCATCTCCAAGGACAGATCAAGCCTCAACTTCTGATCCAACAGAGCAGCCATCAACCTTTGCCTCCCAGTTAATTCCTCCAGCCCAGCACCAGTGCCGACATCAAGCTTCTCTAAATGCTCCTGCTGGTAGAACTAGAAGTAAAAGACGCTGAGGTCTTGACTTCTTGGAGACCAACCCTTCCAACCCTCCTATTGCCTTGCCAACCATTCATTTTGGTCCCAGAGTTACCATTACCGCTACTGCCGACGAAATGGGTTGCACAAAAATTATTACTGACGACTTGCTAGCCGATATCCCTGGTGTGGTGTCGGTTCATTCTTCTTCTCCATCCCAATCCCAACAAAAGCCCAAGGCAAAGAGGGCAAAAAAGGCTAAGGCCAAAGCCGCAGCCGCAAAAATTGAGTCAGAAGATACAGTGCCAATTTCTAAATTGGCTGAAAAATATAAGAGCTCTGCTGCCACTAAGAAGAGGCCTGTTGAGGCCGAGACGTCTGATCAGCTGTAATCTAAGAAGCCGAGGTCCGGGGGGGCTTTTGAGCCCTCTGTTTTTCCCTGGACCCCGTCTGTCAAGGTCAGAGACCGATCTCTTCTAGCTAGGGACAGTGTGCTCGATAGTCTAGAAGTTGGTGTCGCCCTTTTCACCGCCATTCTCCTTTCGGCCAATATCAATCGGATAGCCGAGCTCTTTGAGTACGAAAACTATGCAATGATGATGCAGCACTGCGTTTTGGAAAGTCTCAGCACTTGTAACCTTTGGTCCAATTTCAACTATGGTTCCCATACTTAACGAATTTTCTTTCCATTTTTACAAGCTATCCAGCAGGATCACTTCCTCGCAGTCAAAACTGAGGAGTTTAAGAAGGAACTGACTAACAAGACAAAGAAGGCAACCAAGCTCTTGTCTTCACTAAACAAGGCCAAAGCCAGATCTTACAGCAAAAAAAAAAGTTAGTAGGCCCCCCAAAGCCCAAAGGAGTCGATTGATCGTGATTGAAAAAAAAAAAAGGGTCGCCAAGGCTGAGGTAAAAGAAGCTAAAGAGAAGTAGTCTCAAGCCCAGACTGAGCTCCAAACGGCACTTGCCACCAAAGCGGCCGAAATAAGGCGGCCGACGAGAAGGCGTACGCCGAAGTGGCGGTTGACGTTCGCGACGCATATAAGAAGCAAGTCAACGAGGCATGGAACAAGGGTTACACCCTTGGATGGATATCTAAGTTGAAGGAATTGGCCGTCCCCAACGACTCGCCTCTTTGTGATGCCAGCCGACTTGCTCTTCTATTCTCACCCACTCCAAGCCAATCCGAGGATGAGGCTGGGAGGAAAAAGAAGTTGAGGCTGACAAGGACACAGTCGCCGATGTTGTTCAAAAGATTGAAGCTGCTAGGGCCAAGTCCCCAACTCTGGATAAGCAAGTCCTAGACTTGACGAGGACGAGGTTCCCAAGACCACTTCTGAAGCCAAGGTTGAGACTGTCGAGAAGAGCCTTAATGAGACTCTTCTTGAGATTGACGCCGAGATCCAAGCTGAGAAGGCAGCCAAGAAGACTACTCAGTTGTCTGCCGAGGCTGAGACACCATCAATCATCGAGGCAGGGCAGTCTATAGAGAATCCCCAATGATCCTAGCATTCAAATTTTTTTCCTTTACTGGTGATTTTGAACTGTCACGAACAATGTAATCTTCTATTTTGTTTGAACTAATGTTGGTTTTCATTTAGTCGAGGTGCCTTCTTTTGTCTTTATAAACGAATAAGTTCTCTTTGAATGCATGCCTTCCTTTATTTCGAATGTTCTCTTCATATATGCTTACTATTTTCTTTCTATGCTTTGCACGTTTCAAGAATATTTTTGCATTTCTTCAAAGTACACCTTAACTATGTAATCACTTCGGGTTAGAGTACCTTGGATATAAACCTTGACTGTTTGTCTCGGCCAACAATTAGAATACCTCGGCTAACACTTAAAAGTATTTCGAAATATTTTTACAAGTGTTGTTTCTTAAACTTATTTAGTCAAGTATTGCTTCTATCAAGACTTCACCCTTCCAACCTTTCCAAGCTTGACAACTTGGTTGGTCATCTCGGGTAATATATCTCGGATACATTTTTCATTATTACCTTGGCTAATTTCAACTTGTAAATGGTTTTGAAATTTCAACAAGTGTCAAGCTCATTTTAACTTGTAAATTTCCTAAAAATTTCAACAAGTCCCAAGCTCTTAAGTTTATTTATCATTCCTGCTCCCTGCCCCCTAATGTGAACCTAAGTTCCACTTAAGTTCACATTATGCATTTATGGTCTTTCGTCGAAGTTAGATTTAAACAAAGACTAATCGAAATATTCAACCTTGGTTTCTCTGTTAATCTAACTAAAGCGAACTTAGTTCCATTCTGAGTTTAACTTTGCCGACATGGCAAGTCTAGGTTAATTCAACTTAGTTCAACTCTGCCATATAATAAGCCTAAGTTATTCGTCATGCTTCATTCAGAAACATCACCAACTTAGTTCAAATCTATTATATACAAGTATAATTCAACTTAGCCATATAATAAGTCTAAGTTATTCGTCATATTTCATTTGGAATCATCGTCATAGGACTGGTCAGTTCTATCACACAAATTTCAAATTCATAAAAATCAAAATTAGCATTTTATTATTACTTCGGCTAATAAAATTATGACATAAACTTCGAAAAACAAAAAACTAATGATAACAATATTTCAGATTGCAAGTGTTCTAGGGTATCGACAAATCTTTGTCATCAGTGTCTTTAAGCCGATATTCCCCACTGTCGGCAACCGAGATGATTCTATAAGGCCCCTCCAAGTTTGGGCCAAGCTTGCCCTCTCTAGGATCCTTCTTGTTATCGACAACTTTCCTTAGGACAAGGTCCCTAACTTTGAATTCTCTTGGGTTGGCCTTCTTGTTATAAGCCCTAACAAGCTGCTGCTGGTATATCCCCAATCGAATTGCTGCTCTCTTTCTTGTTTCTTCCAATAGATCCAAATCTCGGGCTAAGAATGCCTCATTGGTCCCATCTTCCACTCCCTGGGTTCTGATTCCAAGGATGCTAACTTCCAGTGAAATAACTGCTTCAGTGCCATAAGCCATGGCAAAAGGAGACTCCCCAGTTGATCTTCTCGGCGTAGTTCGATATGCCCAGAGCACATTGGGCAATTCTTCAACCTACTTCCCTTTTGTTATTTCTAGCCTCTTCTTGATCCCATCAAAGATAGTCTTATTAGATGCTTCTATCTGACCATTGCACTGGGGAAAACTTGGAGTGGAGTAGTAATTCTTGATTTTGCACTTTGTGCAGAAACTTTTAATTAGCTTACTATCAAATTGTATACCATTGTCTCCTATTATTGTCCTTGGGATCCTAAACCTGGTGATGATGTTCTTCCATATAAAGTTCTTCACATCAATTCTTGAATCTTCGCAAGGGGTTCAGCCTCTACCCACTTCGTGAAGTAGTCAGTTGCTAACAGTAGAAACTTCTTTTGCCCAGTTGTTTAGGGTAGTTACCCAACAAGATCCATGCCTCACTGGGCAAATGGCCAACGGCTAGACACTGGGTTCAAATCTGCTGCTAGTTGATGTATTAAAGGTGCAAACCTTTGACACTTCTCGTACCTCCTGACGTAGGCTTCAGCATCCTTCTGCATGTAGGGCTACCAGTATCCCTACGTGATGGCCCTATAAGCAAGTGATCTGCCCCCAGCATGGCTTCCATAAGCTCCTTCATGAATCTCATATAGAAAATCTTCAACCTAGGAGGGATGTACACATCTCAAAAGGGGTCCAATGAAGAATCTCCTGTAGAGATGGCCATCTATTACTAGGCTGAACCTGGCCAACTTTAATTTGGTCTTGTGTACTTCTTTTCTATCGTCTGGCAACTTGTCATCCTTGAGGAACATCACTATTGCATCCATCCAACTTGGATCCATCTCCACACACATTACCTCATATTCTGTTATTAAAGGTTCCACACTTGGTCCCATCAAGTAATCAATCATGATTGTCCTCGGCTCCCCCGACTTTATTAAGGCATCGGCGTCACTGTTGTCATCTCGGCGTGACTTGTTGTAGCCGGCAATCTTGGAACAAGGAAAGTAATCTAACAACCTCTTTAACATAGGCTATCATTCGTTCAACTCTGGCTGCATACTCGTATGTTGCCTGATTCATAATGAGTTGGGAGTCACAAAAGACTACCACCTCATCGGCCTCTATTGATGCTGCCAACTTCAATCCTGCAATTAGTGCCTCATACTATGCTTCATTGTTTGAGGCCTTTAATCCCAAACGAATAGGCTGCTCTATCATTCGTCTATTTGGCGATACCAATACTACTCTTGCACCCGCCCCTTGACGGTTTGAGCTTCCATCAACAAACAGGCAGAATGAATCGCCGATGTAAATATCGAGGGCTTTAGTTTCTCTTATTTCTTCTGTTTTGCTAGAGTGGGGTTCTTGGGCGCCATTGGGTTTCTTCCTGCTCCCCTAGGCATCCCAAGCCGTGGCTTACCGGAGTCTGACGCGGGATGGTACCAAGGGTAAACTCAACCACAAAGTCGGCCAGAACCTGGCCCTTAATTACTGTTCTAGGCCTAAACTTCAAGCCATGTTAGCCCAACACTACTGCCTATCTGGCTACCCTGCTTGTGAAATCTCCTTGCTGCAACAGGGACTTCAAACGATGCTCAGTTAGTACCACAATCTTGTGGGGTTGGAAGTAGTGATTCATTTTTTTTTGAAGCCATCACCAAGGCTAGTGTCAATTTTCCCAGGAATAAGTACCTGGTCTCTACACTTGCCAGGGTTTTACTCACATAGTATACTGTCCTTTGTTCTCCATTTTCTTCTCTGATTACCATTGCACTCACTACATGCTCTGAAACAGCCAAGTATAAGAACAACTCTTCTCCAGGTATTGGGTTTGACAAAACTGGAGTAGTTGTCAGGTATTTTTTCAAGTCGGCGAAGGCAACTTTGCACTCCTCTGTCTACAAAAAATCTGTGGCCTTCTTTAAATGGTTTACACTTATCAGAACTTCTGCTAATGAATTTGTTTAGGGCTACCGCCTTGCCAGTCAAAATTTGGACTTGCTTGGCTGACATCAGGCTCTTTAAACCAAGAATGGCCTTGATTTGATCTGGGCTTGCTTCAATGCCCCTTCTAGTGACCAAGTACCTTAGGAACTTACCAGATTCGACTCCAAATACATATTTCCAAGCATTTAGTCAGAGCCAATATGTTCTTAGGATATCAAAAACCGCTTTCAAGTCGGCCAGATGATTCCCACGTTCTTTGGTCTTCACGACTATGTCATCAATGTATACTTCTACTGTCTTGCCAATTAGATGTCTAAACATCTTGGTCACCAATCTCTGGTAGATTGCTCTTGCATTTTTCAACCAGAAAGGAATCACTCTGTAGTAGTATAACCCTTTTGGGATGATAAATGCAGTCTTCTTCTCATTAGGGGGATATATTGCTATCTGGTGGTATCCCTTGTAAGCATCCAGGAAGCTCATCCTTCCATGCCCTAAAGTAGCATCCACCAGCTGATCAATTTTAGATAGAGGGAAGCTGTCTTTAGGACAATCCTTATTCAGACTAGTGAAGTCCACGCAGATCCTCCACTTCTCATTCTTCTTTTTCACAGCTATTGTGTTGGACAGCCAAGTTGCGTAGTTCACCTCCTGAATAGGCTTGGCTTCTAACAGCTTGTCTACTTCCTTCTCTACTGCTTTCATATGAATCAACGTCGGCCTCCTTGCCCGCTGAATGACAAGTTTAGCCGACCTGTCTACATTGAGCATGTGGCATGTGACCTTGGGGTCAATGACTGACATCTCATATGGTGTCTAGGTAAATACTTCCTTGTTGGCCCGTAAGAAAGCCTCCAACTCCCTTTTCTCATCCTCAGCCAAGCCTAAGCCAAGAAGAAAGAAGCGCTTTTCATCCCCTTCCTAGACCAGAATTTTCTTCAATGTTTCTTCGCTCTTCTCGGCCAGTTCTTTGCCGACATCATCTAGAATTTCCATGTCCTCATCCTCAATTTCCAATTTTTCTGTCTCTCGCACATTGCAGTCGGATTTCATTGCTGCCATGGAGCAATTCTTTGCCTGCACTTGATCCCTTCTGACTTCTTCAATTCCCTATTCGATTGGAAATCGCAACAGCTGGTACAGTGTTGAGGGAACAGCCTTCATTGCGTGCAACCATAGCCTTCCTAAGATAACATTATAAGGGAAAGGGGTGTCAATTATTGTAAACTTTGTGTTTACCTTTCTGGTGCTTGCCTACACCTCCAAATTTATTGCTCCTAGGGCCATGTCGGCGTTCTATTGAACCCCGACCATTGTACTATTAGACTGCTCCAAATCATCTCGGTGAAGGCCAAGCTCCTTGTAATATTTGACATACATAATGTCATAAGAGCTGCCTTGGTCGATCAGAATGCGCCTTACCTGGTATTCTCCAACTTTGAGGGTCACTACTAGAGCATCGTTGTGTGGATGCTACACCATGTCTAAGTCTGCCTTAGTAAAGGACACCATCGGTCCCTGGTACTCGTTTGTCCTTAGGTCTCTTTTGTTGGACCTGATACACATGTTGTAAGTGTCTCACCTTTTGGGTATCTCCTTTCATATCATTTTCATTAACCTTCGAGTGAATCACCCGAGATTCTGCTTGTTGTATTTGTGGTGGTGGTGGTGCCGAGGGAACCCTTGCATACTCTTCCCTCATTCTGGCCTCATCTATTAGGTCTCTCAAGTGACATTGTTTGACCAGGTCTTCCGAGTGCTTCTTTAGGGCTCTGCACCTCTGAGTCAGGTGCCCATCATCATTGTGGTAGGCATAGTGCTTCCCAAGGCTCATTCTCATGAACTCACCAGGGACCTTCTCCGGTGCTCTATAATATGGCTGGTTCCTGATCCTTTCTAGAACTTTGTAAAGTGGGATCCAAAACATAGTGGTAACTGCTTGTGCAGCCCTCGGCCCTGTTTTTTGCCTATTAAAACCAATATTACCTTGACATCGCTTTGGTGAGTCGTTCCTCTTCTCCTATTTTGGTGCCTTTGTTCTCAACGTGTCCTTTTCTACTCTGGCATATTTCTCGATCTATGCCATGAGCTCCTCCATACTCTTTGGTAGAGTTTTTGTTAGCGACTTTCGAACTGAGCATTCATTTTCCAGGCCGTTCTTAAAAGATACGACCGTCAATTCCTGGTTGCATCCCAGTATTTGGTTGAACACCTCATAATACCTTTTGGCATAAGCCCTAAAACCTTCACCCTCGCTAATTTTTAGAGCCATCAGGGAGTCTGCCCTTAGTGACCGCAACTTGTTTGTAACAAACCTGGTCATAAACATTTCGGCCAAGCCTTTCCAACTCTTCATAGTTCATTTCAGTAACTTGTGAAACCAATCCGATGTAATTTTCCCAAAGAATAAGGGGAACACCTTGCACAGTAACGGTTCGTTCCCGATATATAAAGCTATTGAATTTAGATATAAGCCGATATGAAAGTTCATATCGAACTTACCATCATAAATCTAGAACCTCGGCATGTGGAACCTTTTTGGGGCCATAAACTTTTCCAACTTTACGGAGAACAGTGTTCTCGGCTTGATGGGGGATGTGACCTCGGCATTCTGCCATTTCCTCTGGAGGTAGTCCCTCAAATCCTCCTTAGTCCGACCAGGAGCTCAACTGTCAACAAATTTCAGTCTTTTTGGTGCGCTACTCCTAGTGTTGTTAGGTGTCAAAACACAGGCCCTTCCCTTGGATATTTCGAGGCTCTTTGACATACATCTCCCTGGTACGAGGTGTCCTCTGCTAGTCACTTTTGACCGACTCTCCTCACTCGACATCTCGTGAAGGCCGATGTAAGGGCTCCTTTTCCCTACCATGCTGTGGGACTGCTGGGATTGTTTTTTGCCTCCTTTTCTAGACGTTAGTCTTAGCCCCTGGCATCGGCGTGTCTTGCAACGGAAACGATAGTTGTATGACGTTGTTTTGCATCATGAAATTGACAACCGATTATAGATTTGCCAACTTGTTGACCATTCCCTTCATCTCGCCGTCCTTCCTCAAGCATCTATCTTTCCTGGGGGTCGCTTTCGTTGTAATACTCATCTCCGCCTAATTTCTTCGGGGCATCTCCCTTATTATCGACGTCCTTATCCCTGGGATTCTGATCTCGTGCTCCTTTATTATGATTTTCTTCCTCAACGTTAGGATTGACATGTTTACCACTCCCACATGGGATGTCATTACCGATCTTTTCTTTCTACCCGTCGTTGGCCATTTATTCTCCTTACGTTCCCACAGACAGTGCCAAATTGTGGGTGTTGATTTCTGACCACACAACCAAGCGGGGAACTCAGCTGGAGAGCACCGGCAGAATAGATTAAGCTCGAACAACCCATCACAGAAAGATAAGAATCCGGCGGTGGTTCGTCCACCCGGGGGCATTCCGACGCTCAAGTCAGTAATCAAATATCTTTTAAAGATAGAAAATTGTACTTAACTCACAAGAAAACACTTACTACTCACAGTATATCACATATACTTCAAACCCACGGAGGTGCCCTACTTTTATAGCTAGCACTGACCTAATCCCTATAGAAGCCTCACTTCAGTGGACTTAGGCTCAATGCTCATCCTAGACTCTCAGCTAGATAGAGATAAACTCCCTAAGAGTTTTATCTTTATCCAGACTGAGATCCTCCTCTATTCTAGGACTCTTGTCCCTTATCCGCTCATTTCGGATTCTGGTATCTCCGCAAATAACCTCAGCCTAGCCAAGATCATCTTAGTACATGATCAGGCCACGTGGCATCTCGGCTGACACTTCGGCGTTACCTTGACCACGTGTTGTCATTCACAAAATATGTCCCCACAGGTGTACTTCCTTCTCAACTCTAACTTCTGTCAGTGTCCAAAGTCCGACAACGGCAGTGGTGGAGTTGAGCAGTGGCAATAGGGACGATGTCAACTAGAACGGCGGGTTTTCAAGCAGATCTTGCTTGGTTTGATGCAAATCTTGCTTTTCAGACTACATCTTTGAGAAGATCGGTAGTTTTCTCTAGATCGTAACTGATTTTTTGGAAGATTTGTCTTTTATTTTTTGTTTTTTTTTGTTTTTTTTTTCATTTTGTTGTTTGGTTGGAATGACCCTTTAGGATTTTGTTTATGTATGTTGTAATTTATTAATATAAATATTTACCATGTTCTCAAAAAAAAAACAAAAAAAAAAAAAGGTGCATACTCAATGAGTGTGTCATTAAATCAACCAATTGAATATAGATGGGGATTTAGTTTTTTTTCCACTGATTGTTAAAAAATAAATTAGATGGAGGGAAAAAAACCAAAAAAGTTAATTAAAATTAAAATTTGAAAATCAGAATATGAGATGACTATATACAGAAATTTGGAAATAAAAAAGTGACAATGTTTGCACCAAATTGAGTTGTACTCTTTATATAATAATATAATGTAGATTACTGTATAGATGTATATACCAATAACCAATCTAGTTTCTTAATGTAATGTAATGAAATGGATAGGTCAACTCGAAAGTTAGCAACTTTATCAGCATATAGACTTTGCACTATCTAATAGATGAAATTAATACATAAATAACATTATACAAATAGAATTTGTATATAAAAAATTATACAAAATGACCTGTCTTATGTAAATTGATTCATTGGAAATCAAAATGATAATAATTTTAGTTTATAATTACAAAAATGTCATTGTTACATTATTCATATCTTAAATTTTATATGAAAATTATATTTGCATATCATTGTCTATAATTTCATACTTTTAACATTCTCAATTGAATTCTTCCTAACATAATATGAAATTTGAGAAAAACAATCTAATTGTAAACATTCTTCAACACCAAATCAAATGAAAAAAATACCTTTCAGTCAAAGTTTAAAATGAGCAAGAATTTCATCACTTCGCCTAACTCCAATCTATACAATAGCATAACCACTTCCAAGCATATCAAAAATTAAGTTATGATAATGAATTCATAAAATTGAGGTGAAAGATAATCCAAACATATTGAGTCCTTGGGATTGAAATTGAGAGTTAGGGTTTAAAAGAAGTTAAACAATTACTCAATTAGTCGGGAAAGAGTTTACCAGAAAGAGCCCTCAAATTGTTGTGGAAATAGTTGTTTAATTCCTTAAAATTAATTATAACAAAAGTAAAATATATAAAATGAAGAAAAATATAAAATCTTAAACAATGTAATCAAACAAAATATCAAAACAAAATACAAAAGAAGAAGGTTCACAACAATGTGTAATTGTGATAAACACATTAGAGACACTATTCTAAAGTCATTATTTGACCTCTCTGCCCAAATTTTGACGATAGCAAATGACTCCAAGATATATAACCTAAAACTCACAAGAATATGATTCATGAACCGTTGCACTATCGGTGACCAGAAATGTAATATATAGAACATAGTAGAGAAGGGAAAAGAGATATCAGAATACATTATGTGTATAGTAAAAAGAATCCTATATTTATAGTCTACTTGGTACCTATTTAGAATAGACATAACAATTCATATTCAAAACAAATACTGATTAGATATTGAAATAAATATAGTATAGTAAACATAAATAAAATTACGAATTATGAAACTTCTGAAAATAAATAAATAAATAAAATTTCCAACACAAATATCTTCAAATGATACCTTTAATTATTATTTTAGACTCCTTTTCCTTTTTGACTGGTGGATCTACAAACTCCGGAAAGAAGATTTAAAATTTACTCATAATATAACATCTAAGGTTCAGATGTATTCATAGAATGAACCCACAACAAGAAGATTAAATCTACAATATCAAATTAAAATTCTAAGTTCATTTTATATGTATATATAGTTAACACTCTTGCTTTCTTTCCATATTGATATTTCAGCCACTATAAATTGAGAAGCCGTCGAAAGGAATGAACCGTTATGAGACCTCTCAGACCAAATAGAGATGACGTTTGGACCAAGTAGTTGTCTTTAATATATTAATGTAAATTGCATAATTTATTAAGGGTATGTGTGTGAATAAAAAGTTTAGAAAACACTTGGAAGGGAAATTCTATTTCCACACACTCTTTTATCTCTGTGTACATAATTTCTCAATGCACACATTTATGAAATTGGTTTTATGTTTTTGTTCTCAATCAACACCTCACATGTTCCAATTATATCCTAAACTAACATCTTTGTACACACACCACTTAAACTATTTGTTCCACAGATAATTAATGGTGTAGACTCATTTTTTATTCCACCCACATTAAAAACACAGTAACATCTTTCATAAGAAATCGCTCAGCAAATCACTCCATAAATCTTCAGATTATACAACAAACTACCTCCATTGATTTCTAGTTACATCATCAAACTAATTCCTTCAATCAACAATCTAGTCAACATCGAAAAAGTCATTAATTGGCTTCGATTTATATTAATATAGATCTTGAAACAACATCATTTTGTATCAAACTCCATTGAAGACATACACCTCCATATATCTCTTATTTTGCATAAACTCTCATTTTTTTCTAGAAGCAATTCGATTTTGCTTATTCGGTATTGGTTATCCGAATGAAAAAGGTTTATTCGATTTTTAACTTTCGAAACATGTAAAAAACTTCGGAACTTGGTTTCCGAAATAAATTCTTAAATTAGAAAGTTGAGTTCCAAATTTGGTTTAAATCCAAATTCGGAACTTGATTTTTGAATATAATTAATCATTTCGGCAGTTGATATCCGAAAAAAACATGTTTCAGCACTGGTTAACCGAATTAAAATCGTGAAAAAAAAAAATCTGCACAAAAAAACTTACATTTTCATAGCTACTTTTATTGCAACCAGGCATATTGTTATTTGAATTTGAATTTTCATTGATTTGCAACTCTTCCATCACAAAAATCAAGAATTATGGTAATTTTAATGACAAAACGATATAATCAATGGAGTATAAACTTAGAGAGTAAAGCAGTATGAGAGTATTGTTTTACAAGCAATAGATGATTACAAAGTGTATAGCAATGAAAAAGTGAAACAACAGTCAATAGAATAAGTGAAACAACAATGGAGGAAGTGAGGAGGAAGTGAGAAATAATGGAGAAACTAGGGTTTAGTTTTTTTTTACTTAAAATATGTGCATTGAGATTTCTTTTATTTTTAAATGATGTGTACAAAAAAAAAAAAAAAAAAAAAAAAAAAACTTTGATTTAATGTTAATGGTGTGTTTTGATGTTCATTGTGGCCATTTTACTTCAAGGTAAAATTGTCATTAAAATAGTATTTCATTAAGTGTGTACACAGAGATAAATAGGTGTGTGGAAATAGAATTGTCCCACTTGGAAGCCTTCTTACTTTTAAATAGTAATAATAATAATTATTATAATTATACTAATTTCCCTTTTAGTAAGGTTAAAACTTCTTTTGAAAAGTAGCTTATAAGTCAGTTTATTGACTTTTTGACTTATTTGGGTCACATCACCTCTATACTTTTTGTATATCTTTTCATAATAAAAAAAATATATAATTTATTTTGAACTTCCCAAAATAACCCTAAATTAATCAAAACTAGTGTAAATGCTATGAAAAAAGAAAGATAAATAAGAAAAAAAAATATACCTTACAATGTAAAAAATATGATAGTTTCATTTTCCTATTCATTTGGCTAGCAAATCATCTTATATATAACTAAAGTTAAAGTTTTTTTTGAAAAAATATGAGAGAATGCCATATTTCACTTTAAAGCGATTCAATTTATGCTATAGAGCCATCTTTGTTTCTTTCTCGCTCTCTTTTTATTTTCGCTGTTATACATCCTATTATCTCCTCTCTCTCCATTTGTCTCTCTCTCTCTCTCTCTCTCTCTCTCTCTCTTTCTCTCTATTTTCACCACCATGCATCCCATCATCTCCTCTCTCTTCATTTGTTTCTTTGAATTGTTTTTTAAGGCCATTCTCTCCTTTTCTTTTTTTTTTCTTTTTCTTTTTTCAAATGAGAAACACTCCCCCTCTGTTTGAATTCCTTTGTCATATCATATATAGAATATATTCTTTTGATTTAATCCTTATTTTTGTTATTTGAGATTGGGGCATATATATGTGTTTATCTTCTTTTTACTTTTTTTTTTCTTTCTTAATATTTATTTTGCTAAAGACTTTGATCAATTGATGGGTTTGAGTTTGTATGCTTTTGCTAAAGACTATATGAATATATTTTTGATTTATTCTTGATTTTTATTATATGTGATTGGGCTATATATGTGTGTTGTGTTGAAGGATTCAATAGATTTGAGTTTGTAAATTGTGATGGGTTTATGTTTTTACAAATATGGCGATGTTATTTCAAATCCTTTGTAATGACCTACGAGACTATAGACATGTGCATCATATACACATATTTACACAGATATGTGAAATTTATGCACTTTGAGATTTTACATATTAATTAAAGGAGATTTTATTCGAGTCATTGAAACTTCTTTCTTCTTTTTTTTTCCCATTTCTACAAAGGTACATTTTGAAAATTAATAATAATTCATTAAAGTAATTTTACCTATCAAAAAAATTCCAAACTCAGAAAACTAGTTATAGATGAAAAAGAAGCTAAGTGCTATATAAATTAAAACATCAAAAGAGCTCAACGTAATTATCTCAAAATTATGAAATTTACTGTATTTTTTCTGAACCTTGGAAAATGTTAGTGTAATTTACCCTTCTATATCTGCTATCTACTACTACTATTATAAAAGCATGAAAAATTGTTACGTTTTCTACTTTTTCATATTCTGAAAATACCCTGTCAAACTTATTAAATATTAGCAAAATCACAAACAATCACAGATATCTTTCGAAATTCAAACACCTTGAAACATCAAACATCTTAAAACAACCAAATACTTTGAAACATCACAATCTACTATCAAACATCTTGAATGATTCGGAAAACAAATAATTTTAATTTTCTGAAAAACCACAGACATCTTTCAAAATTCAAACACCTTCAATAATCAAACATCTTAAAACAACGAAACATCTTGAAACATCATAATCTACTATCAAACACCTTGGATGATTCGGAAAATTAAAAAAAATTAATTTTTTGAAAAGTAAATCAAGAAAACTGAAACCAAACAAGGTGATTGGTACTTTGTGAAGTTGTCAAGTTCTCTATTTTAGACTCATGACTCATGTCCAATTATATTATTTGTATTATAATATGCATCATCATACATAATAATATCGTCAACTGATTGAAAAGGGTCTTACATCACTCAAAGGTATTACCTAAACAATACAAATCCATAATCAATTTGAGTGGGTGATTTTGTTAAAACTACTAATAGTAGGTTGAGTACCCTCCATTCGCTTCTTTTTTTCTTTTCTTTTCTTTTTCTTTTTGAGCTGATTCATTATTTTGAATTATCATAACATCTTAATTCTTTGTTACCTACTCTGTTTCGAATTTCAGAACCAAACAGTCGATCGCATTGTCTCACAATTAACTCTATTTGACAACCCAGTGGTTGTACAAACAGATAAAACCATAATAGCCCACTCTAATTCATAAACAAACCGCTCACTCATCAATTTAGGCTTTATACAAGTAGCAAGCTTTTTGTTTTTTTTTTTTTTATTTTCTTCATTCATATATGTATAAGGAAAAGCAAACGACTATTGAGTATATTTTTATAAGTTCAAGCTTCTTTGGGTTTTCCAATTTGAGCATGTTGTTGGGTCTCTATGGGCTCAATACAGAGCTCACATCGATAATCTAAATCGTTCAATTCGTCAGACTCATCGAGTACTTTATCCCTGTAAAAAATCACATTAATCAGATATCGATAACCACTTGATCATATCACATTTGTATTAACAATTTATTTTTAAAATCATCCACAAATGTGATCTGATCAAGTGGTTATTGATATTCGATCAACGTAATTTTTTATAAGAATAAAGTACTCAACGAGAACTACACATTGACAGTTCAGATTATCAATGTGGGTTTTATGGTGGGCCCACAGAGTTTCATGACCCGAACCCGCCCCTACAGGTTAAGATCATAACCAGCTAGTAATCATGAGATTACCTATGGCCTCAGACAGAAATCCATTAAAATTAATAATATGGGGCTAGATACGGAAGCAGAGCTTTAAATTTTGTCCAATGAACTGTGCATACATGGCATAACAAAAACTTTTTTCATGTATGTAATAACTCACACAAAACAATCATTTCAGATATATATATATATATATATGTATACATACATCCAGGATCATTTAAAAACAATCTTAACAAAAACCAAGGTTATATACAAACTTGGTCACACATGACCACAAAAAGGAAAAGCAAAAATAAAGCCTCTTGCATGAGGCGACCTTGGTTAACTCCACATAAGCTTGGTTCTCTCACAAGATCACTAGGACTAGGGCAGAGGCTAGACATCCCGTTGTTCACCTACATACATATAGATAAAGAGTGAGCTAACGTCAAGTGAATAATATCAGAGTAAAGAGGTTATATGAATAAGACTCTTAAATATATAAATCATACTCATGAGTAACACATATTGATCATTATCAAAACAAAACAACCTCAATTCCATTCCTTATGCTCAAGGCATATCAAAGGGATAAAACGACCTTAGGTCCAAACATTTTTCATAACTGATCATAACACATGTACTAAACGATCTCGGGTCTAACATTTCTATATTCTTGTTCATGCGCATATTCAAATTCAAGATCATATTCATATTTAATGGATCCATATACAAATGACCATCCAGTCCTTCACATTACATGTACAAAACGACCTTAGGTCTATCATTTCTAAATTCATATCCATGTGCGCGTTTATCATCATGATCATGGTTACATTTGTATTCACATTCAAAACGACATTTATTCTAATCAATTCCTTGTTCAAAATGACCTTTGGTCCATAGTCATGATCATGGTCACATGCACATTCGTATTCAAAATGACCTTTGGTCCAATCAATTCCTTATTCAAATGACCTTTGGTTCGTAGTCATGATCATGTTCACATTCATGTTCATATTCAAAATGACCTTTGGTCCAATCAATTCTTTATTCAAAATGACCTTTGGCCCATTTAACAATCATATAAAACGACCTTCGGTCCAATTCATATGTAAGATGACCTTAGGTTTATCTTGTAAAACATTCTAAACGACCTTAGGCCCATTCTGTGTCCTTATCAAATATACAAAACGGCCTTAGGCCCATTTCATATTCACAAGCCTTTTTCGAATCAGACAGGTAGAATACTCATTCATAATACAAATTCATGATTTTGGAAAACTTACCACATAGATAGTATTTAGAAAATAACATACATGAAAATATTTTTACTAAGATATTACTCACAGTGTTTAATTGGCTGATTTGTCCTCAGAGTTGACCTTACACAATTCATAACATATACAAAAATTGGATCACAATACAATTCAATCTGTTCTCAAATTCTTTTATCTTTTTTAGGCTTCTTTCTAACTCTTTAGTTCATTTAATATTTTCAATGTGTGTCTAAGAATGCTCAGAAATGCAAAAGAACAGAAATCGAAACATAATACAACTTGTCAAAGTTTTCTGAAATAGGGTACTTCACTCGAGCGCAACATTGGTCGCTCAAAAAAACCCCTTGGTCTGCAAAAGTACTGGATACTCTCATGTTACACTCAAGCCAACTTCTTGGTCACTCGAACCAAGACAAAAAATAAAGGGTGGTGGCTCGAGCGATCTTTTGGTTGCTCAAGCCAACCTCCAATGTCTGCAAAAGTACTAGGAGCTCAAAACGTAAGCTCTAGCGACAATTACATTGCTTGAGCAAACTGCTCGAATTTTGGAATTTCCAGAATTCTGTTTGAGCTTCAAAACACAACTCCAAGGCGCCAAATTCAAACATGACATACTCTTGACTTCATATACTCATTTATAAACATAATTATTAGCTCAGTTTACAAAATCAAAGCCCAAACTTGGGGAATTCACCATACATATCCCAATTTAATTCAAATTCATTTCCATGACTTCAAACACATACAATTGAGTTCCTTAACTTTGTGAATTATGCATGCATGTGAAAGATAGCTTCTAATTTCATTTCAAATGACATGAATGTTGCTCAAACATTACAAAATCATGCATGCATGTATGATGTAGCATCATATTCTTCATCCTAAGCTCAATTTATGCAACTCATTTCATAATCTTCTTGAATTCATATAGTTATGAACTTAAACTCACAAATTATGTTTCAAAAACTCACCTAGAGGCTTCAATTCTTCCAATTCTAGTTAGAACTTGAGTTAGTCTTCACAATCTTTCAATTTCTTGAGCAAATCTTCAAGGATGAGCTTCCTCTCTCTATAAATAACTTAACCTCAACCAAATTGTTGAAGAAGAGCTCAAATATATGAGTTTAAGCACTATCTCATCCTATTTATATAAGGTAATTAGCTTAGGCTAATTAAACTTGATTAAGACTAATCAATCCTTCATAAATTAATCAACTTAATCTAATTATTTTGATCTGAATCAATTTTTAATCAAATTTTACTGTAGACTCTAAAAATTATGCTAATCACAATGGTACAGTCAATTTTGATTTATGTCGTCTCTACGGCCTTCAATTTCAAATTATAATAGACTGTAGGACAAATATCTTTACAATGGACATATATGAATTCAAAAGTGCATATAATCACATGCTTAGCATCCAAAATCATATTAAGCACATAATCACAAATATAATTAAAGATTAACAGCATAACACAGAACATGGTTATCAAACAGAGCCCAACAACATGCTCCAGTCTGATCGAACTGAAGAGAAGTTATTCTCCATGTTATACTCGTTTTGTGCACATCTAACCCAGATCACACTCAAAATGAATTTTAACTGCCCAAGACATTTTTGTTATATGTTTTATATTCTATTTTTCGCACTCAATATTATCAAAAAAAAATCATAAATTTACCAAGTATCTAGAAAGTTTTTTTAAAAAAAAAATTAAGATTAACTTCTCTTCTAAAGAATTAGAGACCTATAAATGTCACGACCCAAACCCGGCCCTATGGGTTTAGCATCAGAATCGCCAAGAATCCGAGATTAAGGCCCGCTAACATGATATACAATAAAATAGAGTTCAGGGCCTGGCGGAAGCCAATACAGTAAATAAATAATGTCCATTGAGCTGTGACAGTCTGTATGCCAAAAAGATTTTTCATGCATTCACACATTCAAAACAGTACAGTTTATACAAATATTTACAGTCAGTCGGTACAAGGACCTAATCCCTTGATAGCAGTACGGTAAAGTGGATAACAGTCTATACAGAAAACCAAAACAGTATGGAGGCAAGCGGGGGAAAATAAAACACCCCAAAGCCATAACATAGCGACTCGAAACCTCGCAGTGAGGCACAAAGGCTGGCTTGATAAAACTAGAGTCTAACCCACGCTCTTAGCTCCGATCTGGTGGCTGAGCACCTACATATATATATAAACAGTGAGCTAAAGCCTAGTGAATAACATAATGCGTAAAGAGGTTAAGAATGAAATGCCCTTACAGTAATGAAAACAGTTCATTAAACAGTATTTTGATCTTTCGATCGTAATGCTTATTCATCATATGTGGTACATCCATTAGCATAGCAAGAAATGAGAGGTCTTAAAGACCAACAAAGAATGATGGCCATCATTGATGCGATAATGGTTCCACGAGGAACCGATAGAGATCTCAGAATAAAGATAAGAGGGTGCTAAGGATGCCACAGTACAGTTCAGAAATAAAGGACATACATTCATTCAGTAAATAATACCAGTTCAGTAAACAGTTCAGTATTCAGAAGATAATCATTTGAACATATCTTTACATAATTGTTACTCACAGAGTTCGGGCTACAATATGCTAGAGCGTGTCCCCCCAGTCGCCAACCCTACACAGTTCACAGGTTGAACACACACTAAGCTACACAGTTGGGAAATACCGTAATTTAATCCCTAATTTGCCTCGGTGTGTTCTACATCAATATCCTTATTATGATGCCTTAAACTAGGCCTAAGAATGCCTAGAATGGGATGAGGATGCAAAAATACACTTAGAAAACATTTTGCAAAATTGCTGAAAATAGGA
This sequence comes from Camellia lanceoleosa, assembly GCA_025200525.1. Taxonomy (NCBI): domain Eukaryota; kingdom Viridiplantae; phylum Streptophyta; class Magnoliopsida; order Ericales; family Theaceae; genus Camellia; species Camellia lanceoleosa. Next base: position 208,468,406 of record CM045763.1, read on the forward strand.
GCCTCGCTCGAGCGAGCCTTCCTTCGCTCGAGCGAGCTTCCAAAATCAAAGGCTTCGCTCGAGCGAGAAATCCTTCGCTCGAGCGGTCTGATGAAACAGTAAAAATACTGGATGCTCGAATTTTAAGCTCGAGCCACCAATCCTTCACTCGAGCGTAGCTCAGAGTAATCGTTGGTCGCTCGAGCGAGGAATCCTTCGCTCGAGCGAAGAAGCCAAATCTGGAATTTCCAGATTTGCCTTCCAAGCTCAAACCAAGCATTCTATCACCCAAAACTCGACCTCTTGGGCCCAAATTCTGGAAAACACATCTAAATTCAATATACAACAAGTTTTAAAGCTCAATTTGTGAATTCAAAGCCCAAGAGTGAGCCAATTAAAACCAATTTTCAAACCCATTTTCAAGAATAAACTTCAAACATGCCATGCATGAAATTAAATCATTTCAAAGCTCTAATGCTTGCTCTCATGAGCTCAATATTTTGAAAACAAGATGAAAACATGAACTATAACAACAATGTGGGCATGCATGTACCAATTCCATGAAATCAACCTCAAGAATCAACAATACAAGCATGCATGCATGAATTATGCTCTAATTCAACATGTATGAACTAATTCATGACTTAATTCTACAATAGAGTATAAAACATGCAAGACTTAGCTTAATCTCCTAATTAGAGGGATGAATTCTCTTACCTAAGTCTTGTAATCAAGGTGTGGGAGCTAAATGAGCAATCTACACTTCAATTCTCAAGCAATTCTTCAAGAGTTAGCCAATACACAAGATGAAATCACTCTCTCACTCTAACTCTCTCCTTTGGTCGGCTATACACTCAAAATATGGCTGAGGGAAATGTTGTCTCTAAGTGTAAGGCTCAAACAATGATAAGAATAAACAAAAGCCACTCAATGGCAATTCTGTAAATAAGGCGACTTATATGCTTAGCTTATTTTAATCTAATTTAATCATACCTAATCACGTTTTAGATAAATATACCATTAAATCACATAAATTCCAATGATTCCAAAACATAAATCTATTTTTGATTCGGCCGCCGATAAGGCCTTCAATTTGCAGTTTAAACATAAGGACACAAACAGATAATCAAATAATCAACAGATAAAAATGCAACACAATAAACATGCTCAGTCAATTCAGTTTCAATTTTCAATCGGTCCGTTCAGTACATCAGTTAGTTCAATTATCAATCATAAGCAGTCCAATTCAGCAGTAATCAGTATGTAATTCAGTGGTTAATCGGTAATCAGAACGAGGGTTGTTACAATAAATGATTACCAAACCCGTTTGGAAATAGGTTATTTTAGTTGACTATTTGATTTTTTATGAAAAGACATGCAAAAAATAGAGAAAGTGATGTGATGGGGTATTTTGTTTTATTGCCTATTTTAGCCTGGGATGGGTAGCCCATCTCAGAAAAGCCTGTATTTTAACTTATTTCTACCATAGAGTAACTGTGCTAACAAAATCAATTACAATTACAGCATTGTAAGCTAAGCACAAAATCATTATCTAAAACAGAAGCCTACATTAATATATTAATACAATAGTTTTTGAGAAAACAATCCAAATACGGACCCATATTTCGTTTATAAATCAATTCATATGCCACGTGTAATGCACGTGCACCCTTAACCAATTTTATAAAATTTTTAAAAATTGTAAACAAAAACTCCTAACAGCCTAGTAAAGCAATACTTAAAGCAGTCGATGTTGCAAAGGAAAAGGACACATCAAGTTAAAATCGGTTACAAACATTGTGGAGAAAGGACTTTAAAAGGGCAAGTGCAAGATCTCAAGTAATCTGACTCAGGCAGCCATAGTTAACCAAATATTACAAACTACCCATGATAAAAGATTAAAAGAAGAGCCACCATGATTGGCAGTTAGACTCAAGAGTTGTTAGTCAACAATGAGAATAATAACAAAAAAAAGAAAGAAATGGGAAATGCATAAGGATGATCGTTTGGCCAAAATTACAAATGCATTAGACATTAGTGGCAAAGTAGTCTAGGGTTATTTGGAAAGTGTTAGATTAGTATATTTTTTGACTTTGTACAAAAAAATGTGAAATATGAGTTGAGTTTGAAATGATGTAGTATTGAAGTGATATGACTCAAATAAAATGATTATAACTCAAATAGGATAATGTGTTAAAATAACATGTGTTATTTGTAACAATCTCGATCCGTAATTAATTACTAATCCGTGATTCAGAATGCTAACTAAGTGTTTAGAATGGAATTATGTGCTAATTGTGTACTTTGTATGCTATTTGGCTTTCTGTCTGTTACTCGTAGAAATATCTGCCTGGAATTTTGCTTTAATATGAAAATTGAAAGCCTTATTGGCATTCGAAACCGGAATTGGTTACATAAATAAATTATTTAGAATTTTTAGAAAACTATGGTAAGTTTAATTAAAAATTAATTTAGTTTGACAAATTAAGTTGTATTTAATTGACCAAATGTTCTAATTAATATATTAAATCAACCTAGCTATATAAGTGTGATATAAGCTCATTCTTGAGCTCATTCTTCTCCATTTGAGTGCAAAAATTTGAAAATTCATTCTAGAGAGAGAGAGAGAGTTCACTCTTAGAGAGAGAAAGCTAGAGAATTGGAAGATTGAGGCTTGATTCTTGAAAATTAAGAAGAGAAACTCTAACATTTACAAGAAATTAGGCTTATTCAAGACCCTAGGTGAGAATTCAAGACTTCATTATGAGTTTAAGCTATTAATTAGATCAATTCAAGAGGAATTTGTGATTATGTGCAAGAATTGAACTAAAGATGATGAATTTAGAGTCAATTCATACATGCATGCTTAATTTTGTTTAATTTCAACATTTTGAACATGATGCATGTCATCCATGTTGAATTTAGAAGATGAATTGTACATGCATGCATAATTCACAAAGTTGTGAGAGTGAATTTCATGTTTTATGAGCTTTAGAAAAAGAATTTGAAGTAACTCTACATGCATGCATGATTTTGCCATGTTTTGCCATTCTTGAGTTTGAATCCTATCACCCATGATGATTTGGAAGCTAATTTACACATGCCTCATTGATTTCTAAAAGCTTCAAGAGTTGTACTTCATGAATTATATTGTTTTGGAGCTCAAATCCATGTTTTGAAGAGTGTGAGATAAAAAAAAAAAAGGGTTGAAAATCTTACATGCATGAAAGTTTTGAGCTTTGATTTAGTAAATTGACCTTGAATTCATGATTTTAAAGAAGTTTCTAAGTGTTATCCAAGTATTTTCATGAGTTTAGAATGGCCATGCAAGCTTCTACAAGTTATAATACATTTTTGGAGCTCAAACTTTGTGTTTTAAAACCCAAAAAAATCACAGATGGCTCAAGCGACCAAGTGTTGGCTCGAGCCAATATTGAGAGCTCCCAGTATTTTGCACTTTGCAAAAGTTAGCTCGAGCGACCAAATGGTGGCTCAAGCAAACTCAGTTTATATCTTCAGATGGCTCTAGCGACCAAAAGACGACTTTAGCCATCAACTCATTTTCAGCATGTTTTCAAAAGATGTTTTAAGTTTATATCTTTGCCCCCATCTCTTTCCAGGCATTCTTAGGCTTAATTTATGAATCATTAAGGATTAATGAGCTAAGAAACAACATAAGTAAGTGAATTAGAAAATATGAGACGAATTCGAGTATATGGTTCATGTGTACAAGTTATGTAAATTAGATTGAATAAGAAATCAATGTAAGGAAAGTAAAACCATGTTGGCCATACGGATGTGTAATGATAAGATATGTTTTGTGTTATGCATGTTTGTGTTTGTAGGTCAACGTTCAAAGATTGATCAACCGTTTATGGAAGCCCACTGTGAGTAACATTATTGTAAAGATATGTTCATACAAATTATGTTTGAAATGTGATTTGATGAGTTATGATTTCTGAAATGATATTTGTTTACGTGAACTAATGTCCTATTTTTGATCTATTATGGCATCCAAAGGAAGTCTCAAGTCATGGGGGACAACATGTTAATACGGGTCCATGGCATATATGTGATTACGAGATCTCGCTAACCACTTGACAAAGTGGTGTTATGTTTGATAATCAGTGTCCAGGATAGATTACTCTAGTCGGAAGATGATATGTTATGTTCATATATGAGAATGATTATGTTATGATCTATTTTATGATTATGAAATGTTCGGAATTCGTTTACTAACCTCTTTACTTTAATGTTATTCACTGGGCTTGTCACGACCTAACCCACCCCTATAGGTTTAGCATCGTAACCGGCCAGTAATCCTGGGATTACTGAAAGCCTTTGAGACAGATTAACATAATATTATGGGCTAGCGGAAGTAAATAACAAACATACAACGTCTATTGAGCGGTGCAGACTTATATGAGATAGAAAAATTTTAAACTTTTTATATACATATATCATACATCACCCTTACGTCATCACATTTATGCAGATAAGGCAAAAAGAGAACTTAGCCCCATATACAAAATAAACAGAAACTTGTTTACCAAAACAAGATAACCAAAACTTAACTTTAATCACATAGCCATAACCACTTGACATATCCGAAACTTCCACGGGAGGCACATAGGTTGGCTAACAAAATAGATTCCGGACAGACGCCTCTAAGCCTAATCACACGCTTGAACCAACATACATAAATAAATAATAAGCTAGAGCCCAGTGAATAATAATATAGTAAAGGTTTTATGAACAATGTCCACAATAGATTCAAAAATCAGAATTCAGATCAAAACAGATTCATATATGTATTCAGATTTTGCATATAGCCATACTTGGTACATCCAATAGCGCTAACAGATGACTCATGATTATATGAGATGGTACAAATGACCCATAAAGGGACTAGATGACCCATAATGGGACCAGATGACCTATAAAGGGACGTATACAGAGTAGATAAACGGCTATGCATAACCAACCCTGGTACTAGGTCATATAATAGATATCACATGATGCTCAGGATGCCACAAATACGTTTCAAAAAGTTGGACAATCATCCATTTAATCATAAAATAGCATTTCAAAAAACAAATCATATCATATCATTCAGAAAATACTAAAAGTTGAACATAGCTTTACAAAGTCATTACTCATAGATAACTCCAGAAGTAGATCAAACAGATTAGATAGATCAGGCAGGCGATAGCACGTGACCTACACAAACACATAACATATACACATTAGAACACAACATCACTCCCTTGATCAAACTTGACTTCTCTTGTTTTTCTTTTCTTTTTTTTGTCTAAGTAATCCGAAATTCTACTACAATTATTCTTTCTTACTCAAAGAAACCGGGTTCTCATTTCACAAATCCTTTTGTTACTAAATCCTTCTTTTCCAAGTAGATCGATTTTTTACTTGGCTTCTTAATCAATTACTACTGAATCAATAACTTATTTTTTAACCAACTAATTTATGTTGATTGTTAGCTTATTAATCTTCATTGAGTTATAAATCATGTTTAGAATGCTTTGAAAAGAGATGAGATCGAAATATGAGCAAAGTGTAGTTTTTCAAAATATGCTGACCACTTGGTCGCTCGAGCAGACTGTATTGTCTGTAAAAATACTAAAAGCTTATAATGTTCGCTCGAGCCACCGATTGGTTGCTCAAGCGGTCTGTAAATTTTCTATGTTTCAAAACTATAGTTTAAGCTTCCAGACTTCATTTCAAATTCAGATTCATGCATGACTCAATTTAAACATGTACTATCATTAATAAATATGAACACATAACTAATTTCCAAATTTCAATACAAAAACCTCCTTAATTTGTCCAAATTTAAATTTGATTCATTTCCTTCCTATCAAACCCAATTTCAAACTCATAAGTTCTAGAATATGAATTAAGCTGTCAAAATATAATTCCAAAACTTAAGTTTAAATAGGGCTTGTCTAAAAATATACAACTCTTAAATAATTAAAAAAAACTTGATCAATTGTAAACCATTTACATCAAAACTCCTTTAATATAACAATTAAGCTCATTCTTCATAGACTCATAATTTTTCCAAAATTTAGTTCTTGTTTCATCAAGACATGGAAATCAATTCCTAGAAATCTTTAATGCATGTACAACTAGAATATCAAAATTTGTAGAATTTGTTCATGCATGTAAGAATTAGACTCACACTCATGTAAGATATTCAAAATCAAATTCAAAATGGTTAATTTCCATAACTATGGACATGCATGTAACTCATTTCAAATTCAAAACCCAATTTTTTTCTAATTTCATGACTATAATCTCAAATCCTTCTCAATCTCAAATATTATAAGATGATTCTACAAAATCCAACCAAAAATAATTAATTTCTAAATCAGTTTCCAAAACCATGATCCTAACTCAATTTCCTTCATTATTTTCTTAATTTCTTCTAGTTTCATGAAATTAAACCCATTTACTTCTTGATTTTAGTTGCTAAGTAATTAATCTATAAGGATTAAGCTTGAACTCCTTACCTGAACTCTTGAATTTGGTGAAGCTATTCAAAATTTCTACAGTCTCTCTTCAATTCTTCACTTTTCCTTTGCTTTCTTAGTTGTTTATCTTGAATTCTCATTCTCCAGCAAGCTTTTTTCCAGCAACAAAGATGAGGTGAGCTCTCTCTCTCGATTTTCTTGTCTTTTTCTGTTAGAGTTCTTGGACTCAATGATACACTACACTCTTCAATTCATCACATTACACATATTACTCACATCCCCTATTTTTGACCTCATTACAAGTGCACACATACAATTCATTACATTACACATATTACTCACATCTCCTATTTTTGACCTCATTACACATGCACACATACACTCTTGTAGCACTTCCAACACAACACTTAACATTCACACATCCACAGAATTTTCTCTGCACACCCACACCCAAATACACTCTCAATTCTAGATTGTTCCATAATTCAATTTATGTTTAGGATTAATTTAATTAAGCAACACTTACTCTTAATAAATCTTGATTAACACATAATTGAATTAATTATAACTAATCTCAAATCTCACATAATTTAATTAGTCTAATTGACTTCAATTAAGGCCCAATTAATTATATTTAAATTTATCAATCTGAATCAAATTTTTAATCAAACTCCCAAAAAGTTCCAAATATCAAATTAAACGTATTTCCATCATCAATTTTGGATTCTTACATCATTAAGGCCTTCAATTTTAGATTGAACTCAAAATCTCCTTCTATATATTACATATTCAATTAAGCACCACACAAATAAATTTAATTCATAATAATCTTAATTGTCAATCTTCATAACTTAATTAACTCCAATTCAGATCCATTTAATAAAATCTCAATTTTTACTAAACTAAATCGAATATTTTATTAAACTCTCATATGGTCTGATATTTGAAATTAAAATAATTCAATTCACCAATTATACTCTCTTGAGCCATTTAGGTTTTCAATTTCTAAATTCCAAAATAAATCCTCAATAGAATTATATACGAATCAATCTCCATAATTTTCATAAATCCTGAATTAAATTAGAATAATGGGCAATTAAATTCAAATCTCCTTAATTAATTAAATGCTAATTATTATACGTGGTGGGGTCGTCACAAGGTTTTAGCTCACAATGTGTATATATATGTAGGTGAGCGAGTGCAAGACTTAGCCTAATGGTATCTGTCTAGACTTCTGTTTTGTTAGCCAACCTTAGTGCCTCACGAGGAGGTTCCTAGGAAGATGTTTAGTGATCAAATCTTAAACTCTTATTGTCTTTTGTTTATTTTGTATACAGGGCTAAGTCCCTTTTTGTTTCATATGTATATGATTGGTGTAAGAATGATGATGTTATACTATATGTATGTAAATGATTAAAATTTCTGTCACATATGAGTCAGCACAGCTCAATAGACGATATGTTTATTTATTTGCTTTCGCTAACTCCTTATTTTATTAATCTGTCAAGAGGCCGTCGGTAATCTTAAAACTACTAGCTGGTTACGGCGCTAAACCTATAGAAGCGGGTTTGAGCCGTGACACTATTTTAGCACATGCCGTAGTCTTTTCAAATATACCTTTCAATTTGCGAAGTAACTTAGAAGTTTAGTAATAGAAGTTCCATTTTTTAGTTCTTTTTTTTTTTCCTCCAAAGTTCTTTAATTTAGTTCTTTTCTTTTATTCCAAAGGGATTTTTGAAGAGTGCTACTACTAGCACCCCATAAATTATTTTGGACCCCTCAATTTTTAACCTTTTTTTATTACAATAATAACCTCAAATTAAATTACTAAAAAGGACATCATTAATTTTGGGACACCCTATCTCATAATTAAATCTATACACCCATTACATCATGAATTAAGGTTAATGAGAGCACCCACCTCCATCACCACCTATCCGTCTTCCTCAAATCCCACCTTCAAAACCTACCCACCCTCAAAATATTGAAAACCCTTTGGTGGCAATATTCTGGCTATAATAATGGCAACCATTTGACTACCTACACTTCTCCAGTAATGACAATGAGTGAAAGTTTTTCTGATAATGTAGACGTCCCGGAACGTCCCGGGAGGGAATCCCGTTTTGTTCATTGGGCTTACTACAGTTCAGGACTCAATGTCACGGTCCTGTATCTAATCTTGCAGAGTGCAATGCAAGACCGATGAATCATCAAAGAGTCCAAATCCGGCAAATCGTTTTTGAAAACAGATTTTTTTGAAAGAAGTGCCAAACATAGAGTACTTTGCCAGATACAAAGTCGCCACCTAAATATTTATTTTGGGAGAATTTAGGAAACCCTAACTCGTTGCCTAAAGCCACGTGTCTGTCATCACCAAAGTTGCCTCGGCTCGGGAACTTGCGTACGATTGGGGAAGGTCACTTCGTGAGTACCCCCGCTCGTCCGATCGAAGATCGGCCTTTATTAACCATGATATCTAGTTTTGAAAACATTATGCGTTCTTGTTCTGGTTATTAGCCTAGATTTACTACGTGACACGCACAGCATACAAATATAGACCGGATCGCCTGAATTGAAACAAAACATCTCATGTTTGTTTTTGAAAGTGGTTTGCTACTCGTAAGTAGGCTAAAATGCGAATTTGCCACCCTCAGGTGGGCTTAGAAAACAAGATGATTTGGTACTCTCAAGTGGGCTTAAAACTCACAGTCAATGCATTATTCCAATTCAGATAATCCAACCTTCACCCATAGGCATTCAGGCAGGTATATCACATAAGCAGTTAGCCTCATGGTAAACATGCTATCATGGCAGTCACTCACACGCATGCAAGGATGCTAAAGCATAAACACTTACCGAGTACTCCGAGCCAAAACAGAAACTAGTTAGTAACCAATGCATGATCCTAGTTCATGTTAAGATGACTAATGCAACACATGCAAAATGCAACTAGAAATAGGCTCGACTATCCTAAGAATGGCATATGAGATGCTACAGCTAACACGTATTCAACTTGGAATTGGAATATGCAGTTAGTATGATGCGTCGAGCCCAGTGCATGTAATACAGATGAATGATGCAAACATGTAAGCATAAGTATGCTAATTGAAACATGCCCTAATCTAACTATCATAAACTGGTAAATAAAAAGGAGAAAGACGTGGGGTTGGAAGACATACATCACACACACGCACATTTATTACAATTGTGCCCTCGCTCGAAGGGTCCGAATAAATAATATAGACCGAAAAAATAATTAACTACTCTAGCTAATTAAATATTACAAAATCCTAATTAATCAACAAATTAACTAGGAAAGCAAATAAATTAGTATGCAAGCTAAATGGACCGCCTTAGCTCTGTTCCAAATGATGAAAGATGCATGCATGCTCGGGTCGCTTTGTCGGGAAATTCCATCGCGACGCCTCGCCTCGCCTCGCCTCGCCTTTGTTTGCAATTGATCTCAGAAATTTGCACAAAGCTCCAGAAGGCTGAAACTCCACCTTGGGAAGGCCACTGACCAGTTATTAGCATGGGAGACCACCTGCCGACCACCCTTTGTGGTGGAGACCAAAGAGGGTGGTCGGCCTGCCAGAAAATCTGGTCGGCCGACCAGTTTCCACCTCTGGTTTCTGGTTTTTCTGCAACAAAGGCAAGAGAGAGAAAAGGCAATGTATTTTTAACAAATGTGTGCATGACCACTCTCCCTGTCCTTGTACAAGCTCAAGGGAGTGTAGTCCTCGATCCTCGTGCCACCAATCACACATCTTGATGCATGATGGTCGAGATGTCGAATTGCACGACTCGATGTGAAATGAATGCACATATAAGCAAGTAAAGCCAACAACTCTATCATGGACAGTCAAGAGTGTCGGCGACCGAGAATCGAGGCACGTTTCACCACTTGGAGTACGAAATGTCCCTCGTTTCCCATGTTCAGACTAAACCCTACTCCAAACACAAAGCAATGAGATGGCATACACAATGTGACTAACATGCAACCTAGCATATGCAATGCTATGGGCTAAAATGGCATACACAATGCACATGACATAACATGGCATACATAATGCACTTACGAAGACTATCATGCGCACATGAACTAAATGGCATATACAAATGCAAGATGGACTTACACCAATATGAGTGGACCTCAACCACATTCACATCAGTGGCCATGTGATGAAAATGAGACAATCGAAATACATGCAAACATGCACGAATGCAATGGACCGATCCTAAGGCACAACATGCAACTCTAACTAAGCATGGCAAAGGATGAAATATGGCATACAAGCATGCAATTTCCAACTCTGAAACATGATGCACAATGGTCCCGAATCATGAAAATATGTCACACAATGCAAGCTAGATGGCCCGAATACCGAAACTAATGAAGTGCGTTACACTAGAGGTACACAAAGCAATGCACAAATAGAAGAACCAACCCTAAATAGACCCTAGGCAGGTCTGAAACAATGGGGAAATGGCCTAAAATGATGGCTCGGAATGCAAAGAAATGAAACTCATTCAATGGTCCGAAAACAAGGCATTTATGCACCACTCTCAAGCACACTTAAAGAAGAGAAAACATGAGGATATGGCATTCACATAAGTTCTAAAATATGATGCAAAATGACCCTAAAACATGAAAACACCTCAGTATATGCATGCAATGGACCTCGAAACTCAAGGCTAAGCATGGATATTGAACTACAAGCATGCAAAACAAGCATCATTCGACCATGAGATCCAAAAATAGAGCTAGGGCAGTCCCAAAATATGCACAAAATCAGTTTAAGGCATAGTCAAAATGTGCTAGAATCAAGGGTCAACAAAGCATGCAAAGAAAGCTAGTGAACCATGAGTTGTACCACAACTATATGAAGCATATGAGAGCTCACCAAACCAACCAAAAACAGAAGTATGCCATGCCAAAATATGCCCAAAAACCCACTGAAACTCAGTCAATGCATGCAAGAATGATAGGCTCCTTTGGAGGGCTATGCAAGGGGTTGTTCTACACATATATGACAGACACACAAAATGGTAAAACAACCTCTGGACAGAGGTTATGAGGGTCCTAAAACCCAACAAAAAGGTCCTGAAATTAGTCTAGGAAGCATGCAAGTGAAAGCCCCTTTGAAAGGCCTTGAAGCAGATTACTCTACACATGCATAATAGACACTTAATATGGAAAAAAGGGCTCCGGAAAGAGTTCATGCAGGTCACAAAACTCATCAAAAATGTCCTGGAGCATGGCTTTGAAACATGCAAATAGGGGCTCCTTTGGAAGGCCAAGAAAGCTAGTAAAGAGAACAAAGGGTGAGAGGGTCACCCCTCTCTGATTTTGAGGCTCAAAAACACATGTTAGCCACTGAAAATCCGTTGGATTTCAGTGGCTAAAAGGCCAAACCAAGGCCAACAGAAATGCTCTAATGCATAGCTAAAAACAAGAGGAAATGAAGCATGCAAGGGGGTAGATGACTCCCAACAGAAAAATGACCTTAAACAAACATGTTTAGAAGATCAAAACAAGACTTTTTTCAGTTTATGACAAAGCCTAAATATGCTTTCAAATAGGGCTAAACTATGAAGTAAAACAATGATACAAAGAGGGAAATAAAGACTTACCCTTGTAGCCAATAACTCCAGCAACTTCTGGACCAAAACAGCAACTCCTTAGCCTCTGAAAATAAGCTCCAAGGTGCTTAGATGGATGATAGAGAGGTTAGGTTGTGAGGTGGTGTGCAAAGGAAGGCAAGAACTTCACTCTTTGAAGCTTAAAGGGAGAGACAAAGACAGATATATGGTGTATGCTCTAGACTAATTCTTCAACCCTAGCAATGGAAGAGGAGGCCTCTCTTTATAGAGAAGAGATGCCAAAGCTTCTCAAAGAAGCTTAAAACCAAGCTTAAACATCATCCATACACGTGTATAGAGGATGCATTTTGAGGCTTCCAGCTAGCATAGCTGGCTTCAGCTCAATGAGACAAAAAAGCAGAAGGCTGGCCGACCAGTTAAGGTGGTCAGTCGACCAGGGGTCAAAAGGTTCAAGCAAAAAAAGTGGTCGGCCATCCCAAATTGGTGGTCTCCTAGGTGAATGCAGCTCGGTAGTGGTATGGGAGACCCGAAATTGTGGCTCAAAAGTAAAGGAGACCAAGGGGTCAAAAGGGGCAAGCAGAAAAGCTAGTCGGCCTACCAAGATTGGTGGTCTCCCAGGTGAATGCAACACAATGGTGGTATGGGAGACCCGAAATTATAACTCAAAAGTGAGGGAGACCACTTACCTGCCAAGAAAAATTGGCCGACCGGGGAAAGGTGGCCTCACACCCTACTACCACCTTCCTAACAATGAAACTAGGGTCCATGCCAAAAATGAACCCACACCGATGCAAAACGAGGGTTCGAAGGCCAAAACGCGCAGCCAAGGGCCCCGAAAACTGACTATTTAGCACCAGAGGTGGCGTACGACCACAAGGGTGGTCTCCCGGGCCACAATGTCCCTCTAGGGAGAGAGAATAAGGTGTGTACCGAAAACTGGAGCAAACGGAGAAAGTTTAGCGGTCCCGAACCGAGGTGCAAGGCCGACGGCTCCGAAAATCAAAAACTGGTCTCCAAACGGGAACAGTGGTCTACGACCACGAAACGTGGCCTACGGCCACTGAGAGATGGTCTATAAGACCTCTCCCTCCCTTCGGGAAGAGAAAACAGGACCTGGTTCGCAAACCGAGGCAAAGCACAAAAGAGCCCAAAAGTCCGGACGCAAGGCTCTCAGCCGAGACTCTGAAACCTCAGAACAAGCACAATATGCATCATCACCGAGCGCTCAATTGGTAACGTCTGAGTCTTAAGGTCGGTCAAAAATGGGGTGTCTACAGATAACCACAACTCTATAAGATGAGAGGAGTATAACAATAAAACCTTAGAAGAGATTCATAACTTTGATGTTGTTCTTAGTTTAGAGGAAATTGGCCATGTAAGAATAAGTTTCTCAAAAAAAATGGCAAAAATAATCAAATATGTTCGTCATTTTTTCAGGACTGAACTCCCGAACATATGACCGAAATTTAGGAACACGTGCCTGAACATTGTTTATTTGTTCGGGAACTATTAACTGAACATTTATTATTTGTCTGGGAATGCAGGTCTGAACATGAAAATTTCTTAGCACATTGAACGATCAAAATTGTTTGCGCTTGCAGAAGTTTTCATTTTTTCAAGTTCGGGAATACAGGCCCGAACATTACTTATTTATTCGGGAAGGCATTCCCGAACAAATAAGTAATATTCGAAAATGCAAGTCTGAACATGGAAATTTCTTAACACAATGAATGGTCAAAATTTTTAACACTTGCAGAAGTTATCGGAAGTTGCCCAAATCCATTATCAAGTTCAAAAGTTATTCCTTCATCGCGTAGCTTTGATAATATTGCTGCATAATTCTCTACTAAACTCACAATTTTATAATATCTACCAACAAAACCAACCAAACCAATTATTATAATTTTTTTCTTGCAAGAGAATAAATTATTATGAGAAAACTAAGAAATTGTGTATATATATATAGAGAGAGAGAGAGATAGAAAGAGAGAGCATACCAACTGTGACAATGGTGAATGAGGCAACAGAGACAATAATCACATTAGCTCTTCTTCTTCTTTTTGTTTAGGTTTTTTGGGAGAGAGGTTTTTTTTGGGTATGGGGGTGTGGGGGGGGTGTGCATTCAATGGGTGAAATATTTTCACAAGGATAATTTTGGTATTTTTTGGAGGAAGAAAAGAAATTTTGAGAATTTCAAAATTTATAAGTGAGGGCCCAAAGAAATGGGGGGTCCAAAATAATTCATGAGGTGCTAATAGCACCATTCTTTTTGAATCTATCAAGGTAAATTGAATCCCAATATGATCCTTATTTGTTGAATTTGTGTTAAAATAATGTGAATTGTAGTCTAACAGAAATTTTACTAACAAAAATATAATAGTACTCTCATTTATTTAATTCGTCTCTCCTTTCTTATTCAATACATACTTATGTCCTCTCTTTAACTTTGAGTCAAACTAATATCAAGTAAAGTTACTAGCATATTCAATCGAAACTATAAAGATTTATATGCAAGCACAAAATTTACCCCATACGTTAGTACCTCACGATCACGCAATAACCTCTGCAAACAGTGTTATATGACCTGAATGTTAGGAATCGAGGAGCCCAAAAGCGCACAACAACACCGACCCAATTTATCGGGAAGAAACTCTAGAGTCCATAAACACCATATCAAGACCCAACATACATTATTTAGAACTCATACCCACTTAAAAACTTAAGACTATAAGTGGAGAGCCCATCTAATGTATATTAAGACTCATCTATTTTACTATTTATCTTATGTGGGACTCTACCTTCATACATGCTCAACAATCTCCCCCTCATGTATGATCTAAACAATATTAGGCCTTTCCTTGTTCCACCTCGAGTCTTGATCTATCATCCACAAGCTCATCATAGATCATACGAACCCCCCTTAATCTTGATCTATAACTCTCCAACATCAAGTGTACTTGGGCCACCCGCACACAATCCATCGTAAGCCACCATACTCCATTGAGAGCCACCTTGTCGTGGTCCAACCTTGCCACATGCACTAAGAATTTTTCTTTGCTCCATCAAGAGTTATTATGGATTTTTCTTACTCCATTGAGAGTCTCTGTACAAACCCAAGGCTAACAACATCAATGCTCCAAGAGACCTCGCCCATAGATCGCTATCCATTAGCTCTAATACCAGTAGTTAGGGAATCGGGGAGCCCACAAGCACACAACAACACTGGCCCAATTCATCAAGGAGAAACTCCATAATCCAGAGACACCATATCAAGACCTAATATACATTGTTTGGAACTCATACCCACTTAAAAGCTTAAGCCTATAAGTAGAAAGCTCATCTAATGTATATTAAGATTCATCTCTTTTGCTCTTTATCCAACGTAAGACTCTACCTTCACACGTACTTCAACACTAAAAACATACGAATAGTGAGGTTACTGGCGAATGTGTGCCGAAAAATCCCTCTGATGCCTAAGTTAGAATTTATGATAAAAAATAGGGAAAAGCTCTCAAGATAATTCTGTTATTAGAATTGCATTACCCATTTTGGTTAAACTCCATGACTTTTGTATCTTCCAGCATAGTAAACTCTTAGTGGGAGTGTAATTCTTATTGATAACTTCCACCTACTAGGAGTCTATCTCTTAAAGATAAAGCCCATCTTTAAGCACCCTGACCATACAGGTCTATAAAGCTTATCTGTTTCTAAGCTGACAATCGTACCAAGCAAACTATCTTCCCGATTGTTTTCCGTTTGCTCAGCTAGTTAATCATTCCTTGCTCATTACAGCCCAAAGGCTACCGAGCTATGGACTAAGGCTTCACATCATATTTCACCCAACCTAAGTCCATTAACCTAGCATAATTCTACTCGGTCATTAGATCATCTGAGCCTAGCTCGGCTCAATGATTGAGCAACACAATGTGGGATGCTTTTGCCTAGCCTAACACTTGCTATGCTCCAAGTGTACAAAATGTCTTCATTTTGCTAGGTCAGCCAAGTTAGGTCTTAATGGCCTTTGCCCAAACCAACACTTTGTTATGCTCAAGTGTGCAAAATGTCTTCATTTTGCTAGGTTGCCAAAGTTAGACATTTTGCTAGGTCGCCACAGTTTGCTAAGTCGCCAGAGCTAGACCTTTTGTTAGGTCGCCTTTTTGCTAGTTTGCCAAAGTTAGACATTTTGCTAGGTCACCCTTTTGCTAGGTCATTAGAGTTTGCTAGATTGTTAGGTTAAAACCCATCACCTAGCATAATTTTGCCATGTTACCAGGTCAAAGCCCATCACCTATCATAATTTTGCTAGTTTGCCAAGTTAAAACCCATCACCTAGCATAATTCTGCCAGGTTGTCAGAGTTAAGCCTTGGTGGATTTTGTCCAACCCACCAATCATGTCACAACCCAAACCCGCCCCTAAAAGTTTGGCCCATGACCAACCTGTACATAGGCCTCAAACAGAATTTTAGAATAATATTTAACCACATACGGGGCCTTAAGCGGAAGCAATATCAATAAAAGACAACATCTATTGAGCTTGTGCATACATGATGGCTTAGTTAATTTAAGCATTTAAATACATTCCCAGAGTTACATATACAATCACAGAATTATGCAGATCTCACACACACTTAAATAAGACTCCAAAAATTACACAACTCCCAGTAATCAAAATTAAGGCCTCAACACGGAGGCGTACCTTAGGCGGCTTGGCAGACAGGTAGACCTCAATACAATTCTAGTGTCAATCCCTGATGACTCACCTACATAAATATACATAAAAACGGAGTGAGCAAGGCTCAGCGAATAATAGCAATGTAAGGAGGTGAGTTAAACGAGTATAGGCTTAGAGAATGTAAATATGCATATCAAACCATACAGAAATCTTATTCATAATCATATTTTAAAACGGCCTTAGGCCCACATGTAATACAGAACGGCCTCGGGCCCATATATAATACAAAACGGCCTTAAGCCCACATATGATGCAGAACGGCCTTAAGCCCACATATGATGCAGAACGACTTTAAGCCCACATATGATATAGAACGGCTTTAAGCCCACATAACGACAGTTGTCCACACATTGTAGGGTAGGTAGAACATCGACATGTACACTACCTCCCTTGGCCTCTGGCCATGAATCATAATCAATTTACATCATAACGGCCTCAGGCCCACTTTTATTAACAAAGACAGAACGACCTTAGGTCCATAACAGTGCCATTGTTCAATTATGTCCGTTAATTCAATCAGAGCACAATGTCAATAGTATACATCATTCTCAACAATCATATTTAAATCATAAGCACTAGAAGTAAGTATAACATATTGTTACACTACTATTACTCACAGTGATAAGTTTCTGACAGCGGTGGAACGATGTCCTTGTCTTAACCTACAAACACAATGCACATAGTAGATTATGAAAATAAAACCAATCTCTTTCTTATTCTTTAATCAATAGCCATGGTGGTTCTAAACTCATTAGTCCTCTATAGGCTATAATCTATGCCTCAGAAAATAGAAGAAATCGATAGGAAAAATGGTTCAGACGAAGAAACGATATAAACCGGTAAACAGAAAGTGAACAGTCGTCATTAATTTGGGCATAACTATTTGTGTATTAAGAATTTGAGAGTGAGGCCAACACCATTGGAAACTAGACTTCCAGGGCTTGATTTTAGGCTCAAGAATCACTCAAAACAGAGTCCGGATGCAAAAGATATGCTTATTTAAAGTTGGCTGAACAGAGCTGTCCCCACACATGCGGGAAGTAGGGCCGCATGTGCGGGAATAGGGCCGCACGTGCGGGACTACGTGCCTTTTTAGCAGAATCAAACTTGGTTTTGGGCATGGACTGCCACACGTGCGGGAAGACCCGCCGCACGTGCGGCTCTGGGCAATTTTCAGTCCAAAAGTGGCTTATTGTTTTGGAACTTCTCATTTTCAAGGTTAAACCTCAAATTCATGTAAATCAAAGCCCAAACTCTTTAATACATGATAAATTTCGCATTATTAACTTCCGTCAAACCTCATAACCTCAAGATACTACTCAATTCCCAAGCACAAAAACAAGGTTAAGAATTAGAACATAAAAGCATAAAATAGCCATAGCTTGCGGTTCAAGCTCACTTCTTTCATATTTACATATATCTTCATTCATATATAGCTAACCATTCAAAACCTCAAGATTGGAGCTCAACTTCCCATAATCAACCTCAAGATAAACAATATAAAGAATTTAACTCTTCAATCAAGTAATTCTTAAGGAACCAAGGTTCAATTTCATGAAGAGAGTTCATTTAAACTTATATTTCTCAACCCCAACTCAATTAGGTGTTTACTTTTCATTTTAGATCATGAATTTAAACTAATAATAGATCAATCTCAAGGGGTTAAGTTGATTTCACATACCTTGAGCCAATCTCTTGAAGTCTACTTTAATTCCGTCAATTTCCCCATCTTTCTTCTTCATTCTCAAGCTCTTCTTTCCTTCTTCTCTTTGAGTTATCTCTAGAACTCTCTCCCCCTCCCTCTCTCACGTGGCTTCCCTTTCCTCCAGATATTTTTGGTTCTAAGAGATGAGTTCAACAACTCATAAGGCATCTATTTATATAAATATACACACACACAAGCTTAACACAATAGGGAGAGCCAAACGTAGCCTTACGAATCGTACGAAATCAAATTTCAATTAAACTTTTCAGATGACTCTAAAAATTGTGCTGATCATAAATATGTCCTCTGTTCTAATTTCTAAAGCATCTATGGCCTTTAATTTGCAGTAGCAAGTTAACCACTGAAACGTGCATTAACGAATCAGACAAATTAGATTTCCAATTAATTTTCTCAAATAGTTCTAAAAATTTACATTAACATACCGAAGTACTCAATTTTGATTTCTGAACCCGTAAAGGTTGGTAATTTCAATTTTAAAGCCGTGATTCAACAGATAATTCCTAAATTTGAACAAATATCATTAAATTAAAATGCATTAACCCACAAGGACATAAAAGTAATTTCAGATACGGACTTTAGGGTCGTTACAAATCAATTGGAAATCTGCTTCTCAATTTACTATCATCAAATTAAAGAACAACTGATGAATGTGTCTTGTTATTACTTTAATTTCACCCTTAGTATGGAAATGTTACATGATGAGCTGAACTTGTCAAAATGTTAGGGTTTATCTTTACCTATATAGATTTACAGGTATTTAAAGGTGATGCCACTCTACATAATTCAGGACCGGAGCAAGAAGTGGAGTCGAATGGAAGATGATAAAGAGAGGGAATCATGATGGATATCAAGCAATATACAATTTTCTCTATCACAAAAACAAGAATACTGATATCAACGTAGTGTGATTGCATTGTTCCATTGAAAGATAATCATAGTGTGACTATAATAATTGGGTAATTGGAGCATATAAGACCTACGAACTCAGATACTTTCAATTCTATGGATATTTAGTGAAATCTTTATTTCATGATCAATGGCGGCAAAATATTCACATCAATTATATAGATGACACATGCAAAATTATATAGAATATTAATTTAGGATTTTAGTGATGTGTTACAATTTTATCAAACAAAATTGAGATGTTATTACTTCTCCCAAAAAATTGAAAATCATTAAATTATTCATTGAATTAGGATAATTACTTAATGAGAAATTTTATCATACACAACTTATTTTGACGTTTGTAATTTTTTTATTATGACTATTTGTATTGTTAGTTATGACAAATTACATTATGATATCTTGTGATTTTTATTTTAATTATGGTCAAAGAAGTCTTTGATTATGCATTTGGTAAAGACCCTAATTTATAATTTATTATAACGTTGGTTATACCTATTACAATTATTATTCCAGTTATGACTAGAAAAAAATTTAGTTATACTTTTCTTTTCTTTTCTTTTTTCTTTTTTTTGTGAGAAGAGAAATATATATTAAATATAGAGAAATAGTACAAGATATGGCTAAGAGTCTGCATGATCGCAGGCCTCTTTTGCCGCTAGGTGGGCATGCAAAACATATTGTCTAGGTACTTTGGTTATACATACATAATCCATATTCTTACACAGTTCACATATATCCAAAATAAAATAAGCCAAATCCCATTCCGCTGATAGTTTGGACAAGCAGCAAGTTATCTGTAAATATTTCACCGTTTTGACATTGTTAGCGTTGCACCAAAAAAAATCAGGAATTCAAAACATGCAGGAGCTTCAGTCATCAGAGTTGAGGAAGCCAAAAATGAGGACTTCTTGGATATTGATTGATTCCCATCTTTGTCAAAAGCAATCCAAGCGGCCCCTGCCTTTCTTGATTGTTGAAGCCAATCACCATCAATAATAAACCTGTCAAAAAAATGGATTGTAACAGCAATATGCACTCTTATATAGAAAATGTCATAATAATTGTCACATAATATAAACAGTACATTATTATATTAGATTTTAAGTTTATGTTACAAATATGAATTATATATAATAAAATATTTTTATGTCATGTGAGTATTGATATATCATTTTCTGCCTAATTTTTAACAAAAATTAAGTTTAGGAATAAAATAGAAAAAACTTAAAACATGAATGATCAAAGTGAAAAAAAATAAATTTTAAAGACCAAAGTGAAAAAATACATAAAAAGGATAAAACATAATTTATCCTATTTTTTTTAGTTGTAACTTGGAAGTGACAACTAAAAAGAGGTGTATAGTAGAATAAACCTTAGGAAAATACTTGGTTTACACCTGGTGCGCAGGAATGGCAATTTGAATCCGGCCCGACGGGGAACCGTCCCCCGACCCCGATTTGAGCGATTTTTTCCCAAAAAATATCCCCAACGAGACAGGGATGGTATTGAAAAATCAATCTCCGATCAATTTTGAGCCAGGGATGGGGATAAGTGTCCCAACCCCGTACCCAGCTCGTCCTCGTTTGTCCTCGAAGTGAAATTACTATTTTACCCCTCTATATATAAACTAAATCCTCATTCTCATCTCTCTCTCTCTCTCTCTCTCTCTCTCTCTCTCTCTCGTACCTCTCGTCCTCCTAAGCACCACCGCCATTGTCCGCGACGCTGATTGCCCTCCTCCATCGTCCATCGCCTCCGTCATCACAGTCACAGTCACCCATCGCCTCCGTCGTCATCCCTGATCGTCCACTCTCGTCCGTCGCAGTCACCGTCGTCCTCCTCTATCGTCCATCGCCACTGATCTCCTCTGTCGTTCGTCACAATCACCATCGTCTCCATCCACCATCG
Organism: Camellia lanceoleosa; assembly: GCA_025200525.1. Taxonomy (NCBI): domain Eukaryota; kingdom Viridiplantae; phylum Streptophyta; class Magnoliopsida; order Ericales; family Theaceae; genus Camellia; species Camellia lanceoleosa. The sequence goes on from CM045763.1 coordinate 208,489,756, forward strand.
CCTCCTCCGATCTCCTCTGTCGTCCATTGCCGCCGATCATCCACTCTCTCTCTCCCTCTGTAACACAAATACACAGATCTCAGATCTATTTGTGTATGTATGTATACATGTATGTGTGTGTGTCTCTATCCATTCATTTTTTACTTTTATTTTTTGGTAGTGGATCTGTTGATGATTTTGTTGATGTTGATGTTAATGTTGAAAATGAAACAATTAAGGATGATGTTGATAGTGTTGTTGAAACAGATTTAGGCCAGAGAATTTTTGGAGTCCGGGAAACCCGATCCCCGTTAGAAGGCGGGGGCGGGAACGGGGACGGTGATAGGTTCCCCGTCAAGGATCGGGGAGATTTTCACAATCAGGGATTTGGGACAGGGAGTGTGATCCCCAGCCCGTTGCCATTCCTACTAGTATGTACCATATGCACCTTATAATTTTTTAAAAAAAAATGACATAATTTCAATTTTTTAAGTCATAACTAAAAAAAAATGTTATAACTAAACACACTATAAAATATAACTAAAAAATTTATAAGTCATAACTAAAATAATATCATAATTAAAAAAAAATTAATCATAACAAAATAAGAAAATAATATAATTATAGATGTATATAATACACATTTTTTTTTTAAAAATGTATATTAGAATTTCCCTGAACGCTGTATAATATTTTTCCTTCCACCCTTAATAGAGGTGTATAGCAGCATAAACCTTTTCCTTCTTCTTATCATCTCGGAATGCTGCGAAACAACCAAATACGAAAATTAAAACTAAAAAAAAGAAAAAGAAAAAGAAAAAAAGAAAAGAGAAGAAAAAAAAAAAGAAAGAAGAATCTCCCCTCTCGTAAGGATTACTTTTTGTAAAAAATTGACTCATGAAAAAAAAAAAAAAAAAAAAACACTCTTTTCCAGAGAGAGTAGTCTTAGACAACCCATAGACTTCGTTTGGAATTATAAAAAAGAGATTGAAATTGATAATGAAGTAAAACTTATATGAGGTGTTTGTTTTAAAAGATGAAAAGGAGACTTCTAATTCCTTAGTATTATGATAAGTCTTGGAAAGTGAATTAAGATGAAAGAGATGAAGATAGTATTAGAAAAATAATCTCAAAGACTAGAATTTTTTTTATTTTTTACATGTTGGACATTTTTTTTTTAACATTAATGTTTAATTGTCTCTATTTTTTATTAAGTAAAAATCATTATTTTATTTATTTTATTTTTTTCTAAAATTTTTTTATTTTTAAAATTTTTTATATATTGGATATTTTTTTTAACATTAATTTTTAATGTTTTTGTATTTTTGTATTTGTTTTATTATTTTATATTTATTTTATATAAAAATAATTTAACAATTCCTATATTAACAACTATCATCAAAATAAATACAATTCTATTTAATCCCCTTACTATTAATCCATTTACTAACAATTCTCTTACTATTAATCCTCACATTATAAATCAATTTCATTCTATCCCTGCAAATAAACGGAACATAAGACTGGATCTACCCACACCACACTCCACAGTAGCTGCTTAGAATTTCCTTTCCTCAAAAGAAGAGCCTAGACTACTTACGATCAGGATTTTGGTGACAGATGGCCTCAAAAATAGATTATTTTAATAATTATTTAATTTTTATATTAAAAAATTGTAAAAAAATAAAAAAATAATAATGTAATAATTTTTTTATTTTTTAATTAAAATATTTAACACCAAATGATAACAGATAGCTCCAATACATACGCAAGTAAAAAAAGAACCCCTACCAGATGGCTCCAATACACGCACAAGTAAGAAAAAAAGAACCCCTTGGATTCCTATTTTAAGGCTTTCTGTTTCCCTCATGTCTGCCACAACCACCAACCAAACCAAAAAAGTTTCACGGACCCTGTCAAAACCCATCTCTCTTGGGTCTTGAGTCTGGAGCCTTGACTCCTTTCTCTTTCCTTTCCAGACTCCCCGAAAGGAGCGATAGATATATACCAGAAGAAAAGCGACGGAGAGCACTTCTCGTTTTTATGGTGGACCAACAACATACACTTGATGTCTTCATTTCACAACAATGTCAATGTGAACTCAGCAACTTTTTTTAGTCAGGCTCCGGCTACCTATTTTCACCATTTTTCTTTCCTCCAACAACAGAGTATTGTTACTGTCCAGAGTCCCATCTTCCGTACTAGCTTCAGCTTATATACATATATATATATGTATTAAAAAAGAAAGAAAGGCTTACTTTTCTTTTAGGCCGCCGCAAGCAATCCTCTAGTCTAGCAATCCCCACCACCATTACCAAAAGCGAAAGGGAGGGGGGGGTAAAGGAGAAAGGAAAATAAAGAAGAATAGAAAGGAAGGGACTTGAGCAAGAGAGAAGAACCCCCCACCCACCCATTCCTCAGATATTGATGGGTGCCCTCCTCGTCCTCCGCCTGCAGCCCACAATACTTATCTACTTCATTCTCCTTCATGCATCCAACAGCAACACTACCGCTAATGCTCCTGCTCCTCCTGCCGCCCAAGATGGTGTATGGAAGTCTGCTACTGCAACATACTTCAAAGAAACAGATGCCTCCATCATCACCGGTAACGCCCCCCCCCCCCCCCCTACTTGTTTTGTCTTTTGCCACATCCAGTCTTGCTCTTTCACTTTCTTATACACGCAAGTGTATTATGGATTGGTTTGAGAAGTGGTTTGGCTTTTTAACTTTTTTTTGTTATTTTAGTCTGGACTAAAAAGTTTAGTTTGGAAAAGATTTTTTTGACTTTTTTGATTTTTTTTGTGAGAGAAGAGTATAATGATTATGGATTGGATGTGATGTTTTGTTGGTTGCGGCTAAAATAGTCTATTTTGTCTTTTGTGTTAAAATAGCCAAAAAAACCTACAAACCTTTTTCCCAAACGGTGCCTATGTATGTTTTGCCTTCTGCATGAAGAAGATTCAAGAGTGTATTGTTTTTCATTTTATTGCAGAAGGGGCTTGTGGATATGGGGACCTTCACAAAAGCAAAAGTATCTATGGAATTACGTACAGTTCGGGGCTAAGTAGTATGTTATTCAACAGAGGGAGTACCTGCGGTGGTTGCTTCGAGGTGAGATGTGTCGACCACATTCTGTGGTGCCTCCAGGGAAGCCCATCCATCACTCTTACTGCCACTGACTTCTGCCCACCAAATTATGGGCTTCCAGCTGATTATGGTGGCTGGTGCAATTTCCCCCGAGCACACTTTGAGATCTCAGAGGCCGCCTTTGCCGAAATTGCAGATATCACAAGAAGAGCTGATATAGTTCCCATTCAGTATAGGAGGTAGGTAACAAATTAAATTAAAGTAATAATATTAATCACTTTGCTAGCTAGCTGGTTGTTTCCATTCGGTAGGCCTTTAAATAGATCCGATTCGGATTGGATCTGTCAAAATCCGAATCCGAATCTGAATCCATTTAGCCCATATCTTATTATAGATATCTGAATCCGGCGCCGATGATTTCGGATATCCGATCCGATAATCAGATTTATTTATTTATTTACTGAGCTACAATTTGATATAATTTGAATTTTTTTTTTTTTTCATTTTGTTTTTTTCTTATTCAAATTGAGAATAATCGGATCAGATCGGATTTTTGCATATTCAATCCATTTAATAAACAGATTAAACGGATTTAGATTATCAGATCGGAAATGGATTTGCATTTTCGGATCAGATTCGGATTAAATCCAATCCACTGACAACCCCTACATCGGGGGTTGACACAAATTATATGTTGACAACATTATATATATTTATTTTTGTGTACAGGGTCAAGTGTGAGAGAAATGGGGGGATGAGGTTTACAGTGTACGGGACTTCATTCTTCTATCAAGTCCTAATCACTAATGTAGGATCGGACGGCCAAGTAGTTGCAGTCAAAGTGAAGGGATCAAAGACAGGGTGGATACCCATGGGAAGGAACTGGGGACAAAACTGGCAGTGCGATATCAACCTTACAGGACAGCCTCTGTCATTCGAGGTCACCACCAGCAGTCAAAGAAGCGTAACCTCCTACAATGTTGCTCCGGCAAACTGGAGATTCGGTCAGACATTTGAAGGGAAACAGTTCTAGATCAATGGGAAAGCTAATATATTTACCTATATACATATATATTTTTAAAGTCAGTCACAGGTAATCAAGACAATGATAAAGGTATGCACAAATTGTAGCATTTACCTTCTAGTCACTCACTTTTCCAGGCATTCATTCCATGGGTCAAAAGGTAGATATCGATGGAGAAAATTTGGAAAAGAAAAGTTGAAGAAATTGCAATTGTAGGTCCCAAAATGGCCACTTTTTCATATACCAAGAAGAAATAGGATATACATGTTGACAATGGAATGCATAATTATTGAATGAGCGCGTATGTTTCACATTTACATCATTTAAATTTTAAACCTTCAGATCTAACTTTGATAGCCACAGCCAAAGCCTCCAAAGGAGGCAGTCTATCCCAAAATTGATTATTGGAGGGAAATGACTACCAATTTAGTAGTAGTTATATATAAATCACCGATCAATTATGCAAGTCATTGGAGGGAAATGACTACCAATTTAGTAGTAGTCCATATATAAATCACTGACCGATTATGTAAGTCAGCATCTAATGTGGCTCTCAAAGTGTTGTACATTTTGTGATATCTTTTTTTCTCAAACTAGGTGCACAGGAGTGTGCTTCACACAACGTGATTACAATTGTGGTGAGCCCATGACGTTGTGAACTATTGTCATACTTCTACAGATGTATGAATATATATATCCAGACAATGTATACATTGTATACAGAACTCTTACACTGTGTTTGGTTGGGGGATTTGAGAAGGGATTTGGAAATGGAAAAGGAAAAGTTAGGTGAAATGTAAATAAAATATATTCACATTTCACCTAGTTTCACACACTTTTTCCTTTTCCCTTTCCAAATCCCTCTCCAAATCCCCCAACCAAACACACCATTAACATAACGATGAATGTAGCCAGCAATTAAATTTTGTTGAGAGACATGAATAAGTCGCAGATTAGGCTTGGTTAAGGGATATATACCTTTTGACATTCCAATTCTTATAAATGCGCTAAAAATATGTCGTCTCATGGGTAGAGTGATTTGATGAGAGCATGGAGAATATTACAAACATAAATGTATCCAAAGGGATTGCTTTGATAACATCACCATACGTAGCACATCTGGGTACATTTGTTGTATATTGTCTATACAAAGTAGATTTTTTTTTTTTTTTTTTGGGATAAATATATACGAAGTATAAATTTTTGTTGGTGATACTGATTGATTAGTATTAAGTCACATTGCTTCCGGGATTGGAGGATCAAATACAGAACTGTGGAACGACTTTGACAAAAGTGTTTAACTTGTAAGACAAAAGATTTTATAAATCTATCACGGTAGTGCTGTGGTAACAATGCCATAAATGTGAATGTATTCAATTACCACTGCGTGATGTGACTTTTATTCTCATGCCAACTATGATTGAAAATGGATCAGGCATTTTTTATAAAAGAACTGGTGCAACTTTTAGTCTAATTTCCAATTATAATAGCAAAAGCACTTAAAATAATAAACTAAAAACCAGATACAGGTATGCCGGTATCTCAACTAAGAACACAAAGTGAACTTATGAACTTATGCAAAAACCAAACAGGGGTATACAAAAATATGAAGGCTATCTGGAATAAGAACAAAAGTGTTACAACTTACTATACAACATTAAGATTATACGTAAAATGAACTCATGATGCAGCTTCTCTTTTATACTTTGTAAGGCTTTTTTGTCAGATACTATAATGCAGATTACCTTAATTGGCAAGTTAGCAAACTTCACTTCCACAACAGAGACAGTATTGAGGAAATTAAGTTTCCAGTAGCTTTGTTCAACAAGTATACTGCTATGTTTGTATCAGAAACGTGCACAAAGATACTTGTTATTGAAAGAACCAGTCACCCAAGGACACCCAAGCTTCAATGTTTGTGCTTCTGAGGAACTTCAACATGAAAACTATAGAACGTGCATGAAATTTATGTGGATTCCACTTGACAATGTTATATGTCCCTGTGACACCAATGCAGGGAAGCTATGCAGTGACAATTGTAGCTAACATGAAAGCAACTCCATGGTCGTGTTCGGATATTGGATTTGTGAACAGAAAAGAAGAAAAGAGATTTATGAATGAAATAACACCCCCCCCCCCAAAAAAAAAATAAATAAATAAAAATAATCTCTCCCCTTTTCTCATCTCTTCTCAAATCAAATATTCAAACACAACCTATATGTTCATGACGGCCATTGAAATGAAACATGAGATTATAGCAATATAATCTGGGGAAAAAATATCAATTAAAGGTCAATCAAATATTGATGTCATTCAATGGTTAAATATTTTAAATTGTAGCGAAGGAAAACTTACTTTCATGGAGTCCTATGAATATCTTACTTGCAAATAGTTTAACACCTGAAACTGCTGAAAGAACTGAAAAAAGAAACATGCAAATATCTTAGTTGCAAAAGTGAGTTGTCACCTTCAGATATCCATTTGACTTGAATTGCATTAGAAGAGCTAAAGTTCAGGAATCAAACAAAAAAAATATATATCCATCATAGAATTCATATATAACGCACCTCTTTCGGACAGGTACACAGACAGAATTTCACTTTTGCACCCTAAAAAAAAAAAGAATTCTAGGTTATCCAAATATTGAAACCACAGACACAGAGTTAATGCGATTGCTGCCAATGTCAAATTCAGCTAATACAATTTTCGATCAAGATTCTTTAGTTATGTGATATTATATTGCATCTTTTCGGACTAAGAAAACATTCTTTTCCATACTCCAAGTTATTCAAAGTTCAGTCACACTAGTCAAATGAGTTGACTTTTTGCTTTGGAACCTCTCAAAGAACCTTTTAGATTTATTTATTTTTTACATTATTATTTTATATAAAGAGCAATGCTAAGGATCCTAAGAAAAGTACCAAATTTTTTACCAAACACTCACATGGGTGTGGGACCCACATGAGATGTATTAGTTGAATTTGACATTGGCAACAATTGCATTAAGTGTGTGTTTGTGGTTTCAATATTTGATCGTGTTGGCTGTGATTCAACTAAATTTCTTGTTTATATACTAGCCTTTTCTAATTCTATGTTAGTTTGACAATCTATCCAACCGTAAGTTCACAATTCACAATCTATCCTACAACAAAACCCTAAATACATATGTCATGTTTATACGTCATGTTAGTCATCTTATATAGGTTATGTTAGTCATCCGAGTGTTAATAAACTACTTACACCTAGAACAAGAAACTAGAAACTAGATTTTGCAAAATTCATCATATATTGTTGTCCAAGAAAATTAGAAAATATACTAATTCACAAGTGAGAGTGCATATCTAGAGGTTGAAAACCCCATATACCTTGGACAACAATATATGATGAATTTTGCAAAATCTAGTTTCTTGTTCTAGGTGTAAGTAGTTTATTAACACTCGGATGACTAACATAACTTATATAAGATGACTAACATGGTCTATAAACATGACATATGTATTTAGGGTTTTGTCGTAGGATAGATTGTGAATTGTGAACTTATGGTTGGATAGATTGTCAAACTAACATAGAATTAGAAAAGGCTAGTATATAAACAAGAAATTTAGTTGAATCACAGCCAACACGATCAAATATTGAAACCACAAACACACAGTTAATGCAATTGTTGCCAATGTCAAATTCAACTAATACAATTTTCGATCAAGATTCTTTAGTTATGTAATATATGAGTTTGACACACTAGTGGATCCAAAGATATAACCTTTATTGAAAATACACAAAACACTTGTACACTAGAATTGTACACAACAATACACTCAAAGCACTTTCTTCACACACTACACAATGGAGACACTATTCACAGTTACACTCTTGCAAGACACTTGATTACACCACTCACATCACTCTTTTTTCACTCAACTCCTAGTACATAAGCTCATCTCATATTTATACTAGTTAAAGAACTTTCTAGAATACACACATACTTCCACTATACTCTAGAGTCGTCTAAACTACCCTAGTACATATTAGAGTTTCTATACTTCTCTAAAATATTTTAGAACCTTCCGAAACTTTCTAGATTTCTCTAAATTTCTCCAAACTTCTCCAATGTTCCGGAACCTTCTACGATGTTCTAGAATCTTCTGGAATTCTCTAGGTCTTTCCAGAGTCTTCTAGATCTTTCTGGAGTCCTCCAGATTCATGTGGAAACTTCTAGAATATTCTAGAGAGTGAGGAGAGTTAGTGATGACTTTTAACACTCCCCCCCTCAGTACTAACTCTCATTTTTGGATTATGTAACCATGCCACGTAGTTTCAGAACTCTTCATGAAGATATCTACAACCTCGTCCTTCACTTTGAAGACCTTTGTCTTTATCTTTCCCAACAACAACTTCTTCTTTTTGAAGTGATGATGCACCACCATATATTTTATTCATCCATGAAACACGAGGTCCTTGACCAACTTTAGAATTCTCATCCTCCAATTTAGGTGCTAAGTTCCAAGTCTAACTCTACCTTGATGCACTACTTTCTCCTTCCATTGTCTTCCTCCACTAGTTAAATTTAGTTTTTTTGCCTTAAACGTTACGTGCTTCTTTAAATCATCCATCTTGTAGAAAATTTAATGTATTATTGATAGATTGATTGTATATATACAATGTGAATATGACTCTCATTTTATAGAGGGGAGAGTGTACAAAGGAGCCAAAAAAGAGCCGAAAGAACAAAGCAGAAAATGTGCACTAAGGAAGCACTAAGAAAACAACATAATTAAAGATTGGTAATTTACAGCTAACATATTATGCACTAACATATTATATTCTAACAGCCCCCCTCAAACTCAAGGGGGATAGGAACCAACCAACTTGAGTTTGGAGAGAGTAACAAAACAGGAAAATAAAATAAAATAGGATAGGAGACACTGTATGGTCGTGTCAGACCGTTGTAGAAGACTGTATGGTTATGGCAGACCAAGGTAGAAGACAGTTTATGGGGTCATGTCGGACCGTTGTAGAAGATAGTTTATGGGGTCATATCGGACCGATGTAGAAAACAGTTTACGGGGTCATGTCGGACCGTTGTAGCAGATAACCGAAATCAATGTCGGAACAGTTTACCGAGTCTTGTCGGACCCATATAGGAGCTAACCGGAATCAAAGTCGGGACAGTTTACAGAGTCTTGTCGGACCCATATAGAAGCTAACCAGAATCAAAGTCGGGACAGTTTACCGAGTCTTGTCGGACCCACATAGGAGCTAACCGGAATCAATGTCGGGACAGTTTACAGAGTCTTGTCGGACCCATATAGAAGCTAACCGGAATCAAAGTCGGGACAGTTTACAGAGTCTTGTCGGACCCATATAGAAGCTAACCGGAATCAAAGTCGGGACAGTTTACCGAGTCTTGTCGGACCCATAAAAGTCGCACCCTCAAAAGGCGTGCCATCAAAAGGTGTGCCTGACAGCCATCAAAAGGCGAGCCATCAAAAGGTGTGCCCGACAGCCATCAAAAGGCGTGTCGATTTGTCGTCTAGCGTTGAGAGGCGCGTAAGGCGCGTGTCTGCCTTGCCTATTTAAACCAAGGCGAGGCTGCCGCTGATGCATAACAAACCAGCTGAAAAAACTCTTCGTTCTCTCTGTAACACTTCTGAGAGAGATACTCTGTAACACGCTACAACCAACCCTGAATATGGCCTCTTCTTCTCGTTCAGCTACCCAGAACATAGCCTCTTCTTCCCGGGGTCTGCTCACTCTCTTTCCCGACCTCAATGAGTGCACAAGAGAGATAGCAAGGCGGTTGCCTGGAACCGCAACCAATCGCCCTGGACCAAGCCCCCGGTTTTCGCCGTTGAACTATCCGATGGTAGCGATTGAGCAGATAATGGTGCTCAATCGATATTGAGGCCAATTATTATACATTAAGGTCATGTGTTGAGACCATGATTGCGGTCAACAACTGTCGCGGCTTTAGAGTAGAACAAGCGAGGTGCAGCGGTAAAGTTTAAGCGGCTCGCTCCAGCGCATATCACGGATGCGGCGAGAGATATGTGTCTTGAAAAGCGAAAAACAAGGCTGGCGGAAGGCCACCGTGATGCTCGATTTGGAGGTCCGCCATATGTGACAGTTGAGAACAACGAAGTGAACGTGCTTTCGGCGTGGGAAACACGGAGGCAAAGACCGGCAAGGGACGCCAAGACAAAGGCAAGAAGAAGAAACGGTGAAAGCGAAGAAGTGAGGCCGGTTGTTTGTGGTGGTTATGGGTTGTGGTTGTTTTTTTTTTTTTTTTTTTTTTTTTGTGTGTAAAATGGTGATCGGGTTTGATCCCCGGCATGAATAAAATAAGGTTGGTGACATTACTGCAATTGCTTTCTCTTTTTGGATGACCCAAATTTCTTTTTATGAGTATTCCAATTCTTGGAGAAGAAATCAAAACCAAATGAATAATACAACCGTAGGTGGGACCCAATGTTACTACCATTGCACGTGGTGGCAATTTCCACAACCAGCTCAAATGAAAACCATGGGCCATGAACTTGGTTTTTGAAATTCAAAAACATTAAAGTGGCGGGCCCTACGTGGTACTCCACTAATACAAAAGTATATATAATATATGTATATATACCACTTTCTTGCCCACCTATTGAACCTGCAGGCCTGCAACGATGCACTTTCCAATGTACCCAACATCCTTTACCACACGGTTATCTTCCACTTTGCACCCACTAAGTATTATTAAATATTCACCCATAAATATATATATATATATAAAAGGTGAAACAGCTGTTTAACATACCAACACAAAAGTGGGTGGTATCGCCAGTGCTTGCGGAGCCACCGATTAGACGGTGCTTTATTGCTCCTTCAGGTATGGGTTCTCCGTGATTCCGCTGCTGGTGTAACCAGCCCATGCGCTGTATGTGTATGGAAGAGGATGTAATGGTGTGGACGCGCCTAGGTGCGGCTGGGCGTAGTTACAAGTACAGTCGGTACGTGGGGTGTGTTTTTTTTTTTTTTGGGCAGAGAAACCACCCAAGCACTCGAGCTCCAACGCTAGAAAAAAGGACCATGCTGCCATTGTTGAAGCTTGAGGCTGCCAATCAACACCAACACCGCTAGCGGCACAAGCTCCGGACTTTGTTTTGAATACATGAGCCTCCTGATTGTTTCCAAGAGAAAACACAGTGGGATCTCCAGAAACTAAAACTGGCTCACACAGCTTTATTGCTCTGTGCAGATCTTTCAAATGGCCCCATTTAGGTTGCCTTAATAGTCTCTGTCATATACCACAGATAATCGGACATATCCCTGGTGGTATTTATCTGCTCCAACAACCCAAAGCTTGTAAACGAATTGTCATTGTAAGAGGCTCTTCGTTGAAGGATTGCCAGAGAACCCAATACCATAAACAGCAGAATCATCTTCATTTGTGCACTTTGAGCTCCCACCCTTGCGGTGTTATAAGCAGTATTCTTGCAATCGGGAGGAATCTTGATGGACCAAGGAGGTAGGTTGTAATGCAAATTCAAAAGACACTTTTGCAAAGGATTTCGAGTCGTGGTTTGTGAGGAATGCAACAACAGAGGAGCGGAATGTCGGAAGTCAAGCTCGGATGGAAGCCAAGATTAAGGAAGTTGTTGAGGTCCGGCGGGCGGCCAAGGCGAGGTTGCCGCCCGCCGGTGAAGTGAAAAATACTAGGTGCTAAACCCGCTCTGATACCATGTAGAAAATTTAATGTATTATTGATAGATTGATTATATATATACAATGTGAATATGACTCTCCTTTTATAGAGGGGAGAGTGTACAAAGGAGCCAAAAAAGAGCCGAAAGAACAAAGCAGAAAATGTGCACTAAGGAAGCACTAAGAAAACAACATAATTAAAGATTGGTAATTTACAGCTAACATATTATGCACTAACATATTATATTCTAACACATCTTAGTAGAGGTTGCATCAACATACCTTGGATTGAGTTCCCTCTGCCTCAAGTATGTTGGTTGCTATGGCTTGTTGTGGCTTTATCACTTTTTCAACTTCTTCTTTTGTTTGCTCCCCCAACTTTTCTGGTAGGTGAGCTTCTAGATTTTTAACTCCTGGAGATTGATACTCAGCTGTTGGAGTCGACTCATCTGTGATAGAGTATGCATCCATTTCCATGGTAACTGGGTTGCACTGCTTCTATACACCTTCATCGAATTCTATCTCCTCTTCTGAATCTACTTCAGTGATCACGAACATTATAGGACATGCTTCAAAATCCCATCCTTTTTCAAATTCAGGCTCTTCTTTTGAGTACCCTGGTTCTGCCTTCTCGAACATTGCACACGAAGCTTAGAAATCCCATTCTTCCTCGCTCTTATCATGTTAACTGGTTGATGTTACCATATTACTTTCAATGGGTCTTCTTAGCCAACAATCTCTTGCATAGTGGCCAATCTTGCCACAGTTGAAGCACTCTATGTTGCATCGTCGAAATTCCGTAGGTCTTCGATCATTGCATTGCTATCATGCTGAACTTCCCCTTGTCAATAACTTCGATCATCTTGCGATCTCTCATCTTCTTCTTTCTTTAGTCTTGTAGAATTTTGCCAGGTTCTTCTGTACTTTCTCTTGCTACGAAATAATGTCTCCTCTTCACTTTCATTTTTTAATGTAATTCTAGCCATTTGCTTTGCTAGAGTTTTTTTGATTCGCCAATAGAATTTCTAGCTCGACCAATGATGGTTGAATGGGCCATCCTTCAATGGCGTCAATAAGTCCACTATACTCAGGTCTTAAACCTCAAGTAATAATACGTCTCATTCTAGACTTGCTATTTTTTTACTCAAGATCAAGTTGTGAAATTTCATTGCAAAGAGTCTTTACCTTGAGAAAATATTAGTTGATGGTCATCGACCCTTGTGTAACTATCGCAAGCTCGTTCTCTAGATATTGGAGTTGTGCATCGTTCGTCTTCAAAAATAGCGCCGCAAATGTACCCCAAATTGCTTTTGGAGCAATAGCTTCCTGAACATACTCCAATAACTCTTTTTCGACAATTGTCCAACACGAACATCGCCTTTCGGGCCTTAATCCACCACTTTAGCAAAGCCTCTACATTTTCTTCTCCGGGTGGAGTAGTATCCTTGCCATCCACGATTTCCCATAGATCTTGACTTGAAGATATGCCTCTATGCATATTTGCCAATAGTCATAATTATAATTATTTAATTTCTCCATGCCTATGATAAAGTTTTTGAAATCCATCATAACAATTGTGTTTGTCGACTTCAACAACTTACTGTATCAATCTCAATCGCTCTTCGTTGTTGGTCCCCAAACGACTAAGTTTTGATACCAAATTGTTGAGTTTGACACACTAGTGGACACAAAGATATAACCTTTATTGATAACGCTCAAATACACAAAACACTTGTACACTAGAATTGTACAAAACAATACACTCAAGGCACTTTCTTCATACACTACATAATCAAGACACTATTCACACTTAGACTCCTTCACACCTGCACACACTCTTGCAGACACTTGATTACACCACTCACGTCACTATTCTTTCACTCAACTCCTAGTACATGAGCTCATCTCATATTTATAGCAGTTAAAGAAATTTCTAGAATACACACATACTCTAGTACATATTAGAGTTTTTATACTTCTCTAAAATATTCTAGGACCTTCCGGATTTCTCTAGATTTCTTTAAACTTCTCAAATGTTCCAGAACCTTCTACAATGTTCTAGAATCTTTTGAATTTCTCTAGGTCTTTCCGGAGTTTTCTAGATTCATGTGGAAACTTCTAGAATATTCTAGAGAGAAGATTCTAGAGAGCAAGGAGAGTTAGTGATAACTCTCAACAATCTTGCATCTTTTCGGACTAAGAAAATATTCAACTAACATATTCTTGATCGAAAATTTAGTGGTTTCAAATATTGAAACCACAAACACACAGTTAATGCAATTACTGCCAATGTGATATTATCTTGCATCGTTTCGGACTAAGAAAATATTCTTTCTCCGTACTCCAAGTTATTCAAAGTTCAGTCACACTAGTCAAATGAGTTGACCTCTTGCTTTGGAACCTCTCAAAGAACCTTTTAGATTTATTTTTATTTTTTTTTAAACATTATTATTTTATATAAAGAGCAATGCTACGGATCCCAAGAAAACTACCAACTTTTTTACCAAACACTCACATGGGTGATGAAGAATATAAAAAGCTCGAGAAAGAGTAAATTCAAAAAAGCGGCGATATTTGGAAATTGGAATGGTTTCAAAAGAGAAATCGATAGGAACCATACATAATCATATTTCCAATATTATTATAATTCTATTTTATGATTATTTTTATGTTTTCTAGGGTTTTTAGGTGAGGGTATTTTGATAATTTTATATTTGACATGGGTTGTGTGGGTCATCCATGGGTCGTCGTGTAGGTCAAGTTATTTAATTAAGTTTTATTTATGTTTCTCATTTAGTCTTAAATTAGTTTTAGAAATCAAATATATTATAATAGTTTCTTTTTTTAGTTATAGTTGGTTTAAGAAGTCTCCTACCTATATAAAGTCATGTAATGCTTATAATTCAATAGAGTTGACATTTTATAAAAATTTGAGAGCTTTGAAGCTTCTTCATGAATTGTGTGATGCAATCAAACCCTAGGTGTGATGCCTATGGAATCTAGGAGTGATTCCTAAATCTATCTTTTTCTTTCTTTCTTCCATTCCTACAACCTGTTCACAGCACCCTAAAACAGCCCCTAAACAGTGTAAAACCCACAAAAAGTCTGTTTTACAGTCCTTACAACCTTGTCCCTAATTGTCACGACCCAAACCCGGCCCTATAGGTTTAGCACCGTAACCGGCCAGTAATCCGAGATTACCAAAGGCCTGCCAATCAGTAATACAGTAAATACAGAGTTCAGGGCCTGGCGGAAGCCAAAACAGTAAATAACTAGTGTCCATTGAGCTGTGTTAATCTGTATGCCAAAAACATTTTTCATTCATACATGCATTTAAACAGTTCAAAACGGTACAGTCTGTACAATCATTCACAACATTCACTCTAGGGATTGAATCCCTTGAGAACAGTACGGTCTATGCATTCATTTACAAACATTTACAGTCGGTCGGTACGGGGACTTAATCCTTTGACAACAGTACAAAACAGTGAGACAGATAGGGGAGTACAAAAGACCCCCAAGCCATAGCATGGCAAAATCGGAACCTCGCTGTGAGGCACACATTTGGTCGACAAAATCGGGGTGACCCACGCCCTAGCTCGGGTCATTTCTTTGAGAACCTACATATATATATAAACAGTGAGCTAAAGCCCAGTGAATAACATAAGGTGTAAAGAGGTTATGAATGAATGTCCCTACAGTAATGAAATCAATTCATTATACAGTATTTCAATCTTTCAGTATTTCAATCAATCAGTCATATGTGGTACATCCATTAGCCTATAAACAGTATGGTCCAAAGGACCGAGTCTCAACAGACCCAACAATAATGATGGCCATCAATCAGTATGGTTCCACAAGGAAACCGACAGAGCTCTGTAACAGTCAATAACAGTAGGTGCTAAGGATGCCACAATACAGTTCGGAAATAGGACATACATTCATTCGATAAATAATATCATTCGATGCAGTTGATGTGATATTCAAAAGATAACCACTTTGAACATATCTTTACACATCTGTTACTCACAGTGATTGGGCTATCAATAGCTAGAGCGCGTCCCCGTGAGCCAACCCTAAATAATAACAAGTTGAACACACTCTAAGTTTAACAGTTGGGGAAGTACAGTAATTAACTTCTTAATATGCCTCGGTGTGTTCTGTATCTATAACCTCATTAAGATGCCCTAAACTAGGCCTAAGAATGCCTAAGATGGGATGAGGATGCAAAAATACACTTAGAAAGCAATTCCAGAATTTTTCAGAAAACAGAGCCTCCGCTCGAGCGCAGGTTCCGCTTTCGGCGGACAAATAATAAGGGTCCCTTTCGGCGTCAACTTCCCGCTCGGCGAAAGGCATCGATGCTTGCGAGATCTTTGGATGCGCGATTTTCCTTTCGGCGTTAAAAGCCGCCGAGCGGATCAGAAACAATGCAAAGAAAAATCGGGAGCATGAATTCCCTTTCGGCGGCACTTCGCCGATTGACGGCCAAATTCTGGAAAATCCAGATTCAACCTCTGAGTTTCAAACCAAGTTTTGATGCTCTAAATTCGATCCTCTTGGGCCCATTTTCTGGAAAACTCTTTCAAACACATAGAATAACAAGTTTTAAAGCTCCATTTAAGAAATCAAGGCCCAAGGGTGTTTAACTCAAACTCAATTTCAAACCACTTTCAAGAACAATGCTCAAACATGACATGCATGCATTCAAAACAATTTTAAGCTTCCAATCATGCTCAAATGAGCTCAATTCTTTGAAAAGCAAGTTGCAAACATGGATTTTAGCTCAAACATGAACATGCATGTACAATCTACCATGAAACCAACTCCAAACTCACTAAATTCAACATGCATGCAACAACTAGGCTTCAATTCAACATATATGGGCAATTTCATGGTTTAGCTCTACAATGATGCATGAATCATGCAAGAATGAAGTTCTAAGACAACATTAAGAAGGCAAGATCCTTACCTAAGTCTCAATTACAAGTCTAGGAGCTCAATCTAGCAATCTATGCCTCAAATCTTCAAGTTCTCCTAGCAATTTCAACAAAGATAATTCTCTCTCTCTCTAACCTCTTCTATGGTCGGTTGGAAAGCAGGAAAGGGCTGATCAAATGGTATGTTAAGTGTAACAAGGCTCTTGGAAATCAATAAACAAAGGGGCCACTAAGGTGGCAATTCGGTAATTAAATCAAACTCTTTAATTGACTAAATTTAATCTAATTTAATCATTCCTAATCAATTTTCAAATAAATATACCATAAAATCAGAAATATTCTACTGATTCTAAAACTTCCAACGATTCCTAATTCGGCCGCCGATAAGGCCTTCAATTAACAGTTTAAACATACGAATTCAAACAGATAGTCATTCAAGCCAACAGATACAATATGCAATATAACAGACAAACTCATTCAATTTCAGTCTCGATTTCAATCAGTTCATTCAGTACTTAGGTTAATCCCATTATCAGTCATTATCAGTGCAGTTTATCAGTGATCAGTAGCTAATTCAGTGGTTTAACGGTAATCAGTACGAGGGTTGTTACACTAATCGCCCTGCATCAGTTTGGTATCAAAGCAAAAGATCCTATTATTAGAGCAAGTTATAAAACATGTCAATTCGTTGTGGAAGATCTTTTGTGGTAGGGATATTTTCTGAGAACCAAAGGGATCAAGTTCTTTTAAAAATTGTGAAACAACTTGATAATTTTAGTCAACGACTTAATGCTTTGGAGAGCCGACCAACTCAGGACAAGGTGATAAACACTCAAATTATCAAGGATAAAGAGAGTTTGATTGATGAATCAAAATCATCCCAAACAGCATCAAGGTTGAAGAAGGTTTTTACTCACAACTCTGTGTTCCAAGGTAGAATTAGAGGACCAAGATCAAAATCTGCCCAAGGTGGAAGATGACCAGATTTTCAAGGTTGGTGAGGCCCTTATTCATGATTCAAAAGCGCCCCAACAAGTTCCGATTATTATTCCCAGAGAGGCTAAAGTCCAAAGCAATGAATTGGATGCAACAACAATTGTAAGGACTCAAGAACTAAAGCCACCAACTACAAGTCCTAAGCCAAAAGGGCCTTTGAAGTCGTAGATTGAAAAGTTGCTATCAGAATTCTCTAATTTAGTGCCAATACAGTCCTATGATGAGCCCCCACCCATGCATAACATCAAGCATACTTCAGGTCATATACAAAAGTCTAAATTGCTTAACCTTGCAACATATGAGTCAAATTTAAATCAATATATCATGTCCCACTTAGTGACAAGTCATGATTCCATTGAAGAAAAGGGCAAGGTTGAATCACGTGATGACATTTTGTTTGAAGGACAATGTAAGAACATGGAGGCCAAAATGGCAGATATGACAGGAAGTATTCGAATCGAGCAAAATCAAAGCGTCATCAATCCAAAAGATATTAGGATGCATGGGAAAAATTTTGCAACACAAGGTTTAGACCAATTCAAGGATGTATCTCTTTCTTCTGTTGATTTTATCATTTCGGAGAAGTTCAACTTTACAATTGAAAGTAGCTCATTGTTCTCCTTACTACCCCCAATGGAGAAGAAAAGGTGATGTCAACTTAAACATTTTTATATGAAGACTTGGCTGCGATTCCGATGCTTTTGGATTCTTATACTTCAACACTCCAAAACTCAAGGTCGAGTTTTTTCCAACCAAGAGAGAATGATGAAGAATATAACAAGCTCGAGGAAGAGTAAATTCAAAGAAGCGGCAATATTTGGAAATTGGAATGGTTTCAAAGAGAAATCGATAGGAACCATACATAATCATGTTTCTAATATTATTATAATTCTATTTTATAATTATTTTTATGTTTTCTAGGATTTTTAGGCCAGGGGTATTTTAGTAATTTTATATTTACTAACATGGGTTGTATGAGTCGTCGTGTGGGTCAAGTTATTTAATTAGGTTTTATTTATGTTTCTTATTTGGGCGAATTACACTAACAGTCCCTAATAGTATGGGGGTTGTGTCACTTTGCTCCATGACTTTTCAATGGTGACACATTTAACCCTAAATTTTGAATCTGATTCCAAATAAAGACAATTGAAGATACCATTACTTAATTTCAAGGGCAAAATCGTCAATTTGACAAAATATAAATTAATTTGAAAAATAAATGTCAAAAAAATATTTTGAATTTTTAAAATTATTTCTACCTACTAAAGATAAAATTATGTAAAATTGATAAATCTTTTAGAAATTTATTTATTTATTTATTTATATCAAATTAATTTTTATTATGTGTTTGGATGATAATCATGTAATGGGTGGTTGTTTTTATTTTCATTAAATTAGTTTCTATTTTTTCAAAAGTCAAATATGGTGACAACTTTGATATTATTATTAAACCAATCCATTAAATCAAAAAATCCAAAACTAAAAACATTTCATATATCAAATATACTGATTACACATGAAAATCCTAATAACCACCTATTACATGATTATCATCCAAACACATAATAAAAATTAACTTGGTAAAAATAAATAAATAAATAAATGTCTAAAAAATTTATTACTTTTACATAATTTTATCTTTGGTAAGTAGAAATAATTTTTAAAAATTTAACAATATTTTTTTGATATTTATTTTTGTCAAATTAATTTAAATTTTATCAAATTGATGATTTTACCCTTGAAATTAAGCAATAGTATCTTCAATTGTCCTTATTTGAAACAAGATTCAAAATTCATGGTCAAATGTGTCACAATTAAAAAGTGGACCAAAGCGACATGAACCCCAAAGTATAAGGACTGTTAGTATAATTCGCCCATCTTATTTAGTCTTAAATTAGTTTTAAAAATCAAATATATTATAATAGTTTCCTTTTTGGTAATAGTTGGTTTAGAAAGTCTCCTAATTCTATATAAAGCCATGTAATACTGCTTATAATTCAATAGAGTTGATATTTTATAAAAATTTGAGAGCTTTGAAGCTTCTTTATAGATTGTGTAATGCAATCAAACCCTATCTGTGATGCCTATGGAATCTATGAGTGATTCCTAAATCTATCTTTTTCTTTTCTTTTTCTTTCTTTCTTCAATTCCTGCAGCCTGTTCATAGCACCCTAAAACAGCCCCTAAACAGTGTAAAACCCACAGAAAGTCTGTTTTACAATCCTTACAGCCTTGTCCCTAATCATCCTGCGTCAATGGGTCTCCAACATTTTTCTTATATAAAATGCGAGTATGGAGGATGCAAACCATGCCAAGGTATATGGGGTTTTCAGCCTCCAAATATGCGCCTTCACTTGTGAATTAGTATATTTTCTAAGTTTCTTGGACACCAATATATGATGAATTTTGTAAAATCTAGTTTCTTGTTCTGGGTGTAAGTAGTTTATTAACACTCAAATGACTAACATGACCTATATAAGATGACTAACATGACATGTATTTAAGGTTTTGTCGTAGGGTAGATTGTGAATTGTGAACTTATGGTGGATAGATTGTCAAACTAACATAGAATTAGAAAAGGCTAGTATATAAACAAGAAATTTAGTTGAATCATAGCGAACACGATCACATAAAGCTTCCACTATGAAGGCTATAGCGAATGTAGATGCTTCAAAGTTATGGTATCAGGTGATACGCATGATACACTTTTTTTTATAGGTACAATGGCACACTATATTTGGAATCAAAAGGTTTAAAAAATGTTTGGATTAGTTTTCTGAATTGGATGATAGATCGCACTTTGAAAACATTGTTGGTAGCCTAGCAATTCATAACAATAACAACGACTATGATGATAATCAAAACTGCTCTCAATTCAAAACTTGGACTTAACCCAAATCCCATTCAAACTTGGACATTTCAAATTTTAAAAGATGTTCAGATTAGTTTTCTGAATTGGATGATAGAATGCACTTTGAAAACATTGTTAGTACCCTAGCAATTCATAACAATAATAATGATTATGATGATATCAAATCCCGCCCCACCTTCATACTGAGTTAAGGCCCTTCTAACCTTGGATATATCCATGTAACTTTACTCTAATGCTCTTCATACTGGACCCTCTGTATTGATATTGTAACTCCTGGTCCATATAGTAATGTGTGTGGTGTCCTTGTTGTTGCCAAATACCATGGCATGCTGCCAGGGAACAAATTATGAGTTGGTCCAGAAACAAAAGGAAAAAAGCATGTGAATCACAGTTCCAATCAATTTTTACAAATCCCATTATCTAAAACTCAACCATGAGCCTGTCAAAATCAAGTATTTTCTCATTCTAAACATATATAATGTATTAAAAAAATTACCAAAAGAAGTTTCCCCATACACACCCATAATCCAAGTTCTAAAACATTCTAGTTTTTCAAGATAGGCAGTGGTTGGAATTCATTTTACAGGTGGATCATATTAAAAACGACCTACAATGTAATCTATCATTACACATATCATTTCTTATTGCAATATATTACTTCAAATCCAGCAGAGTATGTAAAATAGAATATCACAATGCTATTACTGTAGTTACAAATAGAAAATAAGGCCTTGTTTGTCGTCTCTTAAAAAAGTCAAAAAGTCATTATCCTATTTAAGTCACATCATCTTATTTAAGTTACTTCACCTCTCTACCACGTCACTTTAAACCCAACCCATACCCAACTCGTATTACATAGAAAGTCAAAAAATAAACTTATTTAGAACATCCAAACAACCCTTAAATGTCAAAGCTTAATACTTAGCTATTCTATTGTATTAGCTAAGCCCTATGTAATATTGAGGGTTTGTTTGGGAAGTGGCTTTTTGGCGAAAAACAAACCCCACAGCGAATTGGGAGACGAGGGAGACAAAAGAAATACCTGATACCTGGGTGAGATGGCGATGGCGATGCACACTAGAGGAAGACAATGGTGTGCGATGCACACATAGAGGAAGACAGTGGTGCTCCAATGGCGAGACAGAGACTGTGACTTTGCCCAAATTCTTCTTCCTCGGAGACCTTGAGCTATCCCCTCAAACTCCCGGGCTTGTTTCATGTTTTGTCAACAACGATACGAGTTGGATGCCTACCGTTGTGTAGCCAACTATTATAAGAGAAAAGTTAGGAATCATGAAAAATTTGTCATGAAAATGATCATGAAAAATTTATGATCCTTGGATTATCTTGATTAGTGTGTGGTGCTTTATTTTAAGTGTAATCCAAGGGTCACAAAATTTTCATGATTATTTTCATGAAAAAATTTTCATGATACCTAGCATTGCTGCTATTATAAATAATACTTGCCCCTTCTATAACCCCCCCCCCCCCCCCCCCCCAAAACCAAAAAAAAAAAACTCGGAATATATTTCATGAATCTACAAATTAATGTATAGTAGTTAATCCGTGCTCTGCACGGGCTAAATATATTTATTTTAAAATATTTTTTTATAAAATTTAGTTCAATTATTTATATTTTTAAATATATAAAATATTTAAAATAATTGTTAAATTGTAGAAAAAAATAAATAATAATTTAAAATTTAAATAATGATTCTAATTATTTATTTTAATAATTTTAGTTAGTATACCGTTTCATAAACATGTTATTTAAATCAACTCATAAACTAATTTTAAATAAATTATTTGTATGTATTTTAATAATTTTATCTCTATCGTGTTATAAAAATATAATTTACATAACTATTTTTAAAATAAATTTTAGAAAGATAAATATTTTAGAAATAAATATAATTTACATAACTATATATGTATAAAATAAATTTTAGAAAGATAAATATTTTTAATAGTTAATTTTTTTTTTTTAAAAAGTGAAAAAAGTAGAATAAAATTAATTGGTAAAATATTTTTAGTATATATAATTCTATTAAATTTTGTTTATAGGTAATTTAGATTAAGTAGAAGTATTTTAAATATTAAAAGTTAAAGAATTTTGATAGGGGTATATTGAGCTAGAATTTTAATTAAAAGACAAAAAGGGAGATGCACTACATAAGGAAAGAAAAAAAAGTTAAAGGTAAACAGTACTTTTTATTTATTTTGATAATCTTAATCCTATAGTTTTATAAAAGTGTTATTTAAATCAACACATAATAATTTTATATAAATTATTTGTGTATATTTTAATAATTTTAACTCTATCGTACTATAAAAATATAAATATATATATAATAATTTTAAATTATAACACAATAAAATATACATTTATTTGATGATTTTGACTGTGCTACAAAAATGTAATTTAAATAAATATATATATATATATATAATAAATTGATATCATATTAAATTATAACTTGATATTACAAATAGCTGTTATAAAATTAAGAGTGAGTCTAATTATTTAAGAAATTTAATATAATTAATATTATAAATAAGATAGACATAAAAATAAGAAATATTTTTAATATTTTTTTAAAAAAAAAGTGAATAAAAAGTATAATAAATTAATTGGTAAAGTATTTTTAGTATGTATAATTCCATTAGGTTTTGTTTACGGATAATTTAGATTAAGTATAAATCTTTTAAATATTAAATTTTAGAAATAATTTAGGTAAAATGATATATTGATGTGACATTTTAATAAATAAAAATTAAAAAAAAAAAAGGAGATGCGCCAAATAGGAGAGAGAGAAATTGAGAGCAAGCACTACTTTTAATAACATATACTAGTATACACAATCATTTTTGATGAATCATTATTGTTTAATAATATTTCACACTATTTATCATTTGATATTTGTCAATTTATCTTCTACAAATTTACAAAAAAAAAAAAAAAAAAATTGAGTTATATTATTTTAATCAATCAATATCAAATTAGGAACTACACGTATATGTAAATCACTTTTAGAAATATGATGTCTAACATAAAATCACAATGGAGTTAACTTTAATTAATGTAATAATATTTTATACTATGATATGTATTACAAAAGAATAATTTTAATTTTAATTATTTATTTTAATAAT
Source organism: Camellia lanceoleosa (assembly GCA_025200525.1). Taxonomy (NCBI): domain Eukaryota; kingdom Viridiplantae; phylum Streptophyta; class Magnoliopsida; order Ericales; family Theaceae; genus Camellia; species Camellia lanceoleosa. The sequence goes on from CM045763.1 coordinate 208,513,487, forward strand.
CTTAACCTTATCGTTTTATAAAAGGGAGATTTACCAATAAATCCCAAAATTAGAACTTATGAACCAGTTGGTCCCATTTTTATTCTACTAAACCATTTAGTCCCATTCAATTGTAAGGGACGTAATTACCCTTATTTAACCATTTAGGTGTGTTGCATGTGATACATTGTGAGGGTGTCACACAATGGCAAAGCGCTATAAGGAGTTTTTGTTTTGGGCTGGTTGATGTGTTTGGGGGTTCACACAGGCAGACACACACACACATTCAGAACACACACCCATACAGACCATACACACAACACACACAACGCACACACACAGCTTTGTCTTCTCTCTGTAAGACACCCATCACATAACACACACACCGATATACGCACACACACACAGTTCTGATAGACACACACACAGTTCTGATACACACACAGCACACCGATACACGCACACACGGAGCGGTGGTGGCGTAGTAATCATCATCATCCTCATCGTCAACATCCGCCCACGATTTCATCATGGCGGCGTGAGCCCAAAACACCTGCGTCTCAGACTCCTTGTCTTGCTTCTTCTTCGAAGAACTTTTGCTCTTGGACGAGCCTTGCTCTTTGTCAGACTTCTTCTTCTTCCTTAGGGTTCCGAGAGCCGCAAACACGTTGGTACTGTTCAAAGGCAGCAGCGACTCTCTCTCACACCCAGATTGAGAACAGTGTTGATTTGGGTGACCCAGTTGGTGAAATCGGAAGAGAAGGTGTTCATCGACTGGGTTTTGGGGGTTCTGGGTTTCCTCCGGAACATCGATCTGGAGATTGAAATCTGGAATTTGCAGAGTCTCACCGGGTTGTGCCACACCGGAATTTGCAGAGTCTCACCGGTGAAATCTGTAATGAGGGTGTGCCACACCGGAATGAAAGTGGCCTTCAACACACACTCAGACACACACACACACACTAGTACACACACGCGAATCTCTGAGGGTGTGCCACACCGGAATGAAAGTGGGACCAAATCAGTGAACCAAAAATGACAGTTTGTAAATCAATGGAAGGGCACTATCGTCTCAGAGTGAAACAAAACTGAAAAAAAAAATAAAAACGACCAAATCAACCCACCAATAGGACTATTTGGTATAATAGAATAAAAGTGGGACTATTTGGTATAACAGTTTGTAAAGTAGGATTTACTGGTAAATATTCCTTTATAAAAGTGTTATTTGAATACTTATATATAATAAATTTTGTTAAATTATTTGTTTATTTTGATAATTTTAGTTATATTATACTATAAAAAGTGTAATTTTCATATAATGATTTTATATGATATATACTAAATTATAAGATAGTAAAATAAACATTCATCTTGATATTAAAAATAATGGTTAATTAGAAAAAGAGTTAGTAATATAAGTGATTCTGATTATTTTATTTTATATTTATTTGGAAGATAAAAATATGTAGAAATAGAATTACACGAAATTTATTTAAAAGATTAAAAATAAATATGTTGTGATTAGATTAAGAATAAAATACATAACTTAAATATGTAAAGTATTGATTTTTTTTCTTTAATATTCTTTTTAAATTATTCATACATATTGTAATTGGTATATAAAATTTAAATTAAGTATAAATGTTTTGTAATAAATAATTTTATGTTAAATATAAATTAATATTAAGACGTTAATAAGATAGACAAAAAAAATATAAAAAATATATAAAAAAATTAATTTGATCAGTGCGATGCACATAATTATGCACATTTTGTCTTATTTATTTATTTGTATATTGAGATAAAAAAATTTCAAATATCATAATAATTAAATTAAAATATCAACTAAATAAAAGAAATTTGACAACGACAAAACTAAAAACACGATGAAAAATATATGAAAAATAAGTGTTTCGTAAATAGAGTCCATATAAAATACTTGTTGAAATTGAGTTTGTGTATGTAATTGAGAAAATACTTGTTGATATAATTTCATATATATAATCACTATAAAATTTAAACGACAAATTCATAATATAAAACAATAAATAATTGACATTGAGTATAGAATAATTTACGAAAAAATTAGAGAATTTAGCATTAAAAAAATCTTAATACCCTTGAAAGAATCAAAAAGAAAAACGTAAAACACAAAATTGGTATTGGATTTGTGGATTATCTAAATTTATGATGAAAAATACATGAAAAATAAATATTTGACAAATATAATTTATATAAAATAGGTAAAGTTAGTATAATTTAAATAGATTTGTATTTGTGTAGAACTCTATATGTAATTAAGAAAATACATGTTAATGTGGTTCTCTTAGAAAAAAATAAGTCCTTATAATGTGTCACCTAAACATAGGAAAAACATTGTTTTTAATAATAAATATATATATATATATGATATGACTAGTAGGTGAACCTGCATCGCACGGGAATTTATTATTAACTGGAAAATTTATTTTTAAAATATAAAATTAATTTTTAAGTCTTAATATTTTATGTGTAAAAAAATTTAACAATTGAAAATTAAATACAAATATATTCATGATTGGTTGATGTAAGTTAAATACAAATAGATTCATGATTGGTTGATGTGAATTTTTGTCGTTGTGTGTGATTCTATGTAAAAAGTTCATAAAAATAATTTATTTCAAAATTATTAAAAAAATTTATATTCTCAACCTAAAATTAAATTCTCATCTGTGTTAATCAAATTTATCAAAAATCATGATTTCCAATTATATCAAAATATTTAAATATATATATATAACAAAAAAATTTATAATATACAAATTATGAATTTGTTATAACTTATGATGTATTATATTATGATATGTGTTACAAAAGAATAATTTTAATTTTAATTTAAAATAAAATTTAAATTTAAATTATTTATTTTAATAATCTTTGCCAACTCCGCCGGGGTTAATAACTCCGCCGGTCCTAAGCTTAGGTAAAGGAGGAGGGTTATGTGTTAGGTAACCGACAGCCAACATGTAAAAAATCACTCGAATTACTTATAAAAATTAATTATTCTTTGAATCTATTAAATATTAGGTCATTCCTCTTAAGTGACATATTGCACCGGCCTCAAGTGTTTTGAGAAAAGTAAGTAACGGGGTAAACAAATCTCTTGAGCAACAAGAATCCTAGTCGTTAGAACAAAACATGCACCTCCGTTCAAAATATTTTTTTAAAAGTCTCCTAATTGAGTGGCTTGCAAGTTTAACTCACACATTTATTTTAGCTTAACTGTATCGTGCCATCACACTTTGGCTCCAACTAACTTTACATATGAGCATGTTACCTATAGTTTATCTCTCAAATATATTGCAGTATTTTTGTTACATCCAACAAACTACATCAAAACAAAATGTCATATGATAGACAATACTGATCAATTAGAATGATAGAATTGTATTTATTTCAATTCAAGAAGATGTTATGTGTCAAGCGCAAAGATATATGGTCATAATTCCATTTGAAAAGCCCACAAATCACATTATAAGTATTGAATTGAAATTGATGTCATGGTAACACAGTAATAGATGTGGAACACGTATTTCCTAATTTGTGTGTGAACACCTCCAATTGTGCTAAAAAAAAAATCACAGGTCAAAACCATAAAACAATCTACTAAAAAAATAAAAAGAATTACATAAGTGTACTCTCAATTACCTAGCGAATCCACGCCTAAATTGAACCGACCCCAATATGCCTCATCCACGACCGTCTTCACCTCGAAATTGTCTTGTTCAACATTGAATCCACAACGCTGATGTTGAATCAACGATGATGAGTCACTCCAAAATCTACCAAAGTTTCAAGCGTAAGTTCCCCGAAATTTATCGAAGAACAACTCTCTCTTTTGTGAATAAAAGAAAACTAACAAACTCTTTGATGATATTAATATAAAGTTCATGGATCCATTGATCACTCTTAAATCATTAAGGAAACATTCATAAAGCACCCTCCCATATACAACACTTTATTTTTTCTTCCTCTCCGAAAAATTTGGATGGCACAAATCTTAAAAATGAGCAAACAACGCACTTTATAGTAAATAGGGTCACACAGACCTCTCAAGCGGATATTTCACCGCTCGAGCAATGTGAGTAAAGGCGGTGCAAAACATATAGGCTGACCACTCGAGCGCAACTTACACTGCTCAAGCGGTAAAACTTTCTTCCCAAAAGTTCAGACGCTCTGCAAAAATACTAGATGATCATTTTCTTCGCTCTAGCGCACAAATAACCGCTCGAGCGGTCAAACAACTTCAACTACAATTTTGCTTTTTGCTCAGTGAAGTGGCAAACATGAAAGGATTAAGATGACAAACTCCTCTGCATAGGCACAATTCGGGTTGGATTCGCATTTAAATACTCATAGCCACACGGAAATAAAAGGTCGAATAAAATTACAATTGAAAGAAGTTTTGTCAAACAGAATTGTCAATAGTAAAAACTTAACAGTGTGCCATCGAAGTCTTGAAGGTAAACTCATATTGCATGATAGGCTTTCTCAAGTAGTAACTCGCCCGTTGCCTACAACAATGGTGAACTCATAGGTGCCCTTAAAGAAGGCCATTGTTGCACGGTAGATGTGGACTAAAGGGGTTTGGTAAATCATTGAAGGGTAAATTATATTTTAACCCCCTATGGTTTGCCTAAAAAATACGAAGTCCCCCTATAGTTTTATTTATAACACTTAAACCACTTATACTTCATATCAGAGTGCAATTTGTGACAAAACTGTTTGTTTAAACAAAGCATGTGTTGCACAATCATAAATAGTGAGTGGAGCAGTTTTTCCCCCAAAAAAACATATGACAAATGACCAAAATACCCTTATTGCAATATATATATATATATATACATATCAAGACCCAAACAACATAGAACCATAAACAACATAGAACCTTAAACTCAAATTTGCCCAGATTTTCCGAAAGTTGCCCAGATTGGCCAGATTTTCCCAAAGTTGAAGATTTTTGAAGATTTTGAAGATTTTTGTTGGATGGCTTCTTCATTTTCCCAAAGTGGACACTCAAGGACAAATGATCCAAGACTATGTTATTGTGGAGAGAGATACCCTGTGAAGACTTCAATGACATCTGGAAATATGAATAGAAGGTTTTATGGTTATGTAAGATATGGGGTAAGCTAAACTTAAATTTTATTTTTTTGGAAAAAAAAAGATTGAATTTCATTTGAAAGGGAATTTGTGGACTTACCATTTTTTGTTTTAGGTTGATGCAACTTGTGGCTACTTTGAATGGATTGATCAACCCATGTGCCAACATGGGAGGGAGGTGTTGCCAAAGATGGTTGCAAAAATGAACCGGTTGGAGAAGGAACTAGCAACAAGTCGTAGAAGGGAGAGAATGTTTTGCAAAGCTTTGTTTGGGACATGGGTTTTTTTTATTTATCATAACAATGTTCTGGGTGAAACTACCTGGAGGCAAGAAAATTGGGTTGTTATTGGGCCGTAGAGTTTGAGAGGTGAAAAATGTAGTTAAGGTAAAAAATGAAGAAGGTGTACAATGGTTTATGAAGCAATTGTAATGAAAGAATGTTTTGGATCATGAAATGTAAGCATTTGATGAACCAAAAAAAACCAATAAAATTCTTGATTACATCTTTCAAGAACGTTAAAGAATAGAAACATGTTGGTTCCCATTGTGCAGCACCCATGTACAAAGGTAACACAAAAGAATTGTGCAGCACCATGTTATTCCCCTATTTGAAACAGGCTTCATTTGCTTTATACAACAAAAAAAAAAAAAAAAATTAGCAAGTAAACCTATGGACAAGTAAACATATGGACAACAAACAACACAAACAATTGGTCCTTATCAACTCACAATTGTATAATTCAACTACCATTAGTTTAATACAAGTCATAATTCAATATTAATACAAACCACAATTCTTTAATACAAACCATAAAGCAAACATAGTGCTTCATGCATAATAATAAGTCAACAAACCATAAAGCCAACATTGTGTACTACCCATTGGGCTGAACAAAACACAATAAACTAAGATACTATTGTTTACCGGCCAATTGCAAATTCAATAACAATTGGTATAACCCACTTAATGATTTAACAAGCTTAAAAGTATTCAAAAACACGACAAAAGCTAACTTAAAACACAAAAAAAGATGCCTAGTCCATCATGCTTTCCCTTTGTCTTTGTCAGTTTGTCTCTATGTTATATCTTTTACAGACCCACCTCCTCTTCTACCTCTTGTTACTGTTATGAAGCTACCTCCCAATGCAGATCTAGACATAACCCTGCCACCTCCAACTGGCCCATCCCTTTCTCTACCATAACTAATGGGCTGCAACACACACAAGTATGCAATTACATTTTATAGAATACTATAAAAGAAAATGAAGTTGTAGAGAGAGAGAGAGAGAGAGAGAGAGAGAGAGAGTTTACCTGAGATAAAGATGTGTTACCCATCCAAGCTGGGAAATTTTGAGAATTTTGGGCAACTTCAGTGCCACTGGGCTGAAATGATTTATCAAATGTTGAATGATTTAAATGCAATAATTTAACAAGTATATCTGAGATGATGAGTTATCAAATTCTCTTGAATTGTATTGAACTTTAGTGGGCTGCAATGATAATAGCCCAAGTAAGCAATTATATGTTGTCAATTATGTAAAAAACCAAATGAACTTCCAAAGGAGAGAGAGCTTACCTGAGACGATGATGTGTTGCCTCTCATACTTCGAAATTCTTCAAATGTGTGGCCAACTCTAGTGGGCTACAATGATGTAACAAGTATGCAATTATATATTGTGAGTTTAGGGTTTAAAAGCAAATGAAATTGCAAAGTGGATATATCTATCTTGTGAAGATAATGTGTTAGCCCTCCTACTAGGGAGCTTCTTTCTGGGCTGTAATGATTTATATCTGTATTAAGTATTTGTTATACAATGTCTTGCAAAATTAAATGAAATTGGAAGTACAGCTTACTTAAGATATTGAAGCTATTGTTGTTGTTGTTGTTGTTGCAGTTGCAGTTACTGCTGAAGGTGGTTGTTGCTACTTACTTCTTTTTTGCTTAAAAAGCTTGGACTTGGGATTGACCGGACCCTTACAAGACCTCTGGTTGTGGCCTTTCTGAAGGCATCTAGCACAATGAATCTATTCTTCCTTGACACTCTGATAGGGTTTTTGGGTTCATCTATCCCATTCTTTCTCATTTTTGGTGGTCTTCCAGGCTGCATTTTGTAGAATGGAGGAGCCATTGCTAGTAATCTTGTTTCAACTTAATCATACTAGCCTGGAACAAGGTGCATCATTGAGTTATAGGCTACAAGATAATGGTGCTTACTGTAATAAGGGTGCACATAGTCCTCAGGTTTCTCTCTTTGAACATATATGGAACTTATTGCATGTTTGCAATGTATTCCAGTTAAATCCCACATCCTACAACTGCATTTCCTTTCCTCCAAATCAACAATATGTGTGGTATCACCACAATCTACTTCAAATTTTCTGTCACCACAATAGGTTACAAAAAAATTCCTGGCTTGCACCTTTAGTGCTTCCAAATCTTTCAAAATGTTGGGACTAATTTCACCAGTGTATTTTTGTATCCCTTCCATCTTGATTTGGATCCTGTGCATAACTCTCCTTCTAATCCATTCAAGCATACTGATTATGGATTTGTCCCTTGCTTCCAAGATGTTGTTATTGAATGACTCACACATGTTGTTGACCAATGTATCACACCTACTTCGTGGGCTAAAATGGGACCTAGTCCATAAAGCAGGATCTATTTTCCTTAGCCACTTGTATGCTTTCTCTTCTGGATCCATTTCCTTCAACTTATTCATATGAAATTCAAATTCTCCCACAGTTTGTAAACACCTCATTTTTTACCGCCCTTAAGGCTTGGGCGCCACAGATTGATCACCTAATGATGAATTCATATATTGTACAAACACTCGATTTCCTCAGCAAGAAACCTCGATTTCGAGCCTCAGAAGCCTACAAACCATGCACCACTTTTTGGACCAAAATAGTATTTTTCCAAGCCTAATCACTTAGAGGCTTGCAAGCCAACTAATGGCCATCTGGCTAGAAGTTAGTCGCTGGCCGGTCAGTTGTTTCGGTAAAATAGATATTTTCTACCAACTGTGCCAACTATTCCCACAGGTACATGTTGTCACGACCTAAACCCGCCCCTATAGGTTTAGCGTCGTAACTGGCCAGTAATCCTTTGATTACCAAAGGTCTCTTAACATAATAATGAATAATTAGGGGCTGTGGAAGCAAATACATAAAATATACATAGTCCATCGAGCTGTGAAGATATACATGGGACAGATAATCTTAAACTTTTATAAACATACGAGTGACGTAAAAAGATACAGTATCTACACGTCACTTCATATACATAAAAACAAATAAACTTGTACATGGACCAAAGGAACAAAGTCTTATACAATCATAATAACACAGCCACTAGATTTCACTTAATCCGGAACCTCCTCGAGAGGCACACAGGTTGGCTGACAAAAACTGAAACGCCAGGTCCTCAACTCTAAGCTTGGTTACCTACATACATAAGATAAATAGTGAGCGGGAACCCAGTGAATAATAATAGAGTAAAAAGTTAAATGAATGATGTCCCATGACTAAGCATGTACATAGATTAGTCTCATATTCGTATTCTTATTCAATTCATATACAGAATTCAGAATTCATGCTTGATCATACATAGTTCATCCGTTAGTGCTAACAGATCATTTACAAAGCATCTTAGATTATACTTGACAGTTCCATAGAGGAACCTCGGGCCCGATATGAATAACTTGTCAGCTCCATAAAGGAACCTTCGGACTGGGAACAGATAGCTTGTCAGTTCCATAAAGGAACCTCCAGCTGGGTACAGATAACTTGTCAGTTCCATAAAGAACCTCCGGTCCGCGTACAGATAGCATACTTGAATCATAGCATAAATATTACAAACATTTGTTAGAGTTGGACAGTCATTCATAGTATAAAACATGGCATTTCATAGAACAGATCTTATTTCATATACAGAAAATAATTTAACTTGAACATAATTTTACTAAGTTATTACTCACAGATAACAAATGGCTCCAAGTAATGACAGAGTAGGCAATTTAGATATCTCATGGCGTTTGACCTACACAAATACAGAACATGTAACGACCCCAAAATGCGTATAGAAAGTTATCCTTATTTAATTAGGGGTTAATGTGTTTTCTATTGGAATTGAAGAACTATCTGTTAGGTTATGCCTTTGAAACTAGAATTGGTGACCTTTACCGAATAATCTGAAATTTTTCCCTCCGCTCGAACGGAGTAGTTGGCGCTCGAGCGTGCTTTTGGGGTTTCCAGTAATTTTGCAGGCGGACTGAAATTCTGGAAGTGGAGATTTTCCGCTCGAGCGTAGAAGTGGTCACTCAAGCGGACAACTTTGTTGGTCTCCGCGCTCGAGCGCAAGTTTGGGCGCTCGAGCGGGTCGCCTGATTAAGTCTGGACTTCTGAGGCACGTGGGCTCATTTTTTTTGACATTCTTATTGGTGTATTTGGAATGTTCTTATCTTATTTTGGGGTATTGATTGAAGTAATAATATGATGGTAAGTTAAGATTGGACCAAAGAATTTAGTTCGGATAGTTATTTTACGACCAACTGTCACTCATTTGCCCTTTTATTTTTCCACACTTTGAATATGGATGTGGGGTTAGAACCATTGGAAAGCTTATTTCCGAGGCTTCAATTTGGACACAAGAATGACCTAAAACGGAGTTCGGATGGGAGAGTTATACCTGTTCAAAGTTTTGAAATCTGTGCTGGAAGCAGGTACGCTCGAGCAGGAATATAAATGCTCGAGCGGGTTTTGCGAGTCAGCAGCTTTAAAAACGGGATTTTTTAGATCATTTCTCACATTTTCTTTTCCCCTCTTCTTTTCTCTGTCCTAGGACCGAAAAACCCTAGGTCCTTGATCTTCAGTACCTTCCATTTCCCTTAGTTTTGATCAAGATTACCCATCAAGAAGTGAAGAAGCTTGAAGATTATCATGTTCTACCGATTGGAATTTTGAAATTGTGGAGGAATCTCATCTAAGCTCACTCCTTTGTTTGTTCCTCAAGGTAGGGGTCCTAATCCTTTTCAATACTTATATTGATAGATAGATTTGTGGTATTTCCATTATTTAAATGCAAAAATTCCCATTTTTGAGCATGTAAGGTATGGTATGAGAAATGGGGGGGGTTTTAAGGTTTGAAGATGTTGGGAGTTAAATTGATGGGTTAAAATGATGGATTGTAAATCCTAAATGTATAATCATTGGGAAAATTGGAATTAAAAGTGGTGATTTAAGAAGTTTGAATTTTTGTTGATAATCCTCATTTTTCTTGAAACCCTAGGTTGATTAATGATGATAACCCATGAATTGGGTCAAATTGAAAGTAGAGTAATGAAATTGAGGTGTTGAATTATATGTGTTCAAGTTTAATTGGAATTTGGAAATGTTTGAAAATTATGTTTAAAATTTGCGAATGAACTATGTTATGAACATTGTAATTCATGTTATAATATGAAGAGAAAATTGGGAAAATAATTTATTAATGACATGGATGATATGAACTCGGTTTTAGAATGTTGAAATGAGATTCCAGGGTTTATTTTGAATTATGTTGAATTGAATGGTGATGTACTATGATGAATTATGTTTGAATTACGTGAACTGTGTAGGGTCAGCTACAGGGGCGGACCAAGCACCTGAACACTGTGAGTAGTAGTACAAAAATGTACATTTTATCTACTGTTGATAATTATTGTCACTAATGCTCTGTTCTTTGTAAGTGTTATACGAACATTTATGACAATTAGAAAGCAATGTGAACTTATATGAACACTGAAAGATTCACGTACGTTGGTATGATTTTGGAATCCTTATGTTCTGTTAATGACGAATATTAGCCTTTGTTATTTATCAGCATACTATGTTATTTCTTAAAGAATAAGTGGAACTTATGTTCATCCTTGAAGAATGATATTTGTGTGAATCTAAGATTATTCGATTATGTTACAAAGGGACCCAAGATCGTTTAGAATCTATGCTATGAATGTAAAGGTTTATCATCAGTATGCAACCCACATAAGAATATGAATTATTCTATTTTGTTAAGCGCATGATAATAACATGACATAACAAGAAATGCTTCATTTTCTGATAAGTTACGTTATGACTTAAGGAATGATTATCCATATATGTAAAAGTATTCATGACATCCTTAGCACAAGACCCTTACTTGGGGGTAATAATACCGTGGTCTTATGGCCCTTGCCCGGGGGTAATAATACCATGGTTCAAGTATGTTACAAGTTCACGTATGTTATAAATTCAAGTATGTTATAAGTATACGCATGTTATAAGTTCAAGTATGTTATAAGTTTAAGTACGATACAAGCTTAAGTATGTTACAAGTTATGTTACAAGCTTACGTATGTACAAGTTCAAGTATACTACAAGTTCACAATGTTGAGGAATTTCTTTATGGAACTAACAAGAATGCTTTTTATTGATTTGCCAGCGCTATTAAAATGCTAAGTATAAGTAAGTCTGAATTCTGATTTCCGTTAATGATTCAAGCATAATGCATATGTTTGAATTTATTTCCATTTATGGTATGACATTTATGTATGGTTTGGTATGTAAGACATGCTAATTATTGGTATGGAACAAAGTGCTACTTGGAACTAAGTGTTACATTGTGAGCCACCGCTAGAGTCCATGTGAGACACCTCTTGAGTCCATACATATGTGAAAATTATGAGGCTAAAAGCCATTCTGTGAAAGTTATGAGGCTCATGGCCATCTGTATAAGTTGTTATGAAATGAAACAAAGTGCTACACGGAACTAAGTGCTACAATGTGAGTCACCTCTGGAATCCGTGTGAGACACCTCTTGGGTTCATATATATGTTTCAAGGGCTTTCATGCCAATATGTTTCAAGGGCTTAATGCCAAACTGATAAGGGCTTATGCCATTCTGGTATGAAACAAAGTACTACACGGAACTAAGTTCTACGATGTGAGTTACCTCTAGAATCCGTGTGAGACACCTCTTGGGTTCATATATCTATATGTTCAAGGGCTGTAATGCCATTCTGATAAGGGCTTTATGCCATTCTGACAAGGGCTTCATGCCATTCTAACAAGGGCTTTATGCCATATGTACAAGGGCTATATGCCACCATGTTTAAGGGCTCCATGCCATATGTTCAAGGGCTATATGCCATTATGTTTAAAAGTTTAATGTTAATGTGTTCAAGGATTTTAAGCCACTATGTCTCACGATTGGGCTTAAGGCCATTTTGAAATGAAAACAGGAACAGATTAACTACGTGATCTTTGTATTTAAGTATGCGTTGCTAGGTGTTATGTGTAAATTGAGCATTTAAGTACTATTACCCATTGAGTTTGCCTCACTTTGTGTTATGTCTGTTTCTGTAGGTAAACAACCAAGTAGTTAATCCTAAGCCATGATGCTCGTTCTTTTTGTCAACCTTTGAGTGCCCAGACTCTAGATGAAGCCACTCATATTTTTGTGAAGTCTTGACGAACTTTTGGTGCTACGCTGTACTTATTGGCTTAAAGTTGAAATGTGTATAATACCTTCTTCCAAAATGTTTTTGATGTATGCCCAATTATAGAGCTGGGCTTGTATATATGTGCGTACACAACCAATATTCAGGTGTATGTTTTAGATTTTATTTGTCTGTTTAATGTTTGTGATCCTGGCATGATAGTAGTAACTCAATGGAGTTTGTTTCTATTGTCAAATTTTGATATTTAATACTTCCGTTCAGGCCCCATATGTTATGTATATCAGGTTTCAAGTCTGTTTTTGAATAGGTCATGCCCAAACTTTTAGGGGCGGGTTTGGGGTGTGACATATAACTCTTAGCTCTTCTACACTACTTCTTTCCTATCTTTATTTGCTGTTGTTGGACTATTTTTCAACTATGTTTATGGGCTGAAACTTGTGGCTTAAAGTTAATAAAGGTATAGGGGTAACCCACCATTCTTTGAACCTTGTTTCCTAAGCTTTTGTCCGTGTGTTTCCCATCTTTTTCTTAACTTTTTACCACTGATTTTTAGAGGTTTTAAGAGGCTGAAAATATTGTTTTGAGGTCCCAAAAATGGAGGGGTTAGCCACCTCTCCTTATGCTTGTTTACTAGCTTAATTTCTCCATTGTTTTAGCTAACTTCTTCAAGCTTTTCCATGTTATTTCTAACACTGTTTTTAGCTATTTTATGACTTTTTTGGGTTGTTCATTTGGTTTATGCTTTATATAGTAGGCTTGTAGTATAGTGGTCCTCATAGGTTTGGTGGTTAAGGGCTTAGCCACTAACCTATTTGAGTTGATAGCATTTATTTTATACTTTTCATACTTGTGTTTACATATAATCACCTCTGCAACCTCACTCCTTCATTGGTTTTTTTATTTCTTTGAGAGTTATTTCAACTGAGTATTGTTTAAGCTTAAGAAAGAAACCCTTCCATGTTTAATAGTTTAATCTCTTCGGAGGTTCATTACCAAGACATGACATCTCTCTCATGCCCAAAACAACTTCTTGTTTGACACTTCTCTCCGTTAGTGGACTTAATGCTCATTTTTGGACTAAAATAACAAGGAATGGAAAGGTAATTAAAAAGAGCAATAAAATTGGGGCTAAAATGGAACAAGATAATAAAATCAAGTTTGGGGTTCAATCGGACATTAGTTGAACCCGTTGAGTCTTGAACCGTTTCATATTCTTTAGCGATGATAATGGCTCAAGATTCAAGGTCTACCACTTCCCTTGATGAATTCCATGATAGGGAGGAGGTTTGTGAGTCTCTCATTGTCATTTATTAAGATTGTGTCCCTTGATTCATAAGTCGTCACGCAATGAGTTTGCATCAATTGATGGCTTACGAATCAAGCCTACCATTTCTTTGACCTGTTTGATGATAAGGAGAGGCATGGTGGGCAAACATCTCCTAAAAATATTCTGTTTGTGCTCTGTTTCATGTCTGTTACAGCAGGGCAGTAACAAAACTAGTGGCCAACCGGCCACCTCATTGTATGGCCAACTACTTTTTCTGGCCAGCTGGCCACCTCTTTCAGCAAGGCAGTGTCTTTTTCCTTGCAAAACAGAGCAGAGGTTGGGAAAAAATAGTTCAATTTTCTAACAGCAAAACAGAAGGATTTTGGCAGCTAAATAGAGGGCATTTTCGGGTGGAAATCCACATTCATGCATGAGTCATTCCTCACTCCTCAGCGTCCGTTAAAATTATGTCTAATAGTAGTTTGTTGAACCTAAAGTAGTGGACTTATAATAATTAATTCCGTATTATAACTAATTAGTTAGTTTAATTCTAATTTGTATTAATTAGTTAGAATAACTAGTTAATTTTTGTGTTGTAATTAATTAATTAGTTGGAATAGCTAGTTAAATTTTGTGTTGTAATTAATTAATTAGTTAGAATGGCTAGTTAATTTTTTTGTTGTAATTATTTGATTAGTTAGGATAGCTAGTTAAATTCGGTGTTGTAATAATTAGCGTAAAGTAGGACATTCATTCGGACCCTCCTGCGTGAGGACAAAATTATAATAATGTGTACATCTTCCAACCCCCATTTCTTTCTCCCTTTTATTTACTCGCTTATAATGGATAGCATAGAGCATCATGTTTTAAGTAGTATTTTCCATGACTTGCTGTAACAACCTCGACCTATGATTAACGTTAATCTATGATTTAATATGTCTAATAAGTTATTGAGATCAAATCCTGAATTAATTGCATGTGTGATGCATTATTGTACCTATATCCGTCTCTCGTAGGAAAATCTGTTCATGTTTCCGCTTCGGTTTGCGAATTGAAGGCCTTATCGGCATCCGATTCAGAAATTGACTTAATTTATGTGTTATTTGGGATTTTTAGAATTTTATGGTAGGTTTAATTAAAATCTGGTTCGAAATGAATTAATTAGAATAATTGTACCCATTTGATTAGTGGAAAGCTTGATTAATTAAACTCCTTAACCAAGCCTATATAAGGCTAGTAAGTGCATTAACTCCCCTTTTTACACATCTTTGAGCCTATTCAACAAACAAAACGTGAGAGAGAGCAAGAGAAGGAAGGAGTTGAGATCAAAGCTAGGAGAGGGGCGAATTACTAGGAGTAGTAGAAGAGTTCAAGAGAATTGGGATGTAAAGTTCTACACTTGTGCAATTAAGACTCTAGGTAAGAAATCTAGTCTTTGGCTTTGTAATGTAGTTGATTCAGGCATGGAAACAAGAGAATTAGAAAATTTCACATGAGAATTAAGGCCTTTTTTGGGAATAGGCTTTTTTAGTAACTTTTTGATTTTTTATGAAAAGATATGTAAAAAGTAGAGAGAAAAGGGAATCTTTGACTTTTTGGTATAGGTGGTTGGCTTTTTGGTTTTTTTAGTGGCTTTTTGGCTAAAAAAGACACTTGCCAAACAAGGCCTAAGTTAAAATTTGAGAATTGTAACTCATACCATGCATACATGCATGATTCCTTCTATTTTGAGTCTAATTATTAAGGATTCTCACATGCATGTACTAAGTCTACCATAGTTTTGCAATTTCATCATGTTTTCCATCAAATTGCCTTACTTGATCATGTTTTGGAAGCTTTGAAGTCAAGAAAGTGCTTGCATGAAAGTCCGTGTGTTGTTTTACAAAGTTTCAAGTTTGATTTTGCCCAATTGACTTACTCTTGGGCCTTGATTTTGTGAAATGATCTTTAATTCTTAATGTTTTCAAAGTTTAAACTTGTTCTCTCAAGTTTTGGGGCCAAGAGTTGTGTTTTGATGAGTTAGATTTGAGTTTTGAGCTTGGGAGTGCAATCTGGAAATTTCAGATTCTGCACTTCTGCTCAAGCATCAGAATCTGCGCTCGAGCGGCCACTCTGTGATCTTACACTTCCCCTCGAGCGACCTGAAGTACGCTCGAGGGTGAAATGCATGCTTCTAGAAGTTTACATGTTTTGCAAATTGCTCAAACGACGAAAGTTGCACTCAAGCGAGGGTATGAGTCTCACACTCGAGCGAGAATCAAGTGGCCATCGAGCGAGATTTCACACAACCAGTACTTTTGCAAAGTTTACAGACCGCTTGACAGGGGGAAATTCACGCTCGAGTGTCCCCTCACATGTTTGCATGTTCGCTCGAGCGGGACCCCTGTTTCTAGCATTTTTGACCAAGTGTTTTCAAATGCAATTTTGCATCCTAGGCATTCCTAGGCGAAGATTAAGACATAATAACGAGAGTAAAATATAGAAGCCCACTAAGAATAGAACACAATGAGTTAATTATATTCCAAGCGCGTGTTTCAAGTGTGCATTTGTTACGTGTTTGTGTAGGCCACATGCCATAAGCTACCCGATTGTCTGTTTTGTCTATCTGCTTGGGAGCCATCTGTGAGTAATAACTTCGTAAAGCTATGTTCAATTATAACTATTTTCTGAATGATATAAGATGATCTGTTTTTTGAAATATTATTATTTTCTGCATAAATGAATGGTTGTCCAATATTTCTGAAATGTATTTGTGGCATTCTTAGCTTCAAATGACATCTATTATCTGTTCTGTTACATTCCAATAATGGGTCAGGTGTACATCTCATGAGCCAACTGTTATAGATCCTTATGTATACGTCCCATTTATGGGCCAACTATACGTCTCATGAGCCAACTATACTGTCTCCGTGCACGTGAGTCAACTATATGCCTTTATGGTCATCCCTTTATGGGTCAATTGTATACCTTTATAGCCGTCCCTTTATAGATAAACTATTTCTACTAGTGCTAATGAATGTACCACGTATGGTTAACTGCAAATTCTGATAATGAATATGATTCTGAATCAGTATCTATTATGAACTATGATTTCTGAACATGATTATGAATTCATTTATGATAGTTACTGAATTCTGTTTTCTGTAACCATTATGGACAACATTCATTTACCCCTTTACTCTATTATTATTCACTAGGTTGTAGCTCATTATTTATATTATGTATGTAGGTGATCAAGCTCGTAACCGGGCTCAAAGTTGACAACCTGGCATCTAAATTTTTGTCAGCCAACCTTTGTGCCTCCCGAGAAGGTTCCGGATTAAGTCAAGTTTAGTGGCTAATTTTTGTGAATGTATTAGGCCTTGTTTCTTTTGATTTGCAGACAAGTTTTCTTTTTATATGTACATGGAGTGACAAGTAAATACTATATCTTCTGACGTCACTCGTAAGTTTATAAAAGTTAAAGTTTATTTGTCCCATGTATGTTTTCACATCTCAAAGGACTATATATATTTTATATATTTGTTTCTGCAGCTCCTAACTATATGTTATTCTGTTAAGAGGCCTTTGGTAATCCAAGGATTACTGGCCGGTTACGACGCTAAACGTATATGGGCGGGTTTGGGTCGTGACACTTGTATCCATTCGTCTTGCATGCATTGGGCTCGGCATATCATTTTAACTGTGTGGTTATTTCACATTCTTCATTTAAATATGTGCTTAACTGCATGCTATCAAATTAATCCACATACCATGCTAGTAGCCGGGCCTAGTAGTTACGTCTTTGCATGTGTTGCATTAGTCATTTGTATTGTTAGGATCATGCATTTTAACTAACTATTTTATTTCTTTTGGCTTGCCTCGATTGAGTACTAGATGAGCATTCATTGCTTTAGCATATTGCATGAGTGTTAGTGTTGCCATATTGAGCATGTTTTTCATTAGGTTAAGTGATTAAGTGATATACCTGTTTGAATGCCAGTGGATGAAGGCTAATTGCTCAAATTGGAATGATTTGATTAATTTATATACAGGTTCACTTTTTTTAAGTGACGCGTATTCAAAACTCTTTTCGAAACAAACATAAAATCAAGTGTTCCAACTTTTGCAATTTAGTTTATATTTGTGTACATCACATAATAAAGATAGCCTAATAATCGGAATAAGAACATATAATGTAAATGAAAATCACATCATAAATAGTAGAGGTCGATCTTTGATTGGGCGAGTGGGGTGCTCACTTCATGACCTTCCCCTCTCGTACCTAAGTTCCCGAGCCGAGACACTTTGGTGATGACGGACACGTGACCTTTGACACGAGTCACAGGTTTCCTAAATTTCCCAAAAATATTTAGGTAGCGACTCTAAAATTTGGCAAAGCAATTCATTTTTGGCATTTTTTATTCAAAATCGATTTTCCAAAAGAATTGCTGGATTTGGACTCATTTGTGTTTATTTATTTCATATTACACTTGTGGAATCAGATTCAGAACCACGGGAGTTCAACTTGTAGGGCTAGTCGTATCCAAAAGAAGCACGAAAAGCGAGCTACACAATTCCAGGTGCAGTTGTCTTCCACAATAGGTCCCTCAATTCAATCCCATTGAACTTTGCTATGAAATTTGAGTAAATATGCCTTATACATAACCTACGTTCCACATTTGGCATTACCTCTTCAAATGCAAGTACCAACCCCTTCTCTCTGTTAGATATGAAGACTCATCCCATGGCATCAATACTACCAATATCATCCATGAGTTTCTTTAAAAACCACACCCAAGAATCTTTACTTTCTGCCTCAACAGCTACCCATGAAATTGGAAAGTTATTGTTCATATCCCTTCCAAGTGTACACAATAATTGTCCACCATAGATTCCTTTCAAATGACACCCATCCAATCATATAATGGATTTGCATCCTCCAACAAATCCTATTCTAAGGGCAGCAAACCCAACATATAACCTTTAGAAAATTAGCGGCAATTCTAAGTTAGACCTAAGCATGTCTTCATTGGGCTTTTCCACTACTATTTACATTACACTGTTGGGATTATGCAGCCTCACAGTTTCACAATAATCATACATTTTTGCATATTGGACCCTTTGATCCCCTTTAATAACTTCTCTTGCTTTCTTTTTAGCCCTATATAATTGAGGCCTACGAACATCAACCATTAACTCCTTCCAAACTGTCTTCTGCATAGGCCCAACTTTGATATTAGGATTATCTCTTAACTTGTCCATAAGCATGTGTGCCAAGTAAGTTGAGTTAACCAAGTGATTGTTATGTGACCTTTCACATGCATGTTTTGCCTGGAATAACTTTATTTGAAAAGTTCTCTCACCTTGCATGGGAGAAGCATGCAATCTTCATCCACATCCATGCTTGCATACTACAGTAATCCTGGAGTTGTCATTTCGTATGTATTTTATGTCATAACCATACATGCTCGATTTTCACCCAAAGAACGTCCACTGTTTGCTCCCGAAAGCCTCTGTTGCATAACCCTTGCACTAGTTTTTGCTTTTCCAAATCAACTCTGCTCTACTTCATAAGCATTATGCTCAAAATTCACTGGTAGATGGTAGGCCAAAAGTGGTGGCCGGCCGGTCACCAGTAGGGGGTTGCCGTCCAACACTGAAGGTCTGTTGGCCAAAAATAGTGGCCGGCCGGCCAACCATTGATGATGCACCATTCCCTGCTGCAACAGAGAGCAAATAGGGCAAAAAGAGGGTATTCTCACAGATTGTTTGTACTGTGTATCCCTCCTTATCATCAAAACATCTCAAATGAGTGATATACTTGATCCTCAAACCATCAATTCAAATAATTTTATTGCATGATGGTTAAGGAACCAAGATGTACAAGTTTAATAAATGCACAAACAAGACCAAAAACCATCACCCTATCATGCATGATCAAGGGCAATGGAGACCTTAGAAAAATTGGCACATTTCATCACTTTGAGTATGAAATGTCCCAATTTTCCTTGTGTTGAATTAACATCCGATTGAACACACCAAAACACAACCAAATTCTTATATTTGCACAATTTTTGTTTCAACTTTTAGTTACTCATTTTAATTACCAACCATTCTTTAACCAATCAAGTCCATTGGTGAGAAGTCCTCTAAAGAGAATGAAGTGTCAAACAAGGGGTAGTTTAAGGTAAGAGAGAGGTGTTATGTCATTGATAATGAACCCCCAAAAGTGGGTTAAACCATTAAGTTGAACCTCAATCTCAAGCTTAAACTATCCTAAGGTTGAAACAACCCTCAAAGCAAATAAAAAAAAAAACCAAGAAATGAGGGAGATTGCAGAGATTAATGAGTGCTAAAATTAAGTGAGAAAATCACTAAAACATGCAATCAACACAAACAAGTGGTGTCTAAGGGCCTAATACACCAAGCTTGTAAGGACACTTACACAAGAAGTATGCAAAACAAGACTCAAATGCAACAACTAGCCAAAAATAGAGGCAAAACAGTCTAAAATATAGCCTAAAATATGCTGGAAATAAGCTATAAAAGGCTAGAAAAATTAGCTAACACATAGAGCTAACTAGGCTAGCAAACAAGGTACAAGGAAGGGAGGCTAACACCTCAAATTTGGACCTCATAACATGATTTTGGCCACTGAAAAAGCTCTGAATTCAGTGGTAAAAAGCCCAAAAAAAGATGATTTGAAAGTGGAAAACACAAGTGGAAAAGCCTTGTAAATAAAGAATAAAGAAGGGTGAACCACCCCTTAATCTTAAATGGCTTAAAACCACAAATTTCAACCAACAAAAACAGAGGTTTAGATAGTCCAAAAAAAGCCCAAAAACATTACAAAAATGTGCTGAAATGAAGACAAAAGTAGCTAAAATAACAAGCTAAAATATTGAGCAATTAAGCTAGGAAACAAACACAATGGGAGACTAACCCCCTCCATTTTTGGGACTTCAAAACATGATTTTTAACCTCTGGCAAACTCTGAAAACCAGTGGTAAAAAGCTCAAAACCAGTTGATGAAGAGATGGGAAACACAAGTGGAAAGGCTTAGAGAACAAGGTTCAAAGAAGGGTGATTAACCCTTTTACCTTTAATAGCCTTAAACCACAAGCTTCAGCCCATAAAAATAGTTGAAAAACACTTCAAAAGTAGCTTGAAAAAATAGAAAATAAGTAGTGCAAAGATGCTCAAAATTATACCTCTTGAAGAGGAATAACACTTTTGTTCACAAGCCACAAGTCTTTCATTCTCAAAGGCTGAAATTTAGACTCAATAATCTCAACAAGGAGAGCTCCAATTTTGGTTTAGGAAGTATAGAGAGAGGGTGTATAGGTTGCAAGATAGAGATAGAGAGAGAATTCCAAGTTTTAGAACTTTTGGAAATTTTTGTAACCTTAAACTATGAAGGAAGGCCTGCTATGTATAGAAAAACAGCCCCTTAGGTCAAAAATATCAAGCTTGGAACAGCTGGAGTTTTTAGGGGATAACTGGCACAAAATATCTAGGTTTTTCACCAGTGGCTGGTAGGCCAGAAATGGTGGCCTGCCATCCACACAGGTGGCCTGCCATCCACCAATAATGGTCTGCCGGCCACCAAAAATCTACTTCTAGGCCCGACTTCAAAAGGGCATATCTCCTTTATCCAGGCTCCGTTTCAGGTCATTCTTGAGTCTAAATTAAAGCTTAGGAAGTCTAGTTTCCAATGGTGGAAGCATCACATCTAAATTATAAGTGTGCAAAAAGATATGCCTATTTTAGTGCAGGTTGCTCATTTCTAGCTTAAACGGATGGATGCCTAACTTCAAACAGTCATATCTCCCTCATCCAAACTCGGCTTTAGAAGATTCTTAAATGTAAAATGAAGCCCCGGAAGTCCACTTTCCAATGGTAGTGGCCTCACAACTAAAGTCTAAGTGTACAAAGAGATAGGCCTGATTTAGTGAAGGTTGCTCAGTTTTCCCTTAACGGTTTCAAGCCCAACTTCTTCCCCAACTAGTTTTCTTCCCTCTCCTCCAATTTTCTTCAACTCCAAACCCATAGATAAGAGATTTAAAAATAATTTTCAAAGAGTTCACCTTTCTTCCATTTTATTCCACTTTGTCCTTGCTCGGTTTAACGAAAAGTGTAATTTTTAACGAAATGCGAGTCTCGGAACATTGTAGAAACATTTTCAAAAATATTTTGAAAGAGAGGGTTTTAAGGTCTAAAATAAGTTTGGTCCAAAATAGGGTGTAAGGTTGGGATTTAGAAGCTTTTCTTGCTAAAGAAATTGAACATTTATACAGCATAACTCTCATCATCAAGTGATCAACCTGAGGCGCCCAAGTCTTAAGAGCGATAAGAAATGGGGTGTCTATAGTTGCCCCTCATTAATAGAGCCGAAATCATGAAATAACGTAAGTGAATGTTAAAGCTCGAAGATGACCCATTTTGACAAAGCCGTAAGACTTGGGCAAACAAATAAAATGTAGATGCAGTTGGTTGAACCCGAGGGTTGCTTACGTATCCCGTTGTAAGGAATCAAACCAACGTAGTTTAGGGGCAAGATGCAAAATGATACACAATGTAATGATATACAAGGTAACGAACTAATCAAACCACAAGCAGTGAAAAACCACACGAATACCATAAAGAGACGAAAATGCTAATCAAACTACGTTTTATACAGAAAAGAAGTGGGCACAGCCAAACGATGTCTAACACATGCTAAGTGCCTATATCCTCAATACTGGCTTCAACGCAGCATGGATGTTTACACATAATAGAACCATGTTTCAACTTGAAAGGGATGCGAGCATATGCAAAACTATGTTTTTTGTAGAAAGAGAAAGAGTACAAATAATTGGGTGGGGTGATATAAGTGAGGAATGATCTACTAGGGAAAAATAATGATCCTAAATACTAAATGAAATAAGACAAAGTACGATGCAATGGATGCAATGAATAAGGCGTAGACTGAACCACATTTGACCTAGAAAAGGTATGGACATAAAACAAACCACGTCTAACACAGAAAAGGTGTTGACACCCTCAATACTGACCTCAACGCAGCATGGGTACTTACACATGACAGAAGTATGTTTTAACGAGGGAAATGTATGAGTACATGCCAAACTAAGCTTAACATGGAAAAGATACAAGCGATAAAATGGTATGATGCCATAGACACATGCAATAAATGTTATATGCAATGTAATAGATAGTTAGCTGGGAAATGAAAGAATTTTACAGGGGCAATTGGCGATGACTCACCTTATGCTGCTAGGGATCTTCCTCTTCTTCTCGGTTGCGCTTCCAAACCACAGGTACTACTTTTCTTCCTGACTATGTTCACAACTTTCCCTATTCTTCAACAGAGTGACAGATTAGATTGGTTCAGTATCCAGAGTTGAGGCGCATACAAGCTATCTTAACCTATAGGGTTGCCATGCAGATTTTAAGCCGATGATACACCCCTGCATATTTAAACCAGACTTTAGTCTCGGAAATCCCAAACCTTTGCGTTCTAGGCCTCAACCACTCGAACTCTAATTTCTACCGTCTCAGTTGATCTCTTAGGAACTCACTGCAAACATAATCAGGTGGCTATACTAGACCGCCTGAAGTCGTTCGAGCATGACAAACAGCAAAGGAATTGCACCTTTAGAGGATTTAAGATTTCCTAGACCAAGGGAGTGCACAAAACAGTGCGATACAAGTTGAAATGCACTAGACAGTGCGATGTATGTGAAATGCACCAGACAATGCGATGTACGTTGAAATGCACTAGACAGGGCGATGTAAATTGAAATGCACTAGACAATGCGATATACGTTGAAATGCACTAGACAGTGCGATGTAAATTGAAATGCACTAGATAGTGAAATATAAGTTGAAATGCACTAAACAGTGCGATGTACATTGAAATGCACTAGACAATGCGATTGAGTTGAAATGCACTAAACAGTGCGATTGAGTTGAAATGCACTAGATAGTGCGAATTGGATTGAAATGCACTAGATAGTGCGAATTGGATTGAAATGCACTAGATAGTACGATACAAGTTAAAATGCACTAGACAGTGCGATATGAGTGAAATGCACTAGACAATGCGATTGAGTTGAAATGCACTAGACAGTGCAATGCACTAGACAGTGTGAATCGGGTTGAAACGCTCTAGATAGTGTGAATTGGGTTGAAATGCACTAGACAGTGCGATTGAGGTTGAAATTGTGCGGTATGCACGCAGTGATTTGTGCGATGATGCACAGAATGATTGATTGTGCGATAGATGCACAGAATGATCAAATAAACAAGATTTACAAATCAATGCAGTGACAACGCATGTTCCATACAAGATAGACAACTGATGCATGATGTTAATTGAAAGCATGTTCTATGTAAGAGACAAGAGCATATTCTATGCAAAATTGAAAGCATGTTCTATGCAAGAGATAAGAGCAAATTCTATGCAAGATTGAAAGCATGTTCTATGCAAGAGACAAGAATGATGTAGGACACGCGTGCAACATAAGTGTATATGAAAGTGCACAATCTATGCAATAAAAGAGAATCAAATATGTACTTTGGTGCATCTGATTTACCTCTCGGAGAATTTTACAACATGCTCGAAAAAGATACTCCTCATTCATATTAGCAAGGGGTAACATCTCCCTGCAAACACCACTGCTACTGTTTTGATTGTCATTCTGACTTTGAAGTAGGCTTGAACTCGGGGTCGAGGTACACTCATCCTCCAGAGAAATGGCGAGGCTTGAGAAGGTGCACTTAGAATGCAGTCTCGGAATTTGCTGAAGTTAAAACACACTAAGATGCTCCAAATTTTCTCTCTTTTCTTTTGCTTTGCAATCTAGAACCCATGTAGCTTCAAATAGGTCCTGGTTTGGTTGCTCTCATTTTTGATCGAGTTTGAACCCTGCGGTATATAAGAGAAAGAATCATGTTTCGTACACCATGTTGAGAATAGCATAGCACTCTGAGCAAAAAAAAAATTATTTTTGAAATTGAAATTGAGAATGAGTTCTTGACCGGGTACTGAGCCTACAACTGACCACAATCAAAATGACTCAACAAAGGAAAAGCAAAGTAAAAACAACCTAACATAATTATTTACACTCAAAACGACTCAAAACAAGACCAACGAATACAACACTTAGACGTTTGCTTTCCATCGGTGGAAACTCCCTCGATTCACGAGGAGCCCACTGCTTCTCCAGGTATTGTTTTCTACCCTTTCTTATTTGTGGTTCTCACATCACTTTGGCACTCAATCTTTTTTTTATCTGAAAAGCCCTTTCCTCACTTTTTCTCTCAGCACAAATCTCTCTATTCTTTAATCTCTCTTATTTTTTTATCATTTCCTTGGATGATTGATGGATAAGCAGGAAGTTATGGGCTCTTGCCCCTCGTATTCTACTAGATTCTTCTTCTTTCGCTCACAACTAGTGAGCTTTCCCACAGAGGGGTTGTGGTTCCACTAGATGTGCAGCAGATCTGCAACTGACATCGGTTGGTGATGCCCTTGGCTTAACTTGACCGAGATGCGTTACAGCATGTCCCACCGGCTAGGTATACAACTGATTGGTCTCACACATTACGTTTTCTACGTCCCCATTCAAGGTCAGACGCTAATTTGGGTATGATTAAACCCGTCTAGATGAGGGGGAATATCTAGCTCCATTTCTAGTTCGTGCTTCGTACTTGGCTTGATACCTCGTTGCTTGGAGGACGAGAGAGCTTTCAGCTCTTGCGGCTAACTTCAGTTGTGCCCTTTTTGGCGAGTAGGTTGATAATGGGAAAAAGACAGAAAACCTTACTCGACTGTACCCCTAGTTCATCATTTTGACTATTTTTTGTTTTTGGCTTTCTGCTAAAACAATTTTGACCAACATGATAGTTAGATTAACATGCTTATTCAACTTTCAGCTTTGAAATCATGCAAGTCAGGTTGTGACCACTGAAAATTTTCCTTTTTTGGATCCAAGAAATGGTCTAGTTTTGAAAAAATGGAATAATATTCGAGCATTAATAATCCTCAAAAATTATTTTTGCAAATGGCCACTACCTGACCAACGTGGAATTAACTCTTTAGATGCACGACCTTAGATCTCAACTTGAATTGTCTTGCAGCTGAATCTTCCAACGGAATAGGACAACCGATTTTGAATGAAGATGAGCCAATTGGACATGGATAGGGTAGCCGAGTTGAACAAAGATCAGCCAATCAACATGGATGAGACCAGTAAGCTGAAAATGGTTAGGGCCAAACTTCAAGATGAAGCTGCCTACGTATCCCAAAGATTGGAATCAGGCCTGGCGTAGTTCCAGGGTTAAGGTATACTCGGGTATTAACACTCTCCTTTTACGCTCTAACTTTTGCCAAAGCCGCCCTTCCGGGTTTTCAAACTTGCAAGCTATTTTTCCTTTTCATTTTTCTTTTTTCTTGTTTTATTTTTTCTTTCTTCTTCTTTTCTTTTCTCTTTTGTTCTTTGTTTTCATTTTTTCATTTTTGTTCTTTTTTCTTTTTTTTTTTGTTTTGCTCTAACTTTTGCCTGGGTCGTCCTTCCGGGTTTTCAGACTAACGAGCCTCTTAAAGATAGAAAAGTTTAACTTGTCTATGTTGATCAGTCATAGGATCTCTAAGCCATCTGAATCTAGGAGAATGGCTGATGTTCGTTGACGATGTAGGAGCCCATTCAATCAAGTCTGAATTTGCCCCTAGTGTCATGAATAGGAACTTGATTGTCCTTCAACAAAAAAAAATTTCTCTCAGATTCTGGGATTTGGCTTTCTTGTCGATCTCCATTGGCTTGGGAAATGACCCAATTTTGACACTTCGAGCATTTCTGACCTTTTTGCCGCTGGTTCAAGGGTTGTTTCTAATCTAGCTGTGCAAGCTTCCTTTGATCACATCTGACCTTCTTTCCCCTAGTTCAAGGGTCACTTCCAATCCGACCATGCAAGTCTCATATTTTGGTTGATCATTGAACATTCTGAATCAAGGTTCAAGGTTTGAAAGCAAAGGGGTCGAGTCTTGACGCCGAGAATGATCGTATGCTGTACAATCTCAAGATCAATTCCAGGCATGTCTTCGTGGGACCACGCAAAAATATTTTTGAAATCTTTTAATAAAGCGACTAATCACTCGTGCTCTTCTGAAGACAATGCAGAACCAATTTGGATCAAGCCAGGATCCTTCTCAGTACTCACATTAACAGACATGATCTCATTCATTAAGGGCTTAGCACGTCTCTCTTCCTCTCAATCAATCAAATTTTTGCAAATCCTGAGGAATTCCTTCCTCTTTGTTTTCAAAGTTTTGAAAAAATTTAGGTCAATGCAATGACTTAAAGGCACAGAAAAAGTAGGTAAAAATTACTGCTATCTCATTCAGATTTTTTGGTGCAACTGGCTCAATGGCAAAAACACATGCAAAAGAAAGAGTGTAAAAGACAAACACAAAACAAGAAAGTGATGTCTGCGTTAACACCCCCGAAATCACCAACCTTTGACACAACGAGACTGACTCAATACAAAAGAATGACTCAATACCCAAAACTGAAAGTAAAATAAACAACATTTGCAAATTGCTTAAAACAGTGAGTGCCACCGCCATATCTGGAGTAAAATGAGCGCCATCAGCTAGTGGTTCCTTCCTGATCACATAGTCACATTATCTCTCCAAGTTCATCGATCCAGTGCCGATAGACTTTATAGGACTCGGTGGAGTGATGACCTTATTGTCAATCAGATCTTGAACTTCATGGCAAAGACGAAAACAACCATTAGTGTCATGGCCGATTTGTTGATGGAAGGCATAATACTTGGCAGCATTATACCTAGATAGAAGAGGATTAGGGAGAAGCCAAGGGTCAAGGGGTTTGAGATGGCCTTGTCCTACGAGGATTTGGAGAGCTTTGGACAAGGTCATATAAAGGGGATTGAAAGTATAGTTACTAGTCCTGACATGATTGACAGAGGGGTTGGCAGGTGTTGATTGGGTTTGATGACCTCTTATGGGTGTAGGATTGAAGCTGAAAGGGATGTTTTTGGTACGGTAGCCCTTTTCATGGTTTATTCCTAGATTCAAAATGCTTCCAACCTTAGTGACAAAAGTGTCATTCATAGTTTTTGTAACAATTGCAAACACTTGCTGCTTGTTCAACCCTTTGCCTTTCAAAGCCTCAATAGCCTACTGAAGATGTTTATAGGGATCAATGCCTACCTCGGCCTTGTTCTTGTTCCTTGCCCCCACTTTGCCAAGAGATTGGATCGCTATATCGGAGCAGAGCCCAGTTGTTGTTGACATGCCATCACCCAGACTTGAGATAGCTTTAGGTTGGCCATTTTCAATTGCAGCTTGCCCCAAGATTGGAAAGCCTTTTGGCATGAAATTTCGGGCATGTGATGTGGTCGATGATGGAGCCAAAATCTCAAAGGCTAAATCTGCCATTATTCTCTGAAGATCTTCAATCATACTCATTAGCTCAAAAATAGTGGGTTTATAGGTTTGAGATGATTGGGGTTCAAGTGCATCCATCATACACAAGTCCGTGTTTTCTGGAATGAACACCTCAGGCTTGGGTAAATGGATCGAGGTGATGTATATGCTGGGGTTGAAGGTAGAAAGTAATGTATAGATGAGGTTAAGGTAGGAAGGAGATACTTGGTCATAGATGGGAAGGGGTTGGTAGTAACATTGGGGTCTTGGGGTGGAGCTATCATTTGATTGTCGATGAGATTTTGAACCTCATGACAAATGTGATAGCAACGATCAATGCCATGATCGTGCTGCTGATGATACTTGTAGTATTTGATGAGGTTATGTCTGGCAGGGAGTGGGTCAGGAAGAGGTTGGGGATTAAGGGCTTTGAGATACCCTTTTTCCAATAGGACTTTTAGTGCGTTGGTTAGGCTCATATAAAGGGGGGTGAAAGTTCTACCTTGAGCTCGGGTTGGGCCGAATGTTTGTGGGTTGCTATTGGCAAAAGGGTTGGCAGTTTTGGGATTAGTGATGACGATATTTACTTCTGAGCATTTCGCAGCTGTGCTACCATTGGAACTGCAAACAACATTTCTCCTCATAGGTTCATTACCCTCCACAACGATCCTTTGCCCTATGGCATCCTCGATTTGAACCCCAATTTCATGGAGGTCCTTAAAGTTGAATAACAGGAGGAATATAATTTTCTACAAAAGCCTTTCATACAAATTTCTAACAATGATACGGACTTGCTCTTTCTCTGGAGACCTGCTTGCCATCATAGCCGCCTTTGCCCTCCATCAAATAACAAACTCTAAAAAGCCCTCCTTCAGTTTCTGACGCGTTGCCTCAAGATCACGAGTTGTAAGCTCGATCTGCGTGTTATAGGAATATTGGGCAACGAAGGATTCGGCCAACTCCTGCCAGCTCTGTTTCACTGAGTCCTCCAATTTAGCATACCAGATGGCAGCTATTCCAGACATGCTTCGGCTGAATAGTGACAACTTCTGTATTCGAGTCAAACCTATTGGTCGTAGGATATCAGAAAACAGACGCAAATGCACCATTGAATCTCCAGAACTATCGAAGCGGTCAATATATGGCATCTTGAACCGCTCCGGTAAGGTAACTGCCAATTCAATGTGCCTATCCTCTATGTCTGGAATAGAGTTGACCCCTTGTGCCTTTTTGAATAGCTTTTCCAGCTTGTTGACTTTGAGCGCGATTAGATCAACCTCGAATTCAAACGGTGCCTCGGTTTGATACACCAAGGCTTTAGAAGTTTGTGCTGGGATGGGTTTTGCTTAGATTGGGAAAATCGAAACACCCTCAGTTTGTGGATCTTGAGCAGTGGCAGCATTAGTTATGGTACCGAGCATAGGGATAGCCGCGGTGGGTACATATGATGCAGAGGTCGTTGCTGGCTGTAGTTGCTGTCGCTGTAGGCTAATTATAACCTCGGCCTGACGGATCACGTCATGTTGGAGGAAGTCAACTGTTTGCTGCAGATGGAGTAATAATCCCTCTAAATTTGTCGAAGGCTGAGCCATGATAGGGGTAGATGCCCGGAATGAGATGAACGAAGGTAATCTAACTGGTGAATATCAAAACAGTGGAACTGGTAAACCTTGTATAGCCCTCCTTCGTCTTGCCACTAGTGAAGTTGCCCTTGAACTAAATCTCCAACCTGACAAAGTCTATCAACACAAGTCCAGAGTACCCGGGAGATATCAGAGCCTTCTAAAGCTATGGTTCCAAGACTACCTAGCAAAAGAGAAAATAGAGAGCACCTTAGCCCAATTTCACTAGAATAGATATAATCACAGCTGAATGAATGTACTTCCCGCTGCATTCTGCCCCAAAATGGATACTAACTTTGCAACTGATATGCAGTTTCACTGTAAAGCACATACCGGTTAAAGAGAGCCAAAGCACCCCTATGAGGGGGTAGGGTTACCCTATCCTAGTTTCGTCAGGAATTAGGGTTCACTATTCAAACAAAGTGGTTTCATGCAATCCTGCATCCGGGTGAGCATCATGTCCTAGTTTGGAACAGTCTCTACGACTCTTGATATGCGACTAAGCCAAATGGTCAAAAAGGGTACCACAACAAGACTACCTAATACACCTCTCACACCTCATACTGAGAAGTGAAAGGAGGATCAAACGATACAGCAGTAGTTCAGATCCAAGGGTTGTGTTCCCATCGTGGCGGAGCTTGTGATCGGTCAGCGTTTTGGTAAGCTTTTCAAGCAAGCCTCTGGAAAACCGTCTAGGAATAGTAGATGGCAAACACAGTGACTTAAGCGCACCAATACAAATGCAATGCAAAGAAACATATAAGTGTAAATAAAATTTCATATCATGAATTTCGAGTCAAGATCTCTAATTTCCCCAATAGAGTCGCTAGAAACTGTAGCTTGACTTTTTCACCAGAAGTTCGAAAATAAGCTTTACAGTTCGGACTCCCGCGGTTTTGAATATAATCTTACAAGTGCAATATGAAATTGATAAACACTAAAGAGTCCAAATCCGACAAATCTTTTTGAAAAATCAATTTTGAATAAAAACTGCCAAAATTGGACTGCTTTGCTAGATACAGAGTTGCCACCTAAATATTTTAGAAAAATTTAGGAAACTCGTGACTCGTGCCAAAGGCTACGTATTCGTCATCACCAAGATTGTTTTGGCTCGGGAACTTAGGTACGAAAGGGAAAGGTCATGAATTGAGCACCGTCTCTCGCCCGATCAAAGATCGGCCTCTACTAATCATGATATGATTTTTATCAACATTATATGCTCTTGTACCGGTTTATTAGGCTAGCATTTACTATGTGATGCGTGCACACAAGGTATAGACTAGTTTGCCCGAATTGAAACAATTCAATTTCATGTTTGTTGTTCGAAAATGGTTTGATTTTGCCACTTAACAAAGTGGGCTTAAAGTTTATAAATTTTCCACTTGACAAAGTGGGCTTAACCATACATTCATTGAATCATTCCAATTCAAGCAACAAGCCTTCATCCACCGGCACTTGAACAGTTTAACAAGTAAGCACTTAGCCTCATGGCAAGCATGCCAGTCATAGCAGTCACTCACACTCATGCAAGATGAAGCAAAAGAGTTAGAAAAATATGCATGATACCTAACTATGCCAAATGACTAATGCAACGCATGCAATAATGCAACTAAAATAGGCTCGGCTACTTAACATGTTATTTGCAACAATTTCATAGCATGCGTTTAAACATGTATTCAACGAGGTAATAAGCGACAATGCAGTTAGAATGATGAACCAAGCCTCAATGTATGCAAGATAAATGAATGAATACAAACATGCGATATGCTAATTAAAACGTGATGCCCCTAATCTAACCATCAAAAGCGGATAAATAAAAATGAGAAAGATGTGGGGTTAGAAGACATACACATTATTACAACATTGATGCCCTCGCTCAGGAGGGTCCGAATGAATAAACTAGCTAAGCTAAACTACTTAACTAATTATTACAACACAAATGAATAATTAACTACCCTAAGCTAATTAATTAAGCACAATAATTAAATAATTTAACTAGACTATGCTAAATAAATATTTACGACATAAACTAATTTAATTAATCGATCTAAACTAATTAAGTACAAAACAAACTAATTAGCTACAACTAATTAATTACAACATGGATTAATTAACTAAGTACAACATTTTGCTAATTAGTTACAACTAATTAAGTACAACAAATAAATGACTAATTGCTAATTAAACTAATTAACTAGTCCCAGGAAACAAGGGAGGCCCATGCATGCTCAGTTTTCACCCGAAGAACGTCCACTGTTTGCTCCCGAAAGCCTCTGTTGCACAACCCTTGCACTGGTTTTTCCTCTTCCAAATCAACTATGCTCTACTTCATAAACATTTTACTCAAATCTCACTGGTGGCCTGGGGGGTTGTCGTCCAACACTGATGACCTATCGGCCAGAAACAGTGGTCGACCGGCCGGCCGGCCACTGATGATGCACCATTCCTTGCTGCAACAAAGAGCAAACAGGGCAAATAGAGGGTATTCTCACAAATTGTTTGTACTGTGTATCCCTCTTTATCATCAAAACATCTCAAATGAGTGATACACTTGGTCCTTGAACCATCAATTCAAACAATTTCGTTGCATGATGGTTAAGGAACCAAGATGTACAAATTTAATAAATGTACAAACAAGACCAAAAACCATCACCCTATCATGCATGATCAAGGGCAATGGAGACCTTAGAAAAATTGGCACATTTCATTACTTTGAGTATAAAATACCTCAATTTTCCTTGTGTTCAATTAACGTCCAATTGAACACACCAAAACACAACCAAATTCTTATCTTTGCACAATTTTAGTTTTAACTTTTAGTTACTCATTTTAATTACTAACCATTCTTTAACCAATTAAGTCTATTGGTGAGAAGTCCTCTAAAGAGAAGAAAGTGTCAAACAATGGGCAGTTTAAGGCAAGAGAGAGGTGTCATGTCATTGATAATGAACCCCCAAAAGAGGGTTAAATCATTAAGCATGAACTTCAATCTCAATCTTAAACTATCCTAAGGCTGAAACAACTCTCAAAGCAAATTAAAAAAAAAAACAAAGAAATGAGGGAGGTTGCAGAGATTAATAAGTGCTGAAATTAAGTGAGAAAAACACTAAAACATGCAATCAACTCAAACAAGTGGTGTCTAAGGGCCTAATACACCAAGCTTGTAAGGACACTTGCACTAAAAGCATGCAAAACAAGACTCAAATGCAACAACCAGTCAAAAAAAGAGGCAAAACAGTCTAAAATACAGTTTAAAACATGCTGGAATTAAGCTACAAAAGGTTAGAAAAATTAGCTAACACATATAGCTAACTAAGCTAGCAAACAAAGCACAAGGAGGGGAGGCTATCCCCTCTAATTTGGACCTCAAGCACATGATTTTAGCCACTAAAAAAACTCTAAAATTCAGTGGTAAAAAGCCCAAAAAAAGATGGTTTGAAAGTAGGAAATACAAGTGGAAAGGCTTTATAAACAAAGAATAAAGAAAGGTGAACCACTCCCTAACCTTAAATGGCCTAAAACCATAAATTTCAGCCCACAAAAACAGAGGTTTAGACAGTCCAAAAAAAGTACAAAAATGTGCTGGAATGAATACAAAAATAGCTAAAATAACAAGCTAAAATATTGAGCAATTAAGCTAGGAAACAAGCATAAGGAGGGGAGACTAACCCCCTCCATTTTTGAGACTTCAAAACATGATTTTTAACCTCTAGAAAACTCTAAAAACCAGTGGTAAAAAACTTAAAAACAGTTGATAAAGAGATGGGAAACACAAGTGGAAAGGCTTAGAGAATAAGGTTCAAAGAAAAGTGATTAACCCCTCTACCTTTAATAGCCTTAAACCACAAGCTTCAGCCCATAAAAACAGTTGAAAAACACTTCGAAATTAGCAAGAAAAGATAGAAAAGAAGTAGTGCAAAGATGCTCAAAATTATACCTCTTGAAGAAGAATAACACTTTTGTTTACAAACCACAAGTCTTTCACTCTCAAAGGCTGAAATTCGGACTCAAGAATCTCAACAAGGAGAGCTCCAATATTGGTTTAGGAAGTGTAGAGACAGGGTGTATAGGTTGCAAGATAGAGATAGAGAGAGAATTCCAAGTTTTGGAATTTTTAGAAATTTTTGTAACCTTAAACCATGAAGGAATGCCTGGTATATATAGAAAAACAGCCCATCAGGTCAAAAATATCAGGCTTGGAACGGCTGGAGCCTTTGGGGGACAGCTGGCACAATATATCTAAGTTTTTCACCAGTGGCCGGCAGGCCAGAAGTGCTGGCCTGCCGTCCACCAATAATGGCCTACCGGCCACCAAAAATCTACTTCTAGACCTGACTTTAAACGGGTATATCTCCTACATCCAGGCTCCGTTTCAGGTCATTCTTGAGTCTAAATTGAAGCTCCAGAAGTCTAGTTTCCAATGGTGGTAGCTTCACATCTAAATTCTAAGTGTACAAAGAGATATGCCTATTTTAGTGAAGGTTTCTTATTTCTAGCTTAAACGGATGGATGCCTAACTTCAAATAGCCATATCTCTCTCATCCAGACTCGGTTTTAGGAGATTCTTGAATGTAAAATGAAGCCCCAGAAGTCCAATTTCCAATGGTGGTGGCCTTACAACTAAAGTCTAAGCGTACAAAGAGATAGGCCTGATTTAGTAAAGGCTACTCAGTTCTCTCTTAATGGTTTCAAGCCCAACTTCTTCGCTAATTAGTTTTCTTCCCTCTCCTCCAATTTTCTTCAACTCCAAACCTATAAATAAGAAGTTTAAAAATATTTTTCAAAGAGTTCACCTCTCTTCCATTTATTTCCACTTTGTCCATGCTCGGTTTACCGAAAAGTGCTATTTTTAACGAAATGCGAGTCTCGGAACATTGTAGAAACATTTTCAAAAATATTTTGAAAGAGAGGGTTTTAAGGTCTAAAACAGTTTTGGTCCAAAATAGGATGTAAGGTTGGGATTTAGAAGCTCTTCTTACTGAAGAAATTGAACGTTTGTACAGCATAACTCTCATTATCGAGTGATCAACCTGAGGCGCCCAAGTCTTAAGGGCGGTCAAAAATGGGGTGTCTACAGTACCCATTATAGTTGATCTCAAAAATCATTTTTTATACCTCACTACACAAAATAAGAAATGTTCACAATACTACATTACAAAACTTAAAGTCATTGGGACCACATATCACAAATCATAATCCTTGGACCACACTATTTAATTAATATTTGATTATTAATTCAATTCCTCAATATTTAATCTAAATCCCCTTGGGGCAACAACAAAATATACCCTACCTTCACCAAACTTCTAAAAAATTAAACCAAAACAAGTATGGCATGCATGAAAATTTACAGAATATCTGTATTAAAAGATAGCATCATAAAAAAAATATGAATACAGCTCTAAACCCCACTCCAGTTTAACCAAAATCTCAAGAAAATATACCAATAAAATGTATGAATACAGACACTAAAAAAATCCAAAGTTAACATCATTAAAAAATACCTGTTGTTTATGAAGTTCTATACCCCACTCCACCTCACTTTAACCAACATTCCAAAAAATTAAAGTAATAAAAGGCATGAATACAGAAAACTAAAATATACAAAAACAAATATGTGAATACAAAATATCCAAAGTTAACATCATAACAAATAATATCCATTATTCATGAAGCTCTATACCCCACTTCACCCCACCTCACTTTAACCACAATCTCAAAAAATTAAAGCAATACGGGGGCATACCATGCATAAAACATTACAAATTTTGTAAATCAAAGTCAATACACACTAAGTTATGAATAAAAATTAGGAAAAATCAACATCTAACAATCAAAATAAATTAGGGTAAACAATACATACCTAAACTAGTGATGGCATTCGTAATATGATGGTTCGATCGATGATGAAACCTTACTTCAATCCAATCAACCACAGTGAGAGAGAAGATAGAGAGAAAGAAGATGGAGATACGAATACTGTATTAGTCAAATGAAAGGAAACGACTTGAGGATGTAAAATATCTAGGGACATTTATGACTTTTTATAACTTCTGTTATGTTCGCCGCAATTTGCACTCTGATATGAAGTATAGGGGGTTTAAGTATTACAAATGAAACTATATGGGGGCTCTGTATTTTTTAGGCAAACCATAGGAGGTTAAAGTATGATTTACCTATCATTAAAATGCAAGGTTGATAGACTAAATATGGAAATACACAATATTTTCTTCTTTTTATTTTTATTTTGTTTTATGACTTAGGCTTGACCATTCTCATGGTCGTGATAAGAAAAAGATCTCCTCATGTCTCATCTGGTGTTGTGGATGGAAAAATTAAACGGCCTGAATATGAGATTAGTATGTTTTTGCTCTACAAAGTTGCAATATCTAATGTTGGGCTGTTGAAGCTAGGTTTGTGACATTGGATGAAAGATTCAAAATGATGACGGAAATTGAATAAGAACCATTTAACAAGGATCAACCATTTTTGGAGTCGATGTATATGTTCTTGGTATTTTCCATTTTTATTATGCTGAATTTGACAACATGCCTTCAATTCAGAATTTGAGGCTGTCTATACTCAAATTATGAACTCAAGTGGTCTTCAATCCTAATTGCAAGGTGTGAATTTTGCAACCAAATACATAATTAGGTATGTTTGTATGACATGAGATGATTTTGCTACAAGTGCCTTCCAGAATCTTGGGCAATTTGTGACGGATTTGGGATGCCTGCTATACTGGGGGCACAATAGGCACTGTTATGTTGCATTATGAGCTCATTTTAAGACCCATTTTAATAATCTGAACAGTTCATGTTTTAGAATGACATTGTAATTTAAAATATTAAAATGAATACAAATTTGAGTGGATGAAAAGGTTAACGATATCCGACTAACTTGATTTTTTACAGATATATTTTATTTGATGTATTTTAAAATGTGAACGGTTTGAATTATCAAAACGGATCCTAAAATGAACTCATAAGGTAGTACAGCACAACAGACACTCCAAATCCATTTGTGACACTTTAATATCATATTGATTTCTAATAAGATCCAAGTTGAGTTACATGTGATGTTTGGTTCGGTTGGGCTCATGGCAATATCTTTGTATTTAATAGATTTGTGGTTTGACAAATTGGTATTTTGTTCAAAGTAGAAACACTCATCTAATAGATAATAGGAAAATGATTTGTCCCCCTAATTTCCAATTTTGGAAACTGTTTTCTTTTTTTTTTTCTTTGTTTTTTTTTTTTTTTTTTTTTACTAAAAATAGAATTTCGGGGGATTCGGGCTCCCCATTTCGGGGGATGAATCACTGCCCTAGATAATACGTGTTTGATTTGACTAAAATACTAGAGATTTAGGAACCATAAATGGAAGGTGCTGCTGGGAACAATCCTTGATATGTTCATTCGTTTTTTTTTTTTACAGAAATTACTCTGTTTGGTTTTTAGTTTTTAAAAATAATTTTTTGAATTTTCAATTTATATTTTTAATAATTTTTAAAAATATTGAAATCAATTTTTTTAATTTTTTTTAGATTTATTTCATCTTAATATACTTAAAAAGTAAAAAAATTGCACAAAAATCTTTAAAAAAATCCATTGAATACAACAAAATACGAAAATATATTAATTTTTCCTGTTTCTTTTTGTATTCTTCGTATTTAGTGAATTTTAAAAAATTTTTCTACAAATATTATACTTTTTTAAGTGTGTTTAGATTAGGTGTATCTAATTTTTTTTACATAAAATATTAAAAAAATTATTATAAAAAAAAACTCAATTTTCTATCAAATTGACTAAATTTTTTTATTTCTTCTTGGTACTATATTTTGATATATGTCCAAAAATCTTTGAAGATTCAAGAACCAGCCTAGAAGCATCACTCCATGGGTCAGCATCAATAATTGGCGTTCCAGCAGAAAAAGACAGAGTCCATAAAAGATAAAGATTCTCTTCAGATATCAGCAAAAATGCACGCCAAGAAAAGACAAAAAAGATTTTTGTAGATATTTTGTGTCTGTAATTATTTGAGTCTGTCAGTGATAAGGGTTTTCCTTCACTCACTACTTTAATAAAGTGGATATC
The DNA here is from genome assembly GCA_025200525.1 of Camellia lanceoleosa. NCBI lineage: Eukaryota > Viridiplantae > Streptophyta > Magnoliopsida > Ericales > Theaceae > Camellia > Camellia lanceoleosa. The sequence goes on from CM045763.1 coordinate 208,551,504, forward strand.
TCTTATCCTGCTTTATTAAAGAAAAGCTGTGAACATCTTTATACGTGTCTTATAATAAATTATAGTGTCAAAATTTTGTCAAAAAAGACGGATTGAATGATATGCGATGGGGCCCAAAGTAGTAACTGATATCATTATCCTAATCTTTATTGATAAAATTTATCTATATCTAAAATAGTAATCTAAGTCTAGCACATAATTGTATACTTATATGTTTTGTCTTTATATGCATCCAAATCTCCGTCAAAAAGTTTGCAAACGTAAGAAAATTTTCAAAAAGCCTAAAAGTCTAGGCTTGTAGACTTGTAGACTAGTCATAGATTAGGATTTTTGTCTTATTTTCTTTTGAATTGTATAAATTGGCATGCTTGCCAACGGATTGAGCAGAATGAAAAATACGAAGAACGAAAAAACACCACTTCACTCTGCTTTGTAATTTCCAACCCCTCTCAAAAAACCTCTAAGTGTATTTTCAGAATTTCAGAGTCTGTAATATAATCTTTGTAAGTATATTTCTTATTTATATGAAATGTGAGTAGTTTCTCTTTTTCCTTAAATATTTCGAAAGGGTAACTCTTCTATTCTAAAAATTTATTTTCTTTTTGGGAAAAAACTAAGTTTATGGAATGCTTGTTTGCTCATTAATATTACATGCTTTGAACCTTCGTAGTATCTTCAGTTTTCTAATTTGTTACTGAGTGACCTTAGCTGAAGAGCCCGTTTGAGCCAAGGATAGGCGTTGGAGGGCAAATTGTAGGCAGAAAGGGAAAAGTAAAAATTAGAGAATAAAAATATACTATGTTGAATGAGGCTTAGTCTCAAGGTGGAAGTACATGTAATGAAAATAAACATTCCCTAAAAAGAGTTTTTACCATAGAAAAGAATTTTAGAATAAAAGGAGAGCAGCCCAAGTAGAAATATTAAGGAAATTTTGTCTATATAAGAACTTCAAAAAATCAAAAAATTGTGTGATCTTAGACCCTTAAAAGTAGATTTTCAGAAAAATTTCAAAAAATTTAAAATTTTCAAAAAATCAAAAAAGTTGTAAGCTTTTAGACGTAGACATCATCTTTTCCATTAGAACTAAACTTTAGAAATAAAATTTTAACTTTAGGCAAATCCATTAGATATAGACTAGACATAGACATTTAGAAACTAAAATATATGCCCTTAGACGAAGACCTTAGGAATAAAATTAAAATTAGTACTGAAATAATACAAGAATTAGAAGATCAAAAATTTAGATATCAGTTTCTTTTATCATTAGCTTCTTACAGATCCCTAGAAAATTACAGTCTAAAAAATCAGTTTCTTTTATCATTAGCTTCTGGCAGATCTCTAGAAAATTACAGTTTAAAAATTTCTCAGATAAATAGACAGCTAACTATAAAACAAGAAGCCTTAAAATTAGCCATACAACAACTTGAAGATCTTTTAGCATAACTGTAGAATTAATTAGATAATTCTCAGCCCAATTCCAAATAGTGGTAGACCACTAACTCAACCCCCCCAAAAAAATGGTATCAGAGCAGTGTTCGGTTTTAGGACAGTTTAAAGTAGTTTATGCATTTTGCTTATAGTAATAGAGTAGTTTTTATTTTTGGACATTTTAGTTATAAATTTCATAGTAGCTTTCAATAATTTTAAATTAGGAGTTAATTTTGTGTATGAAAAGAGTAGAGTATCTAGATTTAGAAATCAGCAGCCATAACCATCGCCATAGCATAAATAAAAATAATTTCCGTTGTAATTTTGAAAATAGTTATACCCATCAGATTCATAGTGAACATAATCCTCAGCTAAATAGTATCATAGATTATCAGATTAATTTTACAGAAAATATTAAAAAGGACATAGATAAAATTAGTAATCTTTTTATTTCATCCATAGAACATCTTTGTAATAATCGCAGTTTAATTAAAGATCAAGATAAAAAATTAGATTATATCCAAGATCAGTGTAGTTCTATCCTACAAAAGAGAATAGATTTAAATTTAGAAAAATTTCCCACTAAACTAGAAATAGAAACATTAATTTCAGCTACAAATCAAATAGCTAAACAAATAGAACAGATTAATCAAATTCAAGATAATTTAAAACAGAAATTAGAAATTTTAGAATAATTAGTCAGGTCTTAGTTTATGAGCAGTGATAAAAAAGCTAATAGAGATTATCAGACAATTTTAAAACAAGCAGAAGATTTTCATAATAATCCAGAAGGAATCAGTATTTATCACGGAGTAAGTCAATCAGATAAAATAGCAGTAAGACAGAATAATATAGAAATTTTATTTTTAATTAGGTTATGTGAAAAATTTGACTATCTATTAGAACAGATACACAGTTTAGAAAATCGTTTAGCCACTTTAGAAAAAAAAAATACTTCAAAAAGGAAAAGGAGTAGAAGGATCCAACAGACCCCAATCTCAGATAAACGAGGAAGATATAGCTAAATATTTTGAAAAGCTTAAATTACCACCAAAGAAATCAGCCTGTAGAGTTTATAGAAAATAAAAATGTTTAAACAGCTAATAAAAGGTAGCAGTAGTAAAAAGCATAATAAAGATGAAGATATTAAAGTAGAAGAATTTATAGATGTAGATCAACAAATAGAAAAATTTAAAAAGGAAAAATTAGAATTAATTCCAGCTAAATATGTGTACAGACTAGGAAAGATACATAAAAAATAATATTTATTTAAACATTATGGTGAACAAATGATTAGTGTAACTCAGGAAGATGAAAAAATAGAGCTAAATTTAATAGAGAGAGAAAGTTATAAATATGCAGTAAATGAACACCTTAAAATGACTCACTTAGGATTAGTAGTGGTAGGAGTTAAGGCATTAACCAGAGAAAATTTAGGAACCAAAGTTTTTGTATGTCTTTATGATGATAGGTTTAATGATGTAGGACAAAGTATTTTAGGCAGTTATGAATTAGATATGAATTCAAAAGGAGGAATAGTTTATTTTACACCAGATTTCTTATTACCAACCTCAACCTTTCATAAAAAGATAAAAATAGGAATAAAGAGTAGAGGATACAAAATGAAAAAAGGAGAAAAGAATTTATTAGTTTGCACAGGATTTTTAGGATTAGCAGTTTCAGAAAGTAATACCCATTATAGACTTACAAATGATCAGATAGTTAAATTATTAGGCGCAAAAGGAATAAAAGCATTACCAGCTAAAAAATTTAATTCTGAAGATAATGCAGCACTAGATTGGAAATTAGGAGACTTTTTAGGACAAAAGAGATTAGCCCCTCAAGATAATTTATTATATCAGACAGCAGATGGAAATTATGCAGTAAGATTTACTCAGTATACTTATGTAGCACCAGAAAAATCCGAAGATGATGAATTTAGTAGCATAGATAGAGAAGAAAATCAAGATAATCGTAGTGAAATAAATCAACTTTATGTAATGACAGAAGAAAAAACAGTATCACAAAATAAGATATATAATATTGATGAGATAGATTTAGAAAAATTTACCCTAGAAGATATGAACAAAATATTAAATGTCAGATACCTAGAATACCTAGCCAGAGGAGATACCCATGATGAGGCAGTGTCATTTTTAGATCAAGAATTTCATACAGAATATGTAGATGATATTATAGAAGATATTATACATCCCAGCAAAATATTTAGAATACCAGAACAACCTAAGGTAGAAGATACTTTTTATATGAATACAGAAAGCACAGGAACTAGTAACCCACAACCAAGCTATGCAGGATCGTAGAACCAATACATTATCTGATGGGAGGAAGAAGGCCATTAGCAAGTTCGGGCGTGGCAAGCGAACCCAAATAAAAGCTATAAATTTCATGGAAAGCGTAGACAACCAGATATGAGTATACAATTACAACCAGCTAATAACCAGGGAACCCTTTTAGATTTAGCTAGATTCGACCCTCAGATATGGCAAGAAGTAATAGAAAGATGGGAAAAAGATGCGGTAAAGGCATAGATAAGTAATCCTTATGAGACAACTGATATGTGGGACTTTATGGAGACACTTTTAGGAGACTCAGCTTTTAATATATACTTAACGTTTAAAGGAAAATATGAGGAGATAATTAGACAACTTAAGGACTTAGGAGATAACCCGTGGAATTTTACAAGTTTTATAAAAGAAATACTTATAGGATATGACCCTTCTAGACGAAATACTTATACTCAAAGCATAGCATTAACTGAATTAGATCAAATGACTTTAGGAAGTTGGAGATATATTGTACCCTTTAGTAAAGAATAGTTAGCTATAGCAGCTAGAACTGGAAAAAGTTTTGATGAAGAGATAGGAAATAAATATTTTAGAAAATTACCCGGAGAACTAGGAAGAGAAATAGAAGATAAATGGTCAATTTATTATACAAACTTACCAGCTCAAATAGCCTCAGGAGAAGTAAAAATAAAAGGAACTTTAGGAATAGGACCTAGGATAATTTTTACATTCCAAAGACTCAGAGAAAAATGTATAGAAGTTAAAATACAGAAAGATTTTAAAAAACAAAATTATGGTTTTTATAGCAGTGTAATATATACCCCTCAGCAATACGAAGATAAATATAATAGGAAAAAATACAAAAAATATGAAAAATATAGAAAAGAAAAATATTGGAAGAAAAATTATAGAAAACCCTGGAAGAGACAGAAATTCATTAGGAAAAGTAGAACTTTTAATAGGACAAATTATAAGAAATTACCCAAAGATGAAAAAGATAAAAGAAAACAAAGATATGTTAGAAAACCCAATAGTAAAAAATGTAACTGTTATATATGTGGAGAACCCAATCATTTTGCAAAAAGCGCCCAAAAGATACAAGCCTAATACTAATAAGCGGATAGAAAGATTAAATATTATAGAAGACTTAGAAGAAGATATAGTCGGCATAAATAGTGATGATTAGGATGTATATAGTATAGTCGGTAATTATGAATATCAATTAGAAGCTATAAGCTCGGATAGTGATTGAAAGTGATACAGATGTAGATAATCTTTTAGGACAACTTAACCAAGAAATAGGAAAGACTCAAGATACTTTCTTTATGATGGAATGCAATCCAGATCTTGAATGTCAACATAATTTTCAGATAGGATTAGGATTTGATACAACTAGATGCGACTATTGTAATTGGTTTCGACTAGAGATAAGAGAGCTCAATGTTTATTATGCAGCATAACCTATTGTATAATTTGTTTAGAAAAATTAAATATGACACATAAGATAAAATTAGAAAATACCAGAAAAGATAACAGTATTGAAAACAGAGAATTACGACTAGCAAATAGGGAATTAGAAGTACAAATAAGAGAACTTACATTTCAAATTAGAGAGATAGAAACTAAAACTAGGTTTGACATAGAATGTTTAGAATTAGAAAACAAACAGCTTAAACAGCAGTTAGAACAATTCCACAGTAAATACCCCTTAAAAGATAAATTAGTTGAAGACCATATGAACTCTTTAGAATTAGTCAATTTAGTTGATTCTCAACCCTTTAGTCAATACTCTCAGACTCAACCAGATAATACATATTTACCATTTAATTACCCTGTTATACCCAAGTCCAATTTAGTCGAGATTTCTTGTGTAATTAAGTTTATAGAAAAAACCCTTAGCATAGATGCCATGATAGAATCTGAGCGATAAATCATACATAGAACAACACGTAGTTCCACCAGGATGGAGTACAGCCTTAGCAACACCAGCCTTAGTCAGCATAGCAGATGGCACCAAACAAACATATACACATTGCATTAATGGCGCCCAGATTAGTTTTCATCATCTAGGTTCTCAAGATCAGCACATAGAATGGTTCCCATTACCCCAAGTTTGGATAGGAAATAGCAGACAGAATCATCCTTTCATTCTAGGACTTAACTTTATACTTAGTTTACAAGGTGGTATGTTTATCAGCCAACACAACATCAGCTTCTTCAAACGAACCGTCAATACACCAACAGCTTATGCCCTTAGCACCATCGCCCATTCATCAGAGTTGCGTGCGAAGCGTGGTGGTACCATAGGAGTAGATTCAGTTCCCGCTAGGTTTTTCTTTCCAAGTAGAAATATTTTTCCAGAGCTAGCCCAAACATACATACCTATTGACATAAAAAACACTTCTTTAGATAAATTAGATATGGAAAATTATGAGCTAGATGATTTTGAAGAAATTCATTTTAAAGATAAGGAAGATTATTGGAACTTAGAAGATTTTCAAGAAGTAGCTAACTTAGAATTAATTTTTGCAAAAATAGGAAAATTAAAAACCAAACCAATATTTAGAAGAACAGAAAATGAGTTGGATGAGATAATAAGATTAGCTGAAACAACAGAAATTTTAGGAGAACAACCCATGAAATATTGGGAAAGAAATAAAATTTTAGCCAGTCTAGATATAAAAAATAGAGATTATAGGATCACTTCAGCACAAATAAATCACACACCAGCAGACATAGAAGAATTTAGAACTCAGATTAAAGAATTATTAGATTTAGGAGTAATTAGACCTAGTAATAGTCCACATAGAAGCGCAGCATTTATGGTTAGAAATCATGCAGAGATAAAGAGAGGAAAAACTAGAATGGTAATAAATTATAAAAGATTAAATGACAATACAGAAGATGATAAATACAATATACCAGATAAAGATCAGCTTATAAATAGAATACAGACAGCAAAGATATTTAGTAAATTTGATTGCAAATCAGGATTTTGGCAGATAAAAATGGAAGAGGAAAGTATACCATGGACAGCCTTTTGTTGCCCTCAAGGACATTATGAATGGCTAGTTATGCCCTTTGGATTAAAAAATGCACCTTCCATATTTCAGCGTAAAATAGATAGTATATTTAATAAATATAGTTTCATACTGGTATACATAGATGATATTTTAGTATTCAGCCCAGATAAAAATAGTCATATAGATCATTTGTATATAACATTAGAAGAATTCATAAATAATGGAATAATAATTAGTAAGAAAAAGATGGTATTAAATACACCTCACATAGAATTTTTAGGAATGGAATTAGGAGATGGAAAAATTAGACTACAACCTCATATAGTTAAGAAAATTTTAGATTATCCAGATAAATTAGAAGACACTAAATAGCTTCAATCATTTCTAGGAATTTTAAATTATGCACGAATGTACATTCCCAACCTTAGTAAAATAATAGGACCACTATACAGTAAAACCACACCCACAGGACAAAAATATTTTAATCAACAAGATATAGACTTAGTTAGAAAAATTAAAGATATTTGTAAAAATTTACCAGACCTGCAGCTTCCCTTAGAATCAGAGTACATAGTTGTAGAAACAGATGCAAGCCAACTAGGATGGGGAACAATCTTATTAGCTAAACCTAGTAAATTTGATAGTAAGAATAAAGAACGCATTTGTAGATACAGTTCTGGAAAATTTAAAGAAAAAGATACAACCATGACTAGCTTAGATTTTGAAATACTAGGAGTAGTTTATGCAATAAATAAATTTAGATTATTTTTGCACAAACCTTTTACAATTAGAACAGATTGTGAGGCAATAGTTAGATTCCATAACAAACTCAATGAGCGTAAATTAAGTACTAGAAGATGGGCAAAATTTTTAGATTGTATAGTAGGACAAGGATATAAAGTAGAGTTTGAACATATTAAAGGTAGTGACAATAGATTAACAGATTGGCTAAGTAGAAAAGTTTATTTAGAAAAAGAAGATAACCAGTTTAATTTTTGTGCAGATAATGGAGAACAGCAAGACCATGAACTTTGGGGGATTCTCTCTTCCCATTCATGAAGGCAGAACAAAATTCAGACCATTAACAGGAATTGAGTTAGACCCAGTTCAGCAGTGTCTTTTAGATAACCTTTGGAATAGTCAGAACTACCCAGCTAAACGCCTTTCAGCCTTAAACTCTCTCAGTATATATTTTTCAAAAATCCAAAATAAACCTTTGTCAAAAAGTTTTTCTTTCTATGTAGTAGTTAAAGGAACCAAGCCTGGTATTTACCATGATTGGACTACAGAAGTAGACCCCATAGTAAAATATTTTCCTTTACCTCAGTTTAAAGGATTTTATGATTTTGAGTCAGCCAGTACCTATGCCCGAAGACAATAGGAACTAGTTACTTTATTAGCCAGATAGCTAAAGATTACTTGGACACATTGAGCAAGATGAAGTCAACCATCTTTGCTACCAGTGGAGCTCCAGTTAGCCAGATAATTGGAAGCAGTAGTTCAGGCAGTAGTAGTAGTTCTAACCCTCAGACAGATTTTCAGAATCCTCTCGGATGTCAGACATTGTGAAGGCCTTACGAAATTTCAAGAAAATTATGGATAAAGGCAAAAAGGTCGATGAAGAGCTAGACCATACGAGGCGAAGAAAAAACAATTGAGAGCAACTGTTGAACCCTAACCAATCGGCTTAAAAAATTAGCTCGAAAAGAAAGCCTACCTCCTTACCTGGCCAGAAATCAAACAACTCACGGTGAGGAATTTGACAAATTGAGTGCTAGAATGTATTTCTTCAGACATTCTATCATTCGATCTTTTTGTGAGAAAAGCCAAGAAATAGAAGACCTAAAACCCATTATTTATACCTTAGCCGAAGATAGCAGAAATAACGAGCTAGTCATTATTCAGCAATTCCTTCAAGATCTCTCCATAGCAAGAGTCGACTGCCCTGGCCTAGCTTATCAATGGATCTATACCGATGAAGAAGAAGAACAGCCCTGCTTAACAAAAGAAAAATACAGAAAGCATTCCGAGCATTTTGATAGGTGTCAGTGTAACCTAGACTTCAGCATTTGCCTTTGCCAGATAAATTTAGCTACATTTAAGCCTTTGGAGATACAAATAAGAGGCGAGACATGTTATCTAACAACCACAAAATTGTTAGATTACGGCTTTGTCTCTAGAGTAATTTTCACAGATCCAGATCAGACAGATAGCTTTGGACACAAGCTTGCTCATGCAGTCCTATGTGTAATGGAAGAATTTCAGCCATATGTAGAAGTTTTGATAGATAGCAAACTACCAGAATGGAAGGGAATATGGTGCAATCCAGCTAAACACAAAATGTACCTCAGAGGAACCTCTACATTCCCAGGATACCCAGGACTTCTCAATAGGAGACCCTGGCCTTGCCGACGATTTCCACTCAAAGACCAGCTCAATAAGTGGAGAAAATTTGCCAGCAACACGCTAATAGCATATAATGGATATTCCGGACATCTAGTTTGTGAAGATAAATATCAAAAGATACATTGTAATTTGGCCATCCCAAGTTATCCATTTAGCAGAAAAACATTTGTCGATGAAAGCCAGTACCCCAACTATCAACATTGCGTCATTCATGAATCATCAGTTATGGGAGAAAATGATCAAGAACTGTCCGATATGGAAGACGGAGATGACTTTTATGATCAACTTTCAGCAGCAGATCTAGACGACCTCTCAGATAGAATGTATGGATAAAAAAAAAAAAAAACGGGTCCCACTAGAAGACTCCTACAAAATTTCAAAAAAAAAAAAAAAAAGCTCCACGAGACTCTTTCAGATTTCTCAAATCTTTGAAGATTCAAGAACCAGCCTAGAAGCATCACTCCATGGGTCAGCATCAATAATTGGCGTTCTAGCAGAAAAAGACAGAGTCCATAAAAGATAAAGATTCTCTTCAGATATCAGCAAAATGCACGCCAAGAAAAGACAAAAAAGATTTTTGTAGATATTTTGTGTCTGTAATTATTTGAGTCTGTCAGTGATAAGGGTTTTCCTTCACTCACTACTTTAATAAAGTGGATATCTCTTATCCTGCTTTATTAAAGAAAAGCTGTGAAAATCTTTATACGTGTCTTATAATAAATTATAGTGTCAAAATTTTGTCAAAAAAGACGGATTGAATGATATGCGATGGGGCCCAAAGTAGTACCCGATATCATTATCCTAATCTTTATTGATAAAATTTATCTATATCTAAAATAGTAATCTAAGTCTAGCACATAATTGTATACTTATATGTTTTGTCTTTATATGCATCCAAATCTCCGTCAAAAAGTTTGCAAATGTAAGAAAATTTTCAAAAAGCCTAAAAGTCTAGGCTTGTAGACTTGTAGACTAGTCATAGATTAGGATTTTTGTCTTATTTTCTTTTGAATTGTATAAATTGGCATGCTTGCCAACGGATTGAGCAGAATGAAAAATACGAAGAACGAAAAAACCCCACTTCACTCTGCATTGTAAATTTTCCAACCCCTCTCAAAAACCCTCTAAGTGTTTTAAGTTTTTCAGAGTTTCAGAGTCTGTAATATAATCTTTGTAAGTATATTTCTTATTTATATGAAATGTGAGTAGTTTCTCTTTTTCCTTAAATATTTCGAAAGGGTAACTCTTCTATTCTAAAAATTTATTTTCTTTTTGGGAAAAAACTAAGTTTATGGAATGATTGTTTGCTCATTAATATTACATGCTTTGAACCTTCGTAGTATCTTCAGTTTTCTAATTTGTTACTGAGTGACCTTAGCTGAAGAGCCCGTTTGAGCCAAGGATAGGCGTTGGAGGGCAAATTGTAGGCAGAAAGGGAAAAGTAAAAATTAGAGAATAAAAATATACTATGTTGAATGAGGCTTAGTCTCAAGGTGGAAGTACATGTAATGAAAATAAACATTCCCTAAAAAGAGTTTTTACCATAGAAAAGAATTTTAGAATAAAAGGAGAAGCTGACCCAAGTAGAAATATTAAGGAAATTTTGTCTATATAAGAACTTCAAAAAATCAAAAAATTGTGTGATCTTAGACCCTTAAAAGTAGATTTTCAGAAAAATTTCAAAAAATTTAAAATTTTCAAAAAATCAAAAAAGTTGTAAGCTTTTAGACGTAGACATCATCTTTTCCATTAGAACTAGACTTTAGAAATAAAATTTTAACTTTAGGCAAATCCATTAGATATAGACTAGACATAGACATTTAGAAACTAAAAATATATGCCCTTAGACGAAGACCTTAGGAATAAAATTAAAATTAGTACTGAAATAATACAAGAATTAGAAGATCAAAAATTTAGATATCAGTTTCTTTTATCATTAGCTTCTTACAGATCCCTAGAAAATTACAGTCTAAAAAATCAGTTTCTTTTATCATTAGCTTCTGGCAGATCTCTAGAAAATTACAGTTTAAAAATTTCTCAGATAAATAGGCGACTAACTATAAAACAAGAAGCCTTAAAATTAGCCATACAACAACTTGAAGATCTTTTAGCATAAGCGTAGAATTAATTAGATAATTCTCATTGATTCCAAATAGTGGTAGACCACTAACTCAACCCCCAAAAAAATGGTATCGAGCGGTGTTAGGTTTTAGGGCGATTTAAAGTAGTTTATGCATTTTGCTTATAGTAATAGAGTAGTTTTATTTTTGGACATTTTAGTTATAAATTTCATAGTAGCTTTCAATAATTTTAAATTAGGAGTTAATTTTGTGTATGAAAAGAGTAGAGTATCTAGATTTAGAAATCGTGACCATAACCATCGCCATAGCATAAATAAAAATAATTTCCGTTGTAATTTTGAAAATAGTTATACCCATCTTTTTTGTCTTTTCTTGGCGTGCATTTTGCTGATATCTGAAGAGAATCTTTATCTTTTATGGACTCTGTCTTTTTCTAAAATTATTGAAAGCTACTATGAAATTTATAACTAAAATATCCAAAAATAAAAACTACTCTATTACCATAAGCAAAATGCATAAACTACTTTAAACTGTCCTAAAACCGAACACTGCTCTGATACTATTTTTTTGGGGGGTTGAGTTAGTGGTCTACCACTATTTGGAATTGGGCTGAGAATTATCTAATTAATTCTACAGTTATGCTAAAAGATCTTCAAGTTGTTGTATGGCTAATTTTAAGGCTTCTTGTTTTATAGTTAGCTGTCTATTTATCTGAGAAATTTTTAAACTGTAATTTTCTAGAGATCTGCCAGAAGCTAATGATAAAAGAAACTGATTTTTTAGACTGTAATTTTCTAGAGATCTGTTATAAGCTAATGATAAAAGAAATTGATATCTAAATTTTTGATTTTCTAATTCTTGTATTATCTCAGTACTAATTTTAATTTTATTCCTAAGGTCTTCGTCTAAGGGCATATATTTTTAGTTTCAAAACGTCTATGCCTAGTCTATATCTAATGGATTTGCTTAAAGTTAAAATTTTATTTCTAATGTCTAGTTCTAATGGAAAAGATGATGTCTACGTCTAAATATCAAAAATATCAAAAAAATACGAAAATTCAATACATTTTTCATATTTTTGTATATTTATTAATTTTTAAAAATATATTTTTACAAATATTTTACTATTTAGATACAGTTAAGTAAGGTTATCAAAAAAATAAAAAAATTACTTAAAATTTTAAAAATATTCACTAAAAATAAAAAAAATAAAAAAATTATTTTTTAAAAAACTGAAACCAAATACATTAAATAATAATAATGAGTAATAGTGCCATCATGCCATGTCGAAGTTATGTAATATATATAAAATGATCATGCTATAAAACATTAAAAAATTTATTAACTTGAAACAACTTTCGAAATAAGATTTCACTTTTTTTTTTTTGGAAATTGTCATAGAAGTTCTTTGAAAAAGCTCATATATACTTTTACGTTGTGTTTTGTTGGAAAATTTAGGAAGGAATTTGAAAAAAAAGAAAAAGAAAAGATAAGTAAAATATGAATAAAATATACCTACATTTTACTTAATTTTACACACATTTTTTCTTTTATTTTCTAATTTTTTTTTCAAATTCTCTAACCAAACACAGTGTTAATTATGAGGAATTATGTAACATACTCTTAGCATACAATATATGTATAGATTAGTGTTATATGTATATTTTAAAGTGTTTTGACATATTGAAGTAATTGAAAGGAAGAAATGTAAAAATAAAATAAAATAAAATAACACGAGACAAAATAAATAAATAAATAAATCTTAGGTTAATTTGATGAATGAGAAATAAAAAATAATAATTATTTTGATGAATGAGAAATAAAAAAAAAATAATTATAAATTAGTGAAACTTGATGTAAGTAATGTTTTCCTATGGCTTTCAATTCAATCTAAATTGAATGGACAAGATTTCTACTAATTTACATGGATATTCTCATTTATTTTTATTTATTTGATATTTACTTAATTATTTTTATATTTATTGATAAACTTTTGTTGGCTTTTTGGCTTTCGAAGGGTATTTTTGTAAATGCGAGCGTGCCAAAAAGGATCAATCAGTCCTTACAGAATTTATAATTGTCAACCAATTATCAGACGATTGTGTTTTAGTTCTTTCAACCTCAATGAAGAGGACTTTTACTGGTGGCTTGACTTAGGAGAAATTAAGCAAAATAACAGTTAAATGACGAACAATTGAAGTATTTCATTAAGATGAAAATTTACAATGATCCAAACTCAGCCTCGTAGAGGTTTACAGCAACAATCTACTTGAAACTACTCCTATGAATGAAGTGCAGTGCAGTGCAGAAATTTAAAGTGCAGGAATGTAAAGAACAGGTATTTAAAGTGCAGGAAATGTAAAGACTGGAAATGTAAAACTGGAAAAGAAAATATGAAGTAAATGACTGATTTCTTGGATCTGAGTCCGGGGGCTTTTTCTGGGAACTTCCTTACTATTTATACTCTTCAAGGATGATCATCGAACTACACTTCAAACCGTCGAACTGCTCCTCTATGATTGCTTGATCATGCAGCCTTAGAAGTAGTTTTACTACGCCATTACTTGTAGTTGGGCTTCCCTCCTATATTTGAATTTGAATGTGAGTAACCGTTGAAGCCACGTCACCTTGTATCTTTTCGCTAATCCAATGCTACTCAGACCACGCACGAACCAATATTAACTGCCACGTGTACGGTCATGATCGAAGATTAAACATTCTTCCTGTATTGCCCTTACTTCGCCACGTGTCGAACTGTAACTGGCTTTTACAAAATATGTAGCCAACATTACCCCCCGCACTAATATACTCAATACTTTGTGATATTAGTGGATCAAAGCTTTTCCCGCGCTTTTGGAACGTGCATGGAGTCTATATTCTGGAAACACAACCGCCATCCATTGATGATTACTTGCATTAATTTCGTTTCCGACTTTCGGAACATCTCCACCACCTTAGTAATCGAACGGACTAATATCTCTTTCATGACTGAACCAAACTTCTTCTCTGTTGATCAAGTACATGAAGAGTCATCTAATGATGTTGTTTTCTCTCGAAAGAATTTCCATGCATTCATTAGCCACCTTTACCTGCCTTTCCATACTCAGGTCATGGATGCCTTTGCAAATTACCAACCTTTGGATTACGAACATATTGCCCTTAATCCCTTGATTCAAAAAGTTGCAAACATGGACATGGGAAATTCTTCTTCTGATTCACCCTTGGATTGTGAACAAACTGCCCTTAGTCCTTTGATTCAGAAGGTTGCAAATATGGACATAGGAGGCCCCTCCCCACAATCCTCTGCATGGGATAAGGCTATGGCTTCAAATTCCTCCGGGGCTCCAGACTGGTCAAGCTGGTCAGAACCTGAGGTCTGGGAATTAAGGGAGCGAATTAACCATCACTTCGTCGAATTCACCGACTCGTTGGACTTTCCTTTTTATGCGTGAAGCTCGGTGGTTTATCTTTACATGCCTATCCACTGTCGATGCAGTTTAGAGGACAATTTACTCGTGGCATAGTACACATCATCCATACCTACAAAAATGGTACGATCTGTTCCTCGTCCAGAAGAGGCACAAGGGCATAACCCTTCATTTTTAGCCAAGAAGGCGAAGCTTCATCCTTCTGACTGGCTTGATTGTGTCAATGCTCCTCAATTTCCTCTTTCTTTCGAAATAGGGGCCTTTATACCTCCTCCTTCGCAAAAACTTTCCTGGATAGAGAAGTTGAGGCTTACCCTTTCTACAGAGAAAGTTTTCCTTCCTTACGAGCCTCCACTTTCTCCTACTCCAGCTCAACAAAAGCAAGCCCAACTCCTGCTTGCAGCCTTTTCTCACCTACCCTTCAATGTTCTTGAGGAAGATGTTCCCCTTAAGAACTTTCGATGGGCTTGTAATATTCTGACTCGGGGCCATGTTCTCAACCCCATTACTCAAGCAAAACTTCACACATTTTTGGACCAACTTCCATCGCTTCTCCATTGGCACCGCACTTCTTTGGCCACCACTCAATCCTTGGATCAACTTTCATCGCTCCGAGTTCATTCTCAATATGAAGTAGAGAACCTCGTCGAAGAATACAATGACTTTCAAAATAAGGATTCTGCGTACTGGGATGATTTGGAAATGGATGAGTTGGAACAAGGACTAAGAGAAACGGCGTTCGAAATAAAGGCTGAGGAGCTTTTTTATGAAGTGAGAACATATCAACTCATGTAGCCAATGTTAGAAGAAATAGAGAATAGAATAAAGAAAGAACATAAATTCATTGATCATAGTTGGACTAAGTTTCATGATCTTGTTATTTATTCCATTCCCTATTTTTATGAGCTTGAGTTTGTACCCAAATAGGGTTATTCGATGTAATCACTTTTGCTTAAATATAATTAAGACTTTTCCTCTGTTCGGCATTGTCTCTGTTTGCCTTTAAAAGCAAATTCAAGACTTTGAACTGAACAATCTCATCCTTCGAACTTGGACTCAATTGTCTTAAATGAAACACTGCAAAGAACCAATTATGAACTTTTCTAATTTATGGAATAAAGTTAACAGTTTTTGGCTGATTTTCAATCAAAATCAGTGTTTCGAATCTAGCAATCTTATACTTAAAGCTTGTTTCAACCATAATCAACATCTGACCATGGTTAGTATGATCAATTTAGTTTTAAATTGACCATCCTCTGTTTCGAACAACAGTTCATGCTGCTTTAGTTCCACATACAACTTTTCTGTGAACCAACCATTGGTTTTGATGTTTCGAACACCAAATCCTATCCTTAAAGAGTCTTACGTTTTGCCTCGAAGGACATTACCTTCGTTAAGAAACCTAAAACAGGTCTTTAAACCTTTCAGAGCAAAACAAACACTTGAGTATTCTCATATTTTTTTGAGTATGAAATGTGCTTCGAAGCCGGCTTCTCCGTTTCGAAGCCGTTGTTTTTTGGCATTTGGCGCCAAAATTTGGCTTTGAAACCAAATTTTTACTTCGAAGCTAACCTCAGTATCTGGGCTGTGTTTTTCCCTCCAAAAGTATCAATATTGAAAGAAACTCTTCGTATTCGTACTTCTAGTACTTAACAACATACGCAATATATTTTTCAGACACAAAAGCTTTTAAACACCCCTTTGTTTCGTGATCTGAAATCACTTGCTCTTTTAACACACAAACCCAACCGATCTTCTGTTAACTCTTTCTTCCTTGCTACTTGCTATCAATGGATCCTTCCTCGCTAAAAGTGCTCGCTGGCGACCGTATCAGCCCTACCATGGCTTTGAAGAAATGCATTGATGAAGAAATCGCCAAGCTAACAACTGGTGGGTCAAGCGCCATAGATAGACATCTTTTTGTTCCTCGCCACAACAACCAACAAGAGTACGTCCTAGGTCCCATCTTTCGGGAGACCCCTGACCAACTCCCAGCTTTATACCCTCGTTTGGAGGATCACTTTCTTCTCTACGAAGGAGGGCTTGACTGGAGCAATTGGAGAATGACCCGGCCTCATCGCTGCTGGCCGACATTGAGAACCGAATGAGAGGAATGGTATGATAGGGTTGTGCCTGCGAGAGAAGATGAGCTACAGGAGCTCTACATCCTCGACGCTCTTCGTTTTTCCAGGTTCATCATTCCTGAGGACCCCTTTTTAATTCCTGCTGCTCTATGTTTTTGGAATATGGCTTTTAATTTCTTCCAATTTCGGTGCGGCATGATGGCCTCCACCGTTCTTGATATTTGCCATCTTATAGGGCTTTCACCCCGTGGCTCTCCTTTTACTCCCAACTACCCGGATCTCCTTGTCAAATTTTCCCTTCCAGCCTTAAACTCTTTTTACAGTGACTTCGTAAAGGCTGAAAATAAAAGGGCAGTCCCCGTGAGAGACAAAACTATTTTCTTTCATTTAATACTGGTTGTGTAAATTTCTCTTTTGCACCTCATCTCAGAGGATTATGCCTGAGTTTGCTCCACTTGCGAAGGCACTTGTCTTGAAAAAACACATAGCTCTTGCCCCTTAATTTTTAAGTCATGTCTACAGAGCTTACTCCCAATTTTGCGAAAAACCTCTTGATGTTAACCAAGAAGGTCCCCTCTGGGTGCTCCAACTCTGGCTCTTTGCTTATTTCACTGATTTGCATCAAAAATGCCTAAAATTCCTTGTTCAGGATCCTAGCACCTATGGGGAAAAGTATGCTAGGATTGTTCTTTACCCTGCTTCTTCTGCTTATTACTTTGTCTTCTTTTATCAACTCCCTATTTCTCCTCCTGCTTTCCTTTTTTGTCCTTTTGATGCCAATAAAGTACCTGCTTGGCTGCGAACTTTTTCTGGCTGATAAAGAGTGCTTTACCTCACCACACAAAGATATGTGGGCTTCAATTTTGCTACCGAAGGAGTTGTTCATTGGCACTTTAAACCCTCGAGGTTATAAATGCATATCTGAGGTGTACTGCCCTTCTCAGTTTGCCAGACAATTTGGGCTCACTCAAGGGATACCTGTTCCACTTTGCAGTCTCTCGAATGTCCACCTTACGGCTAGAGACTTGAGAATATCTAAATCAAAGCTAGAGGCGGCAATATTCAAACTGCTGAAGGAATTGAATGAATTTCAATTTGTCCCTTTTCTCCCATCTGGCTTAGTTTTGAAAATATTCCAAAACTGGTGGATAGCCAATATAGAAGTGCGCCTATCTGTACACCTCATGACTTGCTAATAGGGTTAGGAGTGCCTTCGAAGGCTAAGTTAGCAATAGTTGAGAACATTTCCTCACTTTCTATAGCTACTACAACTTTTCCTGTAGCCTCATCCCCTCCAGCTAGAGTTACTAAAGCTGCTTCGAAGAAGGGTAAGTATTTTCAAGTTCTTCTTTTTTTCTTTTGAATCTTTTGTTTGTTTTCCTTACACTCATGTTCTTTGGTGCAGGGCCCCTACAAGAAGAATCCCCCAAGAGAGCTGAAACTTTAGCTACTCTTAAAGAGAGACAACAACAGAAACAGAAACGGAAGCTAATCCTCCCTCTTGAGAAATCTGAATCTCAAGCAGAAGAGAGAGAGGTTGAGCAAAAACAAGAAGTACCTTTGCAAAGAACAAAGAGACAAAAGGTGGCTATCTCCTCATCCTATATAATCGAAAATCCTGTTCACGAGGCAACTACCACAATAGTGGATAAAGAACTTACCTCTGAAGAATCTGAACCCTAGGTTGAAGAAAAAGGGGTTGAAAAGGAGCCGGTAGTATCACTGCCAAGAAGGAAGAGAAAGAAAGTGACTGTTCTTGCTACTGACTTGGTTGAAGACCCTATTCATGAAACAGCTGCCAAGGCAGTAGAGCAGGAACATTCCAAAGCCATGATTGTCTTCGAGAGAGCTGAGAAGAGACGACAGCAACAATTTCTAAGAGAGGAAGCTGCTGCTGCTGATGCATTACAAAGGGAAACGGCAAGAAGGCAACAGACTGCCGAACATTATTCCCTTCGCAGCTCTCCCATTATTTCTGAAACAAGTAATTTCTTTCATGCTTCTACTGTTTTTCCCTTGTCAGCTTTTGGTATTGAAGTTTGACATTGCTTTACATCTCTTTCTCTTGCAACAACAACTACTGCGTTTATCTTTCCAATAAGGCCTCCCTCAATTTCAGTTGAAGTTGATCAAATGCAGAATGTCAAGGTTATTCAAATCGTACTCCCACTTCCAAGGCCTACATTCGATGTACCTTCTTTAAGCCCCAGCATTCCTACATCTCTTCTTCTTAGCTTAGAGCCATACCTCTCTTTCTTGACCTTTGACCTACCTCAGTCCACTTCTTCTTCGAGCCTTGCTCTTCCTCCTTCTTTCACAGAAATTCCAACTGCTACTCCATCTCTAATGGCAGTTGATTCTCCTACAGAGGGTGCTGGTAGTTCTCCAACTCATAGTTCATTGCCTTTACCTACTTCCAGCCCCTCTTCACTTGATTCATTAGTGGCTAAGACCATAGAGACTACCAAAGATGCTCTATCCATTTCTCATATCCCCATACAATCCTCTGTGCCTTCCACCACAACTCTCTCTGCGCTTCTCATGTCTATGGATGAGGTTGATGTCTTCGAAGCCAGACTAGCTAGTCTCTTCGATATACCCTCTACCTCTCCAACATTCAATGTTAAAGCTGAGCCATTAGTTTTGGCTGACTCCTTGCTAGAAATTTTTGAGAGCTCTTCTTCCTTCAGCAGCAAGCCTTCTGCACCTTTGATAGACCTGGACACATGCCTGGATCTGTTGATTTCTTTTTCGGGGATCTCCTTCGAGGCTCTACAAAGGCTTATAATCAGAAATGGGTTCCTCAATCTTGCCTGATTCTTTGAAAGCGATCGGCATGAATGTTTCAAGTCATCTATCTCAGCCAGCAGCTACTGTCGATTTTTACATTAGCATTTGTCAGACTGCCAAGGCTGAGGATGAGAAATTGGCTAGCGACCAGAGTTTTGTTTCCCATGTACATACTGAAGTGTCAAAGCTTAAGGAACAACACTCCTCTGCCTCCCACTTTCGAGTCCAGTAGCTGGAGAGGAAAGCTCAACTTGAAGATGAGCTATCTGCAGTGAATCAGGCCTTAGTCCGAACTGACACTAAACTGCAAATTACCAACCAAGGACTGGCTGATCGAAAGGAGGAGATGACTGCAGCTATTCGACTGTTTTCAGCATTTACCAATAGGAAATCAGTTGTACAAAAACAATTAAGACACTGTAATGATTTTTGGGCCAATTTGTGGCAAAATGTACTTAATTCTTTATGAAAGAACAAATTTTTGTCTATCACCTGAGTAATCTTGTGTTCTTTTGCTTGACATTTATTCTACTCCGTGTGTTTCCCAAATAGTTAGAAAATAAGACTTTAAATATCTGCCATTAATCTTTTTGGGATGTATATACCCATTCAAATTTCTCAAATGGCATGCTCCAAAAGACAGAACTCTATGAATTTGATATGGTCCTTCCCAGTTAGGTGACCATTTGCCAAACTTATGGCTTTTAATTCCTATTGGGAGTATTGTTTTCCATACCAAATCACCTTCATCAAAGCCAATGTGTTTGACTTTCTTATTATAATTCTTGGCTGCTTTCTTCTTTTGCAAGAGAATACTGTTTAATGTCAAAATTCTGGCTTCATCTATGCCTTCTAATTCCAAGCACATACTCTGATGGTATTGCTCAGGATTTAACTAGTCTTGGCATTTTACCCTCAAAGATTTAACATTAATTTCCACAGGTAACACTGCATCATGCCCATACACTAAGGCATAAGGAGTAACTCCTGTGCTTGACCTTGGGGAAGTTCTGTAAGCCCACAACACATCCAATAATAAGTTATGCCAATCTCTGGGATTGTCCTCCACAACCTTCTGTATTCCTTTTTTCAAGGATTTATTGGATGATTCAGCTTGACCATTAGCTTGTGCATAATATGGGGTGGAATTAACAAGGCTAATTCCAAATTCTGCCACAAAGGACTTCACCATATTCACATCAAACACAGTCCCATTATCCACAGTTATAGTTTGTGAGATGCTAAATCTATGAATCAAATCTGTAATGAACCCAATGACCTCTGTCTGGTCTACAGCCTTGTATGGCTTGGCTTTGACCCACTTAGTAAAGTAATCAGTGGCAACTAGAATGAAACAATGATGTTTTGAAGAAGGTGGGTGTATTTTCCCCATCATATCCATAGCCTACCCTCTGAATTGTCAGGGCTTCACTACTGCATGTAGGTCAGTTATGGGCACATGCCTTATTGTGCCATGCTTTTGGCATGCCTGGCAACCTTTTGCATACTCTATGCAGTCTTTAAGGATAGTTGGCCAATAGTAAGAATGTCTTCGAAGCAACCATCTCATCTTCACACCAGGCTGATGAGCACCACAGATGCCTTCATGAACCTCAACCATAGCTGTTAATGCTTCTTTTGGGCCTAAACATTCCAGCAATAAGCCATCTCTCTCCCTTTTGTAGAGAGCATTACCATTTATCATATATTGCATAGACTGCAATTTAATTTTCCTGCTAACTTTCGAAGATGGACCAGCAAAGTACTGCATTATTGGATGCCTCCAATCTTGTTCTTGTAAGTCATTATGATTGACTTCCAATACCACATTCCTTTTATTCAAAGGTGGTATCAATTTCTGATATGTTGTTTGGCTTATGTCCCTTTGGGCATTATCCTTTCTCTTGAAGTTTGAAGCTTTCTGAGCCACATTATTAGCTCTATTATTTAAGAATCTTGGAACATGAGTTACATTTGCTATTTGAAATTGAGAAAGAAGATGTAATGCAACAACATAGTATGATAAAATGCTTATGCTTTGACACTTGAAAATCCCTTTCACTTGGTTAACCACCAATTGAAAATCTCCGAAAATGTCAACTGCATGAACTTGTAATCCAATAAGAATTTCTAGTCTCACTATTAAGGCTTCATATTCAGCCTGGTTATTGGAACAAGTAGCTTCATCTACTTTGAAACCATGTGTGGTTTCTACCCCTTGTGGTGATTTAATCACAATACCAATTCCAATTAAGCCATTGGTTTTCGACCCATCGAACCACATTTGCCATGGCTCAATACTAACCATACCAAGTTCTATTATCTCTTGGCTCTCTGTTTGAGATGGGTGGTTCGCCAGAAAATTGGCTAAAACTTGCCCTTTTACTGCCTTTTGAGAGATATATTCTAGATGAAATTCGGATAAGGCTAGTATTGCCAATTCTTCCCCTCAACATAGGTCTAGATAACATGTACTTAACCAAATCTGTGGTTGCAATTACCAAGACAGTTGTAGGTAAAAGATAATATCTTAATTTCATTGCAGCAAAATACAAAGCAAGACACAGCTTTTCAACAGCTAAATATTTACATTCACAAGAATTTAAAAACCTACTAAGGTAATAAACAGTCTGCTCCTTGCCTTCTTCATTATCTTGAGCCAAGAAAGCTCCCAATGAATCTTCTGCTGTAGCTATGTACAACTTCAAGGGCTTATCACCTTTTGGTGGCATCAGCACTGGAAGGTTGGCCAAGTAGGCTTTGATACCTTCGAAAGTAATTTGATGTTCTACTGTCTACACAAATTCCTCTTCATCTTTCAGCCTTAACAAGGAAAAAATTACTTTAGTTTTCCCTGCAGTGTTAGAAATGAACATTCGAAGAAAGTTAACCTGTCCAAGGAACTTTTGTAATTCTTTTTTACTTGATGGAGGCCTGGCTTCAATGATGGCTTTGGCTTTATTCCAGTCAATCTGTATTCCTTTCTTGTGCACTACATAATCCAAGAAGTTTCCAGATGATACACCAAAAGCACGCTTAAGAGGATTGAGCTTCAACTTGAATTTCCTCATTCTTTCAAAAGCTGCTTCTAAATGAAACAGATGCTCCTCCATGGACTGGGATTTCACTACAATGTCATCAATATAACACTCTAAATACCCTTCAATGAGGTCATGAAAGATAGTGTTCGTAGCCCTCTGATATGTAGCCCCAGCATTCTTCAGGCCAAATGGCAGTTTAACCCATTCGAAAGTGCTAATATTTCCAGGACATCTGAATGTTGTCTTGTGGACATCCTCCTCTGCAATGCAGATTTGGTTATAACCAGAGTGTCCATCCATCATTGATAAGACTTGATGCCCTGCTGAACTGTCTACCAACAGATCCACTATAGGCATAGGGTACTCATCTTTTGGAGTTGCTAGATTTAAGTTTTTGAAATCAATGCATATGTCACGACCCAAACCCGGACCTATGGGTTTAGCATCAGAATCGCCGATGTCAAGAGATTACGAAGGCCCGCTAATAAGAGTACTGATAAAAGCGAGTTCGAGAACTGGCGGAAGCCAATACGATAAATAAATAATGTCCATTGAGTATGGATCAGTATGCCAAAAAGATTTTTCATGCATTTATACATTTAAACAGTACAGTCTATACAACATTTACAGTCAAACAGTGCAGGGACCCAATCCCTTGATGACAGTACAGTAAGCATTCAGTTTATACAAAACAGTGAGACAGTACAGAAGGGGAAATGCTAAGACACCCCTAAGCCCTGGCATGAAAAGCTTGGAACCTCGCAGTGAGGCACGTAGGCTGGATTGACAAAACTGGAATAACCCCGACGCGCCTAGCTTTGGTCCGGTGCCTGTACACCTACATATATATATATATATATGAGCAGTGAGCTAAAGCTCAGTGAATAACATAATGCGTAAAGAGGTTAAGAATGAAATGTCCTTACGGTAATGAAAACAGTTCATTAAACAGTATCTCAGTCTTTCAATCAGAACAGTTATTCAGTCATATGTGGTACATCCATTAGCATAACAAGAAATGTGAGGTCTCAAAGACCAACAAAGAATGATGGCCATCAATCAAGAATGAGTGGTTCCACGAGGCAACCGACAGAGAACTCTGTAACAAGAATAAAGAAATGAGGTGCTAAGGATGCCACAGTACATTTCAGAAATAAATGACATACATTCATTCAGTAATCGATATCAGTTCAGTAAACAGTTTAGTTCAGTGTTCAGAAAGATAATCATTTGAACATATCTTTACACAATTGTTACTCACAAAGTTCGGGCTACAATATGCTAGAGCGTGTCTCCCCAGTCGCCAACCCTACACAGTTCACAGGTTGAACACACACTAAGCTACACAGTTGGAAAATACCATAATTTAATCCCTAATTTGCCTCGGTGTGTTCTACACCAATATCCTCATTAAGATGCCTTAAACTAGGCCTAAGAATGCTTAGAATGGGATGATGATGCAAAAATACACTTAGAAAACATTTTACAAAGTTTGCTGAAAATAGGACCCTCGCTCGAGCGAGCCTTCCTTCGCTCGAGCGAGCTTCCAAAATCAAAGGCTTCGCTCGAGCGAGGAATCCTTCGCCGGCGGTCGATGAAACAGTAAAAGTACTGGATGCTCGAATTTTACGCTCGAGCCACCAATCCTTCGCTCGAGCGTGGCTCAGAGTAAACGTTGGTCGCTCGAGCGAGGAATCCTTCGCTCGAGCGAAGAAGCCAAATCTGGCCAAGCTCAAACCAAGCATTCTATCACCCAAAACTCGACCTCTTGGGCCCAAATTCTGGAAAACACATCTAAATTCAATATACAACAAGTTTTAAAGCTCAATTTGTGAATTCAAAGCCCAAGAGTGAGTCAATTAAAACCATTTTTCAAACCCATTTTCCATAAACATGAAGATATGGAAACATGCATTGATTCAAACCAAATTCAACCTTCAAAGCTTGTCCAAATGGACTCATTTCTTCAATAACATGATGAATTCATGTACTCAAGTCTATTCATGAACATGCATGTACATATTACCATGGATTCAACTCAAATTTTAACATTTTAACCATACATGCATGAATTAAGCTATAATCCTACATGTATGAACTAAAACAAGACTTAACTCTACAATTTGGCAAGGATCATGCAAGAATCAAGCTCAAATACATACCTAAGTCTTGTAATCAAGGTGTGGGAGCTAAATGAGCAATCTACACTTCAATTCTCAAGCAATTCTTCAAGGTTTCAATTCAAATCACAAGAATGAACTCAATTCTCTCTTGCTCCCGCTCTGGTCGACTATGGTGAAGTAAAGGGCTGATCAAAGTGTTGTTGGAGTGTAATGTGATAAGGCTTAAGTGTGTGTAGTGAATGGCCACTAAGTGGCATTTTGGTAATTACACCAATTCAAGTAATTTAATCCATTTGATCTAATTTAGTCATACCTAATCACATTTTGGATAATTATACCATAAAATCAGATAAATTCTACTGATCATGAAACACTAAACGGTTTTCAGTTCGGCCGCCGATAAGGTCTTCAATTTGCAATTTAAACATAAAACACGAACAGATATATATATATACAATCAATCAAACAGATAGAGTATACGATACAATAAATATACTCAATCAATTCAGGTTCAATTTCGATCGATCGATTCAAGATTTTATTCAAATTATCGGTCATTGTCGGTCTCGGTTAGCGTAAATCAAGAATCAATCAAGAATCTATCGGTGTCGATCAAGACGGGTTGTTACAAAGATACCTCATTTTACCATTCTTCTTGACTACTGAGCACAATATTAGATAGCCATTCAACATACCGGGTCCTAATAAAGCCTGCCTTGAGTAGTCTAAGAATCTCTTCCTTGACTTTCTGAATTACTTTTGGACTCATTCTTCTTGGTTTCTGCTTGTATGGCTTGAAATTAGGCTTCATTGGGAGCCTATGTTCCACTAATGACCTATCCAATCCTGGTAGTTCATTATAAGACCATGCAAAGCAATCTTTATATTTCTTTAGAACAACCAATAAGCTGGTCCTGTCGGATCATTCAAACAAGCACTTATATAGGTGGGCTGTTGCATAGAACCTTTCCCTAAATTTACTTCTTCTAAGGGGTCTTGTGTCTGAGAACTTATTGAAGCTTCTTTCTTGGTTTCTTCTACCTTCGAAGCAACCTTCTCGCTTTGTTTTGCTTCCAGGTTCTTTAGTTCAACATCTTTGCCATCCTCCTCATAGACAAAATCTGTCCATAAGGCATCCTCTTCCTGTATCTCCTGGACTTTTGTTTCAATGTCCAATGCACAGTATTTACCAAGGGTAAAAATTCTGACTTGTTGCTGCTCCTGTTTGAAGCCAATTATCATGGCTTTTCTCTCTTGCTCCTGTACTTGCTGGACTATTGATTTTACATCCAATGTTGAAAACTTAATTAGAGCCAAAGACTTGGCTTCTTGTTCTTCATCTCTTTGCCTACAACCAGGCATCATTGTCATCCTTAATGACAATCTCTTCATCAACACTTTCTTGAACTAAGTGCTTCAGGTGTGTTACTTCCTCATCAGCCGTCACTTCGGCTGAGCCATCAGCTTTCCTCAGTATACTGAATGGTGTCACTCCCTCAATATACAACTTGGCCTCTGCAAAGTCTGCACAAGCTATGAAAGGTTGATGATCTGCATCAATTTCCTCTGTCACTCCATTACCTAAGGCCATCATAATTTTCTGATGCAAAGAGGAAGATACACATTTGTTAGTGTGGATCCAATCTTTCCAAAGTAAAGCATTGTATTTAGCATTACTGTCGATTACGAAGAATGCTGTCATGCAGTCCCTGGTTCCCACACTCAAGTTAATGGGTAGAATTCCCTGAGCCATCTGTTTGTCTCTAGCAAAGCCAGCGATGGTTGTGCTGGTTGGGATCAACCTGTGATTCTTTTTCTCTAGTTTCTTCAAAGAAGATTTCGGTAGTAAGTTCACTGCTGCCCCATTATCTATCAAAACTCGGTTCAATTATATCTCATCGAAGAAAGCCTTAATGTACAAAGGCTTGACATGTTGTGTCATAGAATTCGATGGATATTCAAAAGGATATGAGAGGTTAATGCTCACCTCTTCTTCGCTCTCATATTCAGTTTCCATTGGGGTAGCCATTCCAGAATCATCCTGTACCATACTCACTTGTGAACCTTCACTAGAGACAGGAATATGATCCATGTCTTGGTCATCTTGGTCCTCATCTCCAACCTGGAACTCGTGAGGCAGTATGTGTACCATATTGACTGATACTGGAGGAAATGAGCCAAACTGGATGGCTGGCTGTGCCTGTTTCCCCTCTTGGCTACCTTGATCAGTTGCCTTAGAAGCATCCTCCATGCTGCATTCTGGCACTTCGTTGCTAACTGATTCCTTCGAAGGATTTTTCTCAGCTGGTTTTTTAACCAAAAATGTTTGCTCAGCCATGAAGGCTTCGAACATTTCTTCCTCCACCATTTCTTTCTTTTGGCTTATGCCAATTTCTTATTCTGTCTCGCTATCACTCTCCATCAGAGCTTTCTCCAATCCTGCTAAGTCAGACTTCTGTTTAGCTTTTAGTTCAGAATAAACCTTGGCCAACTGTTCTCTGCTGTAACCCACTTTGCTTTGTAGAGTTGGCTTTGGAGTATGGTCTAACTTTGAAATCTTCTTTCTTTTTGTCTGGACCAATGAAGAGCTCTCTCCATTTTCTTTCATATCTTTTCTGGTACTAAGTGTACCTGCGCTGAATCTTTCTCCTTTGTGATCTCGAAATGACTAGGACCATATATGGTTCCTTTGTCTTTGGGTGTTTAAGCAATACCTAATTGTTCGATGCCACCAAAGGAGGCTTGACCATTCTGCCTTGGATTCTAACATCTCTCCGGGCAGGCACTTCCCTAGGTTTGTTTTGCATTACAAACCAGTCTAGAACCCCAGGTACCCACGAACTTACTGACTCAGATGTTGAACTGCTTTTTTCTACCTTCGAAGCTAGCTGTGAAGGTAAGTGCTTGGCTCTGACCTCATGCTTCGAGCCTAATTTAGACCTTCGATGAAGGTATCCACTTTCTATCCTGCGTGAGGCTGGTCTAGGGGGCCAATCTTTGGCTTTGATCCCATGAACTAAGCCTTTCTCCAGTCTTCTTTCAGAATGACTGCTCTCCATTCTGTAATAGTTAGGTGGCCTGGATTCATATAAGGGTCTCTTGCTTTTAGCATGCATTCTGTTCATTGCAGGTTCAACCACTAGTGGTCGCTGCCTATTACTAGCCGGATACGGCCTTTTGTTGTAAGCATTGGTTGATTTAGGACGTCTCTGTACATCCCTGTAATATTGCTTCCCATCAACTGGAAGCCCTTTCAACCACTTATAACTCAGTCTGCACCTGGGACACATCCTTGTATTACTGCTGCCTCTAAGGAATCATCATTCAGTGATTCTTCATTAGAGTGTTCCTTCTGGTGTGAGAAATCTTGTCCAATAGTTGGTGGGTTTTCTAGTGTCCTTCTTGATGGTTGTCTGGTTAGCAATATGCATCTGTACATTGACTTCTTCCAATTCTGTCAAGGACAAGTTCTGTAAGTCTGACGTAATGACATTGGCTGCCACCTCTCCAACTTTTGGAAATGGATTACTGTCGATCCCCATGGCCTTTTCTGTTTTGGCTGGGAACTTCAAACTTCCTTTCCTAATTTGTTCTTGGATCCTGTCTCGAAAAACAATACAGTTTTTAGTCGAGTGAAACCAAGAGTTATGCCATTTACAATATACTTTTCTCTTAAGTTCATCTGGAGATGACAATTTTACTCCTTTAGGTAACTTAAGGAAGTTGGCCGCGAGCAAATGATCAAAGATGTCATCTGCCTTTGTTAAATCGAAAGAATACTTTATGTGAAAATCTTTCTTTTTAAACTGCTGGTCAATTGTTGTATCCTTATGAATTAATGCTTCACAGATCACAAGTTCTTTGCCCACAATCTCTGCCGCATCGATCTCATAATTAGGATCTCTATAATATGTCTTGTACGATGTATTACTTCGATCTTGTTCCTCCTCTAGTAATGCTTCGTACCTAGATACCTTATAGGTTAGTTCCACCAAATCTCTGAATTCAGTTGAGTCAAACTTCTTTCGAAACCTGAACTCTAGGCAATTTTGAGCCAATCTTACGAATTATGGCTGTGGTAGGATGACTCTACATTTATTTCGAGCCCTTTTAAATCTAGCAATAAACTAAGTAGCCTTTTCTTCAGGCCTTTGACTCAATCTAGCGAAGTCTGCCATAGAAACCTCTAGCTCCGATTAGAAGAATTGGGCATGAAATGCCTCATCCATTTGTTGCCAATTTTGAATGGAGCCAGGTGTAAGATTGATGTACCATACAAATGCTCCTCTAGTTAGAGAATTTGGGAATAATCTTAGTTTCATATAGTCATGATTAGTAAATTCACCGCATTGAACAGCAAACTTAGCAATATGCTCTATTGTTGATTGGTTTCCACTTCCATAGAAAAGGGTAAAATTTGGTATCCTGAACCCCCTTGGGTATTCATGTACCCTATCTACCTATTCTGGGTATGGTTTTCTGTATACAGGAGTCTGGAGCCCCTGAGCCATCGGTCCATACATCTCCCTAACAATATCAGCAATTTGGTCCCTAGGGACCATATTTTGTGCCTACTGAACCACTACTGGAGGGACAAACACAGGATTTGGTGGATAAACTTGTGCTTGTGGTCCTCTCGGTCCATAAGGTGGTACATTTGGGACTGGTTGCCCCTGTGGTGCAGGTCACTGTTGGGGGTATGGGTAACCCCTTTGAGCCTGTCCTGCGAAAGGACCTGCAAAAGGTGCTGGAACAGGTGTTGTGTCCCTTCCATTTGTGGGAAAACCTTCCAACCCCCTAGGTATAAATTCGAATAAGGGATTATTATACCCCCTAGTGCCAGGTATGGCTTCGAACATGGGATTTGTAACCATTCTTACGCCAGTTTCTTGTACTTGACCAGATCCACCAACTTGTGTGGCTTCATTGTTGAGTATTGAGGCATTTTGGCCTGCTATAGGCATCGAAATTGGTTCATACCAAAACTGAGGTGATGGTCTTTCATAGTTCTGATTACTAGTTTGATCATTAGAATGTCCATTAACTTGCATAGGCTGTTTGTCTCTAACCAATCTTTGCTGAGGGACATTTAGAACTTCCTCTGTGTGTCTTGTGTTTGTTGATTGGTGGTTGTTCATTCGATCCAAAAAGGATGTTGCCCACCTTTCCATTGTGTTCATTAATTGTTGTCCCATAGCATCTACTAGGCCATCCCATGGATTTGTTGGCTGAGTAGATGGAACAATGGATGGCCCAATTCCTTGGTTTCGTCCAATATTATGAACATATGGCTCTTGTCCCAAAGTACTGGTCTGTTCGACCATAGGTTCTGATAACATAGGAGTTTTCCACAGGATGTGTTACCACATTATCCTCTGGGTTAGGTATTTCTACCTCTCCTTCTACACCTTCTTCCAAGCGCTCATTTTCCCATTGTCTTCTTTGTCTAGCCATTTCAATTAGTCCTACTGGGCGTGCCAAAAATATATGTTGGCTTTTTAGCTTTCGAAGGGTATTTTTGTAAATACGAGCGTGCCAGCAAGGATCAATCAGTCCTTACAGAATTTATAATTGCCAACCAATTATCAGACGATTGTGTTTTAGTTCTTTCAGCCTCAATGAAGAGGACTTTTACTGGTGGCTTGACTTAGGAGAAATTAAACAAAATAACAGTTAAATGACGAACAATTGAAGTATTTCATTAAGATGAAAACTTACAATGATCCAAACTCAGCCTTTTAGAGATTTACAATAACAATCTACTTGAAACTACTCCTATGAACGAAGTGCAGTGCATGAATTTAAAGTGCAGGAATGTAACGAACAGGTATTTAAAGTGCAGGAAATGTAAAGACTGGAAATGTAAAACTGGAAAAGAAAATATGAAGTAAATGACTGGTTTGTTGGATCTGAGTCCGGGGGCTTTTTCTGGGGGCTTCCTTGCTATTTATACTCTTCAAGGATGAGCATCGAACTGCACTTCAAACTGTCGAACTGCTCTTCCATGATTGCTTGTTCATGCTGCCTTAGAAGTAGTTCCACTACGCCATTTCTTGCAGTTGGGCTTCCCTCCTATATTTGAGTTTGAATGTGAGTAACCGTTGAAGCCACGTCACCTTGTATCTCTTCGCTGATCCAATGCTACTCAGACCACGCAAGAACCAATATTAACCGCCACGTGTACGGTCATGATCAAAGATTAAACATTCTTCTTGTATTGCCCTTACTTCGCCACGTGTCGAACTGTAACTGGCTTTTACAAAATATGTAGCCAACAACTTTAAAGCAAGATAGAAAAAAGAAAGAAAGAAAAAAAAGAGTAGTGCAACAATATTTTAAAAATCGGACTGGTAAGTGAACCAAAAAAAAGACTAGGTGCATGGATCAGCGGTTCAACCGGAATCGAATCGTGACGTAATAAATATATTAAAATTATATTTAAATAAAAATATAAGTATAAAATTATAAATTAAAAAACTTAAATTATCTTAAATATTTCTCTTAATATTTTTTTTTCCAAAAAATATAATAATATATTTTTAAAAATTATTAATTTTAATTTTGGAAGAAGAAATCAAATATTCAATATTCTCTTCTTATGAATTTAATTCAGATAATTTGATTGGAAGAACATCAAAAATTTTGGAGAGATATCAAAATTTGAAGTTTTCCTCCAATAAATTTGATTGAATCCCACGTGAATTTCTTGAGTTTTATTAGAAGAATTTTTTTTTCTTATAAATAATTAGATATTTTCACAATAATTTTAAACTCTTAATGAGATTCCTCACACGAGGAGACTTTTGAAAAAGAGTTTCCCATTAAATTTTTCTTATACATTAATATATATATATATATATATATTAAGAAAGAAATAAAAATAAAAAAAAGTTCAAATTTTTTAATTCTATTCACCCGGCGAACAGTCCTCGAGTCGATTAGTTCGGTAGTTCAACCGTTGATTTTCCCAATTATCTTTAAATATTCTGGCTTTTGGTTTCAAACGATTTAGAGGATATATTTGAACCGGAACTCTGATTAGTTGGCGGTTCAACCGGTCGAACCGATTGGTCCGGTCCGGTCCGGTTTACATGTAGTGTAAGATTAGGAATTGTTTTAAAAAATTAGTTAAAAATTGACTTGTTATTATTTTTTAATTAAAAAAAAAATATGTAAAAAACAAAAAAACAAGTATCACCCAAAAAAAGTCAAGCTCGCAAATTAAGCCTAGTTCAGATCATCAACGATAGAAACTGATCACCAAATGTAAAAAAGAGGAAAGGATGACACTACCGATCACGCATCTGTCGGCTCAGGCGAGCAATTGCCCTACCTCCGACGACGGAAAGTAGCCCCCTCTTTCTGTCTCTCTCTCTCTCTCGATTCTGTTCTGTCTGCAAATTAATATTACATTCTTATTTTTCGCCAACAACTTAGATCTCTGAATGTATTGTTGTTTGTTCCCCATGCTTTTAACTAGAACTAGATCTGAAAATCCAAGCATTATTATCACTATTGTGAGCCTGAGCCTGAGCCTCCAACAGTGGTGGTAATAAAGAAAAAGCGAGAGAGAGAGAGAGAGAGAGAGAGAGAGATGTCAGGGGGTTCGCAAACCCTAGGGGGTCCTTCAAGGTGTGGGTGGGTTCTGGGGCCATCACTGGACAAGATCATAAAGAACGTAGCATGGAGAAAGCACTCCCAGCTGGTTGCTGCCTGCAAATCAGCACTCGACAAGCTTGACACCCTCTCCGACGACTCCTCAGATCCAGCCTCCTGCTCCCCCTTGTACGGCTTCTCCAACTCCTCCGATGCCGATTTCGTCATTCAACCTCTCATCCTCGCCCTTGATTCTGCCTCCCCCAAGGTTGTCGAGCCCGCCCTCGACTGCGTTTTCAGATTGTTCTCCTTCGGCCTCATTCGCTGCGAAATCGACCGCCTCTCCTCCTCTTCCTCTTCCTCTTCCTCTGATGCTTCTTCTCTCATTTCCCGCCTCGTCGATTCTGTCTGCAAGTGCAGCGGTCTTGGAGAGGAGCCTATCGAGCTCGGCGTCCTCAAAGTGCTGCTCTCTGCCGTCCGATCTTCCTCTGTCCTTATCAGGGGCGATTGCCTCGTCCACATTGTTAGGACCTGTTATAATGTCTATCTTGGTGGCTTAAACGGGACCAATCAGATCTGTGCCAAGTCGGTTCTTGCGCAGATGATGGTTATTGTTTTCACCAGGGTTGAGGAGGACTCCATACCGGTTAAATTCCGAACCGTTTCTGTTGCGGAGCTCTTGGAGTTTACTGATAGGAACTTGAATGAAGGGAGTTCAGTACAATTTGCTCAGAACTTGGTTAATGAGGTCGTGGAAGTAAGTGAAGGGATTTCAGATTCAAATCCATCACCACGAAATGGGAATCTGCCCGAGTCAAGAGCGGATGGAAAAGGTGAATTGGGAAATGGGGAGCCAAATGATGGAGCCGGTTCCAGTGGTGGCTCAAAGATTAGGGAGGATGGATTTATGCTTTTCAAAAATCTGTGTAAATTATCAATGAAGTTCTCATCACAGGAGCACCCTGATGATCATATCCTTCTGAGGGGAAAAATATTGTCTCTTGAGCTGCTAAAGGTAATCATGGATAATGCGGGTCCAATTTGGCGCACAAATGAGAGGTAAATGGTTTAGAAATACTTATCAAAATTTCTCAAACTTTAGAGATTACTTTGATGTTAAGTTGTTGCTATACTGGACTTTATTTTATTCAACTTATTTATTTATTCTTTCTGCATCCGTTGCTGCTTTATTACTGGTATTGTAGTTTTGTCACTGGGCTTATTGTAATGTTGTGGCTACGGGAATACAAAACATTATGGCTGGAGAAAGAAGCTGTGAATCAGCTGAAGAACATAAACTTGGGATGTCAAGTAAAATTTCTTGCAAAGATCAAGATCCTGTACCAGGGTGTTTGATCTTATTGCCACCATTTGATATTTCCTTTTCATTTTTTGGAGTGTTTGTTTATTGTGTATATATATTTACTTTGATAAATAAACACTTTATTAGAGAGCAGCATCAGGCTGATACAAAAGAATACAACGAAAGAATTCCATGAAGGAAAACAAAATCTAATTAATCAAATTATCCAAAAAAGCTACAAAAGCAAACACATCCGGATCCGGACTCAAATCTGGATCCACACTTCCTATAATCCAATTGTACAAAACTGTCAATAACCTATTCTCCAACCGCGGAATGGGATGAGTGGCAGCCTGAAAAGTATATCGGTTCCGCTCTAACAAAATCATTCACATTGAGCATGGGGGAGCAAGTGACCAAGCCTTTCGGCACCGCTTTCCAACTCGACATGCACCCCAACTTCGAAGAACATCTAGCACATCCCTTGGTTGAATCCAAACCACACCAAAGATGGAAAAAATAAACCCCCATAGCCAGTAGGCAACAGGAAAATGAATGAGCAAGTAGTCAACAGACTTTGCGTCTCCTTGACACATACAACACTAATTTAGTAGAATGTGACGACGACGAACTAGCTTATCAATGGTTAGAATTCTATCTAAGGCTGTTGTCCACATCAAAAAAGCCACTGTAGACAGAATACCTGCAATTCAAATACTCTGCAAAGAAAACGCCCCACCCACACCATCAATCAAAGCTTGGTAAAACGAAGAGATCGAAAAAACACCCTTTCGCTTTTGGCCAAGACCACACCGCACAATCCTTCCCTACCGCCCTAATTCGCACATTATATAGAAGATCCACCAACTGTCCAACCTTCTAATCTTGGACTTGCCAACGCAATCTAATGCCCTAAACTGCCAAATCCCCATTCCTACCGAAATAGAACACCACCTAAGAAGCACGAACACTTCTAAGAAGATGATGTATCCATGTCATGTTCATGTAGGACACCGACACTCTTTTGACACTTCTTGGACACGTGACTAACACTCTTCAAAACGTGTCTGACACTCTTCAAAATGTGTCCTATTTTTTAATTTTTTTTAAAGACCTTGACACTCTTTGGACACTAAAGGACACATGTGTCTATCGATTAGACATAGGTGAAACTAATTATAAATTTGAACAAAACAATTTAAGATACAATAATAAAACAAAAATTATATAAATTTATAAGAATTAATATCATATTACATTTTTTATTATTTTTAAATGATATATTTTTATATATAAAATATAATAAATATATAAAATTATATATTTTATGCGTCTCCCTCACGTGTCGTATCATGCATTTTTTAAAAATTGGAGTGTGGGTGTGTTTGTGTCGTTGCGTGTCTGTGTCCATGTTTCTTAGGTGTCATACAGAAAATCAATGGGAACGAAAACTCTGAAGGTTCCTCATCACACTACTTGTCTTGCCAAAACTTCATTTTCCAATTTTAATCCTATTGGTGACACCCTCTTTGTTTTGGCACTCATTGCATTTATGAACTTTGATAAGGAAATGTCGCACTGGACTATCTTTGGGTTGTCCTTTTTAATATTTTCTCAGCATTTTTATAGTTC
The DNA here is from genome assembly GCA_025200525.1 of Camellia lanceoleosa. Lineage (NCBI taxonomy): Eukaryota > Viridiplantae > Streptophyta > Magnoliopsida > Ericales > Theaceae > Camellia > Camellia lanceoleosa. Next base: position 208,586,748 of record CM045763.1, read on the forward strand.
TACCATTCAAGTATTTTATTTTTTTATATCAGTTGTGCTTATCATTATTAAACCCTTGGTTTCTAAATGATTGTTGTGTCATTGTATTATACCAACTTAGAAATATTGCTATTATAGTTTCTGTAAATACCAACTTAGAAATATTGCTATTATAGTTTCTGTAAATACCAACTTAGAAAGTATTGGTATTCTAGTTTCTGTAAAAAAAATATGTATGATCAACTACCGAGACATGCATAATATTTACAAGCAAGAAAATCCCAAAACCCCAAGAAATGCAAAGATGTTTATATTAAAATAGATTTCAACTTGATAACCAAAGTTATTTGTCTATGAAATTTAAACTGAGTAGTACTTTTTTAATAAAGGCAATACATTCTTCAAAGCATTAAGGTTAAACCCAAATTGTTTTTTTAATGCAATTTTAAAAGAATGCAGATACTTTTTATGTGGAAGGACCAACACTAAAACATATGAGACATCGGATTCAATATCCTCGACTTTAAACTTCACTGGTCTGAACAAAAATTCACCTCTATTAGTGAGTGCTTTCCAAATTTGCATTGCCTAAAAAAGTTTCATCAGCAGAAAAGGCACTTGTATTCTACTAACCTCCTTTTGGTATCTTGATAAAATTCTGGTTAACAAAAAGAATCTCAAAGATCCCAGAAAACCTGCCAAAGAAGTCTCTGGGAAGCATTTTGAGTCCTACTACTTTTTTCCTCTGAAAAATCTCTAAAGCAACCCAATGTTGTCAGGGAGAGTGAGATATGTTTAACTAAGAGAAAAAACACCCTCTATGTTTTTCAATGAAATTTTTTATTATAAGTAATGGTTATAGTATAATATAAAAAAAGGGGATGTAGAGTTGAATCCTGTACACTAAAAGAAGAAAAAATTGGAAGCTATACATCAACAGGCTTGTACAAGTCTCCTAAAAACTTAACAAAAGATGAAATAGAGAAAAGAAAATCTTCTCTCAATCATGACAATAAATAAAGGAGTAGTGACTATTTGAAACTGCACAAAGGTAACTCAATGTTCTTAAAGGACATCCTATTGCGTTCTTGCTCAACTGTCCATAAAACATTTAACATTGTTACTTACTAATTCTTCTTATTCGATTCCCATGGGCAACCAAAACCACAATAAGCTAATAGCTCTCACACTGAGAACTACATAGCACATGTAACACAAAAACCATGACGAACCAGATTTTGTAGATCTCTAGCCACTGGATAATGAAGGAGGAGATGGTTAAGATTTTCACTCGTTTGTCTGCACATGCAACAGCAGTCGATCACCACCTCATGTCTCATCCTAAGATTGTCAATGGTCCAAGATAGCCTTATGAGATGCTGTTCATGTAAAGAAAACAATCTCAGGAGGGGTTGGAAAGATTTATCCTGTCCAATTCATGATAAAAAGATAAAACTGAAAAAAATTATTTCTTAGAAGCACTCCAAACTGTCCAAATTATGACATTTGGGTTGCATTGTTGAATGTCGATGCCGTAAAGCAAGCCAAAGAATGCCTCTATAGACTAGATTTTTCAATCCGCAACAGCGTCCACACCATCCCATTGTCACTCAAGAGAAGATAAGGGGTCTGTTTGGTTTGTTTTTGTTTTCATTTTTGTTTTTTGTTATCTGTTGTGATTTTTGTGTTTTTGAAAACAAAACAATTAATAGTTCAAAAACAACCATTGTTTTCATGTCATTTTATCGTTGTGCAAAAACAGTTCTCGAAAATTGGAAAATAATTTTTTGATGTTTCCTAAAAGTTGGTTTTTTTTTGCAAAAATACCATCAAAAATAGTTTTTGGTTTTTGGAATATTTATAAAAAAAAGGAAGTTTTTGGAATCAGTTCACCATAAGAGGTCTATGCCACATCATGGATCCAGCCAAAACCTCACCCTCCCACCCAAACAAAATTCTTTTGGCCAAAATCATCTCACACTCTTGTGATGCCTTTCCATAGTGTACTTCATAAGGCTCGACCACAGTACTTGTAGATCAATTGTCCTAACCACTCTCGTACTTATTTTCCTTCACTTTCCTCCACAAACTCTCATCCTCTATAGCAAATCTCCAAAGCCATTTACTTAATAAAGCTTTATTAAACACTTCCAACTTGCAATACCCCAAGCAACCCCTTTGAATAGGAAATCACATTGTGTTACAATCTATATTACTTGGAACGTGGATCGTTCTGGTACGTGAAACAAGGAAAAGAACAAGAATAGGAACGGGAACATGAACGTGAAAATGGTACACCACATGCACTAAAATGTGGTATGATAGGGGTAGACTTGTATATATTACATTAAGAATTTGAGGTACTTCTAAAGTAATAAAATGTATTTTTTTTTCTTTTTTCATTTTTTTGTCTTGTCAAAACTTAACTCATCTTAGATTTTAGTTTATTATATTTGATTTTTTCCCTTCCTGAGGTAGCATTTAAGGAATATGTTGAAAAAAACTTTTGGGATTGTTTCAGATCACTAAATTTATTGTTTTGGAATGAAAGTGTATCATATTTTGGAACGTGTGTACTAATACGTAATTTGCTAGGTATTAGTGTTTTTCGGTAACTTAGGTCACAATATTATACTTGAGTTCCTCCCCTAAACCTCCCCGTAAGAAGTCGCTTTGCAGTTTCTACAGTCTCTTTGCTACAAAACAAGGGATAGTGAAGGTGAAAATCAAGTAGGCGAGAAGAGTAGAAAGAGCACACTTAATTGAAGTCAATATGCCCCCCTTAGGATAAATATTGTCTCTTCAAAGTAGTGATCCTCGGCTCAAATCTCTCCACCACCCCATCCCACACAACTATGGCTTTGAAAGAAGAGAATGTACTTCCCCAAAAAGGACGAGGTCAAGGAATCAACATGGCACCTCAAAGTCCCAACAAGTTTTTTCAGGTTACTTTTGAGGCCAACTGCTTCAAAATGAATATGGATCTTTAAATATACTAGTGATACTCTCCATTTCATCCACAAAAGTTCCTCTTGGCATCCACACAAGCAAACGAGAGAGATCCATTCACATTGCTCTCTTTTTTTGGAAAGCCTTCAAACAGGCTTATGTTGTAGGCTTTTGAAATCAATCTGATGATAAATAGTGAAGGAGATGATGAATCTTCAAACTGCCTCCACAAACAATAACTATAGTTGAAAACGTAGCAAGAGACGAAAGTGCTCCATTTCTCAAGAAAATGTGTCTGCACATGCAAATAAACAAGGAATCAATCTTATAAAGTATTGCTTCTCTACTTCAATCATTCATTGCGATGATAACCAGATATAAATCTCTTATGCCTGAAGTAATTCAAATTAGCTGTGATGGTATTCCAGAATGCAATTTGATAAGATAGTGAAATAATGTAATAGTAAATTTTGTTATTCTTGTTATACATTTATTTTGAGGGAAAGGATTTTAGAAAGTAGTTAGATACAAAGAGTTTGAGTAACAAGTAGGTGGTTGAATTTACATAAAAAAAGACTAGGAATTCGTATATTTTCAACTTTAGTTGAATGTGAATATGATTCATGCAGTATAGCTATGCCTGTGATTGTGAGGTCTATCTAGAAATGGAATGTGTAATATGTGGTCTCTTGGGTAATTAATATTTTTTAGTTTTTAATTCTAGAAAAATGAGTCACCTATGAGGAACCTCAGCGTAGGTTGCATTTCTCTAATAAAGAGGCTGAAGTTTTGAGTCTCCTTAAATTACCCATAATTGAAGTATTAGCTATCAGGAAAAGCATTATAGCTTGAAAAGAAATCCATATGAGCATCCTCAAATGTTGATCTGCCTGCTAAACGCAATAGTTCCAGCTATTAATTTGTTATCTAGTTAACATATATATGACTCCTCTTTAATGTCAAGTGCTTTATCCCTTTGTAAGGTTGAAGGTGGTATCTTCATTTATTTGAACAAGAGGAAGAGAAAAAAGAAGAAAATATTTGGGGTACTTTTGACCATAAATCATGTTCTTTGATCTTTGATTTTTTTATATTAAATGCTTGCTTTGCAATGTGTATGGGGTGTTTCTAGCTTGTTTTATTTACTTGTTTGGGGACCTGTTAATTTTCTCTTATTGTCAATGTACCATGGTGTTTTTATTCCCTATTTTTAAGTGATCGCATGAACAGTCACATTTCTCTCATTGCAATTACGTAGTCTAATGTTTCTCTTATTCTTGGTTCAGGTTTCTCAATGTTATCAGGCAGTATCTCTGCTTATCATTGTTAAAAAACAGTGCACTGTCAGTTATGACTATTTTCCAACTTCTTTGTTCTATTTTCAAGAGCTTATTGTCAAAATTCAGATCAGCGTTGAAAGCAGAAATTGGAATTTTCTTCCCCATGCTCATTTTGCGTGTGCTCGAGAATGTGCTTCAGCCTAGTTTCTTACAGAAGATGACGGTTCTCAATTTACTGGAGAAGATCTCTCAGGATTCACAGATTGTCGTTGACATTTTTGTCAATTACGACTGTGATGTGGATGCTCCAAACATCTTTGAAAGGTAATGAGGGAGTCTATCATATTGCTATTCTCATATCAAATGTAATTTAGGTAGACATCTATCACAAGGTTGTGGATTATGATCTCCCTCCTTCTCCCACCTTCCTTTTTTCTTTATCTTCCTTTATATCACATTGATGCGTGTTGAACACCATCTACTAGCTAAACCACAATCAAGTGCGGTGTTTGGCTATCGTAATTTCCTAACTGTCTAATTACTTGTATTTGGTGGAGCTGGTAGCCCAGTCCTATGACACTGAATAGTTATTTTATTAGATTTATGCTTAGATTATAATTATCCTTCTTGTGCGTGAGTTAGTGATGGGGATATAGTAAGTCCAATATGGGGTGATGTCTTTCTATTACAACACCACTATGGAAGGATACTGTGTCTCCTTCGGTTTTGCATCTAATGGCTGTTAAGGAGGCAATTTATTGACTCTCTCTTTTGGGAGTCGTTGAACTCACTACCACTCTGGTGTACCCTATTTTTCTAAATGTTGGGTGAATCAAGAAGAGCAGCTACTTGTATGCATTAAGTCTTGTCATCTAATAAGATATTCATAATTCACATAACAAAACTTTTGTGTTACTGCCGTACTGCCTTGTAACTTCCCTTCGTTAAGAGTGCCTGCCAATGTATAGTTGTGTAGTTGATCCGGATTTATTTGTGTTTTTAGATTTTCTAGATGGGGTGATTGGTTAGCTCTTAATTTTTCTGGGGTGCCTGCTGAGTGGTTTTCTTGTATTGGTTGTATCGTCTTGATGCTTTTTTAATAAATTGCTTATTTATCAAAAAAAGAGTGCCTGCCAATGTAGTATCTAATATATAAATCCATACCCGTATGTACTTTACCTACAAAATCAATTAAAATAATCTTGCTCACTGTATACAAAAGATGTCAACTTAATATATTTAAATGCGAAAAGTAAGATCAAAATATTTGATTTGATATGGCTCATGTGAGCAATGTTACTGCCATACTGCCTTGTAACTTCCCTTCTTTAAGAGTGTCTACCGATCTGTGATTATGTTTGAGGCATTATGCAATGAAGGGTTCATATACTCTCTTGATATCTTTATTGTTTTATGATATATTATTGCATGTGGAATTCTAAGAATTGCAAACACAATGAATTTAGTATCTACCAATATACCAAACCAAACCAACCCAACCATTAAGTCCCATCAAATGGGGTCGACTACATGAATATTTCTTCTCCACTCGGCCCTATCAAATGCCATTTCATTAGTCAAATTAAGTAGATCTATATCTCTATTTACAACGCTAGCTAGCGTTAATCTAGACCTATCCCGTCCCCTAACACTTCCATCCACCGTTACAGCATCTCTTCACTACTGTCTCTGTTGGTCTCCGTTGAATATGACCAAACCATCTCAATCAATTCTCTCTCAACTTATCTTCTATTGGTGGAGTGCCAAATTACTATTCTGTTGTGGCAGGCCTTTTGGCCTTCCATATGTGAAGATATATTTGCAAGGTTCATTTGGAATGAATTTAATGGTTTCTTTTATTATTAGGTTCTTGCATTTTCCTGCTATCTTCTTAGCATATACTTTTTGAGTCAAAAGTTTTTCTGATTTTCTGACAAGAGAAAATAGATATATATGCTGGAGATTTGAATTTTCAACTTGTTTGACCTGCACTCGTGTTCCTTTTGTCAATAGAACCTCATTTAAAGCATTGTCCCGATAATAACAAGCATCAGAAAACCTTGGATGTTGTCAGACACGAGCATCTCGTCTGCATATGACCCTCACTTTCATCTTGCTGAACTGAATTTCCCTCTCTCATATGAGTAATTTTTTTTTGGCAAACTAGCAATCTCTCTCATGCTTTTTCTTTGTGGATTCATCCCTGGTAGGTCATCATTACCAAAAGTTGCCATCTTCTTCTACTGTTGTGTGGTAGAACTTCTTGTTGCTTGTTCTTTCGTGAAGTACGGTTTTATTCATTCCCTTCATCTGTAGGTGCCTGTGGAACCATTTTTTGTGTGGTAACTGGCAAGTGCTTTTTGGCAAGCACTTTTTGTTTCATTTGTTGGTGTCCTTGGACTTTGGTAGTTAGCTGTTGGTAGGGGTGGACAAAGACCGGGCTGGGCAAGGCTTGCACTACCTAGTAAGGGACTTTGTGTTTACCCAAACCCAGCCTGGCCGCACATTGCACCTATATGGTCAACCCAAGCCCTGCCCTGAAGAAAATTATACTTTCCAAACCTGTCCATCAGGTGTATATATATGAGTAAGTAAAAAAATGACTGCTCTTTTTATTTATTTATTTTAATAGATGGACAAGGGCTTAAAAGCCAGAAAGGGAGGCTGAATTCTGTGTGTGGTGGGGGCAGCTCCGTGGTTGTGTAGTAGAGGGTGAAACTTGAAAGGTCTCAATTAAAATTGAAAGAAACTTTAAACTAAAAATATATATATTTTAATATACTATATAAATAAATAAAATAAAATAAATATATTTGCAAGTTGGGTTGGGTTGGGCTGGGCGACAAACCTTAATCCCAAGCCCAACCCATTAATTTAACGGGCTTAAAATACTAGCTTGGCCCAGCCCTGTGGTCTAAAATCATATTCCCAAGCCCTAAAAAAGTTAGGCTGGGTGGGTTAGCGGGTTGATGTCCACCCCTAGCTGTTGGACCCCCTTTAGAAGATGTTTTCCAACACTAGATTGCCAGGGTTATGAGTCTCAAAATGTTAGAAGCATCTCAATAGCCTCATCTCTGTATCTTTCCATGGTGGTTGGTAGCTATTATTATTTTATTCATTTACTTATTTTTGTGGACAATGCATTTCTTATTTTATTCATTTACTTATCTTTCGGTGTTGATCTGTCAGATTTTGGGTCTCTGCTTTTTTTTTCTTTATAATTTTTTTTTCACCCAAAAAAAAAGGCCGAGACCCAAAATCTGACAGATCAACACCAGAAAAGGTGGACCCAGTACATTGAAGGTATATAACAACTTTGGCAATTTTTTTTCTTAAAATCTGAGATGGAAAAGCGAGAAGTTCTTTGCAAAAAATAAAAAATTTCAAGTACTTTTGAAGAAGGATCTAAGAGATTTTCTCTTCAGCTTTGATCTGATTTCAACCGATCTATTGGGTTGGATTAGGCAATTGAAATGCCTTGTAAAATAAATGTGATAGTGTCGAGAAATTGATATTGAGCTAGGATTGCTTTTACTCTTGGTTGAAGGAGATCATAGACTTGTCCTCTTTTGGCACTTACATTGGATAGATTCCATAGATCTAGTAATGGAGAAGCTGAATTCCTGGCCAAAAGATAAGGAGTTACTTTAGAACCTTTTAGCAGGTACTCTTTTATCCTCCTTGAGAGGTTTTATGGGTCATTCTTTGAGGGGTTCCCTAAGTTTTATTTTTTATTTTGTTTTTCTATTTATGTCTGTCTTTCGTTTCTGATAAAATGGCTTGCTCTTGTCAGACCAACTCAACTCGACAAGGCTTCTTGACCCCAACCATTTACATAGATCAGTGTTCTTCAGTTGGCTCTATCCAATGCCATATTTTTAGTTAGTCTAGGAAAGTAATGTCCTCTCCCGCTACCTCGATCCGTGTTTCTTGGTGTTCCTTTTCTTTTCATTTGACCTTGATAATGTCCGTCCTCCTTACCAATGTGTTATGTGGTCTAGTTGCTCATGGCCATACCACGTCAATCTAGTTTTTTTCATTTTATCTTTGATTGGTATGACTTCTAACTTCTCAGGAATGCATTTACTTCTTGATCTATTGTTTCTTGTAACATTATCAACTATCTCAACAGTCATATTTTGGTAATACTCAGGCCTTGTTTGGTTTGTTTCTCAGAAAAATTTTTGGGAAAAATTCTCTACAAACAAATTTTCAAAAGTAATCAAACCAAACAATTTTTTTCAATAAAAATCTCAAAATTTTGTTTGGTTACCTACTTTCCAAAATCACTCTCTCTCTCATACACATCAAATCAATCATTTTTTTTAAAACTCTCTCCCCAAAACAATTTTCCAAAACCATTTCTGAAAAAAGGCAAACCAAATAAGTTTTCGTACTTTTTATCTCAAAAACTACTCTACAAACATAAACCAAACACAACATCAATTTTTTAAACATCCACTTTGTTAGATGTAAAACTGGTTAAGAAACATTTCCATAAGTTGGAACCTCTGAATGAGAGAAAGAAAAAGAAACATATAACAAAGGGATGTCCTCCACGCTCTCCAGCTCCACTCAATACTCAGAATTCAGAGGGGTGAATTGACTGAAACTAGCCAATCATGAACTTCCCAACCCTATCCAATAATTAAATATAAATCACTCACTAGTTGCTCCATTTTTGGGATTATTCATTTTCTAGAAGAAATGGCCAAGTGGTTCAAAGTGTAGCATTGGAACTACTATGGGCCTGTTTGGTGCTGCTTTTCTCGAGCTGAAAGTTGATAATTAGAAGGCAAAAGTTAAAATCCCATCCTTAGCTTCTAGATAATCAACTTTTTCCTGCTTTTAAAAACTATTTTTGCCTTGTAAGCTATAAGCAGAAGTTGCACCAAACACTTTGGCACAGACTCCCAAAATAAATAAATCAAAAACTATAAGCAGGCTTTATAAGCTGCATCAAACAGCCTAGGCTTTTGTTTACCGTTAGTTCAATTCCCATTCTTTCCCCACCTTCACCTGCTGTGATGTACTGTATCAAATAGCAATGGATACCACTATTCCAAAAGTTTGTCCTATCTGTGATGTACATTCTCTATTTCAAATTGTTGCACCATGGAAAATACTAAAACTGGAGTTGGTATATGAATAAATAAACAAGAAAGAAAAACTAGTCTTTTAGCAGAAACTTTCTGCAAGTTTCAGAAGAAGCTAGCTTGAATTCTCACTAAGAAAATCACATGTTTGCAGATTTGCATCTAACTTGTTTGAAAGTTTGGTGATTGTAACATTTATATGGACTTGGCTGTTGCTGTTTCTACTGTTCAAATGTATTTTATTATGAACATAGGTTCCTGTACTATTGAGGTTCCATGAAACTTGGGTGGGGAGTCCACTATATTTGGCGGGAAACAGTATGTTTATATTATATAACCCGAGTCAAAATAAAATAGAAGTGAACAAGATTTTGGATTGAGAATTCCTCAAAGGTAGAAGTTATTTTAGCTCCACTCTTGCCACAACAAACAAAAAGAAGACTGGATTTTTTTTTTTGAATTGCTTGGCAAGATGAACCCAGCCCCCAGTCATTGTTCTTTCTGATTGCTCTAAAGTTCATTTTCTTTTCTCTCCTTATCTCTTCAATGATGTGGTGTTTCTAATTCCCAACCTCCCCCACCATGAGAGAGAAGATCAAGAGTGGTGCTGAACGGTTCATTTTCTTTTCGTGTTCATTTTGTAGATTTCATCTATCACTTTGGCCTCTCTCACATAAATAATAATCACCCAGTATAATTTTGTTGTATTAATTTTCATTTCGTTTTGGCATTGTGGTTTAGTCAATTGTATTAAAGCCCTTTTAATTCCATCAGATATTTGCAGGACCGTCAATGGCCTTCTGAAAACTGCTCTAGGCCCGCCTCCTGGTTCAACTACCACTTTGTCTCCAGCCCATGATATTACATTTCGGCTTGAATCAGTAAAGTGCTTGGTTAGAATCATCAAGTCAATGGGAACATGGATGGACCAACAATTGAGAATAGGAGATTTTTACCCGCCAAAAACCTCTGATAGTGACACTCCAACAGAAAATCATACGACCTTTAGTGGAGAAGAAGGAATCGTCCTCGACTATGAGATGCATCCAGAAGTAAATTCTGAATTCTCAGATGCTGCTACCCTTGAGCAACGTCGGGCTTACAAATTAGAGCTCCAGGTTAAGCAATGGTTTATTTGATGATTACTACTGTGTCAGATTTTAATGCCTAGTCATTTATTTTGTACTTGTGCTGTACCCACCCACTGGAAGATGGTTGGCCAATGAGCACTCCAGAAATTGTTATCACTTGAGTTCTTAATGTGTTATCAAATTATCTCCTTTTCTTCAGTTTATACAGTTTTTTCTTAAATCAAGAAATCTGGGTAAACTGTGGTGACAACTTTGTTGATTGTTTATATGCAGAAAGGTGTCTCACTGTTCAACAGAAAACCTTCCAAGGGAATTGACTTTTTAGTAAGCACCAAAAAGATTGGCAGTTCTCCTGAAGCAGTGGCTTCTTTTCTGAAGAATGCTGCTGGCCTTAATGAAACCATGATCGGTGACTATTTGGGTGAAAGGGAGGAATTTTCTTTAAAAGTGATGCATGCTTATGTAGATTCCTTTAACTTTGAAGGAATAGATTTTGGTGAATCAATTAGGTTCTTCCTAAGGGGCTTTAGGTTACCAGGAGAGGCGCAGAAAATTGACCGCATCATGGAAAAATTTGCTGAACGCTATTGTAAATGCAATCCAAATTCATTTACAAGTGCAGACACTGCCTATGTTCTTGCTTACTCTGTGATAATGCTCAACACGGATGCCCATAATAACATGGTAAAGGATAAGGTGAGCTTGCTGAAATTGTATGCATTTTTTTTTTTTTTGTTATTCATATGCATTATCTTTGGATTGATATTGCGAACTGGGAAGTTGAGAATTTGTTTATAGCGTATTGTCAAATGTATAATTCATTTTTCATTCTGTTCTGACTTCCACTCTGTTGCATTTGGCTGTTAAGATGACCAAGGCTGATTTCATCCGGAATAACCGAGGGATTGATGATGGCAAGGATTTACCTGAGGAATATTTGGGTGCTATCTATGATCAAATTGTAAAAAATGAGATTAAGATGAATGCTGATTCTTCTGCACCTCAGAGCAAGCAGGCAAACAGTCTCAATAAACTATTGGGCTTGGATGGTATACTCAATCTAGTTTGGAAACAGACAGAAGAAAAACCATTGGGTGCAAATGGGGTTCTTATTAGGCACATTCAAGAGCAATTTAAGGCACAATCAGGAAAATCAGAGTAAGATATAGAACTTCTAAATTTTACTTCTTGATTATTTGTAAAGATGCTCTATCTGTCACAATGCTTGTGCGGGGGTGGGGGTGCGGTGGGCAATATTGTGGCATATAATGGTTCTAGTTAGGAGGTCTTTTCTCATCAGTTTGTTAATCATGACTTTCTTTCCTTAAATTTCTTGCTGTGCTAAATGTCACGATAAGTTGCTTTTATCTTCCAGTATTTTCTTTTGTTCTCCCCACAGTTTTTGTGGAACCTCCTTCAATAGAAAAGGCTATTAGAGCCAATCTCATGTGGTCTTGCAGGTCTGTTTATTATGCTGTTGCAGATGCGGCAATATTGAGGTTTATGATGGAGGTTTGCTGGGGTCCAATGCTTGCTGCATTCAGCATGACACTGGACCGGAGTGATGACAAGGCTGCTACTTCTCAATGCTTACAGGGCTTCCGACATGCTGTGCATGTTACTGCAGTGATGGGTATGCAGACCCAGAGAGATGCTTTTGTGACAACTGTTGCCAAGTTTACCTACCTCCACTGTGCTGCAGACATGAAGCAAAAAAATGTGGATGCTGTCAAGGTGGTTATCATTTTTTGTTTATAATTTGTTCTTTTTTTCTTTATGGATGATGGATGATTAGGCATTGTAAAATATCAACATCAAGAAAGAAATCTGTTTTTCTATGTCCAGGAAAGAGGGTCGTCCTTTGCTGGAACATTTAGAAATGCTCATGGCAAAATTTTCATGTGTAGTTGTCCTCCCCATTTACTGCAGTTGGAGCTTATTTGATCATTCTGCATCATATCTTAATGCTATTTTTTATGATTATTGGCCATCTATTACTGTTCATATAGACAAGTGATAACATCCTGGTTAGATTATCCAGTGGAGACCTTTCCTGGGGCCCATGGGGTGTATTGCACAGTAGTTTCTTATCATCAATTCATAGTTTCCTAAGCAAGTTCTTTGTGCTACATCTTGTTGCAACACTTACTGTCAATATGTTTCACATTTGGTAGGCAATAATAGCAATTGCCATTGAAGATGGGAATCATCTTCAGGAAGCCTGGGAGCATATTTTAACATGTCTTTCTCGATTTGAGCATCTACAACTACTAGGGGAGGGTGCACCATCTGATGCATCCTTTTTTACGGTATCTAATGCTGAGGCTGATGAAAAATCGCTGAAGGCCACTGGTTTTCCATCTTTAAAGAAAAAAGGAAGTCTCCAGAATCCAGCTGTGGCAGCTGTTGTGCGAGGGGGTTCTTATGACAGCACCTCTATTGGAGTCAATTCCTCAGGGCTGGTAACCCCAGAACAGATTAATAACTTCATTTCAAACTTGAATCTGCTTGAACAAATTGGGAATTTTGAGCTGAACCACATATTTGCTCATAGCCAAAGGTTGAACAGTGAGGCAATAGTAGCTTTTGTGAAGGCCCTTTGCAAAGTTTCCATGTCGGAATTGCAGTCTCCAACTGATCCTCGTGTGTTCAGCCTCACAAAAATAGTCGAAGTTGCGTAAGATTCTAGTCTCTATCTCTTGAGTTGTCTCCAATATCTCCAATTTCTGCAAAACAATCATGATGTTGTAAACTTCTTTAAGATTCATTCTGTTGCATTTTATACATAGAAAAGTCCAGGAGATATGGGATGAAACATACGATCACACCATGTTTTCTCTTTTGCAGGCATTACAACATGAACCGAATCAGATTGGTGTGGTCTCGTATATGGAGTGTTCTTTCAGATTTCTTTGTGTCAGTTGGCTTGTCAGAAAATCTGTCTGTTGCAATTTTTGTCATGGATTCATTGCGGCAACTTGCTGTGAAATTCTTAGAGCGAGAGGAGTTGGCTAATTACAATTTCCAAAATGAATTTTTGAGACCATTTGTCATTGTCATGCAGAAAAGCAACTCTGCCGAAATCAGGGAACTAATAGTTCGGTGTCTTTCACAGATGGTCCTCAGCCGTGTCAGTAATGTAAAATCTGGCTGGAAGAGTGTTTTTATGGTATGCAAATCTCTTCCATAATGTATTATGCTGTTATGCTTGTTTCAAATGTTGAACTAACATTGCACAGATAGCTAGGTCTATATTCTTGCTTGGTGCCTGACTGAAGTGGATATACATTTGAACAGAAATAATTTGGCCATTTTTCCTAAAATTTGGGCAAAAATAGTCTGTACACATCTTACTGTTGTGTGTGGAGTAATTTCTGTGTGGTCTAATTTGGGTGAATTTTTTTGGCTAACGTGGAGTTGTTGGACCATTCAAATGAGTAGTAATTGACTGATTGCTAAAAAGCTGCTGAATGAAATTGAAATATCACCATCTCTTGATATTTGGGCCAAAATATAACCAGTTTGTCTTTCTGTTACTTGTGCAGTACTCTCTGTGGTCTTTCAGGTGATTTTTTTCTATGAAATTTCGAGTTGTTGGGCCATGCAATTGAATATTAGAAATTGACTGATTGCTGAAATTTGGCAGTTTTGGATAAATAGAGTTGGACCAAAAAAATCCTTACAATCTTTGAAGTGAAACCATGCTATGCTATGCTATGCTATCATAATTCATAATTTATGAAGCTTGGTGTTGTGGAAGTTTAACCAAGACCCAAGAGCTTTGAAATAGTTACGAGACTCTACTTCTGTTTTTTTAATTCAATTGTTTTTGTTTGAGACTATTAGGATGGCCTTTCAACATTATATGTATGTGTTGCTGATTCTGCTATTAGATTCTCACAATATTGCACCCACTAATTTTTAAAGTCATTTTCTTGCATGTAAAATGTTCTTGGAAAAATAATTGGACTCATCTACTACCCAGCTTTTTTATGATTCTAGTACCAATTCCATACCATTCAACATGATATTGAAATTGTACATACATCGATGCAATATGGACATGCCAACATGGTATATTTTGATTTTGGAAGAATAGGAAATCAGACATGGCAACATGGTATATTTACATGTTTTTGCATCTGCACGTGCATCCTCAGTTGTTGCATGCATGTATGCGGTACAGACCTATCTTGCTACTCACCTCCTCTGCCTCCTTTCTCCTCACCTATTGAAATCTTCATTGTGCCTCACTGTTTTCCCATTTGAAAATGTCTAAAGTATTCTGAATGCTTATGGTGTTCTCCACTGTGCTGCACTTTTGTTTTGCACCCTGTATTGTGAGTACCTAGTATTTAGCAATTCTGATGTAAATACTGTCATTTTTACGCGAGTTTAAGAAGCTTAAGTTACATTTTTAAATTAAAAATTAAATTAATTTCTACTCTACATTATGGAGATGTTCATAAATGAACCAGACTAGTGTTGAAGTGTCCTGGAAATGTTGGTGTCCAACACAACACAGGTGCAACTTCTTTCAGAACTATTTTTGCTGTTTTGTGCTGATGCTGCTAGCTGTCATATGGCCTTGTACCCTGTACAAGAGGTTGAGGCATTGGTCTATAGTTCTGTTATCTATGGTTCACAATTCATGCATATATCCATGCTAATTTATGGGTGAATCTATTTTTGGAATAGAGTTGATGGTGAATTGCATGATTCACATTTTACGACTCATGCAATTCTTGAAATATCATGTCTGAAAAATTTCAACCTCTTTTTATTTATTTATTGGGGTGAATGTCAGAATGTTACTTCTAATAGTGTTTAGTATGAAATGTGAACAATATCTTTGCATAATGTGTTGTTAGTTTGGTGATCAAATGGTTTAATAGGATCCAATCAAATGCATTTAGACTCAACAAGGTTCTAACCTTTTTTCTCCCAATTTTTTCTGAGAAAAATGTCAAAATACATCTACTAATATGTTTAAGGCTAAATTAACTTGCACCCATGAATTATCTGTTATTTTGTTGAAATGGATATGGTTTAATATGACATGGGTCAGGTTAGACAACAGTTCTACACACACATATATATAGATTTTTGGAACAAGCATAAACGCCTTTTAAAGTGTTTTAAAGCTTCCCACTTACTCTTTTGTTTTATTCTACTCTATTTTTGGTTGGTGGGATTTAGATCCATTTCTCTTGCTATGAAAGCAATGTCTTCCCATTTGTATGTTGTATTTATGTCCATGTGCCAAAATCAATTTATGTATATATAATATTTTTTCATATATACTATTGTTAAATATTCACTTGAATCTAGAGGTTTTAGGATAAGCAGGACTAAGACAAAGTGTATGGAGTGTAATTTTAGTAATAATCACAACGGAAACAGAGGAGAAGTGAATATTAAGAACCAAGAACTACTTAAGAGGGAACATTTTCATTATTTAGGATTGATTATCTCAATGACTGGAGAGATTAGAGCGGATGTGGTCCACACAATTAAGACGGAGTGGCTTAAGTGGAGGAGTGTATCTGGAGTATTGTGTGATAAATGAGTACCCATTAGACTAAAAGGAAAGTTCTATAGAATGGCTATTAGACCAGCGATGTTGTATGAGATGGAATGTTGGGCAACTAAGAAACAACATGTAGATAAGATGAGTCTTGTTGAGATGAGGATGCTGAGGTGGATGTGTGGTAAGACTAGAAAATACAGAATTGGGATTGAGTATATTTGAGAATGGGTAGAAGTAGTACCGATAGATGATATGTTGAGAGAGAATAGTTTGAGATGGTGTGGTCATATACAACGGAGACCAACCAAGGCAGTAGTGAAGAAACGCGACTCAGTGACGGTAGATAGTATTGTTAGGGGAAGGGGTAGACCTAGATTGACGTGGACTGGTGTAGTAAATAGATATATAAATATCTTTAATTTGACTAACAAAATGGCCTTGGATAGAGTCGAGTGAAGAAGAAGAGATTCATGTAGTTGATCCCATTTGATGGGACTTAAAGCTTGGTTTGGTTTGGTTATACTATTGTTTAACATTAGTTTTTATTGTTTGTGTTGAATCCTATGATTCTCGATCGATTCGATTTGCGTTTCACAAAATTAGGATTTTCATTGAAAATATGATTATCAATTTGACAACTATGGTCTATATGTTACTAGTTCATTTTATTCAAATCTGATTTTATCACATGGACGCTTGAGAAGTTTCTGAACTGGCCCCTGCAATTATCTTATCTTTCACATGTCACTTTTCTTTTGCCAGGTTTTCACAGCTGCAGCAGCTGATGAAAGGAAGAATATAGTCTTGTTGGCCTTTGAAACTATGGAAAAGATAGTGCGAGAATATTTCCCTTATATAACGGAGACTGAAACTTTGACCTTCACTGATTGCGTTAGATGTCTCATTGCCTTCACAAATAGTCGATTTAACAGTGATGTTAGCCTCAATGCCATTGCTTTTCTGCGATACTGTGCTGTCAAACTTGCAGATGGGGGACTTGTTTGTAATGAGAAGAACAAGTTTGATGGTTCATCCATTCCTGTAGGAAATGAGGACGCTTCAGATGGACAGACATTCTCAGATAAAGATGATCATGTATCCTTTTGGGTTCCTTTGCTCACAGGTAACTTGCTTTCACCTTCAGGTTCCAGGAAAGACAGTTCTCTTGTAGAAAGATTAGAGGATTAGTAGTAGTTAATGTATTCAAAAAAGGCAACCTATTTTATTTGTAATCTTTTCCCTTTTCTTCAATTGTCTTGCTATGTCCATAAAAGCATGATTTTGTTCTTGTTTGGTCTAATTACAATGAAATACTTTAACAGCAACCTTAACTTTACCTCCTGTGGATTGGAAAAAAAGGGGAGGAAGTAAGGTTGATCCCTATCCCCTTTAACCATGTATGGCCAATGAACTCCTCACTTTAGTCCATTTTCAAGCCCACTTTAAACGGAGCCACTGAGCTACAAATCTTGATTAAGCTCATTACATGGATTTTGTGCTGTTTAGAATTCTTTGAGAGGAACCTCTGTGGCATATTTAATTTACATTGCATCTTCTCTGTGGTATTATATTTTATGTGCTGTTAAGTTGGATGTAAGCTTTGTTTCAAGCTCCTTTACGTTGGTCTGTGAATGCTGTCCCAGGTTTATCAAGACTAACATCAGATCCAAGATCAGCTGTCAGAAAGGGTGCTTTGGAAGTGCTCTTCAATATTTTGAAGGATCATGGTCTTCTTTTTTCACGTCCATTTTGGAACAGTGTTTTCAACTCTGTAGTTTTCCCCATGTTCAATTTTGTGAATGAGAAGAAGGAAACACAATTCAATGATGACCAGTCTTCACCATCTTCCAGATCTCCTCATCCTGAGGGAAGTATGTGGGATTCTGAAACTTCTACAGTGGCAGTTCAATGTCTAGTAGACCTATTTGTCAGGTTCTTCAATGTGCTGCAGTCTCAACTACCTGGGGTGGTATCAATACTGGTGGGTTTCATAAGAAGTCCTGGTCAAGGTCCTGCGAGCACAGGGGTAGCTGCATTAATGCGTCTGGCAGGTGACTTGGGAGGCAGACTTTCAGAACATGAATGGGCAGACATCTTTCTTGCTTTGAAAAAGGCAGTTTCTTCCTCGCTTCCAGGATTTTTGAAGCTTGTGAGAACTATGGATAGCATCGAGGTCCCAAACATTGCTCATTCTTATAATGATCCAGAACTGTATTCTAATCATGGAATGACCAATGATGATTCTGAAGATGACGACCTACAAACAGCGGCATATGTTGTTTCAAGAATGAAGAGTCATATATCTGCACAGCTTCTCATTATACAGGTTTCTCTCTCTCCATGCGTGTTTGTGTTTCTATTGATACCTGCACATATATGTATATACTAGCAGTCTGCACACGCAATGCGTGTACAATTCGGAAAAAAGTAATAGTACAAAAATAACGACAAAGAGAAATGCACACACAACTTGTGTTGTTCAAGTGGTAAGTGCCTTCTCAATCAAACCCATGATCTCAGTTTCAAGTCCCATCCCCCTCTTAATATAACTTTTACATAAACACCAACTATAGGGGTATTTTGGAAAAACCTAAAATATGAGACAATTTGTGTCAACACCATCTCAAGGCTTTAACATATATAATAGTATAAATAAATATTATGCATTACATGCATTGTAACAAAATGACACCACGTATTATGAAATAAAAAGAAAGGGTATAACTTTGTTATCTTCATATATCTTTCATGGAGTAGGCTTCAGGAGGCCTCCATTTCCACTATGTAGATCTATGTATCCCACTGACCGAGAGAGTGGGGACATTATTCTAGGGGAAAAGGGGGAAATTCAGCGAGTATCATAAACTATTCTCACAACCTCCTTATTCCTATGTCATTCAAGCGTGAATAAATGATTGTATTGCTAATTGATATTGAAATACTGGAACTAGGAATCACAGCTTTCCTCTCTTTTGTCCTTCTCTCTCGCTCTTTTTTTTTTTTTTTTTTTTTTTTTAAATTTTTTTTTATAATTCTTGTTCTTTTTTAACTTCCTAGTTTTCAACTGTTTAGAAGATTTATGTCCCAGATAAAATTTGAGACAAAAAATTGGCAAAGATTTTGTACAAATGGTCATAGATCTTTTTGATATGGATTATGGTTTGTTGTAATATTTGGCAAATTGCTGTAAATCAACTATAGATTCAGATCTTTTACAGGATGTGTAAATTGAAAGACTTTTGCTTGGGATGGAAAATTTTGAGTAAAGAATATTCTTGTTTTCCAGAGTTGGCATTTTTGTTATTGGTTGGAGTTGACATTGGCAATGCTCAATCAAGAAAGGCAAAATAGTGTTTGCCATTGTTTCCATGCCTTAGTGATTCTGCTAAAATCTTATTTTCCATTTCTCTGGCACAGGTAATCACTGATTTGTTCAAGATGCATAAGCAATCGTTGTCATCAGGCAACATCAAGATCCTTCTTGATATATTCTCAACTATTGCGTCTCATGCCCACCAATTGAATTCTGAGACAACCCTTCAGCTGAAGCTGCAGAGAGCATGCTCTATCCTGGAGATCTCTGATCCGCCCATGGTTCACTTTGAAAATGAATCTTACCAGAATTACCTCAATTTCCTCCATGATTTACTTGTGAATAATCCATATGTGGCAGAGGGGATGGACATAGAAGCACTACTTGTGTCAGTTTGTGAAGAAGTTCTGCAGATATACCTGGACTGTTCTGGGTTGCGACCTGTCCAGAAGCAGAAACCAGTTGAGAAGCAGCAGGAGCTTCATTGGATTCTTCCCCTGAGTTCGGTGAAAAAGGAAGAGTTGGCTGCCAGGACTCCTCTTGTTGTGTTAGCATTACGGGTTTTGAGTGATTTTGAAAGTGATTCTTTTAAGAGGTATGTTTCGCAATTATTCCCCTTGTTGGTGGATCTTGTCCGGAGTGAGCATAGCTCAGGAGAAGTTCAGCGTGTTCTAAGCAACATGTTCCAATCATGTATAGGTCCAATAATAATGAAATAGTGATTTTATGATTTGAAAGACGTATAGTGCATGCGTGCGTGCATTCATGCAAACTGTCAGGTGTCTGTTATAATTCATTTTCTTCCAACTGGCTGAGCAGTAGCCGTGATATTCCATTTTTGGTAGTAGTATTGAAATAGGGGGGGGGGGGGGGGGGGAATTTTGTTTATGAATGTACATCTACTTATTATATGCTGATAACACTATATTTTTTGTATTGTAAAATTTTGCTATCTTCAAATGCTCTTTTGCTGGTTCATTCATATATATATATATTTTAAAGCGACAAACTTCCATAGATAAAGATAATAGCATTAGTTGCTCCTAAGAGCAGCAGTAGCTAGCTGGTGAGCAGGATTAACAACTGACCTGCTTACCTTACATACCTTAACAAAACAAAATCATGTCCAAATTGGTTAGCTGGAGCCAGGGAGGTTAGTAGGAGACAATCCGTAGCTATAGTCACCACCTGAAGACTCCGTTGCTTGCACCATCTGAGGACCTCCCAACAAGCTCTGATTCCAGCTGCCATTGCCATTGATAACGTTGCCCGAAACTGAAAAGATATCGAACAGGTTAGCTGGTTGATTCTTTAGATGTCCTCTCTATGCCCACACAAAATCAATGCACATAGTCACACCTATCAAATACACCCATTAAATCACGTGTACAAGGTGCACTATTGTTACGTTTTTTTTGGTAAACGTTACGTATTGAGTGACCAATGTTATGTATTTTGTGGTAGAGTTGTGGCAATTTATGATTTTTGTAGTTAAAAAATGTTTGGTTTGAATGTGATATTACCACAAAAATGCATATTTTGTGGTAATATTGTACATTTTGGTGGTGATATTACACATTTTTTTTTTATTCAACTAGTTTTTAATTACAGAATGTGTAAACATTATCACAAAAAAGAGAAATTTTATTGTACACACCATTTATTATATACATTCCTAAGTTATGTTATTTTCTTAGTTATAACTCATGAGATCTTTGAGTACACCTCATGTGTTGTTTGATTATGATTTTTTTTTTTTAAAGTTAGGATTCAGAAACTATGAAATTATATCATTTTATTATTTAGTTATAAAATATATAAAGAACACACCTTTTGAGAGATGTGTGCCATTGCCTTTCCTAAAAAAAAATACATCACATCACTACAAAAAATATGTCATATCACCACAAAAATACATAACTTCATTTTTAAATCACAAAATATATTAATTTTATTAAAAAATTATATAATATTACCATCAAAATATATAACATCGTATATATAGTACATATTTTTTGAAGGGTATACATGAATGACTCTTTTTTTCCGGCTAATTTTTGTTGAGTGGAAAGCTTTTGAAATCAGGCTCTCTTTGGTTTCAAATTGAAAATCAGTTTTTTATATTTATTAATAAAAATAAAAATAAGCGTCAATATTCATTATTTTTATTTAAACTTTTATTTTTTAGGGACAAAATAATTTTAAAAAATTTAAAAATATCTTTTTGTTTTTATTATTTTTATTTTTTTTTCATTTAATTGGTTTTTAATTTTTTTTGAAATAATTTCATAAAACATATTATAAAAACCAAATCAAATATTACCCACATTTCTTAAAAATAAGTTTTCTTGCTATTTTATTTTAAAGCCTATAAATGGCCAAAATGGGCAATGGTGAAATTTTTCTACAAGACTAGGTTTAAAGTTTTAGGATTAGACTGAACTTAGACAAATACAAAGTTAAATCTCAACCATTCCTAAATAAATATTATTAAAAATTTTACACAATACTCACATAGATTGTGAGATGCATGGACTCATATTTATTTAAATATTGTGTAGAATTTATGATAATTTTTATTGAAATCTCTAAACATTATTATTGAAATACAAATCCAACTATCGGACCCAAACCCGGCCCGATGCTCTCTCTATAGATAATATATTATGTGTAAATTATACTGACATTTCTTGAGGTTTGTTTTTAATACAAGTACACCCCTCACTTTTTGAAAATTATATATCTCTTTGAAAAATGTTTTGTGCACACAATTTGTGTGCCCCTAATGCACACAATTGCCATTTTGGGTAAATTATTATTATTATTATTATTTTTCTGCCTTGCTTTTTTTTTTTTTTGCCTTGAAATGACAATTTTGAGGGATTCGGGGCATGCTCTTTCGAGCTCCCAATCCGGACCGTATCTCTTTCCCTAAAGTTTAAACTTCCATTACAATTTAGTTCTTCCATCAATCAACCATATGTCAACTAACAAAAAAAACTAACAGAAGAAATTAATTTTTTAAAATGCCTCTATCTAATATCTCTCTAAAAAAAAAACAAATCAAACCCACCACAATTTTATACATAGGTAATATATAAAAAAAAACTTTTTAGAGAAGTTATATTAGATTTTTTTGTTAAATGAATTAACAATTGAGTAACAGAAGGGTTAAATTGTGATACAAGTTTAAAACCTCAAGGCCAGCATAATTTACCCACATATTAGCCCTGTTTGGTAGAGCTGTGGGAAAGTGCTTATAGTTTATGCCTAAACAGCTTATAGCTTATAACTTTCAGCTTAAGCTGATTTCCAGTTTATTCTTAAAGCATCTCCTACCCCACTCAAAGAATAAGCTGATTTTTGACTTCCACAAAACTATGTTTATAAGTTTATAGAAACCAAACACATCAAAATAAATTTTAAATTATACCGAAAGTTGAAAATTTGAAAAATTATTGGTGGTGGTGGTCGTCGTCGTCGTTTTGTTGAATTTTCTTTTTTGGGTATAATTATTAATGTTGTTTTTCTTCTGAAATTTCCTGAAAAAAGCTCACCACGGCGACCAGACCAGCACCTATATGCAAACGGAAGACCTCACTACCAGAGACCCCTCCGTCCGAGACCCCTCCATCCATCCATCGAAGCTATTCTTTCATCAAATAAATAACAAATTTCTCTGTTGGGAGTATTGGGGGCATACTGTGTTTCCTTGAATATTTCGTTTATACAAACCCTAGAAAAGAAAAAAAGTACCAATCATCCCTTGTCTTCTCCCCTCCTATATCACTAGTCGACTAAGCACAAACATTTGAAAGATTATTATTGCCATCCATCCCCACTGCCACTGCTGCTGCTGCTGCTGCTGCTGCTTTTGCTTTGTTTGATCGTATTGTATTGTTTCTTTCTACTAATACTACTACTACCAGGGTCTGAAGATTCAGCGGTGCTCACACCCTCCTCCTCGAAACGACTCTTCGCTTCTTCCTGCATATATACACCACGGGAGCGCTCGCGTATATGACGGTGGGTTTAATTTCCTTTTTAAATAACTTTTTATTTATTTATTTATTTATTTTTGTTTGCCTTGGATGATCACGATCACGATCACGATCACGGTGGTCTGATTGTAAAACAAATTGTTGCAATACGCAGTGGCGGAGTGGGTGGCCTCTTTAAAACTGAACATGGAAAATGAGGTCATTGAATTCGATATAGGTCTCGGAGGTGGGGATGCTGTCAGTGGAGACGATGACCACCACCACCTGGTCATTGATGAAGATATGGCCGCCGACGATGCTTCTCCCACTGGCCCTGGTGGCGGCTTTGGCGGCGGAGAAATCTACATTCCCGAAGGGGACCCTGATCTTGAGCCTTATGAGGGCATGGAATTTGAATCTGAAGAGGCTGCCAAGGCTTTTTACAACTCATATGGTCGCCGCGTTGGATTCAGCACCCGTGTTAGCTCCTCCAGGCGGTCCAGGAAGGATGGAGCAATCATACAGAGATCCTTCGTTTGTGCCAAAGAAGGGTTCCGGAACTTGAATGAGAAGCGCACCAAAGATAGAGAGATCAAGCGTCCCCGCACCATTACCCGAGTGGGATGCAAAGCATCCTTGTCCGTGAAGATACAAGATTCCTCCGGGAAATGGGTTGTCTCCGGCTTTGTCAAGGAACACAATCACGAACTTGTTCCCCCAGATCAGGTGCATTGCCTTCGCTCCCATCGCCAAATTTCTGGCCCTGCCAAGACCTTGATAGATACTTTACAGGCAGCTGGAATGGGGCCCCGGAGGATTATGTCAGTTCTGATCAAAGAGTATGGTGGTATCAGCAAAGTTGGATTTACAGAAGTAGACTGTAGGAATTACATAAGAACTAATCGGCAGAGGAGCTTTGAGGGAGACATTCAGCTTCTTCTGGATTATTTGAGGCAAATGCATGCTGAGAATCCCTCCTTCTTCTATGCTGTGCAGGGCGATGAGACAGGTAATGTCTTCTGGGCTGATCCAAAGGCAAAGATGAACTACACTTACTTTGGCGATACTGTAACATTCGACACGACTTACAGGTCAAACAGATACCGGTTGCCCTTTGCACCCTTCACTGGGATAAATCATCATGGACAGCCTGTGTTGTTTGGCTGTGCTTTCCTAATGAATGAATCAGAAGCATCATTTGTTTGGCTATTTAAGACATGGCTTATGGCAATGTCTGGCCGCCCTCCCTTATCAATCACTACTGATCACGATGTGGTGATACAAGCAGCCATTTTGCAGGTCTTCCCAGATACCCGTCACCGTTTCTGCAAATGGCACATCTTTAAGAAATGCCAGGAGAAGCTGTCCCATGTGTTTCTTAAGCACCCAAATTTCGAAGCGGACTTCCATAAATGTGTGAACTTGGCTGATTCAATTGAGGAGTTTGAATCTTGCTGGTTATCACTTGTTGATAAGTATGATCTTAGGGATCATGAATGGCTTCAGACGATATACTCTGCACGCAGGCAATGGGTACCAGTGTATTTGCGGGACACATTTTTTGCAGAAATGTCGATAACACAACGTAGTGATAGTATGAACTCATATTTTGATGGGTATGTGAATGCATCAACCAATCTAAATCAGTTCTTTAAACTGTACGAGAAAGCATTGGATAGTCGCAATGAAAAAGAAGTGAAAGCAGATTTTGATACAATGAATGCTTCTCCTGTTCTGAAGACCCCTTCCCCCATGGAGAAACAAGCATCTAAGCTGTACACCAGAAAATTATTTGCAAGATTTCAAGAGGAGTTGGTTGGCACTCTTACTTTCATGGCATCCAAAGTGGAAGACACTGGAGAGGTGACAGCATATCAAGTAGCGAAGTTTGGGGAGGATCATAAAGCTTATTATGTTAAATTTAATGTCCTGGAGATGAGAGCAACTTGCAGCTGCCAGATGTTTGAGTTCTCAGGTCTTCTTTGCAGACATATATTGGCCGTCTTTAGAGTGACAAATGTACTTACTCTTCCATTGCATTACATTTTGAAACGATGGACAAGAAATGCCAAGAGCACTATTATGTTAGAAGAACGTGCTAGTGATGTATTTAGCAGTTATTTGGAGTCTCATACTGTCCGATATAATACCTTACGCCATGAGGCCTTCAAATTTGTAGATGAAGGGGCAGAATCTGTTGACTCTTACAACGTGGCAATGGTTGCTCTACAAGAGGCTGCCAAAAGAGTTGCCCTTGCAACAAAGAATGAGGGAAAAACACCCATGATCAATGGGCGTATCAGGGAGAACTCAACCAATGATGGAAGCCAGGCAAATTATAGTAGTGGGGATCACCCCAGGAGCATCTCTCAGCAATTATCTGAGGTTAGTGATTTCTTCTTGTTGCCTTTTGAGTATCTGCTTTTATGTTCCTCTTTCTAGTGAATTTTTTTGCTTCGATTACATTTTTTCTCTTTTATTCTACCTATTCCTTGGCTTATACTAAGGTAACATTTTACTGGACACTTCTCTTCTGAATCATCCCTTGATTATTGGGCTTTGCTTTAAGGGATGGTTTGGGATGATCTAAATAAGTGCACTTTTTGACTTTCTATGAAATATGGGTTGGGTATGGGTTGGGTTTGAAGTGATATGTTAGAGAGGGGATATAACTTAAATAAGATGATGTGACTTAAATAGGATAGTGACTTTTTGACTTTTTTAAATTATGCCAAACAAGGCCTAAATATAACTCTTGAATTTTAATTTTTGCCATACTCGCATATTGCAAATTGAATCATATGCAGTTGAGCTTTCAACGTGACTGTGATTTTAGGTTAAGTGCAGATCTAGACAGCTCTGGGTGTCTAGAGAGGTAATTTATTTAGATTTGAGTTTAGTTGCATAACCCTACTCCAAGTGCCGTTTTCTCTTGTGGAAAAAAAGAAGAAGATCATATTGCAGCACTGTAGACCACTTTGATTTGAGGACTTAAAGGACCCTTGATTTTTCAGTTCACCGGTTGCTTATAATGTTATAAGGTAATTGTTATAGGACTAGGGTTTATTAAGTACTTGAATTACATCACCAAGGATGTGCTGCCAAAATATGCAGCGTTGTGGGGTTTATCAAAACACATTTCTTTTTTGGTATTAGTAAAACATATCAGAAAAACATGCTTAGGGTGAGCAACCGATAAACACACACAGGAAAAGGTATAATAAGGGATTGTACAATAAGGGATTGTCTTTATTAAGCTTGGAAATGAATGGGAAGGCAAAGTGCGAGGAGGGGATAAAATAAAAAAGAGGGAAGTGTAATGAAAGGAAATGGTAATAATAGGAGAGTGTTAAGAGATTTAAAGGGGTTTCATTCAAGAATCAATGATGATGGCCATTTGGAAGAGGTCAAGGATAGAATTGGTTACTGATGAAAATATTAAGTTGGAATGTGAGAAGACATAGGTCTTGGAGCAAGGGTGTAGTGAAAGATTTCTTGGTTAGGACTAGCTCGTATGTTGTAGCCCATCAAGAAACAAAAAATTGGAAAGTTTGATAGGAAATTGATTAAGAACATATATATATATTGTGGGGGTGGGGGTTCTAGATATAGGAAATGAATTGCTTACTTGCTTTACCTTCATGTGGTGAGTTAGGGGGAGATAGTAGTTATTGAAAATGAAATAGTGGTGGGGGAATTTTCAGTGTTGAATAGTTTTAGGAAAAGGGATGGTAGTGATTGGTGGTTAGTGGGGGGGTCAATGGTCTCAATTGTCTGAGGGTGGGATAATCTCTATGGGATGAATTATGAAGCTTGTTCGATTTATGTTCTTCTGATTGTTTGTGTGGGTAGGGATTTAACGTTGTTACATCAAATTTTGAAAAATCAAATGAGGGTTGGGTTACAAGGAGTATGAGGGATTTTGATGCTTTCATTAGAGATTGTGAATTAATTGATCCGCGATTGTTAGACTTATTTTTTATTTGGTCAAATTTTTAGAAAAAATTATTATGTAATAGATTTAGATTCTTATATTTTTTGCGGTGGAAGGAAAGATTTCCAAATATGAGATACGAAGTGTTGTCTAAAGTAGTTTATGATCATTACCCTATTGTTGTAGACAGTAGTTCTTTAAAATGGGATCTTCCGCTATGTAGATTTGACAATATGTGGCTTGAACACCATTTATTTTAGAGATGTTTTAAGAAGTGAGAAAATAATAGGGTTTATGAATGAAACGGTTTTAAGTTTGTCAGGAAGTTGAAGCCTGTTAAGGAGAATGTAAAGGGTTAGAATGAGGAGGTATTTGGGTATTTAAGAGAGGTGAAAAATGAGATTGTGAGAAGGATTGAAGAATTGGATAGGTTAGGGGCTTGGGTGAACTCGATGAACCTCTTAGGAGGGAGAGATTGAGCTAAAAGATCAAATTTGAAAATGTTGCTTTTACGGAAGGAACTTCTTGGATGCAAAATGCACACATAAATTGGCTAAAAAGAAGGGGAAAACAATTCCAAATTGTTTCAAAAGTTCACAAATGGAAAAAGGCAAAGTAAATTTCCTAAATGTTGAGATTTGATTTGGTAGATTGTGGATAGAGATGATTTGATTGTTAATGTGGTCTTACATATATATATCTCTTTAAAATTTTTTTTGTAGACTTCATTCTTTGGAAGGGGAAGTTAGATCGGGTTTAGATGGTTTAAATTGCTATACAATTGATGCTAGGAAAACAAGTTGGTTGGAAATGCCTTTCGATGAAATGGAACTTAGACTTGCAGTTTTTAATTGTGAGAAGGTCAAGTCTCCATTGCTAGATGATTTCGCCATGGCTATTTCCTAAGATTGTTGGGACATTGTAAAGACGTATTTAATGATGGTCTTTGTGGAATTTTTTGAAAATGCAGTGATCAATGCTTGTATAAATGCCACATTCATATGTTTGATCTATGAAAAAGGAGATTTTTCGGAGGATTGGAGATTTTAGGCCTATTAGTTTAGTTATTATTTTTGCTTTTGCTAATAATTAGTTCAGTTATTAAATTATACAGGATTTTAGCTAATGTTTTGTCTAGAAGACTAATTATTGTTTAGAGCTTTTGTTGAGGGTCATCAGAGTTTGGATAGTGGAGGAACATAAATCTCGAGCAAGATGATATTTTTAAAGCTAATTTTGAGAAAGCTTATGTTCATGCGGATCAGATATTCTTGGTTTTTATTTTTATTTTTTATTATTCTTTTTATGGATACAAAAGGTTTTGGAATTTGGTGGAGAAAATGGATCCAAGTTGGGTTGAGGTATTATTTATCCCAAAAAAAAAAGAAAAAACGTTGGGTTGATGTACTAAGCAGAATGATTTTTTTATTTTTTATTTTTTTTCTTTTTCGGGTTCATGTTAGTGGTTTGTGTATTGGGTAGAATGGTTGATAGGGGCCAAAGAGAGGGTACAATGGATTGTCTTGTAATTAGCAACCAGGATAGTGTTTCAGTATCTCATCTTTAGTTTTGGATGGTACCATTTTTCTCTTTTGCAGAAGAGTCTTAATTGTTTAGTTCTCTATTTTGAGGGTATTTGAGAAGGATGGAAAAGAGCTTTAGTATCCAAAGGGGTAGGATTTACTTTGGTTGAGTCAGTTTTGTCAAGTGTACCTATTTACTCTCTTTCATTGTTTAATATATTATTGAGTGTGGCAAACAAAAATGTAAAAAAAGGATGAGAATTTCTTGTGGGACACGAGGAGGAAAAGAGTACTGCTTTGCATGGTAAATGCTTGTAAGGATTCCATCTTTAGCAAAATGCTCTGTTACATGTGGTCATTGGGAGTAAATATGGGATTCATGATAATGAATGAGATATTCATGTAGTAAATTTGGAGAATGCTCTGTAAGATTTCTGAATGTCTTTCTGTATATTCGATAGTCTGTAATACAAGAATACATTGGTTTATATAACAGTCTAGCCCTAGAATGAAAAAGGAAATATGAGAATTATTTGCTCAATCCCTAATATATACTATCATATATACAAAAAATTTAATATTTTTACACCCTCGCTCAAACTCAAGGTGTTTTAGCAGAAAATACTGAGAGTTTGCCAAGAAGAAACTGAAACTGAAATTGAAACCGAAACCGAAACCGAATAGTGGTGTGAGTTTTGGTGAAGAAGTCAGCAAGTTGCAGAACCAAAGAGACGAAAGGAAGGGAAAGAGAGCCAGACTGCAGATGTTGACGGACAAAGTGACAATCAATCTTAATATGATTCGTCCGCGCATGGAAGACAGTGTTATGGGCAATCTGAATAGCACTGCGGTTGTCACAATAGAGAGAGGTCAGAGAAGACTGAGGTACACCCAAATTAGATAGGAGACGACGAAGCCAAACAATCTTAGCAGTAGCATGAGCCATAGCACGGTACTCAGCTTTGACAGTAGAGTGAGTGACAACAGTTTGTTTCTTATTTTTCCAAGAGATCAATGAATCGCCAAGAAACTTGCGATTAGTGACAGCACTAGCCTAATCAGAATTAGCGTAAGCCCTGAAATATAGTATCCCTTGAAATATAGTACCCCGAAAATAATGAAGAAGTCGAACCAAAGTAGCTCAATGTGTAGACCGAGGAGGAGAAACAGACTGGCTAACCATATGAACAACATAGGCAAGATTAGGATGAGTAGCCGTCAGATAGACTAAGCAACCTACAAGCTCTCGATATAAAGTAGGATCATCTAGAGGAACATTATCAGTAGTGTTGAGATTCACATTAAGTTCAATGGGGGTATCTTAGTGTCAGTAAGACCGGTTCGATGAATAATCTCATTGGCATACTTGGCCTAAAACAAAAAGTAGCCCTTGGGAGAAGAAGCGACTTCAATACCAAGAAAATACCTCAATGGCCCAGATCTTTCATTTCAAAGGTGCGAAAGAGATGCTACTTGAACTCAGAGATAGCAGAATAGTCAAAGCCAGTGATGATCATATTATCTATATACAGTAATAAGACAACAAAACCAGTAGATGCGTGAAGTAGAAACAAAGCGGAGTCATGGGCACAAGGATGAAACCCAAGCTCAGTAACAACTTTTTGAAAACTATCATACCAAGCATGAGGAGATTGTTTTAAACCATACAAAGCACGCCAAAGACGACAAACCTGTCTAGAGGAATCAGGAAGGCCATGGGAAGGACGCATATAAACCTCCTTAGTGAGATGGTCATTAAGAAAAGCATTCTTAAGCTCCGTTTGGCAAGTTGGTTTGGAGGCTTTTTTGGCTAAAATAGTCACAAAAAACAAAATAGGCTTTTTAGCCCAATAAGACAAAACATCACATCCAACCCATAATCATACATTCCTTCTCTCACAAAAAAGTCAAAAAAGCCAAAAAAGCCAAAAGCCTTTCCCAAACTAGGCTTTTTAGCCCCAGGCTAAAAAAGCCAAAAAGTCAACCCACTTCCCAAACGAAGCCTTAACATCCATCTGATAAAGAGGCCAATGACAAACAATAGCGATAGAGATCAAAGTACGGGCAATAGTCATTTTGGCAACAGGGGCAAATGTCTCCTCATAATCAATACCATACTCCTGTGAGAAACCTTTTGCAATTAGGCTAGCTTTGTAGCGCTCAAGAGAACCATCAGAATGAGTCTTGACTTTATAGACCCATTTGCAACCAACCAGATTCTTGCTAGCAGGCAAAGGAACTAGCTCCCAAGTAGTAGTTTTCTGCAAAGTAGACAAGTCATCTTGTGTAGCTCTAATCCAATTAGGATCCTAACAAGCTGCCTTGTGAGATTGGGGTTCTGAAAAAGAGTGGATAGCAGACAAAAAGGTGTAATATGAAGGAGAAAAACATATTTTAGCAAAATCAAGTTTTTCTACCTATTTACGGATGTGAAGGGGATACTTACGATTGGCAAGATCAGAGTCTTCAGAGGTAGGAGTATTGACAATAGTGGCAGAGACCACCAGTGAAGGGAGAGCCTTTCAACGGGAATAAATTAACAACGGAGAAGGAGATGAAGAGGGAGCTAGAAGAAGAGGAAGAGAAAAGGGAACAGACTCATGGGAGTCAGTAGAAAGGGACTCAGCAAGAGGGGTGGTAGAGGGAACAAGTTCATGGGAAACATTAGAGATGTACTCATCGGAAGGGATCTTAGAAGGAAATGAATCAATGTGAACCAAATCTTCTTTGGAAACTGGAGTAATGATAGAGGGAAGCTAAAAGTAAGACAGACGTTCGAGAAAGGCAACATGGCTGGAGACATAAAGGCGATGACAAACAGGGTCAAAACAGCGATAGCGTTTCTGGGTCAGGCTGTAGCCTAAAAAGACACATAGAATAGGCTGAGCACTAAGTTTGGTCCTATCTTTACGAGGAAGAAGGACAAAACAAGCAGATCCAAATGCACATAGGAGAGAGTAATTGGGAAGTTGGGAGTGTTAGAATAAGAAATTATATTCACATTGTAGGAAATTAATGTATTGATATTATTGATTCATTGATATCAATCTACACATTTTACAAGACCAAATGACACTCCTTATATAGGAGATATTACAAACATCATCATAACCCATTAAACCCATTATATACCACTTACCTATTATATATTTCCACTATCTATATGGTGCACTAACTATAGCACTAACCTACTCACCTAACACACTCACATCTACCTACCACACTTGGTGGAGTTTTTACATTTACATTCAACACATTCAACAGCCCCCCTCAAACTCAAGGGGGATAAGAACTAACCAACTTGAGTTTGGAGAGAAAGTAACAAAACAGGAAAATAAGCTAACAAATAAAATAAAAGTGGATAGGAGACACTGTATGGTTGTGTCAGACCGTTGTAGAAGACCGTATGGTTATGGCAGATCGATGTAGAAGATAGTTTATGGGGTCATATCGGACCGATGTAGAAAACAGTTTACGGGGTCATGTCGGACCGTTGTAGAAAACAGTTTACTGGGTCATGTCGGACCGTTGTAGAAACAGTTTACGGGGTCATGTCGGACCGTTGTAGAAAACAGTTTACTGGGTCATGTCGGACCGTTTGTAGAAGACACTATATGGCTGTGTCGAACCGTTGTAGCTGAGAACCGAAATCAATGTCGGAACAGTTTACCGAGTCTTGTCGGACTCATATAGGAGCTAACCGGAATCAAAGTCGGGACAGTTTACCGAGTCTTGTCGGACCCATATAAGAGCTAACCGGAATCAATGTCGGGACAGTTTACAGAGTCTTGTCGGACCCATATAGGAGCTAACCGGAATCAATGTCAGGACAGTTTACAGAGTCTTGTCGGACCCATATAGCAGCTAACCGGAATCAAAGTCGGGACAGTTTACAGAGTCTTGTCGGACCCTTAAAAGGCGTGCCCAATCTTATCAAAAGGCGTGCTATCACAAGGCGTGCCCAATCTTATCAAAAGGTGTGCCGGACTTCCATCAAAAAGAGAAAAACAATGAAGACTTGAGGCAGCGGACAGCATCATTTAGGCATCAAGATCATCATTCTTCATCTTCACAATCAATGTTATTTAACATACCCGATGAATTTCGCTGCCCCATTTCACTTGACTTGATGAGGGACCCTGTGATAGTAGCATCAGGGCAAACTTATGATCGAAATTCTATCGCCCAGTGGATAAATTCAGGGCACCACACATGCCCAAAAAGCGGGCAGAGGCTAATTCATATGGTCCTCATACCCAATTATGCACTCAAGTGTTTGGTCCATCACTGGTGTCAGGAGAACAATATCCCTGTAATTGATGGTACAACATCTTTATTTGCTTCAAGATTGGAGAGAAGCAACAGCAAGAGAAAGACGAGTGAGAAAGCAATCGATCACATTTCCACCACGGTAGCATTGCAAAAGAAGCATCTCTCACAATAAAGAAGATGCCGGGTTATGCAACCAAAACAAGACGTGTGGGAACATGGTACAAATTGGGCATCTGCTTCACATGCATAACAGATACAGCATGTGATATCATTAACATCTGCTTCTCCCTGGCATCCTGTCCTCTCAACTTCAGTGGACTCAGTTTGGCTGATCAGGAGGGTTGAGAGTTGCTCCAGTTGCCTCAGTTTCGCAAGATGAGCATCCCCTCTGAAGGATCCAGTCCAATTGTAGTCTAAGAGATACTGGAATCCACACAGAACGGTTGTAGGGCAGTCCATGCTTGCAAACACCCCTACAACATCATTCTGCTTACTGCATTCTGTCTTCACACTAGCATCCAACAAATTCAAGATAATGCCAGTAAGAGGGGCTAAAATCAGGCCTCTGTTTACTTTCTCCAGTGATTGACCATGTCGCCTTAGTGACACTTCAAAAAACTCAGGATCCTCTGCTGAGGTGATGTGGTTCAGAATAAAGACAATCAACTCAGTGAGCCTTCGTAGGTTTGTTTCTGCACCTGACAGGAATGCTTGAGGAATCTCACGGGTACAGAACTCTAGTAGCCTTGCAAGATTGCAGGACAGGTCAAATATGACACTGCATTTCCTTTGTTGAAACTCCAAACCCTTGTATTTCTCTTGCATTTCTCGAATTGAAACTGAGAATTCAGTCATTGCCCAGCTGAGGGTGTTAAATAGACGATTGAGAAAAGCTGAGAATAACTCTTCATCATGAATGCAAGGAATTCAAATGGATTGATTGCTTATGTGCCTAAAGATGCTGGGAAAGGTTTGGCAGAAGCCAGCAGGAGAGAGAAGGAGCTGGAAAGCATTTGCATGAAACAAGCAGCCAACAATGGCCACCATTAGATGCGATTCTCTCTCTCCTACGAAGCTACAGTTCATACTCAGAGAAGCAAAGAACCATGAATCCAGCAGTTGGACACTGAACTATGAACCCAGTACATGGGCAATGGTCACCCGAGCTTAACACAACCATGGAGATGAGAACCCAGGTGTGAAAACCTCCAAGAAAACCCAAACCAGCCGTGAAATAGCCGGTGTCAGAACCATTAAAAGGCAATAGACCATCAATAAAAGTAGCTGGTGCTGGTAATCCGAAGAAAACTCAAACAGGATCTGGTAAGGCCTTGGGTATGGTTTCTGATGGATCAAATTATTCTCAGAATCAAGTGAAAACTCAAAGAACTAAGCCAATTTCTTTGGGAGAAAGATCAAAAAATACTCCAAAATCAAATGTACAGGCGGATGATTCTGCTCCTGTAACAGGAAATACAAGGGAGAATAATTCCTTTACTGCAGAAAGACTGGAAGCTGATAGAGATGATAAAACCAGTTTGTTGTTGGAGGCTAAGATGTCAGATTCTGCTACGTCTATGAAGAATCTTATTGCTGCTGCTCAGGCTAAAAGGAGACAAGCTCGCTCACAAAATATTTTTCATGGCAATGCTAATTCTCTCAGAAGCTTCCAGGTCTTCCCCTGGATACTGGGTTCCAGCCACTGCTCAAGGATAATCTTGGCTGTCTCGCTTTCAGCAAGTATGTTGCCGCCGTTGATGGCGAAGAACTCGAAGCTATGTTTAGCAAATTCCAGCGGGCAGCGAAGGCAAAGGTGCCCGCCGGCTGCCCGCCGGTGAAAAATAAATACAGGCCTAAATCTTATAGCTCTGATACCATGTAGGAAATTAATGTATTGATATTATTGATTCATTGATATCAATCTACACATTTTACAATACCAAATGACACTCCTTATATAGGAGATATTACAAACATCATCATAACCCATTAAACCCATTATATACCACTTACCTATTATATATTTCTACTATCTATATGGTGCACTAACTATAGCACTAACCTACTCACCTAACACACTCACATCTACCTACCACACTTGGTGGAGTTTTTACATTTACATTCAACACATTCAACACACATGTTAGAATAAGAAATGATATTATTCTGATTTGTTCCTTGATCTATGTAATGGGCTATTATGAGTTGGCCCTGAAATCATGCCTTATGGAACTCGTGTAATTATGGTTTATTTCTAATATAAAAGGAGATGAGGTCTCACTCATTCCCTAACTCAACTCTTCTCTTCTCTAAAACTATCATGGTATTAGAGCCACAAACCTAAACCTATACATCACCACCTAGCCACAACACAGCCACCCATAGAGTTTCATCAACCTCTTGTGAGAGTCGGGGTCCTGACAGCAATAGAGGTGATCTAGGTTGAGTCGACAGTCACCAAAGGCCACCTAGGCCTGGTCGACTACTGCTAAAAGCCCCCCCAAGCTTGGTCGACAGTCACCGAAGGACACCTAGGCTTGGTAGACACTCACCGAAGGCCACCCTGGCCCTGTTGACAGCTACCCAGGCCTTGCTAAAGGCACCCAGGTCCTGCCAAAGGCTATCCCATGCCTACTTGATTGTTGTCGGAAGCTCACCTGGGCTAGTCGGCACCTTTTCTGGTCATCCAATAGTGTCTTTGTCTGTTTCGGCTCCATCCGCTGCTCCACTGCCCTCTGTCTACTCTAGTTCTGGGTATGATCTTTTTAGTTCATCTGTCTGTTTATCTGTTCTACACAGTACCTAACTTTATCTCTCTGTTTACTTGATGGGTCACGCTTTTGTCATCTAATAAGGCCCTGTTTTACTTTGAAAAACTGAACATTATATTATGATCCCATAGTGGTCAGTACTACACATTGCTTGTTCATCTCATTCTATCTTTCCAATCTTTATGATTAGTGTAGTATTCTTGGGTTAGGATTGTAGAGTATATATGGCTGACTTGACGAGTGAATCAACAACTATTTCTCAGCCACTAAAGGGGGAGAGTTCCATCATGACTACTACATCTGACACTATGAATCCTAGCCTTAAAATCACTTCTCTATTTAATGGTAAAAACTACCTAGCATGTCTGACTCTTTTTTTCAAGAGTAAGGGAAAGATGGGTTGTGTTGATGGGAGAATACAAGAACATAGCATTACAGATTCCAGTTATGTCACGACCCAAAACTCGCCCCTAAAAGTTTTGGGCATGACCTATTCAGAAACGGACCCTTAACCTGTTATATATAACATATGGGGCTTGAGCGGAAGTATTATCAATATAAAATAACATAAAACATCATCCATTGAGCTACCACTACCATGCCAGGATCGCACACACATTGCATTAGATACACAATATATATATAGAAACATACACCCGAACTTCGGTTACACACTTATACATTCATACTTAAACCCACAATTGGGCGAGTAACGAAAATATTAAGGAAAGACAACCAAAGCATAAATCAATAACCTAACAATACTTTACAGAATGTACGGCTTCAGGTGGTGCCTGGACGTATCAAAGCTGACAAGAGAAAGACGAGCCTTAAAGGTTAGGCCTGAACTCTCGGTTGATTACCTACAGAATAAACAGACAAAATACAAAATGAGCGAACTCAGTGAATAATAGTATATAAATAATGCCATAACCATGTGATTTGTCTGTTTCTGTAACTTTGTAGGACAACTTTGTCAATTCACAATTCTACAATTTGGCCCTTGGCCTGAGGAGTTCACACATTCACAAAAGGGCCATTGAGTTTCATAGATTCACAATTTATCACATTGGACCTCAGTCCTTTGGATTCACAAGTTCACAAGTGAGTTCACACATTCACAAAAGGGCCATTGAGTTTCATAGATTCACAATTTATCATATTGGACCTCAGTCCTTTGGATTCACAAGTTCATAAATTCATATTTCCCATATTGGCCCTTGGCCTCATAGCTTCATAGCTCACAAATGACCCTTGGCTATATAGGTTCATAGCGCACAATTCTTTTGATACTTTCCATAATTTCACAAGGTGTCACATATAGCTTACATAACTTCACAACCTCTTTCGATGTTTCCATAATTTCATAATTCACAGGTTGGCTCTTGGCCTCATAATTTCATAATTCACAAGTTGGCTCTTGGCCTCATAATTTCATAATTCACAAGTTTATACTTTTCATATCTTCACAAATTTGCTTTAAGCCCAGTAATGTACAAAACGGCCATAGGTCTAGAAATATCGGAACGGCTTAGTGGCCCCGAAATAACATATGTATGGACTCAAGAGGTGACTCGTACGGATTCTAGAGGTGGCTCCCACCAAAGTGTAGCACTTAGTTCCGTACAGCACTTTGTTCCATAACATAAATCCATAAGTCAAATCCATAAGTCTCATCATGTCATAATATAAATGAAACGAACATCATAACAGAATAACCACAGATATGATCAGAATAGACTGGTCTTATAGTCATTCAGAGGCACATAGATTATTCCAATCATTTACATGAATTAATGTAGTCAGTTTACGTGTAACAGAATACTAATGATAATCATTAGCAATACGTATAACGTATCTCACAAATTGTACAGGTGCCATCACAATGCTATTTGTAGGGACAAAATAATTACCTCATACCAGTCTTAACCATCCTCGATAAAACTGAATAGTTCGGGATACATAAGCATCATTGTTCCATTTGTTCACCATGAATCATTAAGCTTAATCTACGGATAACAGAATGTTAATAATGTCTTTTAAACACACTACTCTATAGATTATAGCACATTACGAAATCATTAATCATAGACGGAATGCGAATAGTTTGAGTCATATCAATGGATGCTAATTCCTTCTATATTCACACCAATTTTCAAATACAAACATGTTAACATAATTACCATGGAAAAATGGAATATTAATAATAATACTCATTATTAACGATAATTGATGTCGTTTGTAGTACTATTACTCACAAGTGTTCGTGCTTGGTCATACATGGTGACCCTACACAATTCAGGTAAGTCAAACATAATTTATCATAGTACATCACCATTCAATTCAACATTTTCAACACAACATAACTTCAACAAAAGTCAACATTTAGTTCATCAACACCATTTATAATTTAACATAATTCAAAATAAATCCTTGAATCCCATTTCAACATTCCAAAGCCAAGTTTATATCATTCATACCATTAATAGATTATTTCCCCAATTTTCCTTCACATAAAAGCATGAATTCCAATGTTCATAACAAAGTTCATTCGCAAATTTTAAACATAATTCTCAAACATTTCCAAATTCTAATTAAACTTGAACACATATAATTCAATACCTCAATTTCATTATTCTACTTTCAATTTGGGCCAATTCATTGGTTATCATCATTAATCAACCTAGGGTTTCAAGAAAATATTGAAATTTCAAGAAAAATTCTAACTTATTAACCCATTACTTTTTATTCCAATTTTCCCAATGATTATACATCTAGGATTCACAATCCATCATTTTAACCCACCAATTTAACTTCCAACATCTCCAACTCTAAACTCCCAATTCTCATAATCAACACTACACTAGATGTTCAAAACAAATATGGGTTTTACATTTATATACTCAAAAGTATCACAAATCTATCTATCAATGGAAGCATGAAGGAGAACTAGGACCCTACCTCAAGAAACAAGCAAAGGGACGGAGCTTTAATGAGAATCCTTCGCAAATCCAAGTTCCAATCGGTTAAGAATGTTGATCCTTTCTTGTTCTCCATCCTTGATGCAAGAACCATGGTGGATTGTTGATCAAAGTAAGGGAAATCAAGGTTTTAGGGGCTAGGGTTTCGGACCTAGAAGGAGATGAAAAATGCCAAAAGTGATCCAGAAATGCGATTTAAACTTGCTGAATTCGCGTCCCCGCTCGGCGTCGCTTCACGCCGGCGTAGCACCTGATTCCAAAACTTTGAACAGCGTAACTCTCTTATCCGGACTCCGTTTTAGGTCATTCTTGTGGGCAAATTGAAGCCCCGGAGATAAGCTTTCCAATGGTTCTAACCTCACATCCAAATTCAAATTGTGAAAAAAGAAAAGGGCAAAAGAGTGACGGCTGGTCAAAAATTCAAACTCAAATTTGGGACTTTTTATCTAATCTTATCTATATATCTTATTAAGGCTTCAATCAAGGTTCCAAACATTATCCAAGGGTCCTCAAT
Organism: Camellia lanceoleosa; assembly: GCA_025200525.1. NCBI lineage: Eukaryota > Viridiplantae > Streptophyta > Magnoliopsida > Ericales > Theaceae > Camellia > Camellia lanceoleosa. The sequence goes on from CM045763.1 coordinate 208,625,961, forward strand.
TATAATATTTAAAGTTCACTTACTAACCCATCAATATCAAGAGTCCGACAACCATACAAATTTTAAGGTGATAGGCACCACTATACATCAATTTAAAATCCGGGTCGTTATAAGTTATGACCAGTGGGAAATTACAAATTCTCTGATCATGGGTTGGCTGATACACTCTATGGTTTCTGAGATTGGTGAAGGATACTTGTCTATGGATACTGCACAGGACATTTGGGAGGCTGTGGCTACTACTTGTTCCCGCAAAAGGAATTTCTCCCAGGCATTCAAATTGCGTTGATCTATTGAATGGTCGGTACAAGATGAGATGACTATCCTCTAGTATTTTACCTTTCTTAGCAATGGGTGGAAGTGTCTTGATCACCTTCAGGATTACAAGCCTGTCTGTCCAACTAATTCTGCTGGTTACCGAAAGTTTGTGGACCACGAGCGGGTCTTCAAGTTCTTAGAAGGTCTGAATGTAGAGTATGATCCGGTTTGGAGTAGTCCTTGGCATGGATGTGCTTTATTCTCTCGAGGAAGCCTTTACTTTTGTGCAGAATGAGGAGTCACCGCTCTGCTATGGTTCTTTCTACCACTACTAATCGCTCTGCCTTGGTTTCTGCACCCCTTCGAGATGGACATCAGGTAACACATGGTTCTCATCCTTCTTCTGAGAAGGATCATCTTTTCTGTGACTACTGTTGTCGATCTCGCCACACCTGAGAGAGTTGTTGGAAGCTGCATGGGACTCCTTCTGGCGGCTGAGGCGACCGTCCTGGTTCTTGCAGGGGTAGATCTTGCTGATCTAGAGGTTGAGGGGCCAATGCTCGGGCACATCTTTCAGACACGGTTGAGCCACCACCTTCATCTCCAGTTGTCTTCCCGGCTGTTGATGTTTCGGGGTTATCTACCTCGGATTTTGAGATTGCTCTTTGCTACTGGTGCACCCTTTTCTTCCTTTGTCAATTCAGGTAACTTGGCTTCCCCCTTATGTGCATTGCTATCTCATACCACTGTGCCATGGATTATTGATTTTGGTGCTTCCAATCATATGTTTGGTTTCTCTCATTTATTCTCAGAGTATAACCCCTCTTTAGGTCAAGAAAAAGTGCATTTTGCTGATGGTACTTTGTCCTCTGTATCAGGGAAAGGTTTAATTCATGTCACCTCTTCCCTTCCTTTATCCTCTGTCCTCCATGTTCCCAAATTTAGTATTAATCTTTTATCTTTAAGTAGTATTAATCGTGATTTGAATTGTAGCTTGACGTTTTTCCCTGATCGTTGTCTTTTCCAGGACCTTATCATGAGGAAGGAAAATGGCAGTGATAGAGAGGAACATGGTCTCTGCATTCTAATTTAGACAAACAAACTGGCTCACTCATTTATGCAGTTACCATCCACCAAGGAAGACCTTTGGCTATGGCACCGCTGTTTAGGACATCCCTCTTTTGTACTCTTTAAGCATTTATTTCCTTTTGTTTTTGAGAAAAATAATGTGTTTGATTTTCAATGCGAGTCTTGTCAACTTGGAAAATAACACCAAGCTTCTTTTGCTCCTATTAATAAAAGTTCAGTTCCATTTACTTTAATTCATTTTGATGTCTGGGGTCCCTCGCGTTTTGTCTTTAAAAGGTCAAAAATGCTTTGTCACTTTCATAGATGATTGTTCTACAGCCACTTGGGTCTATCTGATGAAAGATAAAAGTGAGGTGTTTTTGGTGTATCAAAACTTCATAAAATGATTTGCACTAAGTTTGGGGCGATTCTCAAAATTTTACATTTTGAGAATGGAGGGAATATATTGACTTTGGTCTTGCCATCTATTTCGCCACTTATGGCATTATTCATGACACTTCCTGCATGCACTAATACCCCTCTACAAAATGGTGTTGCCGAACAGAAAAATTGTCATCTCCTTGATATGGCTCGTTGTCTATCCTTTGAAATGCATGTTCCTTGATCTTATTGGGGGGATGCAATTCTTACTGCCGCTTATTTAATTAATCGTTTTCTTACCCGAGTCCTTCACAAACAAACACCTCTTCAAGTGCTGTCTGGGTCCACCTCCTCTGGGTTTGCCATTTCCCTTAAGACCTTTGGCTGTGTTTGCTTTGTCCACAATCATTCTCCTACTCGTGCTAAATTGGATCCTCAATCTTTTAAGTGCGTTTTCTTGGGTTACTCTGCCACACAAAAGGGTTATAAGTGTTATCATCCTTCCACTCGCAAATGGTTTGTCCCCATGGATGTCACATTTTTCGAGTCTCAGTCTTACTTTATGCCCTCTCCAGTGTCCCTGTTATCCCTTCCCTGGGAAGCCTTGATTTGAAGAGATTCTTGTTCCACTTCTGCTAGTGGTTAAACAAATAGAGGATGATGAGCCAGCAGTTGTTAACGACGCAGGCAAAGTTTATGTCAGGGATAAGAACAGACAGCAAGTCACCTGGATGCCAGAGACTACTTTTCCTTCTCTACTGCTAACTACTTCTCCAGATGAGTGTCTAGAGTCACTCCCCTTTCCTGAGAGTCTAGGTAATTCTGATCCTAGTGCTTCTATTCCTAAGTTTTCAACTCTTGATGTTCCCATTGCTGATAGGAAGGGGGGTAGGTCATGTACTCAGCATTCTATTACTAATCATGTGACTTATTCTAATCTGTCTCCCTTATATAAAATCCTTCTGTCTAAAGTTTCTTCTGTGAGTCTGCTTAACAATTTTTAGGATGCTCTCTCTATTCCTGATTGGAAACATGCCATGATGGAAGAGATGAGAGCTTTCAGTAAGAATGACATTTGAGAGTTAGTGGAGTTACCTAGAGGCAAACATCCAGTTGGGTGTAAGTGGGTGTACACAATCAAACACAATGTAGATGGTTTCATCGAACGTTACAAGGCAAGACTAGTTGCGAAGGGTTTCACGTAGACTTATGGAGTAGATTACCAGAAGACATTTGCCCCGGTTGCTAAGATGAACTCTGTAAGAATACTACTCTTTTGCAGCAAACTTGGATTGGCCACTTCATTAGTTTGATGTGAAGAATGCCTTCCTTCATGGAGACCTAGAAAAAGAGGTCTATATGGATATTTTCCCTGGTTTTGAGGATGCTAAGTCCAATGGTAAAGTGTGCAGGCTCTGGATTCACTTTATGAGCTAAAGCAATCGCCTAGGGTGTGATTTGAAAGGTTTGCTCAAGCTATGCTGAGATATGGGTTCAAGAAAAGTCAAGTTGATCACACCTTATTTGTGAAACACTCCTCATATGGTAAGACTACAACTCTGATTGTTTATGTGGATGATATTGTTTTGATAGGGAATGATGTTACGGAAATCCCTTGGTTAAAAGAATATTTGGCCAAGAAGTTCGAAACCAAAGCTTGGGTCATTTGAAGTATTTCTTGGGCATTAAAGTAGCTTGGTCCAAGGATGGTATCTTCATATGCCAGAGGAAGTATGTCCTTGACTTGTTAAAGGAAATTGGGATGCTTGGAGGTAGACCATGTGATACACCTCTAGAACCGGGCCAGAAATTGAGGATCAAGGAGGAAAGCCAGTGGACAGGAGACGATATCAGAGGCTAGTGGGTAAGCTCATATACTTATTCCACGTACATCCAAACATTGTCATTGCAGTGAGCATGGTTAGCCAGTTTATGCATGCCCTTAGAATTTCTCACTTAGAAGCGGTCATGAGAAGCCTGAGTTACCTAAAGTCCTCTCTTGGTAAGGGTCTCTATTTCTCGAAACATGGACATCTCAGTGTGGAGGCATTTACGGATGCAAATTGGGCTGGATCAATCACTGACAGACGATTGACTTAAGGATATTACACATTTGTTGGAGGCAACTTAGTCGCATGGTGCAGTAAGAAACAGAATGTGGTTGCTAAATTTAGTGTTGAGGCAGAATTTAGAGCTATGGCTCAGGGTGTATGTGAGTTGCTATAAATTAGGCTATTGTTGGAAGACTTGGGGATTCATCAGACCGATTCCATGAGATTGTACTGTGACAACAAGGCGGCGATCAGTATAGCTCATAATCCAGTTCAACATAACAGAACCAAGCATGTGGCGATTGATAGGCACTTCATCAAGGAAAAGCTCACTAGTAGCACTATATGTATTCCATTTGTGAAAACTGGGAACCAACTAGCAGATATTCTCACCAAAGGAATTAGGAGCAAATCATTTCATGACATTCTAAACAAGCTGGGCATACGAGATGAGGGGGAGTGTTAGAATAAGAAATTATATTCACATGTTAGAATAGGAAATGATATTATTCTAATTTGTTCCTTGATCTATGTAATGGGCTGTTATGAGTTGGCACTGAAATCATGCCTTGTGGCACTCCTGTAATTATGGTTTATTTCTAATATAAAAGGGGATGAGGTCTCACTCACTCCCTAACTCTTCTCTTCTCTTCTCTTCTTTTCTCTAAAACTATCAGTGAGAACAGAGCTTCATAAGGAGAATGACCAGAAAGTAGGGGAGTAGGCATACGGTTTAGAAGAAAAGCAGCAGTGAGAACTGCTTCACCTCAAAAACAAGCCAGAACAGAAGCAGAGAGGAGAGACTTAGCTGTTTCAAGGCGAGGATGGTGTTTACACTCAGCGCGACCATTTTAGGCGGGTGTATCAATACAAGACGTTTGGTGAATGGTATCCAAATTGGCCAAATATTTACAGAACTCGATTTTAAAATATGCTCCACCCAAGTTAGATCATAACAATTTAATGGTAGCCCAAAATTGTGTAGTGATCATAGATTAAAATGTACAATATATTTGGTAGAAGTCAGATTTATAAGTTATAAGATAAACCTAAGTATAACGGGTGCAATTGTAAACAAATGACACATAGTATGCGGAACCCCTTTTAGTGAGAATAGGAGAGGATCCCTAGACATCAGTATACACAAGAGAAAATGGAGAAACAGAAACAGAAGTACTTTTATTAAATAGTAAAGCTAACATTTTGGTAAGTTTACACCCTCGACATTCATCAATTTGATTAGGAGAAACTTTACTTAATAATCTTGACTGAGCTAAAGACCATAAGCGGCCAACAGACAAATGACCTAGGCGAGAATGCTATAAATAAAACTGACTCGACTGAGAATCTAACTAAAACGAGGAAAAGGTAATTGGAAAGGTGGATAGAGAGAGATGTAAGCTTTCGACCACATAGAGATCTCCAACTCTACGGCTGGTCCCAATATGCTTCTTGGATCCCGATCCTCCATGCAACAGACATAAGAGGAAAAGATAATATCAAAACCAGAAGCGTCAAGTTGACTGATAGATAATAAACTGACAGATAGCTGAGGAATATAAAGAACAGAGAGAATAGTAACATTAGACATAACAGAGGGTAAGACAGGCCTAATAGATAGAATAGGTATACTAAACCCATTAACAATAATAGGAGAGGGAGGGAGGATACAGTTTTGAAATAAGGAAAGGTGAGGAGTCATATGATGAGAGGTTTCAGAGTCAAAAAGCCAAACAGACAAGGAGATACCTGAAGAGGACCCAAGCAAACCTGAATAAAGAGAGGTGAGAGTAGAGGCAGATGGGGATGACTAGGAGGTGGACAAGAGATGCTAAAGCTGAACAATCTGGGCACTCAAGAAAGCCAAGTCAAGATCAGGAGCCGGAGTAGATGCAGTATAAGCAGCAGGAGGCCAAAAAGTACTTGGAGCAAGACCTCGGAACTGGGTTTGAGGCGGCTGAGATAACTGAGCAGACTGACGTCCTTTCTTGGGACAATTGTACTTCCAATGGCCTTTTTGATGGCAAAAGGCACACTCATTAGTGGCTAGTGGCCCCTTCTTGGGCTTTGTAGTGGCTTGAAGCTGAAGGGATGGTGGGGTCGACAATAGAGGAGGCTAAGTAGGAGCAAAGAAAACAGATGGAGACAAGAGTCTGATTGGTCGTCTTAAGATGGGTTTCCTTGAAGAGGAGCTCACGAACAACAGCATCCAAAGAGGGAAGAGGAGACCGAGGAAGGATGCCACCACGAATAGCCTCATACTGAAGGGAGAGCTGTTAAGAACTGTACTAAATGATCCTGTTCCCGAAACTTAACATAAGCATCTAGTGCCTTGAGGCTAGATGGTTCCATGAGAGCCAATTGATCCCAGAGGCCTGTCATCTCAATGTAGAAGTCCTGAATAGATTGATCTCGCTGACGAGCACTCTAAATAGCTGTTTCCAACTCATACAACTTAGCAAAGTTGGACTACTGATACACACTCAATAAATAGTCCCACACCTCCTTAGCAGTGTTGTATTTGGAAAACATACGTCATCCACAGAATTATGAAACCAGGTCAGAACTTGGGCATTATCACAATCCCAAGTGTCATAGGAAGTCAGATATTCTTTTGCTTTTGGGTCCAATGGATGAGGAACAGAACCAGAAACATAGCCCTATTTTTTCTGACTAAGAAGGAAATTCTTCATAACACTAGCCTAATATGCATAATTGGCACCAATGAGTTTACATTGGATTTTGGTGTTCGTCATTGTAATAAACCAAAGATTAACAGGTTGAAGTATAATAATCAAATAATGAGGGGGCAAACTGTAAATAAGAGCCTTTAACCAAATGACAGTACTGAAATTAGAATCACGAACACAGAGAGAGAGAGAGAGAGAGAGAGAGAGAGAGAGAAATAGAGTAGAGCAGAAGTCGGTCGAGAGAGAAAAAATCAAACACCTCTTCGATCGCGTGAATCAAAGCTAGAGAGTTTAGTCGAACCATGATCGTGATTCTACAGAGAGAGAAGCTTCTGATGATCACGAACCAGAGTCGATCGACCAGACCACTCGACTTCAACTAGCGAAGATGAGGCACGACTTCAATTGAGGGTTGAATCAGTGACTGAACTGATGTCGTGATGCGAACCAGAGAGTCAATGTCGAGAACCAGAGAGAGACCAATCAAGAACCTGTTCCAATATTGCGATTGGGGGAGAAGATCACCCACAACTCATGACTGAGAGAGAGCAACAGTTTATAGGATTTTTGGCTTTGATACATTGTAAGATTTCTGAATGTCTTTCTGTATATTCGATAGTTTGTAATACAAGAATACATTGGTTTATATAATAGTCTAGCCCTAGAACGAAAAAGGAAATATGAGAATTATTTACTCAATCCCTAATATATACCAAATATATGTACTACCATATATACAAAAAAATCTAATATTCTCACATGCTCAGTCTCCATGGAAGTCTACTTCTTAAAGATTGTCTCGTTTTTCTTCTTATACTAGTTTTCTTGTGGAGAGATATCCCCTTTCGGGCCACTAGCAATGCCCTGTCTTACCAGATACCAATGGCTTCCTGGTGGTTGCAAATATCTAGGGGTTAGTCTGTACGGGTGGGTTTAACATGGCCCTACCTTGGAGGGGTTTCTTGTCACAGAAAAAAAGGTAATCATTTATGGGAAGATTGGGTGAGGGTTCTTTTGTTCATTTATTTCCGCAATTGAATCGATTATCTCATAAGCTTCTATGGTTTCATCTTCTTCCAATCCAATTGCATGAATTTCTATATGTTTTTTGATACTTAGCTATCATTAGGCTAATGAACTCGCTTCTATGTAATATTTTCTTGATAGGGTTTCTTTGAGGCAAGATGTTGATAAATGGATATGGACCATTCGCTCTTCCGGGGTTTTCTCTTGCAAATCTTTTTTGAAAACCTCATTGATGATCCAAATGTACAATCCTTTGATTCTCACAAATTCATATGAAGTGCAAATGTGTCACTTAAAGTAATGTATTTTCATGGACTATGGCTCACAAGAAGCTCAATACAGATGGCATGTTTCAAATTAGGAGACCAAATTTCATCCACAATGATATGTCATGTGTAAGGGAAAATGAGGAGAGTATCGATAATTTGTTTTTACTTTGTCCTTTGGCTTTGGTTTTATAGTGGAGATTATTGTGATTAATAGAGATGGAGTGGGTTTTGCCTCACTCTTGTCTTCAAATGCTAGTGGTTGATTTTAGAGGTTTTGGACTAACAAGAAAGTCGAAGTTCCTTGGAAGTGTGTGATTTGGGTGGTATTTTGGATTATTTGGTTGGAAAGGAATGCAATAAATTTTTAGGATAAAAATGAAGATATTGAGGGCTTATATTATAAAATTTGGTAGTTGGCTTCTTTTTGGGCTGTTAAAAGTGTAGAAAATAGAATAAAAAAAAGAGAAGAAGAAGAAAGATCTAGGAATCACTCCTGGAATCCCTTAGGCATATCACCTAGGGTTTGATTGCATTGCATAATCTATAGAGAAGCTTTAAAAGCCCTAAAATTCTATAAAATATCAACTCTATTAAATTATAAGTATTACATGGCTTTATATAGAACTAGGAGACTTCCTAAACTAACTATAACAAAAAAAATGAAACTATTATAATAACTTTGACTTCTAAAACTAAATAAGAAACAAAAATAAAGACTAATTAAATAATTTGACCCACAAGACAATCTATGTGCGACTCCTACAACCCATGTTAGCAAATTGAAAAATTATCAAAATACCCTTGACCTAAAAATCTTAGAAAATATAAATTAATCATAAAATAAGACTCTAATAATATTAGAAACATAATTATATAAGATTCCTATCAAGTTCTCTTTGAAATCATGGCAATGTCAAAATATCACTACTTCTTTGAATTTGGCCTTCCTTGAGTTTCTTATGCTTTGCGTCATATATACTTTAGAACAAATATATAATTATATGGGTAAATTACAAATACACCTCCTAAGGTTTGCTTAAAGTATAAATTGTCCCATGTGTTTTGAAAAATTACAAATACCCTCTTGTTAGAATTTTTTATTTAGTAAAAAAATTAAAAATTTTAAAGACCTTCGCACCTCGGTGTGCCTCACGTTAAATAACACTGGTTTTGGACTTACCAAGGAATCAGATAGATTACATAATACAAATTCTCAAGTTATGCTTGCAAATCGAGTAATATCCGTGGATTTGTATGCATATAAATCAAGATAAGCATTTGAAGCGTAGAACAATTATTTGCGTATTTAAAAGTATATAAAGAATAATTTGAAAGAAAGGGTAGGCAAGCCTTGCTCCAAAATGATTACATACATACCTTGATTTCCTAGGTCCTTATCTATCCTCGTTATAATGATCCTACACAAATAATGTTCACATACATATACAACTTTATTAGAATGCAAATAGTCATTTTATTCCTCATTCCATTATAGGTATTTAGTTCACTAATCTCATTAGAACTCATATCTTTTTCCTGCTTGTATTGATTGATGTTTTTTTTTTGTTTTGGTCATAGTCCCATTGGAATGCAACATGGGTTTTCACACAGTAGTGACTCAGTACTGTGTTGACCAAAACTCATTAGTAGTTACTTGAAATTGACTTCTGGTTTTTGGGCTGTAAACTAGACATACAAGGAAGGGCTGTGCATCAACCTGAATCACCCGATTAATCTGACCAAACCGACTGAAAAATACTAAAGTCAGTCGATTTTGATTGTTTAGGCGGTCGGCTGTGGTTGAGCAATTCACAAATTTTCAAATTTGCGGTCAGACTGTGGGTTTATCATCAAATCAACTTGAACACCCGAACTGACCGAAACAATAAAGCAAGAAGATTTTTCTATTTCTATACACATGTTGCCTCCGTATTTGACCACTGCAAGATAGCACTTATCAATGACACTTTATCATGACATCTGACTTTCTCTCTCATTTGTTTTTTTCTTTCTTTTTCTGTGGCGCTCTCATCTGTTAAAGACGATCTATTTCTCTCTTTCTTAATTCTCTCTAATAGACCACTGCAAGATTGCACTTATCAATGAATTTTATCATTACATCTCACTTTCTCGCTCATCTGTCAAATACCGTCTATTTCTCTATTTAATTCCCTCTCTAAAAATCTCAACTCTCTCCTATGTGCTTAGAAGTACGGACACGGACACGTGACACGACACGAACACGTAAATTTTCAAAAAACGCAAGACACGACATATTGGAGACACATTCAAAACATATATTTTTATATTGTTATTATATGTATATTTTTAAATATTTAATATGTATTTTATGTCAAATATTTAATTTTATCAAATTTATCAACCTTAGATATGCTATTTTAGTAAAAAAATTAAAAATTTTAATTTAAAAAAAAAGAAAAAGTATTTAGCGTGTGCCTAGCATGTCATCAGCGTGTCCTCAATGTGTCCTTTGCGTGTTCTCAGCGTGTTTGAATGTGTCCAAAGTGTCCCAGTGTGTCCAACTCTTTCCATCGTGTCCGACATGTGTCCAGAGCATGTCCGACGCGTGTCTGACACGTGTCCGACACTTGTACTCGACCTCTGAAGAGGTGTCCGTGCTTTATAGCCTCTATGTGTTGTCTCTCAAATTACTAGGTTTCGCTCAGCCTCCTTATTTGTTTTTTCTCAAACTATCAAATCACTCTCTCAACTCTCACCATCTCACTCCAGCCTCAAGCCTCAACTCTCATGGAGTCCAGATCTACAAATTTTTGCAAACCCAAAGTTGCAATTTGATGAATTGAGGCCATTGGTTAGACGGTGGTGACGATAATCAGATCTAACAACGAGAAGGATATTATCACTGAATAATGCTGTATGCATCAATTAGTGGATTAACTAGTGTACCAATTAATGTACCAATTGATGATGTGGTATAATTTAAAAGGTTTTTGGTATTTGTAATTTGTATAATAAGTGGAGTTAATAATGATATCATAACTAGTATTGGTTCTAGTTAGTATACTAATTGGTGCATATAGCACCACCGTATCATCACCCGTTTCATGTTTGTTTGTGGTTTTACGAACCCAAACCCAAAGGCTCTCTCTTCAAGCTTTCGTTACTGCTTCACCACTTCACCATCTCTCTCTGCAATGATGCCGGAGATCAATCTCGTTCTCTCTAACCCTACTACAAAATTATTTTTTGGGTTTTGATCATGGCTGCTTAAGGAAGAAGATGAGTGGTCGGTTTTGAACTCCGACTGATTTTTCTGTACCCGACAATGTTTGGTTTCGAACATGCAGTCGGTCGAATACAGGTGATTTTCTGTTCAACCCGCAGTGATCGGTTCGAGTTACGGATATATGGCAAACCTGACCTGACCCGTGTACACCGCTAATACAAGGCAACAACACAAAATCTCATTATTTTTACAAAAGGTTTGACCCTCAAACACCATCTAAAAAGTGGCTTATTTATTGTGATTGAAAACTTCCAGCAGTGTTGCAATAAATAAATAAATAAATAAAATTTAGCGGCGTTAACCAAACTTGGAAAATTCACCATAAATTGAAACAGTATCTAAATATCACGAAATCAGTTTCAATTTATCAAAGACACATTTATTTTTGAGCCTTCATAATTTCAAAGTATTCGAAGTACGAGAAAATAGAATTAAAATTTTAAAAGTGAACATGACTATGCAGGAGATTCAATTCCTGCAGCGGTACCAAAAATAGAATAAAAAGTCCAACTTCAGTTAAGGATATTGGAATTATCTTCAAACTCGTGGCTGTCTCCAGTTATAGGCCAACTTTAAACTGACATCTCTTACATATGAATTTGGAATTATTTCATGACCTATGGTTAGAAAGATATAGAACTCTAGTTTCCAATGCAACAAATGTTCATGTAATTTCAAGTTTTTTGGGGGGGAGATACGGCCATTTTTCTACAAGGTGTCCAGACTATGGCACTGGACGTTCAAAATGGAGGCCCAGAGAGTCATTGAACACCATTAATGGATGTCCGGTCTCACATTCGGATGTGAGAGAGGACATATGATTGTCACGCAACATAGTACTGAGGTCCAGAAACTGAGAATTCAGTCCATTTTCAACCAGAATTTATTGTAGATCCATTTTTCTTGATTATGACATGCACAAAACTTAACAATAGGGTCTCTAAGGTCATTCCAACATCAAATTACATATCCAAGCATACTAGATCTGCACTAAAATATGAAATAACTTGAATGATAGAAACTCTTCCAAGATACTTTTTTTTTACATACCTATACGATATTAATCTCAATTTTAACTTCAACCATTTTATGCGAGGGAACAAATAGAGGAAGAAGAATTTAACATAGAAATTGGCATCCCATACCTTAAGACAAGCTTTTCAAAATTTTCTTTGAATTTTTATTTAGTTTGTCTTCTCTTCATGACTTTCTTGTTTGGCATTTGGCTAAAATAGCCAAAAAGTCACTATAAGTTGTCATATTATTCTCTATTTTTTTATACATCTTTTTGTGAAAAGCCGAAAAGGTAACTAGAATAGCCAATTCCCAAACGAGGCCAACTAAAAAGTCACTATAAGTTGTCACATCACTCACTCTCTCTCTCTCTCTTAAGGCAAACTGCGGGCAAAAAAGAGAGACTAACTTGGTCTCTAGTGTTTGTGCAGTGTAGAAATTACAGGCATGAGGCGTTGGCCATAGAGCTTGAGATGGAATGTGTGGAGGTGTCTTTTAATTGGCCAATTACTCCACTAACTTAACTAACCTCACTTAACTCTGAATTATTCTTGTTTTAAGTTCAATTATACACATTCCAGTGCAATTATAACAGATGCAAATGCACTGTAAAATTAAGTCCAACCAAACAGCCCCACAATTGTAAATCATTAAAAGACAAATTTTCAATTTGCTAATAGTTTACAAAAATTCAAACCTTGTCAATTATATATATATATATATCAAGTAAATTCAAGAATCAATTTTAGCAAAAAATGTTATCATATAAGTACAAAAACTTGTTCTCTACTAAGCACACAATTTAATTCATAGTTGAGACAATAAATTTTCACATTCCATATGAAAGAAAATGTGAATGCTCGACCGAAATGAGAAGGTAAGACCCAGGGGTGAATTACACTTTGCACCCTTGCACTTTACACAAAATCGCACTTTAGTCCCTACACATCAAATTGTGACACTTAACCCGCTGCACTTTTAGTCAAATGTCACATTGACCCTTCTGTTAATAGTGAGGTTAACAGAAGATATGTTTTAGGGAGCTAAGTGTCACAATTTTGATGTGTAGGGACTAAAGTGAGATTTTGTGTAAAGTGCAGGGGTGCAAAGTGTAATTTATCCTCACATGTTTTTCATGTGACTAACCTCTGTTAACAATGAGGCTAACAGAAGGGTCAAAGTGGCACTTGACCAAAAGTGTAGGGGGTTAAGTGTCATAATTTAATGTGTAGGGGCCAAAGTGGGATTTGATGTAAAGTGCAGGGGTACAAAGTGTAATTTACCCTAATACCCAGGGTGTTATGCTCAGTCTTCCTCTGGTCCTGGGTGGCTGATGTGTTTTACCACTCTCTGGTAAACTTCTGACCCCATGTTTTGCCACTCTCTTGGCATCATAACTAAATTTCATAGGTATCCTACTTGAGGTTGAAATTGCAGCACACAATCTCAAGAGAGCTTTAAAAGCTTCATAAGTATTCTGATGGTGTTCTTTATTAAATTAGAAGTTTTACATTTGGTTTATATAAACTTTTAAATACTCCTAATTCTAATATTAATTAGATTTCTCATCCTTAGTTTTATTATAATAATCTAGCTTCTGGGATGGAAGTTGTTTTTAGTACTACACCAACATCAATAATTTTTTCTTTGCATTGATTGGTGTCATTTCTAACATTTTAGTTCATACCGAAGTGCTGCAGCTGATGATTATATCTCATTTCATGTTCGGTGATCTTTGTAAATGAAAAGTTTTATGGCACACTATGTAGGGTGATATGGACAAGAAGATCCAAGATCTTACCCATGAGCTGGACTGTGCGAATCGAAAATGTGAAGTTTATCAGGCCAACCTGATTTCAATTTTAAGGGACATTGAAGATCATAAACAACAGCTATCAGTCGAAGTCCAAAACCTCAAGTTTAGCATGAAAAATGGCCCTTGAAGGTGCAACGTTGTCATAACCTGTATTTAGTTTGTTCTCGAATTTCTGTACTTAAAGAAAAGCTGTTCTTTTACTTTTTGACAGCATAGACAGTGAAAAGGTTTTTCAGTCAAATTGCCTTTGATGGAGCATAAATATTAATTATCCTTGCTTTTCGGAAATGTAGCTAATATGAAGTGATAGTTCCTTCTTTTCAATCTCTTGCAAGAGGGTCCCCATTAGTGCATAATTATTTAAAGGAATTATCTTTCCTATCATCTCACGGGCCATGAGAAGGTTTGTGTGTGGTATATGCTAAACATGGAATCATGCAGGCAGGTGTATTCTAGGTTGCAGTTTGGCTAATGAGAAGGATTATAGATAAATATATTTTATTGGTGAATTCAATATCTTACCTATGTCTCCATTGATCCATCCGAACAGTTTCCACTGCTCTTTTTGGTTGTAACCTCTAACTTCATAATTGTGGCCTTGCAGAGTAAGAGCATTTTTGTATGATCTGCTTGCAGTTGCAGACAAGGATAGGAGATGTGAAACTCAAGTTGCAATGCCTGTGATGTCTATAAATGCTTGTGGTTGTATTCTGGTTGAATGCCTGTGTTATAAATTGCGGCTCAAATTGTTGAAAGGTGCATATTCTTTGATCAAGGGCTCAAGGGACAGGTAATCACCAAAAAGCAGATGCTAGACAAACAGCTGGATACCTACCTGTGAACTGTGTAGATGATGTTGGTCGCACCCATTGATTGGCTCACCTCTGTTTGTTCCCTCTAGTTGATTAACAACAGAAATATATTCAACTGCTGCTTTCTATCATAAGGTTGCATTTGATATGACATTGCAGGAAACAATCCCTGTTAGTGTGCTTAAAGGAATAATTATAGCCAAGTATTTTAGATCCTGCTAGAGCTTTAGGCACTGCTACTACTTCAATCCATCTCTCTCTCTCTCTCATGCATTGATTGCTCAACTCTTAGTTCCACCGAATTTCATTTGTTGCATTATAGCATGGTGCAGTGTGATCCGAGGCTGAGTTGGAATGATGGGGCCTGAAGAATGCAAAAGCCAAATCTGTACATAATCTTTAGCTGGACACAGCATGCAACACTTGCATTTGCTTATTGTCCCTACAGGATTGAATGACCCTGAACCATTAGGTAGGAAGCATGCAGTGCTGGGATGGTCTGGTGGCTGGTGTAAAGCAAAGCGGTGCTCGCTGTGGCACAAGGTCTGAAGTTTAGAGCCAAGGTCCAAAGTTTAGTGCCAGTATGCGCAAGGTCCCAAAAAGTGCTGCGTCATGAGGAAGGTAGTCATAAGGTTAAGATTTGGTGGGAAAAAACATCACCATCCGATACTTACATCAATGGCCTAAGGGGGTGCCATTCGAGGACAAATTTCTTGACTTTGGCTCAGCAGGCTCTTATAGGTTGAGCCTTGAATTATAAATTTGTTTACAAAGACCTCTTTTGAAAAGGGGTGAAATGTAGCAATTTTGGTAGTGTTGAGGGATCTAAATATATGATTTTAAAGTTGAGAAGGTAAATGTAGTTGAAGTTTCTGTTCGTGTATGTTGTTTTTATCTTAATATAACTGTGCAACTTTTTTCAAAAAAAAAAAAAAAAGAAAGAAAAGAAAAAGTAGGGGTGGTTGAAGTGAGGAAAGTGTACTTGACCTAATTTTTTTTTGGTGGTCGCTTCTTTAATATTTCAATAACATGCTGTTCACTGCATTTCGACAAATTGTTGAGCTAGGAGAGATCTGGCATGGTAGTAAGAAGGAGGAACTGCAAATTAGTTGGAATATTAACAAAAATATTGAAGTATAAGTAGATCTATGCTATAGTGCAAGTGAAAATTGTGGACTGATAATGTACCGTAACAACTCTACTGGTATCTCCATGTTTTTGCACTTATTTTCTCTTTTTGCTACTAATTAACAATTCCTCCTAATAAGTTTGTTGCATCAAAAGATAACCTAAAGGTTTAACACTAGTAACAAATTAAACTATAACTTTTGAATTTCATCAAATATTAAACAATGTTTTGAAATTTTGATATCAATTTCTACTTTTGGGCCATAGTCGTGTTTAATGAAAAGAAAACTGATGCAGCACTTAGTGTCAACTTTGCATTATATATTACCACTTTTTATCAACTATCTAATTAAATTCGAACCACACAATAACATTTTTTTTAAAAAATTAAGCATAATTTAAATATGAGATAAATTATATGTACACCTCTTGAGGTTTAACTTTAATTTATATACCTTTTAGCGTTTTGAAAATTACAATGATACCCTCCTGTTAGAGTTTGTCAGTTAACCTTTTTAACAAAAAATTAAAATTGACTTTAATGTCCTTATTGTTGATACTAAGTTCTGTGAGATTTTTTGTCGACGAAGATATTAATGTGGCATGACAGACATACTGATGATGGGGCATGGTGACATGGCTTAGAAGAATTAAATAAAAGCCAAAGCACTAGAGAAACTATGGCTCTGTTTGAAACGATTTTGGAAATAATTTTCTATCCACACATTCTAACTTCACGTTTGGTAGCGCTTTTCAAATTGTATTTCCACAACTAAGACAAAACTCTGCAGAAAACTCTGTCTCAAGCGCGATTTTCAAATTTTGGCCTAACCGGTCGTCCCACCGGTCATCTGGCCGGTTGACTAGAACAATGCAAAAAATTTTTTTTTTTTTGATATGTTAATTTTTAATTTTTATATATTCGAAAAAAATATTTTTCGAATTTTTAAAAAAAATTTATGTGCTTTAATAGAATTTTGAGTTGTATATTTGGTTATGAGTTGTAAGTTTTTGTATCAAATATCAAATGTCACATCAAAAATTCTCCACTCAATTCAAAACCATTTTCAAAACTATTTTCAAAACTCTTTCACCAAACAAATTTTCTACACTCAAATCATAATTTCAAAACTCACAAACTCAAAATATAACTCATACTTTCAAATCATAGTTACAAAACTCTACCAAACGCAACCTATATGTTTGCAGCCATTTGAAAGTCAATTTTCTAGAATCAAAAAATTAAGACCAAGTCAAAGTACCAAATTTGCAAAATAGTTCCTATAAAGAAGGGATAAGGATAAGTGGAGGCTGAGATCAAGAGGATGGGTGTGGCTGCAGCCAGAGGTGACCAAACAAGTATAAAAGTTGAAGACCTCAGAGGAAGAAAGGACCTTCAACCCATTCATAGAACGTGATATTTAGGAGTGGTTTTTAATTAGGAGAAGTTACTTAGCATTTTAGAGCATCTCCAACCCATACTCCATATCTTCATATTTAAAGGATTTGTTCCTCCAACCAATCCTCTAAAAGAAACTTTATTTGGAAGGATGAGTGATTCATCATCCATATTTGGAGGAAGGATGAGAAATGGATGATGATTTCCATAACACTATTCACTTTTTAAATATCAATTGTGTCCTCAATACCTCTTCCTTTCAACTTTATCTACCAATCATACCTTTTGTATTTTGGATTTTGTGTTATAAAATACAAATACTTTTTTGTATGTACCATACCTTTAAAATGAATATAATATTAAATACATTTAACAAAAATACTAACAAATAAAAAGATTAAAGCCGTATCTTTAAAATGAGTCTAATATTAAATACATTTAACAAAAATTTGAAAATTAAATGCTTATTAATGAACAAAAATTATTCATTTTTGAGGGAAAATTTTAGAGAGGAAAATGAAGATTTGTAGTTGGAGTTTAGGTGAATAATGGGATACTCTATATTCACTTTTTGAATAAAATATATTATTTTCATTCTCTAATTGAAAGTTTTGGGTTGGAGACGCTCTTAAGAGTAGTTCAACTTTAGCTTTGCTGCCAATTGATGTAGTTTTGATTTATTTGTTTTTGTTTAAATTCATGTAATTTGTGACAAGTGACAATTTTACTGTATTTATATTAATTCAGTTCTTTTTCACTCCATTTTTCTCTGTTTATTTACCTCCAAGGAAGTTCTTAACCTTTCAAGACATAGAACACAACCACTTTCTTGATCTTTTATGTTTGGTAAAAACTAAGTATTGTCTATTGATTTTTCACTCTCGATTTATCCTAAACCAAATTTGTGCCATCACTTAAGGGCCTATTTGGTAACCATTCTGTTTTCTGTTTTCAGTTTATATTTACAAAAATTTAAAAAACTATCATAAAAACTTGTTTGATAAATTTTTTGATTTATAAATGGTTATCTCAGTTTATAAATTTGAGGAATGAGTTTACGTTTTCAGTTTTCAATTTTCAATTTTTTTTTCTTCAAATAATTGTTTTTTCAATTATTTTTTTAATTAATTTTTTTCAAATAATTTTTTTCCAATTATTTTTTTAATTAATTTTTTTTCATTTTTTTTCAAATATTTTTTTTAATTAATTTTTTTTCAATTATAATATGTGTGATCCCATTGTCATAAATAATAAAAATAAATATAAATATTTTAGGTCTTAACAAATATATTTTTTAGTTTATGTTTTTAAAATTTTTTAAACATTTTGTTTAAACTAAACACGTTTGTAATTTATGTTTTTCTAAAAATAAACAAAAACCAGTTCATAAAATTTTTGTAAACATAAACAAAAAACGTAAATATTACCAAACACTACCTTAACTATCACGTCTTTGAAATGGACTAGGCATGGAGTTTTTTCTCTACTTCACCTTTTGTTCACAACCCATATCTCCCATTTCACCACCGACAACTTGGTTGACATCCTCTAAAACATTTCATCAAATATAAGAGGAACACAAAAACTCCAACTCCATCACTAAGTCTAATAAAAAAATAAGCAAAGTATAAAAGGCAAATAGCTTATGACAACAAATTAGAAGAGACAGATACAATAATGTAAAGATGGTTGCATTTGAAGAAGGGACCTAGGTTGTCAATGCCATCATCGCAATCCATTAAATAAATTAATTGATGTTGTAAGTAAATGATGTTAGCTAACTTAACGGTTACTTAACGAAGAGAGTAATTTGTAATAAGATTATAAATTTTAGGAAAAAAAAAATATAATTTCCAAAAAATTAGGAAGTATCTATATTAAAGTTAAACTTCAAGGGTATAGGTGTAATTTACCTTAAATATAATATCATGAATACATATTATTAGATATAAACAATTGTAACTAGTAAAAATTAACTTGAAAAAAAAAAATAACTTATGGAAGTGTAGACTATGTTTTGTTTTTCGGATTCGGTCAACTTAGATAGTGAATATAGTGTGATTGAGTATTAAAATTATTAGTATGATGATATTAAATTAGAAATGTATGAAAAAAAGACATTAATTTATTCATTTATATATTGGTATAGTAATATTAGTTGGTTGAGATTAAATTTATAAAATTATATTAAAATTATTAAATTAAATTAAGAAAAATAGGATTTCTAACAAGTCTTGTAGGAGCTCCAAATTCTCAACATGAATTTTTGAGAATTTTTGAATTATTGTAATAGCAAAAAAAGACATGTTTTAAAATGATTGGTTGATTAAAGATTTTTTAATATCATTAATATCACCAATTTTTGTTCCTAAGTTAACTCCTTAAAATGTTCAAATAGTTAGCCTTATTGTATAGTTATATTATTGATACCATATATAGATACTCCAATCTTTTAAATTTATATTCGTAAATTAACTCTTAAATATTTTTAAACAGTAGAGAATTTATATTACAAAATCATATTAATATTTTAATATATTTGATTTTTTTTTTTCTAAATTAGGAGTTTCAAAATGTTTGGTGTTCATTTAATATTTTTAATTCTACATAAACTTCTTAATATAGGGAATTGTTAACATCCAATTTAATTTTTTTGTACACTTACTAATATTTATGTCTAAATTTTAAATTTTATAATGCATGCAGTGGATGTGGAAAAAAATTAAGTGTGTATAATCAGAAGCTCCTGTGATATTAGTCTCATTTCTTAATAATCCTATTTTTAACTCCTAAATATTTTCAAATGGTAGATAATTTATATTACAAAAGCATATTAATATTTTAGTATCTTTGATTTTTATTTTTTATGTTTTCTAATTAAGAGCTTTCAAAATGTTTGGTCTTTAAATTAGGAGCCTTTAATTTATTATCACCAATTATTTTTACTAATTGAACAAACAGATTTTTAGGTTGGTCCAAGGTAGAATAATGCACATTTTTTTAAGTCAACCCAGCATTGGATAGTTTTTTTATGCCAATACAATTTTCTAAATTTAGATAATTTATATAAAAATTGATTCAAATTCGGCTTCTAAATTACTTTTGTGTTTAATCCAATACCAACACTCTCAAGTTAATTCATACCCATCATAGCCTCAAAAACTAGGATATAAGTTCAAACATAAAATTTAAATTGATTATTATCAATTGTTTTTACTAAAATCAATTTTTTCGATCAAGTGCAAAGTAGGGTTAGAATAAAGCTTATATTTTAAGCGACCCAATATTAGATAGTTTTAATTGACAATAATTTTAAATATAAATATATAATTTTTGGCCCAAGTTTAATTTTTTTTAATAAATATGCATATACATGTATATATATATATATTTATTTTTGCTAGGGTTAATTGCACCAAAACTCCCTCAATTATGAATGAATATTGCTTTCTCTTACTCATCTATGATTCTATAAATATTAACTTCCTCAACTATGAAAATTATACAAATACACTCCTTTTGGAGGTGGTTTGGAGGGGGTGAAAATGTTATATTTTTATAGTTAAGGAGATCAATATGTACAAATTCATTGATGAGGGAAGATAAAGTAAAATTTGTTAATAGTTGATAGGGTTTTGGTGTAATTAACCCATTTTATTATAAAAATCAAATACTAGCATATGTGTATTCGTTAATTTAATAACTAAATAAATAAATGGATTAAGTGGTTCATGAGTTAGGCATAGGCTAAGGTAGTGTTTGATAAAACTGAAAACTAAAATTAAAGTATTGAAACTTGAATGTTGATTTTTTTTAAAGTTGAAAATTATTTGATAAAAATTTAAGTGCTGAACTAAAATTAAATTGTTTGATATGTATAAGATCAAATTTAAAATTTATTTTTTTAAAATTATATATTTCATGTTATGGTGGTGGCATGGTGGTGGTGGTGGTGGTGGTGGTGGTGGTGATGGTAGTGGTAGCGTTGATGGTGGTGATGGTATGATAGTGGTGGCGGTGGTAGTGGTAGTGGTAGTGGTAGCAATAGCAATGGCATGGTGGTGGTGGTGGTGGTGGTGGTGTAGCGTTGATGGTGGTGGTCGTGGCAGTAGCGATGCTAATAGTAGTAAAATGATAGTGGTACTTATGACAATAATAACAATGGTGATGAAGGTGATATTAGTAGTGGCAGTGGTGGCAACGTGATGGTAATGGTAGTTGTAGTGGTGACGGTGGTAGTGGCACGGTGGTGGCGGTGGCGGTGGTAGTGGTAGAAGTGGTGGTGGTGGCATGATGGTGGTAAATGTGATGGTGATAGTGAGTTTATAATAGTGTATATCAATATTTATATTTAATATTTATAAATTCAATCAGAATTAAATAAATTTTATATGACTTAATTTTTTATTTTATTTTAAGTTTTAGTGTATATTTTAAAAGGTAATTAAAATTTTAAGTGATATAAATTATAGTTATCAAATGAGTTTAATTGATTATCAATTAATAAATTTAATTCTAAGTACTGAATTAGGTAATCGAACATCCCATAGATAATGTTTTAATGATTAAATTAGAGCGAAATTAGTGCAAAGATCAATTTGATTAGATTCTATATTATGTCTAGCTCAACTCTAATAACTCAATCCAGCTATTGTTCATTCTTACATGAAAATTATAAGGAAAAATATAGTTTTATGCAATATGATTTAATATATAATTCAGTGAACTTTGACATGGGATAAACTAAAATTGAAAAACTTATAGAACATAATGTAGTTTTATTTTATCATAAATGTACTCTCTCTCTCTCTCTCTCTCTCTCTCTCTCTCTTTTCATTTCTATCAATTAAACTATGATATTTATTTCTTATTAAAAACTTAGAATATACAATTAATTCCATAAATAATAAATAAAACCTCCAGTAAGAATGGTTAAAATTTAATTGATTCTAAATTAGTTTTCCCATACATGTCAAACAAATTTTATATTGTTATTTAATTTTAAAATTAAAATTTAATTAATTATTTAAACCATGCGTAACACGAGTACACCACTAATTATTAAATTAAATAAAAAGTGACTTTTAGTTATTTTTATAAATTTGTGAATAAAATACTATTTTTTACATTTAATATTTTGAGAAACTTCATAATCCTATACCATTCTATCACAATCCTAACCTCTTCTATATCTATCTATATATCTATGCAATTTGTTAAGTGAAAGTTTCAATTAAAGTGAGCAAGACTTGAATTTATAATTGTGAGTTTAAGGGAAGTTGAGTATATATTATAATATTAATTTTATTATTAAAAACATCAAGAATGAAATATAATTTTTAAAATTATAAAAGATAATTCATACTTTAATCAAATATGAAGAATCAATTTGTAATTGGGTGATTCTACTTACACCACTCTTTTACCTCTTTACACCTTCCATCTCATTACACCAGTAGAAAAAATATTAGATTCTCATTACACTCAATATATTACCAAGACAAACCCTAAGGTAAAAAAATCTTCAAAACCCATCTTTACACCCATATTTTTCTGGTATTCAGTTGCCAGAAACAATAGATCCCTCCAGCATTTTATTACTATACATTTACAGAGCTACTTTCTTCTAAACAATGTTTGTTTAATTTGTACTGGGCCTGTTCGGTAATACAATGCTAATCAATTTGAATTACTCCACTGCCATGTTACTTGATACAATTTTTTTCCCCAGCATTATGTTACTGTTCAATTAGATAATTTCAGTTTGCTTCATAACAAAGCCAGTGGAGCCCAATTGAAGTGCTTGTTTGGTCACACAATGCGAAACAACTTTCAAAACTTCTGTGTTATAAAGCCAAAATGAATTGGTTTGTCCAGCCTTTTGTTCCTATACATTTACAAAGCCACTTCCTTCCAAATAATGTGGTAATAATTTGTGTCGGGCTTGTTCAGTAATAAAATGCTAATGAATTTCAATTACTCCAGTGTCGTGTTACCAGAAAAACTATTTTTTCCCAACATTATGTTGCCATACAATTGAATAATTTCAATTTGCTTCACAACAAAGTCAGTGGAGCCCACTGTGAAGTGTCTGTTCGGTCACACGATATTAGAGAAATTACATTTTTCCGGTGTTATGTTGCTGGAAAAAATAGATTTGTCCAGCGTTTTGTTGCTATACATTTACAGAGCCACTTTGTTCCAAACGATAATTTGGGCCTGTTCGGTAATACAATGTTAACAAATTTGAATTAATCCAGTTCGATAAAAAAATATTCATAAATCAAACACACATCTAGAAAATCATACATAAAATGTATCCATAAAATTTTTCATAAAAAAATCAAGTATACGAATACCCATAAAAGCATCCATCAAATCTATCATTATTTGTATCCATCAATCAAACATGTTATCACAATTCATCTATATCAATTGTTTCAGCAGTTACTACGTCAAGGCTAATAAGAGTACGGAATTGATGAATACGGATAGTATATGCTTTCTTCTATTCACTAGCACACGGGTGATGAAAATGAATCTAATTATTTGCTATCGGAGGTACTGGATGACCAGGTTGCAGACAAACCTATAACAAAGAAATCAATAAGTAGAATTACAAAATAAGACATGGTAATGATCTAAGTAGGCTTGGTAGTTATTTGCACAAAATGGTTTCCATTAACAAATCCTATACAGATATCTCTTCAATCATGTGTTGCAATCGGTACTCGTCTAAGTGGTAGAAATGTTAAGCATTATTGTATGGATAAATGATAAAGAACGACTCGATAGTATGATGCTATCAAATGGCCCATGTCTAGCATAGTCATCCAATGATTAAATCCAGGGCCAGGTTCAAAGTAGGATAAGATAGAGTTAAGGTCATCAACCCTTTCTTGTGAACCAAACAGTTGCACGTAGTGCACTACATTCGAATGCAACTCAGTTAACAAGTTGCGCCTAACTTGTTGCCAATCATCTTCATCTATACCAATTAATCCAACTATTGCCCTGAAACCACAATTGCCATCTACTTATACATCTTTTACATGACGGATAAATGGTCTTAACTTTTTCAAAAATTGTTCGAAGTAAGAGATATGATTTGTTGACTTCATCATACAGACCTACATCACAAATATACAACAATGGATATATGAAATAATTGAAATGAGGCTGAACAACTATTAAAATAGATTTTGTACACAGTTACAAGTTTTATGTAATTACATACATTATCGTTTTTTGCCTTCTTCCGTTGCAGTGGCTTACAAACTGGTGCAGTTGAGATGGTAACACATTGTGAATAACTATATTCCCTAGATAGTACAAACTCAAACGCAGATGACTCACATTTAGTAGATGTATCGATTTTGAATTGACCACGACCTCGGCCCCTACCTCACATGTTAGTCTTGAGTTCAGGTTCCATAAAAAATGTACTGTCTGGACTAATTAACTCCCTCAACTTCCTCCGAAGGATCACTTGTTGCATTTCGTTAATCGTTTGGAATTTCTCAATAAAAAAACCAGTCTCTATTTTGCAATCTAACTCCACAAAAGCACTTTCTGAAACTGGAAGCATATCTAACTTCCTTTAATGAGGATTTATGCACGGGAGGGGAATCAGTCGACCTTGTTGAAAATACTCAGCTATTTTATGTGCACATGGCGATCCATGTGTACGTCGCAAAATGCAGCTACATGCAGCAACATCTATTCCCACACTATTTGATCTCTTTGACTCTACCAATATTTTTTCCAAACTAAAAATTGAAATAAAACCACATAACTCAGTGAACTTAGTAGGTGTGTAGTTGTGTTGAACTATAATCAAATTCTGCTGAAATAAGGCTTTAATGTCTGCATGCTGCAACTCTAACAAATCGTATATTTTGGTCCAAGATGTCTCAAAACTGCCTTGACTTGATCCAAGTTGCCTCTTTAATTTAGCATAAGAACTCTCTGCCCTACAAGTATGTATATTTTGGTATTTAATATAAAAATCAAAAAATTATAGCAATTCATAAATGCAAGGACCATAATTTACCTATTTGTAGTAGTATTTCCGAAATGCATGCTATTGTCTATCCAAGCTACAACAAATTTTTCCTTGTATGGCTCTAACCAATTCGTAGTAACATACTTAATAGCTTGAGGATACATACTAAATTCGGTCTTCAGATTGGAAAATTGTTTATTGAATTCTCTTTCTATTCTAACCAATACCAAAGCACTCCAACTATGCATGAACTTATCCTATTTATCTTTCGTCTCAAAAACCTTCTTGCACTTCATCAGAACATTCTTGATAATATGCCATCTACATAAAAGATTAGTGGCCATAGGTAAAACTTTTGATATGCCTTTCGTCAAAGCCAACCCTCTATCTGTAATAATGACTTTTGGAAAAGCAGTATTCTCCATAACAGTACGCAACACGCCTAAAGCCCATGTATAGTTGTCCTCTCATTCATGACCAAGATAAGTAAAAGGAACTGAAAATGTCAAGTTCGTTGATGTTACCCCAACAATCTTTAAGAGATGGAGCCGATACCTATTAGTCTTGTATATGCAATCCATAATCAACACATGTGGAAATGCACGTAACAAGTTCAAACTAACCGGGTGTGCCCAAAACAAGTCAGTCACTATCTATCTATCATTACATCGATGCCACTCAACATAATTTTGAATCGACAATTGCCCCAATAGTTGTTACATCTGTGATTTTCCTGCCTTCTGTACTACTTGATGTCAATGACGTGTGTTGTAGATTGTCTTCATTGTTGTCGCATTAAAGGCATCTCTTTGTTTCAATGTAACCAATATCTCTTTTGGTCGCACCATACTCTTTGACATGTCAACTAATAAGAATGTTTCCTCTTTAGATAATCTACCAGCAAATGAGTGCCTTTCAAGATGATCAACAGACGGATGATTGTGCACTCCGCATAAGACATGCAATATCCACTCATCAGTTGTAGGTAATTTTCCCCCCCTTAATAGAAATGGACATCCACACCTTTTAGAACCTGTCAACCTTAATCGTTCTCCCTTGATATTCTTGTTATCTCTATAGTAACCACTTCTTTCACAAGCAAGGGTAAGTCTTAGTTTTCTACCATTACCTCTCACATCTGATGTCTTTACAATAATGGCAAATCCATTCTTCCTTCCAATGTCAGAAGCCTATTTAATTAATGCTTGATGACTACTAAAAATCTAAACATAATAAATACATTTATACGTCAAATTATAATAGAACTCAATACCAATTGAAAATAAGAAAAAATCGTATTCATAAAAAAACTTAACAAATCTCGTCTGTAATGAATTGATGACTGGAGTCCACTAATAATGCAGTACTTACGTTGTTGCAATGAGTATAAGTATAATTCTTCAAAGCAAAAAAAAAAAAGAAAAATAAATTGAACATACATGGCAATGAGTAGCCGAACAAATTTAAAAAGTCCGGCTTTATATTACCAAAAATGTATCTTTTTTTCGGCAGTTGGATACCTTATATTTTTTGTTCGGTAGTTTGATATCATACTATGTTATTTTGTTCGATTTCGAAATATCGAACAAAAGTCGAAGACCAGTCTAGAAAATTGAAACAAAAACCTACCAAACAAATAAAAAAACTCACCATTTTACTTTTTTTATGGTTCTTCATCATCGTTTCTTCATCTATTGCTTTCTTTGATGATCAAAACACTATGATTCTCACTTTTTCAAAAAAGATGTATAAGAGAAAAGAAAAGTTGAGAAATGAAAAAAATGAGTAGGAATTGAAGACCAAGGGGTATAAAGAGATAATCAAATATATTTAATTTTAGTGTTTTGTCCTTAAAAGTAATTTCACACATGGATAAAATTAGAAGGAAAAAAAAAACTAGATCCCAATGCTCATGTATGGTCCATCCTACGACGTTTATGATAGTAGACTCGATGCTTTGTACGTGTCGATGTAGATCCCAAATTCTATCTATCAAGAACTTGTAACATCCGAACAATGGTTTTATACAGTATGTCAAGGTGCAAGACATACTCATCACGACCGAGCCTATGGATTGCAGCACCAAGATTACACTGCAAAAAAATTGATAAAAATCGTACTTAATGTTTGATTTATGGTGAACCACTTAAAAGTGAAATAGTTAATTCACAATTTGCTTACCCACTCAGGATCCATAGTAACATCATTCTTGGGATGTTGAACACGTGGATCAAATTAAGAGTGATACGTAGGATTTTGAACAACCCGGTGCAAAACACGAGCATACCACTCACGGTATCCCTGTATACATTCAGATAGGCGTTGTTATACAGGCACACTACAAGCGTTAATGGACAACACATGATTCTCCCATTACACCCATATCGTGTCATGGTATTGATACACGATTCTGTACTGTCTTGATTTACTGCCTCGTGTAGCTCGAACCATAGATAATGGTGCTGGTGGGATGGTTTAGACCCTACCAAACTGTCGCAAAACCCTATTGGGGTGATAGGGTTCAACAATATCAAAGTATTTTAAACATCCAATATACTATGCAACCTCATGAAATGGATGATGTGTCCTACATAAACGGTATGGATCTCACTCGATCTATAAATAGGCAATGCATAATGTTAGTTATGAAATCTTATTTTTTTTTTACAATATGACACTATTATAAAATGCCTAACCTCATTAGCACGTAACATGTCAAGTTGCTCTTGTAATGTCTGCAAGTGGTCTTTTGTAAAACGTTTATCTCTCTGCGGACTCCAACGACAGACACGAGATTGTTCATCAGAATAGGACAAATTTGGATGAGGCCTTCCTAAGCGAAAATGCTCATAAATCCATGCTTCCAATAGCTTCAAGTACCTAGCAATCTGCTTAACACCAGCCCTACTAGCAAGTCCTAATTGTCTATACAGGAATGCCAAAGCTGCAGCTCTCTATGCATATGAACTAATAGCATCAATGTCAGTCAACATGTGCAGGTAAGCAATGGGTACTCGAGTCCCATTCTTGTCAGCGAAGAGGGTACAACCTAATAAATATAGCAAGTAAGCTTTCGCTGCGTATTCTATGAAATTTGCATCATCTGTATCTTTAACTTCATGAAATCTTATTCTCAACCACTCTAGCTTCACGAATTGCCCACGAGATTGAACTAATTCTGCAAATGCATCATTCACTGGCACTCCCAAAGTAGCACTCACTAGTTCAACAGCCTCGTATCTTGTTAACTTAGAACATGACAAATCCCTACCAGTGACCAGAATGCCAAGTATGGTCTGTACATCATCCAACGTGACAGTTATCTTACCGTCTAGCATGTGAAATGTATTTGTCTCTAGATGCCATCTTTCAACGAAGGCAGATATTGTCACTCTATTGCCATGTCGATATGTGTGATTAATAAGGACACGAAGACTAGATTGCTCAACCAAATGTCGCCATCTAGCATTTTCGAGTGTTGGTGACATCCATGGCCACTCGACAAGCTTTCGAGAATCATTCAAACATTTAAGAGGTCCCCGTTCCTGCATTTCACATGAAAATATAAATAATTTGAAGCATATAGTACATATAATTAGTTTATTGTTGAGAAATTCAAAAAATACCTTTTTCTTCCAAATAACGGCATCAACATGGTTACGGAAGCTAATTAGCAATGCAGAATCCTCTAGAGCACCTGAAATTGGTTCGGTGTTGTCATCGTCCACACTAATATCGTCCTCCATGAGGTCAACCCCTACACCAATATCATTATCATCATCGTCATCGTCATCCTCCACACCAACATCGTCATCAACATCATCATTATTCACATCTACATGGTCATCCTCCTCCACAGGGACATTCACTTCCAATGCTTCAGGTTCTATTTGCCTAGCACGTTTTCTGTTGGATGCCGTCGATCTCTTACGTGAGACACCACTAACCATTTCTGTGTAAAAAAAAAATATTAAACCCAATATCAGCGAAAACTCGAATATATTAAATAACTAATGTAAACAATATCAGCAAAGAAACTATAATTTCATAGATAACATTCAATTTAAAAAAGAAAAATTTAATGTGTAAATGTATAGAAAATGGAAAAAATTCTAATTATAGAAGAACAAAATACATGATTTATTAATACATGATGTTTTAGAAAAAAATTATTAAAATGATAAGTAAAGGGGAACTTGGCACCATTTGAAATTTTTTTGTCCCAGAAAATTGCATCAGCATATTGCAAGAAGGGAACATATTGCAAGACTGAAAATTCTATTGAAAATTAAAAAAGTTATAAGAACATAATGCAAAAGGGGAAAAAGGAAGAAAATCACATGTTGATCTTCTAATGACCAGGAGAATTTATAAGATTTTGAATTTCGGAGTGGCATAACTATTAGGTTATCAACAGACATGGTTTAAATAACATGGGTTTTCTTCAGGCTTGGTGGGAGTAATTGTGACAACCCTCACCTCTAATTAATGCTAAACTGTGACTGAGAATGATAAGTAACTGATTTGACTAAAATTCTGAATTGATTGCAAGAGTATATTGCTTTACTTGCATTTCTATCTGTTTGTCATTTGATTAATCTGTTCATGTTTTAAGTTCCGAACTATAAATTGAAGGCCTTATTGGCTGCCGAATCTGAAATTGATTGGTATTTTATGCTAATTAGAATTTATGTGATTTTATGGTAGATTTAATTGAAATGTGATTTGGTACGATTAAATTAGATTAAATAATGCTAAATTACATTAGTTGGAGTTATTTGCATGTTTGCCATTGAGTGGGCCACTTTCATTAGCATCTTTGAGGCTCAATTTATACACTTAGCTTATCACCTCTTCAGTCATTTTTTCTAGACCAAATTGAGAGAGAGAGAGAGAGAGAGAGAGTAGGAGAAAAGCTTGAGTTCATTAAATTGGCTTGAAACTTAGAGGAATTGCAGAGAATTGCACATTTGAGCTATCACACCTAGAATTCAAGACCTAAGGTAAGAAAAATCACTTTCTTAATTGTGAATTTGAGCTACTTCTTGCATGGTTCATGGTAAATTGGTGATCTAAGTCAAGAATTGACTTAAAGAGTTGATTTGAGTAGCTAATTCATGCATGCATGTACATGTTCTTGGAATTTGAGGTTGTTTTTAGAAAATCCTCACATCCATGTCCATTTTCTAGTTGTAGTTCATGAATTCATCATGTTTTTTGGAGGATTGACTAATTTGATTATGTGTTAGAAGCTTTGAATTCAATTGAACACATGCATGTTAAATGTACATCTTATTCTTGAAGTTTATTTGCAATTTGTGTCTAATTGACTTACCCTTGGGCTTTGATTTTTTCAAATTGATCTTCAAAACATGTTATATTATGGGTTTAAAGTGTTTTTCCAGAAAATTGGCCCAAAAGGATCGAATTTGAGGCTTTTAAAGTTGAGTTTTGTGCTTGGGGATGAATCTGGAAATTCCAGATTTTGGACCCACGCTCGAGCGTAGGACTTAACGCTCGAGCGTACACTCTGAGTCGTGCATCTCCGCTCGAGCGTAAAATGCATATGCCCAGAAGTTCATGTGTTTTATAGTCTGCTCGAGCGAGAGAGTTCATGTTCGAGCGAGGACCTGAGTCTTACGCTCGAACGGAGGTCGAGCCTCCGTCGAGCGTGAATTGCATGCATCCAGTACTTTTCATGAAGTTTGCAGTCCGCTCGAGCGGAGCTCCTTTGTTTGCATGTCCGCTCGAGCGTAGAAAGCCACGCTCGAGCGAGACCCCTGTTTTCTGAAAATTTTGAAAAGTGTTTTAAAGTGCATCTTTACATCCTCTTTCCATCATAGGCATTCCTAGGCCATTTTTAAGGCATCTTATTGAGGATATTGATGTAGAACCACACCGAGTCAAGATAGGGACTAAATTGTTGATTCCCAAGTGTGTAACTTAGTGTGTGTTCGTTCTGTAACTGTGTAGGGTTGGCATTCGAGGACGCTCATTAGCTACTTATAGCCTAGTGCTTTGTGAGTAACAATATTGTAAAGATATGTTCAATCATGACTATTTTCTGAATGATCAACTGTATTACTTTCTGAAAAGATATTTCTTACTGAATGAATGTTTGTTCTATTTGTGAATTGTATTCGTGGCATCCATAGCAAATTATCATTACTATCTTTATCGCCATCGTTAGAGAGATCTGTCGGTTCCAATGTTGGAACCACTATCACATCGTTATGATGGCCATCGATCGATCATTGTTTCTGTTAAGACCCTCTTGTCTATTTTGCTATGGGATGCACCACATATGACTGCTATGGTTTCTAAGTGACTGATATGACTGTTCAATTACTGAAAGAGCATTCATTCTTAACCTCTTTACATAACTGTTATTTACTGGGTTTTAGCTCACTGTTTATATATATATGTAGGTGTCCAGGCATCGGACCGGAGCTAGGAGCGTCGGGTTAGCTCTGTTTTGTCTAAGCCAACCATTGTGCCTCACCTCGAGGTTCCAAGTCCGTTCAAGCCACCGTTGTTTTTGGGGTGTTCAGATTCACCCTTCTGTTTCCGTTTTGTAATAGATGAATAAGACTTGACTGTACTGTTACGGTAGGGATTTGGTCCCTAACCTAAATGTCTGTATATGATGTATGTATATACTGTTTTGGTTTTGAATGTGAATATGTTCAGAAAAGTCTTTTTGCGTTTAGACTGTCACAGCTCATTGGACATCTTTTATTTACTGTTTTGGCTTCTGCCAACCCCTTTACTTTGTATTACTGTCATTACTGTTAAGCAGGCCTTTGGTAATCACGGATTACTAGCTGATTGCGATGCTAAACCCATAGGGGCAGGTTTGGGTCGTGACAGTAATAGTTTACATTGAATGGATGTTGCATACCCATTGGGATTATATTTTCTTGAAATTCATGTCTTCAAATTCAAAATTTTATTTTTCATTTTTTTTGTATTGTTTCACACAATAATTTTTGCCTTAAATGAGTGTATGGGTTATGTGGGACATTTGTCAAACGCATGATTATTTGATGAAGATGAAAATAGTATCAAAGCTTTAAGTTATAGAATGGAGCCTGAGAAGAATGAAGATCATTTCTATTTTCATTTCAATACAATACAAAATACACTGCTCAAGATATTTATAAGACAAAAGAAACAGAATAGCTAACTAACTAACTAACTTGATTAACTAATTAACAAACATTACAGCTGTAGTTATATTTGTTACAGATATTTTCTGAAGAATGATTACAAGAACAGGACTGTGATACATCAGATGTGAATGCTGACTTCTTATTAAACTGAGAATTTGACTCTGCTTCTAGCTGCTGTGATGACTGCACCTGAGTATACTGCTGCTGCTGCACCTGGATATGCTGCACTTGGGTAGGTATCTTAGTACTCCCCTGTAAGCTGAGAGGGCAAGGCTGCACAAGAAGCTTGTCTTTCAAATAAAGAAACCGAGAGGTAGAAAGAGGTTTGGTGAAGATGTCAGCCACCTGATCAATTGTAGGAACATAGTTCAAAGTAATCATTTTGGCCACAACTTTATCCCGAATAAAATGACAGTCAATTTCTATATGTTTAGAGCGTGAATGGAAAACTGGATTAGAAGCCAATGCCATTGCAGACATGTTGTCACACCAGAGCTCAGGAACAGAAGAGGGAAACATATGCATATCTTTGAGCAACTGCTGCAGCCAGGTTAATTCAGCAGTGGCATTAGCTAAGGCTCTGTACTTTGCTTCAGTAGATGATCTAGAAACAATAGGCTGTTTCTTAGCACTCCATGAAATTAGATTAGAACCCAAATAGACACAGTAACCTGAAGTGGACCTTCGATCAAGACTATCACCAGCCCAGTTTGAATCAGAAAAAGCATGAAGAGATAAGGGACCAGCAGTAAAGTGGAGACCATGATGAAGAGTACCTTTCACATATCTCAACAAGCGTTTGACAGCTTGAAAATCAACATTTGTAGGCAGATGCATATGCTGACATGCTTGGTTAACAGCTAATGCTAGATCAGGTCTGGTAATAGTAAGGTACTGGAGACCACCAACAAGACTTCTATACAAAGAAGGATTAGAAAATAGAAGTGCATCTGAAGAAGAAGAATCTGAAGAAGAAGAAGATGAATAAGAAGTCTTGATAGCTAAGGGAGTGGAGCAAGGTTTACAATCAGTTAAACCAGCTTTGTGAAGCAGCTCAGTAGCATACTTAGTTTGAGATAAGAAGTAACCATGAGATAGGTCTTGAATGGAGATGCCCAAGAAATAGGACACAGTCCCCAACTCCTTCATGGAGAATTTTGTATGCATATGCTGAATAAATTGTGCAAGAAGAAGAGAATCACTACCAGTGACTAGAATGTCATCAACATAGACAACAAGAATAAGCAAGCTGCTGGAAGTGTGTTGAACAAACAGAGAAGAATCTGAATGACTATTAACAAAGCCTTGAGAAATGAGAAATTTAGAAAAAGTAGAATACCAAGCTCGAGGAGCTTGTTTAAGCCCATACAAAGCTTTCTTGAGTTTGCACACTTGATTGAAAGACTGAACAAAACCTGGAGGTTGTAACATATACACTTCCTCATCTAATGTGCCATGAAGAAAGGCATTAGATATGTCTAATTGATGAATAGGCCAATTAAAATGGAGAGCCAAACAAAGAAAAATCTGAATTGTAGGCTGTTTAGCCACAGGGCTAAAAGTTTCATGGAAATCAACACCTTCTTGTTGAAGATATCCCTTTGTAACCAATCTAGCTTTATATCTTGCCACAGAACCATCAGAATTTCTTTTGATTCTATACACCCATTTACAACCAATTGCTATTTTATAAGGAGGAAGAGACACAAGATCCCAAGTGTCTTGTTGTTGCAAAGCTTGAAATTCATCCTGAATAGCAGTAAGCCACACAGGAGAACCTAAGGCAGCTTGAACAGTAGGAGGTTTAGTGTGAAGATAAGAAGATGTAGTGACTGTAAGACACAGAGGAGACTTTGTTTTGGATCGTGTAAGCATGGGATGAACATTAGAGGAAGCCAAAGAAGGAACCAGGTTAGAAGGCAAAACAGAAGGTGGAGGAAGATCAATAGAGATAGAATGAATAGGAATGTCATGAGAAGAAAGAGGAAAATGTAGAGATGAGGAGACTGTTGAAGACCTAGAATTAGTAGGATTAGCATGAGGAGAAGAAGAAGATGTGGAAGCATTATGATGAGAAGAAGGAGATGAAGATGTAGGTGAAGCTGTGAGAGAATCAGAAGAAAGAGAAGAAGAAGGCCAGAAGAAAGTATGAATCTGAGATAAAGAACTAGTGGAAGATGAAGAAGAAACATCAGGAGAAGAAAAAGGAAAACAAGTTTCATTGAAGATGACATGCCTAGAGACAAATATTTTTCCACTAATAGGATCTAAACACCTATAGCCTTTGGTAGTAGGATGATACCCTAAAAAAACACAGGATAATGACTTAGGTTGAAGCTTGTGAGTGGTATAAGGCTTTAACCAAGGAAAGCACTGGCAACCAAAGACTTTGAAGAAAGAAAAATCTGGAAGTGTGTGAAACAAAATCTGAAATGGAGATTGATGAGACAGAACAGAACTAGGCATTCTATTGATGAGAAAAACTGCTGTAGCAATAGCATCAAACCAATATGTCAAAGGTAGAGAAGATTGATGAAGCAGAGTAATAGCAGTTTCAGTGATATGGCGATGTTTTCTCTCAGCAACACCATTCTGTGCTTGTGTATAAGGACAACTGGTTTGATGAATAATACCATGTGAAGAGAAAAGAGAAGCAACCTTTTGGTTTACAAATTCAGTCCCTCCATCAGTTCTTAAAATTTTAAGAGAAGTATGAAATTGATTTTCAGGATAGGCTTTAAACTCAAGCAACTTTTCATAGACTTCACTTTTAAAATGTAAGGGATAGATCCAAGTGAATCTACTACAATCATCAACAAACAAAACATAAAATTGAAAAGGAGCATTATTGACAGTAAAAGGTCCCCATACATCAGCATGTACAAGAGAAAAAGGACTATCACTAGAAGAACAAGACAATTTGAAAGGAAGTCTATGACTTTTTGACACATGGCAGTCAGTACAATCTATGACTTTATTAAAATTCTTTTTATTTGGAAGATGCGCAGCCAGATATTGAAGCTTGGAAATAGAAGGGTGACCCAATCTTTGATGCCACAGCAAATCAGAGATTGGAGAAACTGAACCAGTGGATGACTGAAAAACCTGTGGTTGCTTAGCACAGATAGAAGAATTGGGAAACAACTGATAAAGGCCATTGATGTGTGAGCCTTTATGCAGAATCTGTTTTGTGTATTTGTCCTGAATGACAAAAGAATCAGAATCAAAAATAACACGACAGTTGTGATCTTTGGTTAATTGATGAATAGATAATAGATTGGATGATATAGAAGGAACATGCAAAAGATTGGACAGATGAAAAGAAAATTGAGGTGTAGGAAGAATACCACTTCCAACATGTTGAATAGGTAAACCTGAGCCATTGCCTCATCAGTAACTTTGATCGAGCCTTGATAGGCTTGATATCTTGAAGATTGGTCAAATCATGTGTAAGATGAGTTGTTGCTCTGAATCAAGGTACCAAGGTGGAATAGGAGAATCGATAAGGAAGAAGCTATTTCAAAGACATAGGCCTTGGGAGGTGCTGAAGGTTGATATTGTGGATCAAGCCTATACCAACAGTCCAATGCAAGATGACCAGATTTGCCACAGATCTGGCAGATAGAAGAAGCAGAACCAGAATAGACTAATGCTCTGGATTGATTGTTAGAAAAACCAGAAGAGGCTGATGCTCTGGATTGATTATTAGAAAAACGATGATGAGATCTGTTACCACGAAAAAACCTACCACTTCTACCTCCTCTGTATGGAGATCTACCAGTAAAAGTAGGATGAGGTCCAAGAATGGAGTGTTGTCCTTCAAAACCAGAACCAGAAGTAGAACCTTTAGGTGCTGAATAAGCAACATGCAAATCAGATTTGGAAGAGTGCTTGATCTTGCTTTCAATGTGAATTTCTTCTGAGCAAAGTAAGGAACATAATTCTTCCATAGAGACAACATTGGATCTGGTGCGAATAGAAGTTTTGAAGGCATCATATTCGTCTAGTAAGCCATTTAAGATAAGAAGAATAAGATCTTCATCCTCAACCTTTGCACCAGACAAAGCTAACTGATCTGAAACGGTTTTGATCTGTGAAAGATAGCAGTCAATTGAAGAAGATTGTTTTCGAATGGTATGAAGCTTGTTCTTCAGTTGGTGAATATGAGATCGAGAGACAGAAGTAAATTTCTCCACAGTAGTTTGCAGTTAAACATGTGAGCAAATTTGCATCAATGGCTTCCCATTGAAAATATGCAGGATTGGAAACAAATTTTCCAGATGCATCTGGAATTTCAGATGGAGGACAAGGGATTGCACCTGTCACATAGCCAAGAAGACCTGTTGTAATAACCCCGACCCTGATTAACGCTAATTGGGACTTAATTATGTCTAATAATAATTAAGGGAAAAAAATCTGGAATTTATTTGCATGTGCATTGCATGACTTATGTGTTTTATCTGTTTGGTGTCGGAATATCTGTTTGTATTCTAAACTTTAAACTGCAAATTGGAAGCCTTATCGGCGCCCGATTCTGAAATTGATTAGTGTTTTGGACTAGTTAGATTTTATGTGAATTTATGGTAGGTTCAATTAGAATCCAATTTGGAATGTTTAAATCAAAGTAAATAACATTTTAATAATGAATATAGTATAATTACCGTTATGCCATTGTTGGTGGGTTTTGTAGACAACTTGTTTTAAGCTTCATACACTAAAACAAAAACATTCTTCTCAGCCAATTCCTTGCCCAAAACCGATTGAGGGAGAGGGAGAGTAGGAAAAACTTGGATTCAATACAATTTTGGCTAGACACTAGGAGGTTTGAAGGTTTATAGCAACACTAGGCTCCTAGACTTGGAACTAAGGGTTTAAGGTAAGAATTCACCCTCTCATTTGTGTAGTTGAACTAGTCCTTGCATATTTTTTTTAACATATTGAAGATTGGAGTCTAGATTTGACTTGAAATGTTGAATTGAAGTCCATAACATGCATGCATGAACACATTCATGGAAATTGGAATTGTTGGGTGTCAAACTTCTACATGCATGTGCATATTTTTGCTAAAGCTTATGAGTTCAACAAATTTCTGAGTTAAATGTTGCCTTGGATCATGATTTGAAGTCTTGAAATGGAATTGAACTCATGCATGTGTATTTAAACTTGGTTCTTGGAAATTTATGGTTTTGATGCTCAAATTGACTCACTCTTGGGCAATGATTTTATAAATTAGTTTTTGAAACTTGATATAATATGAGTTTAAAGTGTTTCTCCAGGTTTTGGGCCCAAGAGGTTGAGTTTTGGGTTGTTGAATACTTGGTTCGAACTTGGGAGACAAATCTGGAAATTCCAGATTTGGCTTCCTCGCTCGAGCGAAGGATTCCTCGCTCGAGCGAGCACCTTTTTGTCCAGGGCTCCGCTCGAGCGAGCATCGCGCGTAAATTTCCAGCAACTAGTACTTTTTCATTTCATCAGACCGCTCGAGCGAAGGATTTCTCGCTCGAGCGAACCCTTTGATTTTGGAAGCTCGCTCGAGCGAGCATCGAGCGACCATCGCGCGGAAAATTGCAACATCCAGTATTTTTACTGTTTCATCAGACCGCTCGAGCGAGGGAGGCTCGCTCGAGCGAACCCTTTGATTTTGGGAGCTCGCTCGAGCGGAGGGAGGGTCGCTCCGGCGAGGCCCCTGTTTTCAGCAACTTTTGTAAAATGTTTTCTAAGGCATTTTTGCATCCCCATTCCATCCTAGGCATTCCTAGGCCATGATTAAGACTCCATACTAAGGTTAAAGGGCTAAGTACACACTTAGAATTGTTAACGTAAGTTTTGATACAATTAGAAGTGCGTATTTCAAGTGTGTACCCATTATGTGATTATGTAGGTCGTGTGCCGTAGTCTATTTGATCGTTTGGCTTCACCTATCGGTTTCAACGCCCACTGTGAGTAATAACTTTGTAAAGTTATGTTCAGCTTTAAGTACTTTCTGACTGATATGATATGAACTATTTTTCCGAAATGCTACTTTATGAGTTATGAATGAATGTCCAATTTTCTGAAATGTATTGTGGCACCCTTAGTCCATAAGGCCCTCGCCCGGGGGATACAATACCGTGGCATGAGGCCCTCGCCCGGGAGATACAATACCGTGGCATGAGGCCCTCGCCCGGGAGATACAATACCGTGGCATAAGGCCCTCGCCCGGGGGATATAATACCGTGGTTACTTGCGCGCAAGATATGGACCCTCCTGATCGTTGGTACCAACTCTGTCTGTGGCCTCTAGACCAATCTGATCTGTTAGCTAATGGGTGTACCACATATGATCTTATGCAAAATCTGAATCTGAATATGAACATGAATATGAGCATGTATCTAAATCTGTTTCTGATTTGAAATCTGAACATGCATAAGGCTCTGTTTTGATAAGATCATGTTTCTGTTGTGAACCTTGGTTTCTAACCCTGTGATGGGCATCATTTATTAAACTCTTTACTCTGTTATTATTCACTGGGCTTTCGCTCACAGTTTATTATATATATATATGTAGGTGAGCCGGCACAAGACCCTGGCCAGAGTTGACGGCCCTCTGTTTCGTTTTGTTTTGGTCAAGCCAATTGCGCCTCGAGGAGGTTCCGCCAAGCCCCGATGTTTGGGCAGTTTTGCACTTCATGCTAGTTGATGGTTGTTTTTGTACTGTCGGATCTTGGGAGTGTTTGATGTAGTTATTTTGTACATATGGGTGTATCTGACTAGCATGATTATGTATATAAATAAATTTTAAAGTTTCTGTCTCATGTATGTCATCACAGCTCATTGGACCTTGTTTATTTTACTATATTGCTTCCGCGGCCCCTTAATATTTGTTAATGTCTTCTGAGGCCGTAGGTAATCCAGGGATTACTGGCCGGTCACGGTGCCAAACCTATGGGGGCGGGTTTGGGTTGTGACAGAGTGGTATCAGAGCACGAGTTATACCGCACACACAGGTCCTTATGAGCTTCAGATGTCCTAGTAAGAATTAGGGGCATTCCATTTGCATGTGTGAGTGTGTGGTAATACAACTGAACATTAAAACCGAACGTACACCTGAATATACATATGCTTAATATCTTTTAATGTCTGTATAGTAAAGTGGAGAACCCAGGGGGAAGTGGTGAAAGTGAGACATCTGAGGCTCGTATGAGCCGAATGGAACAAATGCTAGCAACCTTGACTGAAGTGGTGGTGCAACAGCAGAGACAACAACCTGTACCCCCTTCACCTCCGCCGGTACAGGCTGAAGCCGACAACAGTGAAATTATTAACTTGACACAGAAATTCCTGAAAATGAAACCGCTGATGTTCTATGGTGGGATTGAGCCTTTGAAGGCTGAAACTTGGTTACTTGAGATAGAGAAGTTGTATGAGGTGTTCCCTTGTTCTGAAATACAGAAAGTTTTGTTAGCTACCTACACACTGAAGGACGAAGCCCGCATGTGGTGGTTATTGATTTGAAATGGCCACGAGAACATGACCTGGACTCAGTTTAATGCAATCTTTTACGACAAGTATTTCCCTCAGTGCTTTCGCAATCGGAAAGTCTCAGAATTTCAGGAACTTAAACAGGGCAAGATGTCTGTGGCTCAGTATGAGGCCAAATTCACCGAGCTAGCTAGGTTTGCTCCCCATATGGTAGACACTGAAGACAAGAAGGCCCGCAAGTTTGAGGATGGATTGGATCTGGACATACTGGATAGGGTGGGAGTTCTGAATCTACCCACATATGTGAGCGTCTTGGACAGGGCATTAATGGCAGAATGCATTCTAGCAGCAAAGAAACAAACTTCCGCTCCACGGACTGAGTGGACAGGGAAAAGATCCGGGAATAACTTCAAAAAGGGCCGTTCATTTTCTAGGAATAAGAGGCATAATATAGGGTCTTACAGTAACTCAAGCCAAGGTAATGACTCTACGCCAAATTGTCCCAATTGTGGGAATAAGCACGGAGGTCCTTGTTACCGAGCATCGGGGGCATGAAAAAATTCAAATGAGTTTTATTTTTTTTAAAAATTAATGTTAGACCCGAAAACGACGTCAACTTCACATTCACTCAAAAATGGTTTTGTCGTTCCGTCTTCGGACCCATCCCCAAACACTTCACCTCTTTGGACCCACCCCAAAAAACGTTTGGGCTAAAAAATATGCCTATATTAAACCATTTTTCCAACAATCCCCCACATGAATGGAATTTGACGAAGAGAAAATGCAACAACATGATCTAATTACAGAGAGTACAGAAATTGGAAATATTCTGCAAAAGATAGGTAGCTTTTGGCTTTGAACCTTCCCTTGTGAGACACTATCGGATTTACTAGCTAACCAGTGAACATGATGTCTTGAACTATTCAACCGTTTGTGTAAACCAAGACGATAGAACTCACACAGTATATCTCCAGACGCAGTTTAGTTCTCACTATTGTGTTCATTTTGGCCCTGAATAACCTGGTCTTTCATGAGTGCTCTAGAGAATTGTAGCCCTTCACAAATCTCATAGAACCGGCCCAGTTCACACTCATGTAGGTAATTCTTATGAAGAGTATCCTGCCATACTCCACTAGGCATACCTAGATATAAGGATCATTAAAAGTATTACTTAACCTAAAATGCTGCAGACATCACTATTTCATCAAAGAAATGGGTAGGAGTTAGACTCTCCAGTGATTCTTCTTAGTCATTTACAACTCGATTGTCCCTTTGAACTTAGATCTTGGGATCTCCAGTCAACTAGGTTGGGTTGCCATTGTGGTAACTCTTATTTCATAGGCTTAAGTCCCATTCCCCTCGATGAATTCTCAATTAACTCTCTTGCTAACCTTTTGGTTAGTGGATCCGCCATGTTGTCTTTAGACTTCACATAATCAATGGAAATAATTCCATTAGAGAGTAGTTGTCTTACGGTATTATGTCGACGACGAATATGTCTAGACTTACCGTTATACATATGACTCTGTGCTCTACCTATTGCAAATTGACTATCGCAATGTATGCATATAGCAGGCACCGGCTTTGGCCATATTGGAATATCTTCAAGGAAGTGGCGAAGCCATTCTACCTCTTCCCCTACTTTGTCTAAAGCTATGAATTCTGATTCCATAGTAGACCAAGCAATGCAAGTTTGTTTGGAAGATTTCCAAGATACAGCCACCCCACCAAGAGTAAAGACATACCCACTGGTGGACTTTGAGTCTCTTGTATTCGATATCCAATTTCCTTCACAGTATCCTTCAAGTACTGCTGGATATCTAGTATAATTCAGCCTAATATTACGAGTAAATCGGAGATACTTTAGAACCCTTATAATAGCTTTCCAGTGTTCTACTCCCGGATTACTCGTATATCTACTTAATTTACTTACTGCATAAGCTATATCCGGGCGAGTGCAGTTCATCAAGTACATTAAGCTTCCAATAATTTGGACATACTCTAATTGAAAAATACTATCTTGTACATTCTTAGAAAGA
The DNA here is from genome assembly GCA_025200525.1 of Camellia lanceoleosa. Taxonomy (NCBI): domain Eukaryota; kingdom Viridiplantae; phylum Streptophyta; class Magnoliopsida; order Ericales; family Theaceae; genus Camellia; species Camellia lanceoleosa. The sequence continues at coordinate 208,667,817 of CM045763.1, forward strand.
TACAAATTAACATCTACAGGTGTTCTAGCAAGATAATCATCATCTTTGCTGAATTTGTCAAGTATTTTCTCAATGTAATGAGACTGTGACAAAACATATACTTATGATGTTTTAATAATTTTCATACCAAGAATTACATCAGCAATGCCTATGTCTTTCATGTCAAAATGTTTATTCAACATTTTCTTAGTAGTTTTAATCATATCATTATTACTACCTATGATGAACATATCATCTACATAAAGACATACAATGGCATAATCTTTGTCTGTATTTTTAATATAAACACATTTGTCACACTCATTAATTTTAAATCCATTTGACATCATTGCCTTGTCAAATTTCTCATGCCATTGCTTTGGTGCTTGTTTTAAACCATATAATGATTTAACCAATTTACACACTTTCTTTTCTTTTCCTGGAACAGAAAAACCTTCTGGTTGTTCCATGTAAATTTCTTCATTTAACTCACCATTTAAGAAAGCGGTTTTCACATCCATTTGATGAATTTCTAGATTGTATAGAGATACAATGGCAATTAGCATTCTAATGGATGTTATTTTAATAACCGGTGAGTATGTGTCAAAGTAATCAAGACCTTCTTTTTGTCTAAAACCTTTGACCACAAGTCTTGCCTTGTATTTGTCAATTGATCCATCCACTTTTATTTTCCTTTTGAAAATCCACTTGCACCCAAGAGGTTTACAACCTGGTGGCAAGTCCACTAATTCCCAAGTATGATTTTTGCAAGATGGATTCAACTTCACTGTTAACAGCTTCTTTCCATAAAGGAGCTTCAGGAGTGGATATATCCTTTTTAAAAGTTAAAGGCTCATTTTCTAATAAAAATGTTAGGAAATCTGGACCAAAAGATTTTGAGATTCTAGCACGTTTACTACGCCTAGGTTCCTTTTTCTCATTTTGGTCTAACTCTTGCTCTTGTTCTTGATCATGTTCTTGATCTTGACTAGTAATAGCATCATGAGATCTTTATTGTTACGAGTCACATGTTCAAAGAATGATGCATTCCGAGACTCAATAATAGTATTTACATGCATTTCGGTATGTTCTGATTTATGAATCAAAAACCGATATGCACTACTATTCTTAGCATAACCAATGAAAATGCAATCAATGGTCTTAGGACCTATTTTAGTCTTTTTAGGATTAGAAATAGCCACTTTAGCCAAACACCCCCACACTTTTAAGTATTTGTAGGATGGTACTCTACCATGCCACATTTCATACGGTGTTTGATTCACTTTCTTTCGGGATACTTTATTTAAAATATAATTAGTAGAAAGTATTGCTTCCCCCCACAAGTTCTGAGGTAATCCAGAACTTATTAACATGGCATTCATCATTTCTTTTAAAGTCCCATTTTTCCTTTCAGCAATTCCATTTTGCTTAGGTGTGTGACACTTTGTCCTTAAGACAGATTCGCCCCGCTACGGTGCTTACGGTTGAGTGGCATCTATCTCTCAGGATACAATGATCTTCACAAAATTGTAGAAGCACTTCAAACAAATTTGTTCCGCAAACCAAACCTGTGTTCTATACTCTCTTTATTTTTTTCCTAAAATTATATATGAAGAATAAAAGCACTAGAGCAAAATGGAAAGCACAAAGGAACTTTTTTTCAGACTGATTTTTGGATCCTTAACCACTGCTGGAAAGTTGGTATATATAGGCAAAACTGCTGTCCAAACAGGTACCATAATTTGAATGAACAGATGTGAATTCAAATGAACAGGTGCAAACTGTTTCAAACAGATTCTGCTCGTTGTACATGGAACAGTTTTTTTCTTCCAAACAATTTGAAAAAGTAGCCGTTGGTGAACTAAGTTCTAAACTGTTGGAATATATTTTATTATTAAACTATTTGAATAGTTTAATAAAAAAATCCTAAAGGTGAAAAAGTTTTATAAAACTATTTGGAAAATATATATATTAAACTATTTGAATAGTTTAATTAATAAAGGAAGAAGTACAAACTTTAGGAAATCACTAAGGAGCCCAAAATTTGAATTTAGATTTAAATTAAAATCCCACAATAATTTTTATTGAAAAAATTCAAATGAGTTTTATTTTAAAAAAAAATTAATGTTAGACCCGAAAACGACGTCAACTTCACATTCACTCAAAATGGTTTTGACATTCTGTCTTCACTGTGTGACTTGCCACGCGGCAAGGAACACTTCACTTCTTCGGATCCATCCCCAAACACTTCACATCTTCAGACCCACCCCAAAAGACGTTTGGACTCAAAAATATGCCTATATTAAACCATTTTTCCAACAGTAATATGAGTTCAAACTATAGAAACAACAAGAACTTGTTAATAAACTTGGATTTGGGTGTGTTTGACTTCCATCTAACTTTCCCCAAGTGGACTTCAAACTGATTTTAGACACAAAGTAATACAATAAAAATGAAAAAGAGACAGACTCACGACATAGCTTCTTATAATTAATTTGTTCATTGTTCCCAATTTTTCGTTAAATTGTGAAAAAGTGAGAAGACCAGCTTGCTTGTTTTCTGTAGTCATTATCTGGAATTGTTCTGTACTGATAAGATTTAGAACTTGGATTGGACTCTTGTTTTCTTCTCTTTCTTGTTGTAAATTTTCAGGCTCATCTTAAGTGAAGTATTGTTCAGATACGTGCGTCAATGATTCAGAAGCGGACCTGTGTTTCATAAAGGGTTTTGGCACTTTGGTTGCGTGTTTCACTTGGGGTCTTTTATAACAACTTGATTTAAACAGGGCCATGTTTTTAGTATTTTTGCATGAAGTTCTTGTAGACTATTGCCTCAAATATTTAGATAGGTGATAATAAGTTATTTAACGTGGGTGACTTGTTGTGCAAGTGGAATGCAATCTTGAAGTGTATAATCATCAATACTACTATGATCTAAAAGTTAAAATTAATAAAATGTATTTTATTTAAAAAAACAAAAACAGTTTAAGCTTATTAAAAAGTGCATAGAAACTGTGCTTGAAATGGGCTTTTCTAAATGCGTGTTGAGGATGGAAGCAATTTTGGCAAGCTTTCAACTATTAGAGTGACACCATTAATAATACTAATGCTCTTAGTTTTCTCATTTTTGTTTTTTTTATTTGAATATAGTGCATGAGATTTGCAAATAACAGTTCTTTTTTTTTATTTTTTTATAAAAAATTTGGAACTCTTTGCTTTTTGGTAACAATTTGCAATATTGGAATTAGAGTAATCTAATATAAGGATTGATCGAAATGCAAGATTTGCCTTTAAAGGCTCTAATCCAAATCTTATCCCTAATTCAATACCAAATCTTTGAACCAAGTAATGCCCAAAAGTGTAAGCTTCCAGTCTGAGTTGAATTTTGGTGAAAGCTATGTAACTTAAGCAATTGCCTTCTGTGGGGATATATTTTCTGAGTACCAACACGTGACAAGGTGACGCCAACGTGTCAGCTGAGGTGCCACGTGTCATAGTAGTTACGCCGAAGTAATCTTGGAGTTGCCGAGGTTATCTCCGAAGATATCGAAATCCGAGATAAGCGGATAAAGGACAAGAGTCCTAGATTGAGAGAAGACTTCAGTTTAGGTAAAGATGAAACTCTTAAAGGATTTATCCTAATCCCACTGGGAGTTCCAGATTAACAGTAATCCTGAGTCCATTAGAATTAGGCTCTTATTGAGACTAGGATTGTATTGGCTATAAAAGAGAGGCACCCCCATGGGTCTAAGGTATGTTTTTTATGCTCAAGCTTGTGAGTTGAATACTTGATTATCTTCGAGAGATATACTGACTTGATCGTTGGAGTGCCCCCGGGTGGAAGAACCACCGCCAGAGCCTTTTCTTTTTGTGCAGGACAGCAGGGTGCCATCTATTCTGCCTGTGTTCTACAGCTGAATCACTAAGGAGGGCAGTGTGATCAGAAAATCACTCACACAATTTGGCGCCGTCTGTAGGAAAGAAAGACGAATAGATGGCCAGTAACGTACAAAAAGAAAAGGTCGGGGACGACGCTCCCACTGGGAGTGGCAGGCCTATCGACCTTGACATTGAAGGAGACAACCACAACGAAGAAGCCCGTGACCAGGGACGCGGAGGAGAAGACGTCGACCGGGAGGGCGACACTTCAAAGAAGACAGACCAAGACAGATACTACAACGAAGATAACCTCCAGATATGGAGGGACAGGTGCCTATAGAGGGATGAGGAAGTAAAAGAATTGGCAGACAAGCTGGCAGATCTGCAGTCAGTCGTCAACTTCATGATGCAAAACAATGTCATGACCACCGTGCATTGCGCAGACACGCCGATTCCAAAGATTAACACCCAGAAGGGAGGAAGGAAAACAATTCCCGAAGTACCTCAACATACCAGGAGTGGAAGGCACTCTCACCCGTCTTCCAGGGAAGTCGGACGAGAGAAGCCGAGACAAGAGAAGTCCCAAAGAACATATCACACGAAAGACCCAGAACACAGAGAACATTGGCATGTCCAAGGACAGGCGCTCTGCTTTGACACAACCCATGGAGAAAGATCAAAACGGGCCCACCACGAGGCCGAAAGTAGTGTGCCAAAAAGACTGAAGTCCGAAGATAGCCGAGCTCCAGGGAGGAGTAAAGAAGACCTGCGAAATTACCTCAAGAGGAAGGAACATAATGCTGAAGCCGAGGTTACCTCACCCGACAAGCCGAGGACACCATTCTTGGTAGAGCTGGACAAATTTGAGGCACCGAAGAGATTTAGTATGCCGAGGTTTCAAATATACGATGGTAAGTCAGATCCTAACTTCTACGTTGGATTATTCTTGAACTCAATGGCACTATACAGTGGAAATGAGCCGTTGCTCTGCAAAGTGTTCCCCTCATCCTTTGGAGAGATTGCATCAGATTGGTTCCACAAACTGCCAAAGGGAAGTGTGAAGACTTGGGAAGGCCTGGCTGAGATGTTTGTGGCTAGGTTCGTGACAAATAAGCTACAGCCATTAAGGGTGGACACATTAATGGCTCTGAAGACCAGCAAGGATGAAGGCCTTAGGGCCTATGCAAAAAGATACTATGAGGTGTTCAATCGAATACTCTAATGCAACCAAGAAGTGGCGGTCGTGTCTTTCAAGAACGGCCTAAAAGATGATTGTTCATTGCGGAAATCTTTGGCAAAGATATTGCCGAAGAGCATGGAAGAGCTCATGGCAAAAATCGAGAAGTATTCCAGAGTCGAGGAGGATACATCGGGGAATAAGGAGGTAAAACAGGAAAAAGGGAACAGCTCGCCGAAGCGAGGCCGAAGTAACAACGGATTTAGCAAAACAGAGATAGAATTGAGGGGCGAACAGGCAGTGACGACTGTGTTCCGAATCCCGGTCCACAAAGTCCTGGATCAAATCTGAAATCAACCCTATTTCAGAGCACCAGCAAAGGCCCTAGGGGAATATATGGGCAGGAACGTTGGTAGGCATTGTGCTTACCATAATGAAGAAGGGCACCCAACACAGGGCTGCAGAGCTCTAAAAGCATACTTAGAGGACTTAGTAAGACAAGGCCACCTGAGGGATCTCGTCGACGAAGCCAGGACCAGAGAAGAGCAGGCAAGGTTGCCTCAAGGACCAGCAGCCCCGCCTCCCCCAACACAGCAACCACAGGGAGGGGGACCTAGGGTGGTTAACGTAATTCATTCCAAGGTGAACGAAAACGACATATGGGGGGAAACCCAAAGAGTAAAACACCTGCAGCACGTGAACCAGGTCGGACAGAAAAGACCTCGGCCTGAAGAGTACCCAGGCCCGATGATAGCCTTCACCAAAGCCGACCTAGAGATGGTCCAGCACCCACATAATGATGCCTTGGTAGTATCCCTCCAGGTTGGGGAGTGCCAAGTGAAATGCATCCTGATAGATCAAGGCAGCTCTTGTGACATCATGTATGTTAGATGTTACAAGGAGCTGGGCCTTTACCCAGATGACATGGAGCAATCAAATGGCCCGATGGTCGGCTTCAATGAAATGCCAACGTGGCCACTGGACGCTACAAACTTGGAAGTACAAGCCGGCACTAAGAAGATCAGGACAGAGTTCGTCGTGATTGACACACCTTCACCTAGGGGTGCAACTCGGGCGGGCTCAACCCGATCAACCCGAGCCTAGCCCGAGTTTTTTTAAGGCTTGGGCAACTATATCTTGTAATCTGGACGGGCCTGGGCAGATTTTTGATGCCCGAATTGTAATTCGGGCCGAGTTTGGACAGAACCAATGGCCAACCCGAGCAACCCGAACCCGAATTAAATTTAATATATTATATAAATTATATAATATATAATATATAATATATATAATTTAATAAATTATATAATATATATAAATTAAGTAAAAGAGTTAGTCTTAATTTTTAATTTTTATTTTTTGGTGACCAGAAAATAATTTTGAATAATTCTCAATTCTTTGTTAATTATCAATTCTACCTACAGGTTTCAAAACAAATCTACCTACAAGTTTCTGGGCAATTCGGGCTAACCCGAGTTCAAAATACAAAGCTTGGGCCGGGCTTGGGCAGCAAAGCTCGGGTTCATGTTCGGGCTTAGGCGGGCTTGGGTACTGCTTTGGGCAATTCAGGTCGGGCTTGGGCAGACCCCCAACCCGACCGAACCTGCCCGAGTTGCACCCCTACCTTCACCATACAACATCATCTTGGGAAGGCCATGGTTGCATACAATGGGGGCAGTTCCCTCAACGTTGCATCAACTATTGCGGTTCCCAACAGAACATGGAATTGAAAAAGTCAGAGGAGACCAGCTGCAGGCAAAAAATTGCTCCATGGCAGCAATGAAAACAACTTGCAACATACAAGAACCAGGGAAGGCAGAGATTGAAGATGAGGACATGGAGGTCCTAGATGATGTCGGCAAGGAGCCGGCCGAGAAGAGTGAGGAAACACTAAAGAAAATCCTCGTCCAGGAGGGCGATAAAGAACGCTTCTTTCTTCTCGGCTTAGGCTTAGCCGAAGAAGAAGAAAAGGAACTGGAAGCCTTTTTGAGAACAAACATAGAGGTGTTCGCCTGGACACCATATGAAATGCCTGGCATTGACCCCGAGGTCACATGTCACAGACTGAACATCGACAGGTCGGCCAAACCTGTAATACAATGAGCCAGAAGACCGACGTTGATGCACATCGAAGCAGTGGAGGAGGAAGTAGACAGACTTCTAAAGGCCAGGGCCATCAGAGAAGTCAATTATCCGACATGGCTATCAAACACTATGGTAGTAAAGAAGAAGAACAGTAAATGAAGGGTATACGTAGATTTTACAAGCCTGAACAAAGCCTGTCCCAAAGACAGCTTCCCTCTGCCCAAAATTGACTAGCTGGTGGATGCCACATCTGGACATGGAAGGATGAGCTTCCTGAATGCTTATAGGGGGTACCACCAGATAGCCATGTACCCTCCAGACGAAGAGAAGACAGTGTTCATCACCCCAAAAGGCCTGTACTGTTACAGAGTGATGCCTTTTGGGTTGAAAAACGCAGGAGCAACCTACCAAAGGCTGGTAACCAAAATGTTCAAACACTTGATCGGCCAAACAGTAGAAGTCTACATCGATGACATGGTCGTAAAGACCAAGAAGCCCAAGAGTCATATTGCCGACCTAAAAGAGGAATTTGAGATCCTCAAAACATATCGGCTTCGACTTAACGCATCAAAGTACGCGTTTGGAGTTGGATCTGGAAAGTTTCTAGGGTACTTGGTAACAAGAAAGGGCATAGAGGCCAGCCCAGATCAAATCAAGGCCATCCTAGATCTACAAAGCCCAACATCGGCAAAACAGGTACAAATGCTTACTGGAAGGGCCGCAGCCCTAAATAGGTTCATAAGCCGAAGCTCAGACAAGTGTAAACCCTTCTTCAACCTGGTGAAAAAGACCACAGACTTCCTATGGACTGAAGAATGTGAGGCCGCTTTGGCCGACCTAAAGAAGTATCTGACCACGGCTCCAATCCTCTCAACACCTGAACCTGGAGAAGAGCTGTTCTTGTACTTAGCTGTATCAGAACATGCACTAAGTGTGGTACTAATCCGAGAAGAACAAGGAGAACAGAAGGCTGTTTACTATGTAAGTAAAACCTTGGCCGACACAGAAACAAAGTATCTACCACTAGAGAAATTAATGCTGGCCTTGGTGATGGCCTCAAAAAAGTTGAACCATTACTTTCAGGCGCACAAGATTGTGGTACTAACAGAGCACCCACTGAAGTCCTTATTACAACAAGAAGACTTAACAGGAGGAATTGCAAGATGGCCAGTGGCCTTGGGCCAATATGACCTGGAGTTCAGGCCTAGAACAGCAATCAAGGGCCAAGTTTTCGCCGACTTCGTGGCAGAATTCACGCCTGAATCCATCGAACATCAGGCTCCGTTGAGCCTAGATAAATATTGTTCCAGCAAACAAAGAGAATCCCAGCCTAAGGCAAGAGAGCAAAGGAAGGAAAAACTCAGATTCTGCAGCATCTACATCGGCGACTCCTTTAGACTGTTTGTCGATGGAAGTTCAAACCGACAAGGAGCGGGGGCAGGAGTACTACTGATATCTCCAGATGGAGAAATAATAGAACAGTCCATCCGTTTGGGGTTCAAGGCCTCAAACAATGAAGCAGAATACAAGGCATTAATTGCAGGGCTAAAACTGGCAACAACAGCAGAAGCAGATGAGGTAATAGTTTTTTGTGATTCACAGCTTATTGTTAACCAGTCAATAGGAGAATTTGCAGCCAGAGACGAAAGGATGTCGGCATATGCAAAAGAGGTCATCAGATTGGCAAACTTATTTCAGAACTGCCGACTACTCCAAGTAAGCCGAGATGATAACAGCCACGCCGACGCATTGGCCAACCTGCCAAGTTCGATGCAGACCGGAAAGATAAGAACAATAATGATAGACTATATGTCGGGCCCGAGCATAGAGCAACAAAACACAGAGCAGTAAGCAATGTGTGTGGATATGGGGCCAAGCTGGATGGATTCAATTGTTGCATTCCTGAAAGAAGGAAAGCTGCCAGAAGACTGTAAGGAGGCATACAAAGTCAGATTGAAGTCGACAAGATTTAGTCTGACTGTGGACGGACATCTTTACAGAAGGTCCTTCACTGGACCCCTTTTAAGGTGCGTATACCCTTTGCAGGTTGAAGATTTTTTATATGAAATTCATGAAGGAGTTTGTGGAAGCCATGCTAGGGGCAGATCACTAGCTCACAGGGCCATTACTCAGGGGTATTGGTGGCCCTACATGCAAAAGGATGCTGAAGCCTACGTAAAGAAGTGTGAACAATGCTAAAGGTTTACACCTTTGATACATCAGCCAACTGCTGACCTGAACCCAGTATCCAGCCCTTGGCCGTTTGCCCAGTGGGGCATGAATCTTGTTAGACAACTTCCCCAGGCAACTAGGTAGAGAAAATACTTGCTGGTAGCAACGGATTACTTCACGAAGTGGATAGAGGCAGAACCTCTTGCCAAAATCCGAGATGTGGACGTCAAGAACTTCATATGAAAAAACATCATTACCAGATTTGGCATTCCAAGAGCCATAGTTGCCGACAACGGAACGCAGTTTGACAGCAAACTCATCAAGAACTTCTATGCGAAATTCAAGATCAAGAATTACTTTTCAACACCAAGTTTTCCCCAAAGTAATGGACAAGCAGAAGCATCCAACAAAGTAATTTTGGATGGAATAAAGAAGAGGCTGCAGGCAGCAAAAGGAAAGTGGGTAGACGAATTGCCCAACGTACTTTGGGCATATCGGACTACGCCGAGAAAATCAACAGGGGAATCCCTCTTTGCCATGGCCTATGGCACAGAAGCAGTCATTCCATTGGAAGTCGGCATCTCAGGAATCCGAACCCAGGGAGTTGAGAATGGGACTAATGATATACTCTTAGCCCGAGATCTGGATCTTTTAGAAGAACGAAGAGAGAAAGTTGCAATTCAGCTTGCAGTATACCAGCAACAGCTTGCTAGAGCTTACAACAAGAAGGTCAATCCAAGAGATTTTCAAGTCGGCGACTTAGTCTTGAGAAAAGTCGTTGGCAACAAGAAAGATCCCAAATAGGGCAAGCTTGGCCCAAACTGGGAAGGACCCTACAGAATTACTTCGGTGTTAGGCAATGGAGCTTATCGGCTTGAAGATAATGAGGGCAAAGCATTACCCAGACCTTGGAACACTTGTAATTTGAAATTTTTCTATCATTAGATATGCTTTGTTTTTGGTCGATGTCATCAATAAAATCTTTTCAGAATTCTTCAAACACATATGATTAATAAAGATACACAATGTTATTTTTGACAGACATGAATAATGAGAACCCAAGTGGAACTCAGGTTCACATTGGGGGCAAAAAGAAGAAGAATATGCTTAACACTTGTTGAAATTTATAGCAATTTACAAGTTAAAGTTAAGCCGAGATTATTCCTTATCTTCACTTGTTGAAATTTGTAGCAATTTACAAGTTGAAGATAAGCTGAGATGGTTCCTTATCTTCACTTGTTGAAATTTGTAGCAATTTACAAGCTGAAGTTAAGCTGATTCCTTATCTTCACTTGTTGAAATTTGTAGCAATTTACAAGTTGAAGATAAGCTGAGATGGTTCCTTATCTTCACTTGTTGAAATTTGTAGCAATTTACAAGTTGAAGTTAAGCTGATTCCTTATCGTCACTTGTTGAAATTTGTAGTAATTTACAAGTTGAAGATAAGCTGAGATGGTTCCTTATCTTCACTTGTTGAAATTTGTAGCAATTTATAAGTTGAAGTTAAGTTGATTCCTTATCTTCACTTGTTGAAATTTGTAGCAATTTACAAGTTGAAGTTAAGCTGATTCCTTATCTTCACTTGTTGAAATTTGTAGCAATTTACAAGTTGGAGTTAAGCCGAGATTACTGTTTCCCTTCACTTGTTGAAATTTGTAGCAATTTACAAGTCAAAGTGAAGCCAACGTTATTGCTTAAACACTTGTAGCAATCTACAGGTTGGTTAAACCAAAAGAAGATGCTTAACACTTGTTGAAATTTGTAACAATTTACAAAATGACGTTAAGCCGACATATGATCATCTGTTGAAACTTGCAGCAATTTACAGGTTGAAGTAAAAGCTAAGTATATTGTTTAAACACTTGTTGAAATTTGTAGCAATTTACAAGTAGATCATTGTTTAGCACTTGTTATAACTTAAGAAAAGTTTATGGTATATGTTTTACACTTGTTGAAATTTATGAAAAAGTTGCAGGTCGGTATCTTGCCGAAGTAAAGTTTGTAGTTATTATACCCGAGGTATGTAACCCCGAGAAAATTGCACAAAGAAGGCAAAGTTTGAAAAGCATGCAAAATATTCTAAGTATAGAATCATGTAGAGGCAGTCAAAGAAAAGGCAAAAGAGTGCAGACATTCAAAGAAAGTTATATTAAAACATTCAACACAAACTGGAGGCACATCGGCCATACAAGAAACTTATATTATCCAGAAAACAAAAAAGTACAAAAGACATCAAGGTTGTGATTCTTCGACTTTAGGCGCAATTTGAGTCTGGACCTCGGCAGATTCTTGGAGAACTACCTTGGCAGATTCCTGAAGAACTATTTCGACAGTCTTTTTGGCCACGATCTCGGCATTGATTTCGGCAAGTGTTTGATCAAGACTTTTATCAGTTGGAGGAACATCAGATGATGCTTGTTCAGGAGTAGCCTCCTTGACAACCTCCTCATCTTCCTCCTCATGAGTCAAGTCTAGGACTTGATTATCCTGAGGAGGGGACTTGGTCTCAGTGGCATCTTTAGGCTTCCTTACTAGAGCCTCATCATCATCCTTATCCTCATCCTCGGATTCAGACTCCGATTCGTCTTCAGCTTGAGTTGGAAGTGGAGGTGGAGGAAATGGAAGAGGAATAGCATCGGCATTTCGAAAAGGTGAATCAGCAGGAAGATCAAGTTTTTTTTATCAGGGACATCCAACCAAGGGAAAAGCCCCTGTTGCATGCCTGCCTGACTTGTAGCTTATAGTCCTCGGTGACGTCGGCTATACCCCGAGAATAGGCCTTTTTGTCGGTCGCTTTGATTTCGGCCTCTTTAGTGGCCAGGGCCTCCTGAAGCTCTTTTTCAGCTTGGGCCATTTTTTCCTTGGCCTCTTTTTTCTGAGCCTCAGCAACTTTCTTGATGGCTTCAGCAGCATCAGCCTTCTCCTCGGCTTCAGTCTGAGCGTTGAGGGCAGCCTCAGCCTGGTCCTCCAACTTCTTCATTTTTGATTGGAGGCTTTTGTTCATCTTTTGAAGGGCAGAAAACTCCCTCTTCATGTCGGCCAACTTCTCCCTAGTCTCAAAAGCTTGCATAGAGAGAGAGTGGGCATGTTGAACGGCCTGAAAAAACACAAGGCAAAAATTGTTATGAAATTTTACAAAGTGAAAGAGAACACAAGTTTCCACGTAAAGACACTTACTTGGATAGAACATTGAAGCATAAAGGCGTAGTTCTCATACTCACTCATCCTGGCATTACGCTCAAGATCGCCTGGGAGGAGTAGAGCAGTACTGAGTGCTACACCGACGTTGATGTCATCAACGCTATCGCTGGCAAGAACAGGTTTATCTTCTAAAGTAATTTCAGGTGTCCAGGGGACTTTTGGTATTCTGGACCCCGAGGTCGTCGCAGACGATGACCTCGGCTTCTTGGATTGGGTGGATTCTGATGGCTGGGTTTCTGTATGCCTCTTCCCAGCAGAAGGTTGAGACTTGTCACTCTCAGCTAGCTTGGGGATTAGCAGGGTATCCTCAGTCTCAGCTGCGGTGGCTTTGGCCTTTGGCTGAGCCTTTTTGGTTCTCTTCGGCTTTGGTGGGGGCATGCTCTGTGTTGGCTGAACGTCAACATCAGTTGGGAGGTCGGCTAAGAGATCTGCGGCAACAGGCTTTAGGCGACCCATCTCGGCAGTTTTGACAAGTCGTCGCCGACGTTTTCGTTCAGGTATAGGGATCAAGTATGGAGCTGAAGTTGATGGTCGACCGGCTGGATCCGATGTTGATCCTTGATCTGTTCGGGATGTAGAAGCGGTTAGAGTTGTGGCAGTAGGTGGAGAAAGAATTTTTTTCTTTGTTCTCGGAACGTCGGGCAAAATCGACTTGTATGTTGGAATAAAATTGAGAAGAAGAGGTGCTTTTCTCTTGTGAACTGGCAAGTCCAGCAGTTTTTTCAGGTCCTTGCTGGGAACGTAAGATTGGCGAAAATTTTTCGGTGGCTTGCGAACGCCTGCAAGAAAAAAACAAGACATTAGAAACAGATAGAATATTGAAGACTTGAAAAGCAACAACTAAGTATTAACACTGGTTTCTTACCCTTGCCCTCTTTAACTGACCGAGGAAGAGGGTAGAGATGGGCATCCTCGTCTAGGGTAAATTCCAATTTCCAGAAGCAATAACATAGTCATCTCCAGCCCCCTTGTTGGAGTCTGGAAGGTCAGCTACGATTTTGAATTCAGTAGACCTCAGCTTGAGGTAATAGACGAAACCTTTTTCTTTTAGGTTAAGGGCACACATGGTATAACAGAATTGGATGTCGACAAGGGTGATCCTAACGTTCTCCTGCCTAGCTAAGGCTATAATACCGTTAATCACTTGATAAGAGTTAATGGTAAGTTGCATGGGGTTCAACTATAGTAATGAAGAACTTCATGAAAAAGGGGATTGAGTGGAAGCCGAAGTCCACATTCAGTAAAAACGACTATGGGAAAGGGCATTTTATCATCTGTGGGCATGATTGAGTCGTCATCCCCAGCCAGTCTCAGATAGACGTCGGTAGGAATTTCAAACTCTTCCCTAAAGTATTCAAGTTTGGTCGGGGTATCTATCCTATGTCTCCACATACCCATGATTTCAGCGTAAAAGAATTTGGTTATAGAGAAAAGATGTTCTTAAAGGGTTATAGGAACCTCGACAAAAACCTAGGTAAACACTGGTTACGATTGTTTCAGTTTTTCCTAAGAATTGGTAGGTTCTATAGACAAATCCCAAACCTAAATCTACGAAAGCAAAGATTGAAGGCACAGATCTAGAAAAAATACAGAAATAAGAATGAAGTTTCAGAATAAAGAACAGATGTGGGGTTCTCAAAAGCATAAAGAATACAAGAAATACTGGCTCAAGAACAGTGGCGAAACAGTGCAAGTGTTCAAAACATAAGCGAAATCATGAAATAGACGCATCCAGATGAATAGTTCAGAAAATCAAAGGTTTGAACAAAGCAATAATGACAACAAGAAAGCAAACGAGCATAGAGGAATTAAGAATGAAAGGAACAGAGGCTTACCAAGATAACTGGAGCCGGTATGAAGATCGCTGAGGTCAGACGACGGATGTAGACACGACGGAACGGTGAAAGCTTCGCTGGAATGGAAGAATGAGGACGGTTGCAGAGCTTGTAGCTAGAGCAATAGCGGATTTGAGAAAGTTTGGAGAGAGAAAGAGTAAGTATCGAGTGCAAAAGTAAAGAAAGGAAAAAAGAAAGAAAAGTTTTATCAAAAAACTTGAAACGGTGGCAAAATAGGGCATTTATTGCGCCTGGAGCAACGCACATGTCAGACGGCAGACGTCTGTGAAATGATTTTGGTAGCGTCGCAGAACTGTGCCAATAAAGATATAACGCGTAAATGGAACGGTTGAGAAGTGATGCATGACAGCTCATGCGCGTAGGAGAGTTCATTTGAATTCTTGTTCTTGAAAGAAGACATGTCGGCCTGAGATGAACGACCTCGGCTGAAGAGTTCTTGTGCCGAAGTACTGGAAAGAGGAACAATATAGGTTCCATCACCTCAGAATGCCGAGATAATAAAACCTAGGGGGCAGTTGTGGAGATATATTTTCTGAGTACCAACACGTGGCAAGGTGACGCCGACGTGTCAGCCGAGGTGCCATGTGTCGTAGTAGTTACGCCGAAGTAATCTTGGAGTTACCGAGGTTATCTCCGAAGATATCGGAATCCGAGATAAGCGGATAAAGGACAAGAGTCCTAGATTGAGAGAAGACTTCAGTTTGGGTAAAGATGAAACTCTTAGAGGGTTTATCCTAATTCAATTGGGAGTTCTAGATTAGCAGTAATCCCGAGTCCATTGGAATTAGGCTCCTATTGAGACTAGGATTGTATTGGCTATAAAAGAGAGGCACCCCCATGGGTCTAAGGTATGTTTTTTATGCTCAAGCTTGTGAATTGAATACTTGATTATCTTCGAGAGATATACTGACTTGATCGTCGGAGTGCCCCCGGGTGGAAGAACCACCACCGGAGCCTTTTTTTTCTGTACAGGACAGCAGGGTGCCATCTATTCTGCCTGTGTTCTACAGCTGAATCACTAAGGAGGGCAGTGTGATCAGAAAATCACTCACACACCTTCAATTAGCATAAATAACTATAACAATGTCCTAGCTATCTGCAGCTTTTATCCAACTACAAAACAAGAAATTTGTATATTGTAGTTGTATATGCATATTTGTGGCAGTGATGGTTGGCCTAATGGTGGATTAGCAATATTAGGAGCAACTAACCCACAACTTCAATTTTTTCCCCAATTATTGACAACCTTCTATGGCACCTCTTTACCCACATAACTCTAATCCTTTCCACTTGACTATCACTTTCAAAAAAAAAATAAATAAAAAAAAAATAAATAAATAAATAGAGACAATGGGCAAAACAGAGGATAAAAAATCTGATAAAATAGAAAACCAAAATCTGAACTTCAACATTTAAACTAGTACAAAAAATTACAAACCCAATTAAATTCTAAGATCAAAACCACCAAAGCTATGTTGGGAATGTGCTATTCTTTGTCTATTCACAAAAAATGATGACATAGATGATATAGATATATATATAGATATACACATCTATCTCTATCAATATATATATATATATATATAGAGAGAGAGAAGAGTTTTTTTACTTACCTTTGGCAAATGAGAAGAATAAGTTCAATCATCCATGCCGTCCGAACCCCTCTACGCTAGTGTTTTCTACTCTTCTTTCCTGCGTTGTTCTCTATGCGTCGTTCTTTTTTCCTTTTTTTCCTTCAAAAGTATGAGTGTAAAGAGATGGGTTTTGAAGAGTTTTTTACTTTAGGATTTTGTTTTGCTAATATATTAGGTGTAATAAGAATTTAATTTCTTTTTTCTTTTGTGATGTAATAAGATAAAGATTGTAAAAAAATAAAAGGGTGGTGTAAGTAAAATTACCCAATTCATACAAGGGATAGAAAGAGGGAAAGTAGTAGTTTAAAGAAAATGCCTCGTAGTTCAAATTTTGTGACTTAAACGTGGCTCAAATGGCTAAAACGATGTAATTTTGGCCATTTTTATGTTGTTTTGTACTCAAAACGACGTCGTTTTGACTATTTAAATCACTTTTAAACCACAAAATTTGAGCTACGTAGCATTGTCGGTACTCTAATTAGAATCACCTTTTGTAATTTACCCTAACTTTATTTTTCACAAACATCGTCGCTGAAATAGCACGAGGCTGCCAAAAGAAAAAAGTGGAGTCAGTGCGTTACATAGGAGAGGAGAGGAGAGGAGACGAGACGAGAGGAGATTCGTTTGAACCGCCGTGTGAACCGGCAACAGAGCGACCATCATCGTCCTCTCGTCCTCGTCATCGTCATCGTCATCGTCATCGTCATCGTCAACAACAACTGTAGTGTAGTCAGTAGTCTGTAAGTAAAAAGGGTTGATCAATCATGAACCGGATTGCTTTGGGGCTTATTGTTATTGCCCCCAATATACCATACCGTACCAAAAATGATAACTAATGCACACAGTAAGGCAGTGCCGGAGTTGAAACTTTGAAATATAACCTACCCTAGCTTCAATTGTTGTTTTTGCTGCTCTTTGCAAGTTTTGATTGGGAGGGAGGGAACACACACAGTTCACCAGCTCCACGATTATTCTTCCCCGCCCCACCCCACCCCACCCCACCCAGGTCTTTCTTTCCTGTATGTGGATATTGTATCTGTTTCTCTTCCGTTGTTCCGTGGAGGAAGTTTCATCTCTCTCTCTCTCTCTCTCTCTCTCTCTCTCTCTCTATTTATATATATATCCTCAATAGTGGTTAGTTAGTGTATACAATCCAACCAATCCAACATTCATCTTTTAGCTATTCTTTTTGGTGTTTGTTAATTGATTTGGTCTTCTTTTAGAGCTAATTTTTGAATTTTTCTTTTTATTTTTTAAATTTTTTTTATGTGCTTTGATTGTTAACTTCACTCCAGGTCAAACATAATTGATGATGGACGCGGGAGGCAATTCCCTTCCATCTGGACCTGATGGTGTGAAGAGGAAAATTTCTTACTTTTATGACCCAGAGGTTGGCAATTACTACTATGGTCAGGGTCACCCTATGAAGCCACATAGGATCCGAATGACCCATGCTCTTCTTGCCCACTATGGATTGTTGCAACACATGCAGGTCCTAAAACCCTTCCCTGCACGGGATAGAGATCTTTGCCGCTTTCATGCTGATGATTATGTGTCCTTTTTGAGGGGTATAACCCCCGAGACACAGCAAGATCAGCTAAGGCAACTCAAGCGATTCAATGTTGGTGAAGACTGCCCTGTCTTCGATGGTCTTTACTCTTTCTGTCAAACTTATGCTGGCGGATCAGTTGGTGGCGCAGTTAAGTTAAATCATAGTCTCTGTGATATTGCCATTAATTGGGCTGGTGGACTACATCATGCTAAGAAGTGTGAGGCATCTGGATTTTGCTATGTAAATGACATTGTCTTGGCAATCTTAGAACTTCTTAAACAACATGAGGTGGGTGGCTCACATCACACCCTTACGGGTTTGTGTCTCATGATATTCTCTTTGTCCATTTTCTTAATTTTGTTGCTCTCATGCTGAGTGGTCTTATGCTTTAAGTAAGAAAGTGTGCTTAATGAAAATATGATTCGCTGACCAGTCAAGTGCCTTCCTTCCCTGTGGTGTTGTAGAACCGGTGTTTGATATTGTCTATAATAGGATTTGAATCAAAGCCTTAGTAGTTCAAGAAAAATGTAAAGAAGAAACATTTTTCATTAAACACCAAGATGGACATCACCAATCAATATGTTTTTTTCCTCTCTCTCTTTCTCTCTCTCTCGGGAGGGGTTCTTTTGGTTGTGTTTGTCAAGTTTAACTTTGAAAGATGAAAGAGGCAGTTCTTATTTGATACAAGAATGCAGTAGCTCAGAGCTTGGGTCTTTTTCGGGCCATTATTCTCCAGATATTTTGGACAGTGGCCATCCGAGGCCACATTTGCCGAGGAGAGAATCTGACGGCCTGCCATTGCTGTGGCCCGAACCAAAAAAAAAAGGGGGGGGGGGGGGGGGAACCAGCTATCAGGCTGGCTTTCTGGAGGAGTCCTTGCATTAATTTTAGGAGATGTCTAGTGCTGTTTGCTTATGACCTCATTAACTTTGCTATGTAGTCTATCAATCTAAAAATTACCCTTCTCTGATTGTTATGTAAGTTTTTAGGGTCTAATTTGTGCATTTGACCTAGATTTACCTTGTTTTAAACTTTCCTATGTGCTAATTTAATCTCATTTGAATTGTAGCGTGTTTTGTATGTGGACATTGATATTCACCACGGGGATGGTGTTGAGGAGGCTTTTTACACCACTGACAGGGTCATGACTGTGTCGTTCCATAAGTTTGGAGATTATTTTCCTGGTACTGGGGATGTACGTGATATAGGATATGGGAAAGGGAAATACTACTCCCTTAACGTACCATTGGATGACGGGATTGACGATGAGAGCTACCACTTCTTGTTCAAACCAATCATTGGTAAAGTGATGGAAGTTTTTAAGCCCGGTGCGGTTGTTCTCCAATGTGGTGCTGATTCCTTATCTGGGGACCGGTTAGGATGCTTCAATCTTTCAATAAAAGGCCATGCAGAGTGTGTCAGGTATATGAGATCTTTCAATGTGCCACTATTGTTGCTGGGTGGTGGTGGTTATACCATCAGGAATGTTGCTCGTTGTTGGTGTTACGAGGTATGATGTTTGTTTCTACATAAATCAATTCCATATCGTGTAGTTTGCAAATTAATTGGTTGAATTTGTCATCAATGGGGCATGTTTGGCTTTAAAGATGCCAATCTATCATGCAATAAATATTTTTGTGCATCATGAATAGGACACTTATTTTTTGGGTAAAATGGAGGCCGAAGCGAGAAAAGCAATCACTAATGTTGGCATCCCTAGTCAGGGGCATCCTTAGCAAGAAAAATCTGCAATGAATTCTCTGAACCAGCAGGTCACTAGATTGTTGGAGAGCTTTTTGTGTGAGTTGATCAACACAACCATTAGCTTCATGAGGTGCATATTGAAGATTGCAGATCCACTCCCGTGCCATCATCTTTCAAATTTGCAAGATCAGATTATGACTTGGATGACTGAAATTATTCCACCAGATGTGATCCCAAGCGTCTTGCAAATCTGTTTCCAAAGTCGCTTGTTGATATCCCCACTGCCAAGCCACATTAAGGCCTTGCCTTATAGCCCAAAGTCCATTAGAAATAGCTGTTGCCCACCCAATATTGTAGAGAAAACCAATCAACCAGAAGCCAACACTATCCCTTGTCAAATATCCAATACCTGTGATCTGCAGATTGCCAACCGAGGACCCATCAGTGTTAGCCTTCACTGATGCTGCCATGAATGCTCTGTCACGCCATTCACCAATTCCACCTCTTTAACCATTTCACAGATAACATCAACTGGGCTTCTTGGAATGATGAAAGAATCTTCATGTACCGATTTATTTCTCCAAAGCCACTACAAAACTAGAGTACCCATGAATAACATTACCAAAAAGAATAATGTTATATGCACCAATTAGTATACTAACTAATGTATCAATTGATAATGTGGTATAATTTAAGAGGTTTTTGATATTTGTAATGTGATTAATGAGTGGGGTCAATAATAATGTCATAACTAGTGTTGGTACACTAGTTAGTATACTAATTGGTGTATGTAGCACCACTGTACCCAAAATGCTCACTGTTATTTGACCATATTGATTTTTCCATGCTTGTGTCTCAACCCAATATTGCTAAGGAAGGTTGGAAAAGGTTTGGAAATGTTTTAATTTAATTAGTTGCCATCAAACATTCTTGGGGGGTTTTATAGTCTCTAACCTCATGCAATGTTGTTTCACCATGAAAGCCACAAATTGGACAATTTCTATCTCGTCCAGGTTGTGTACTACACTTCAAATGAGCAGTGAGAAGCTTATCATTTTTGATTAGCCAATCAAAGATTTCAATCTTTGCAAGTACATACTTTTTCAGATTGCCTGCCACTTCCTTCTGACCCTATCCAGCTTCTTCTAACACTCTCAACTGTTCATATAATGCTTTAACATTGAGCTTACAATTGGTTGTTATTTGGATTATCATCCTATATAATTGAAGTGACACTTCGTATAGCATCTAAACCATGGGTAGGCGACAACAAATATACAGCTTAGCGTTTTAAAAGGCGCGCTTAGGCGCGCGCGTGAGGCGCAGCCTTGCACTTCAAACAGGTCGAGGTGAGGCGCAATACGCAAGGCGCAGCTTAGGCGCTGTGGCGAGGGCTTTTTTTCAAGGCACAAGGCATGGGCTTCATGCGCTTTACCTATTTTTCTATTCCAACTGTTGATTAAGTGCTTTTTTTGTGGACATATTCACAGGGAATCAAAATTCTTCAATATAAAATGACCAGACGTGGTCAAAAAAGAGCAGAAAGTGATTTAAAAAAACCCTAAGTGGAGAATATTAAAAAAAGCGATCAGAAAGTGAGAAGTCAACACGGCTTCGACTTCTTCTCTAGGTTCTTCTCTTCTTCTTCGGTGGTTCTCTTTCTCTTCTTCGGTGGGTTCTCTTGGTTAGGTTATCTCTCTACTTCTGTTTTTTCTTCCTTTGTTTTTCTTCTCTACTTCTTTTCTCATTTTCTTCTTCTATTGTTTGATGGGTTCTCTTCATGGCTCTGCCACTGTTTTTTCTTTCGTTATTTTTCTTTTCTTCTCTTCTTCTTTTCTTCTCCTGCTTCTTCGCTGGATTTTTTTTTTTCTTCGTGTTATGCTTGTGAAGCTTGTTTTATGATTTTTAGAATTCTATATATATTTGTTATGTTGAAAAGTTTGCTTATTTTATAATTTTGCTTTTCTTCTACTACTTGTGCCTCGCCTTGCACCTCGCACTTAGGCTATAGGAGACCTTATTGCCTCGGTGCGCTTAGAGCCTTTTAAAACACTGAGCTTACCAATTCCATCTATGACCTTCTTGATAAAAGAGAATTAATTGAAATCTTGTATCACTCTTAATCAATCAATTGAGTACAATTATATATGCTAATAGAATAAAATCCTAACAATCTAAAGGACTAAACTATCCTTAATGAACAATATAAACTCCAAAATTCACACCCCCCCTCAAACTGAGGATGCGAGTGCAGAAAGTATCGAAAGTTTGCCAAGAAGAAAACGAAAACGAGCAACAGTGTGAGTCTTTGTAAAAAAATCAGCCAACTGAAGAGAGGAGGGAACAAAAGGGAGAGTAATAGTGCCAGCCTGAAGATGCTGTCTGACAAGGTGACAATCTATTTCAACATGCTTGGTCCGCTCATGGAAGATTGAATTATGGGCAATTTGGACAGTACTCTGATTATCACAATACAATGGAGTTGGATTAGAAAGAGATACACCCATATCAGAAAGAAGCCACTGAAGCCAAATGATCTCGGAAATAGCATGAGTCATGGCACGATACTCAGCCTCAACAGTGGAACGAGTAACAACAGATTGTTTCTTACTCTTCTAGGATATGAGAGAATCGTCGAGGAAAACACAAAGACTAGAAGTGGATTTACGATCAGAGATGTCACCTGCCCAATCAGCGTTAGCATAGGCATGAAGAGTCAAGTCTGAAGAGGCAGATAACAACAAACATTGTAACAAAGTGCCACGAAGGTAGCGCAGAGTACGGAGTAAGGCAACCCAGTGTGTGGAGCGAGGAGCTGAAACAAACTGACCGAGAATGTGCACATCATAGGAGATATTCGGACGAGTAACGGTGAGATAAGCAAGGCACCCAACCAACTCGTGATACACAGTGGGATCCTCAAGAGGAACGCCATTAGAAGTCGAAAACTTAGCATGCAACTCAAGAGGAGTGTCAACAATTTGTCATCAGTGAGATTCGCACAAGAATATCATGGGATCATGGGCATATTTAGTCTGAGAGAGAAGATACCCAGTAGGAGAAGTAGTAACCTTAATACCAAGAAAATACCGAAGAGATCCCAAATCTTTCATCTCGAACTCTTGAAACAACTGATGCTTAATCTCCTCAATAGTACTATAATTAGAGCTAGTAATGATTATATCATCCACATATAAGAGAAGGAGAACAAGGCTAACAAAAGTGCACCGAACAAGGAGAGCACAATCATGATGACTAGGGTGAAAACCAAGCTGAAGTGCAACAGAGTGAAAGCGCTTATACCAAGCACGAGGAGACTGCTTGAGACCATATAGAGCTCGACGAAGACGACAAACAACACCAGGAGGGTGAGAGAGATCCAGTGGAGGGCGCATATACACTTCTTTAGCAAGATGCCCATTTAGAAAAGCATTTTTGACATCAAGTTGAAACAAAGGCCAGTGATGGGCAGCAACAATAGAGATAAGAGTGCGAACAGTAGTCATCTTGGCAACGGGATAAAAGTCTCATCGTAATCAATCCCATACTCCTAAGAAAAGCCCTGGGCAACCAAACGAGCTTTGTATCGTTCCAAAGAACCATCAGAAAGGATTTTCACCTTATAGACCCATTTACAGCCTACAATATTCTTATTAGTTGGTAATGGAACTAAATCCCAAGTCTGAGTATTAGCCAAAGCAGTTAACTTGTCATTCATGGCAGCAATCCAATTAGGATCATGACAAGCTTCCTTGTAGGACCTGGACTCAAAATAAATATGAAGACAAGAAAGAAATGACTGATAGGAAAGGGAAAAACATGTATTACCAAAACCATACCAGTTCAGAGGATGACGGTCACGCTTTGGAAAGCGATGTGCAGGAGGAGCAGGATCTAGAGAAACAGCTGGAGGGATAGTAGAGCTAGAGATAGGCGAGCTCAAAAGTGTTTTGTGGCTCTGATAAACAAGAAGAAGAGTAGAGGAAGTGGGAACAGGAGAGGAAGTGCTTGGCGAGATAGCAGAAGTGCTAGTAAGAGGCAAAGTAGAGACCCCAAGATCAGAAACAAACTCATCGGGAGAAACATCAAGAGGAAATTGGTCAATGTGAACCAATTCATCCTTGGTAATAGGGACAGGGGTGGAAGGTATAGTGTAGTATGGTAGTTTTTCTAAAAAGGTGACATGCCTACACTTAGCTTTTTGGTGCTAAGATCATAGCACCATTAACCTTTCTGAGTAATGCCATATCATAAAAAGACATATAGAACACAACGAGAACTAAGCTTAGAGCGCTCCCGTTTAGGAAGAAGCACAAAGCATGCAAAACCGAAAATACGAAGAAGAGAATAATTGGGAGGAACACCAAAAAGACGCTCATACAGAGATAAGCCTAAGAGAAGAGGAGTAGGCATTCGATTGAGAAGATATGCAGCAGTGAGCACAGCTTCTCCCCAGAAAACAGAAGGGACAAAAGACGAGAGCAACAAAGAGCGAGCGGTATCAAGGAGATGGCGATGTTTGTGTTCAGCTCGACCATTTTGGGCAAGAGTGTCAGAACATGAAGACTGATGAATAGTACTATGAGTAGCTAAAAACTCCTTAAACTCAGATAAGTAATACTCATCCCCCAAATCAGAATGAAGAACTTTAATTGTGGTGGAAAACTGAGTGCGAATTATGGAGTGAAAATTCGAATATATTTTGTAAAAATCAGATTTTCGGGTCATCAAATAAACCTAGGTAAACTGACTAAAATCATCCACAAAAGACACATAATATGGCGAACCCCCCTTGGTAACTATAGGGGAAGGACCCCAAACATCAGTATGAACCAAATGAAAAGGAGAAGAAGAAATAGAATTACTTTTATTAAAAGGAAGAGTAGACATTTTAGCCAGTTTACAACCTCGACACTTAGAAATATTATCAATGGGAAAACTACCTAAATGTCCAGACCGAACTAACATCCTTAAACAGTCACTTGACAGATGACTTAACCTATAATGCAAAATATAAAATAAATTGTTTAAACAAAAAGAAGACAATGCAGTAGAAGAAACTTCTGGAGGAACATGCAAGCTGTCCAGATATACAGTTCTCCAACTTTACGCCTGATCCCAATTTGTCTCTTGGATACCCGATCTTGCACAACACAATGAGAAGAAGAGAAAATAACATCAAAACTGGAATCAGATAATTGACTAATAGAAATAAGACTGAGTGAAAGGTGAGGCACATACAATACAGGAGAAAGAGACAAATGGGAAGAGGAAATAGAACCAATAGAGTGTACAGGCATAGAAAAACCATTAGCAGTAGCAATAGTGATAGAAGAAGAAGGGGAGACACAATTACTAAGGAGAGATGCAACAGGGGTCATATAATGTGAACAACCAGAATCTAAAATCCACGAAGTGTGGATATTACCTGAAAAGGATGAACCAGACAAACCTAACTGAGTGGTAGTCATAGTGGAGGCTTGGGACGAAAGATTTGGATTAGCCACCATGAAAGACTTGAACTACTCAAACATAGACTGCATATTGGAAGACGGCTCATTCTCAGAAGCTGGTGCAGAAAAGGCGGTAGATGAGCAAGATCCCAAAGATGGCGACTTAGAGGATGGTGGACCAGACGAACGACCCTTGGGCTGCAAAAGTTTAGGACAAGCATGTTTCCAATGACCTCACTGACGACAGAAGCTGCACTTATCCATGGAAACCTGAGACTTGGGCTTACCAGTAACCTGAAATAAATGAGATGGTGCGGTAGGCAAGAGCGGAGAAGTGACAAAAACTGACTGGGAGGCAGGAGCACCATGAACCACCTTAAACTGATTTTCTTCCGCAATAAGCTCACGGATAGCACCATCAACAGAAGGCAAGGGGGACCGATGAAGAATAGCTCCCTAAAGTGACTCAAATTGATCACGAAGGGCCATAAGAAACAGAACAAGATGTTGCTTCTCCCAATACTTTGTATAACTGTCAAGTAATTGCAAATCTGATGGTTCCATTAAAGCAAATTGATCCCAATAAGTTGTCATCTCATTGTAGAACTCTTGAATGGACTTATCTTTTTGACTAGCACTGCGAATAGACATCTCAAGTTCATACTGTTTTGCAAAATTAGACTCAAGGTACATAGTTTTCAAATAGTCCCAAACTTGTTTAGAAGTAGAATACTTGGAAAAATTCAAACCAATGGTAGTTTGAACTGAATTATGATACCAAGTAAGAATTTGTGCATTTTCCTTATCCCATTTAGAAACATCAGCATCAGTTTCTTTAGATTCCATAGGTCTAATAGTTACACCAATATTATAGTTCCACATGCAACTTCTTCATTACATGAGACTAATAAGAATAATTGGTACCATCTAACTTAGTAGTGATAGCTTGCAATTTATCATCAGTCATATTTCTAAAATTCTATTCACTATTCCGACACGTATCAACAGAAAACCCTCAAATTTTCCTCTGAATGCAATCTCTATATCTCATCAAATGCTCATAAATAATGACTCAAATAAATAGAGGAAGTGAACAGTACCAGAAAAAGAAAATCTTGAGACGCTACCTCCCTCCATCTGGAGACGAAATCCTGATCGTTTATCAACACAACCCCGAGTGTATAGTCACCCGTAGGGTTTCAAACTCAAAATTCCAAGTAAACCCTAGTACACGATCAAACCACTCTGAAGGCTGATGAGGGAGAGGAGTCTCGAACTACTTGCAAGAAGAGAGAGAGTGATGTTGATGGTCGACGATGCAAGAGAGAGCCAATGACAGACCTGTAATGCACTGGGATAGACAGAAACGATGGTTGATGATGCAAGAGAGAACCAGCAATAGACCTGCGATGTCGATGCCTGCGATGCGAGGGAGAGCCCTGCAATGCGAGAAAGGGCCAGCGATAGACCTGCGATGTGCAACTTCTGGTGCCAAGAATAACCTAGGTTCGATCGTAACTTTGCTCTGATACCATGATAAAAGAGAATGAATAGAAATATTGTATCACTCTTAATCAATCAACTGAGTACAATTATATATATGCTAATAGAATAAAATCCTAACAATCTAAAGGACTAAACTATTCTTAATGAACAATATAAACTCCAAAATTCACACTTCTAACCAATAATCACACACCCATTTGTCTCTGTCTTCACTAGGTATATGCATATGAGCCATGGTAGATAATGGTTCATCAGTCAACCAACAATCTGCCCGAAACTTGATCACAGCACCATTTCCTACTCTCCATTTCAAGCCTTCTTGTAGAAGGCTTTGTCCCTTATTGATGCTCTTCCAAGTGTAAGAGGCATTTGGCTTACGTGGTCTCAAGATTAGGCTATCATTCCTTAAATATTTACTTTGTTGTAATACTTGAGACCAGATACTCCCTTCCTCCCGAAGCATATGCCCCCCAGTCTTAGTAAGAAGCAAAACATTAACATCTTCCATCCTTTGAAAACCCAAACCTCCAACTCCTTGGGTTTACAAACTTGGTCCCAAGAAATCAAATTGCTTAGTTTCATCTCCTCCCCACAATAATCTTTTATGATAACATTTAATTGCTTCACATACACCACTAGGAATTTTGTTGGTTGCATCATGTATGTAGGAATCGTTGAGGTCACTGATTGAATAAGGCTACCTCGCCCTGCTAAAGAGAGCTGATTGACCTTCCAACCTGTTAATTTTTTTTTATATTCTACGCGACTCACTGATAAGTGTTCTTAGTAACTCTTGAGTACAACAAAGCCACCCCCAGAAATTTGCCCAGTTCTCTTGTGAAAGGAACATGCATAGGAAACTTGCCTGTGCTTTGCTGATCGGTATCAATACTGAACAGGCAAGACTGAGGGAGGGAAAAGAAGCAAGAAGTGTGGTGAACATGAAAATAGTGTTCTGTGAACTTGACTTTAGCTCCAAATCATGTCAGATCCCTAAAGAGTCAATTCAAGAGAATCGAATTGTTGTGAAGCATTCTCCATCTTTTGAAGCTGATTTGTTTGTATGCATTATGTTGCATGTGATGCACTTAATAATTGTAGGGCATTTCAGTCAATTATGTTGAGGGAAAACTTTTCTTGTGTCAATTATGTTTAAATTTCTGCAAATTCTTGGCAACATAATTAATTTTTACAAACTACATGGTTAAACTTTTGTTAATTTTCAACTGAGGATTACCATGCAACCTACTAGCGTGGACAAGAATATCTCAATATTACACCCTATGTTACCTAGAATGTGGATTGTTCTAGTACGTGGAACGAGAATGGGAACGTTGTACGCCACATGCTATAAGATGTGGTACGATAGGTGTAGACTTATATATATTGCACTTGAGAATTTAAGGTACTTCTAAGTAATTTTCTTTTAACTATTAGACATCCAATAAAATGTATATTTTTTTTAATTTTAATTTTTTCTTTTTGATATTTTTGTCTTGTCAAAACTTTACTCACCTTAGATTTTAACTCATTATATTTGATTTTTTTCTCCTAAGGTAACATTTAAGAAATATATTGGAAAAAAACTTTTGGGATCGCTTTGGATCACTAAATTTACCATTTTGGAATGGAAGTGTACCATGTTTCGGAATGTGCGTACCAATACATAATTCGCCAGGGTATTAGCATTTTCTGGTAACATAAATTACACCATTAGACCTGAACAAAAAAGGCATGATGCTCCAAGACCTTGAATTTGTGCTATAATGCTGCTCAAATTGTGAATATTTCATAACATTAATCCTTGCACCAAATGTTAATAACACTGAATCTACAGATAGTAATCTTTAACAGACATGAATTAAAGTTTCATCGTAGAATTTGATTATGCAAGTTTTCCTCATTTTCAAATTCACAAATGAGTACATATGGGCCTTTCTTGTCAGCATCCTCTTCATAGTGGGGCTATTTGTCACAACCTGTTTTAGTTATTTGACATTTTGTCACATTTCTGAATGATTATTTTGTTACTTGGGTTTATCCTATTTAAATGTGTGCAATGCCACTAATGTGTTTGAACCTGGCTTTGATCAATTAGCCCCTTGTATTAAGTCCAATGTGATGTCGAAAGGAAGAATTTTCATCTCTTTGAAGCAAGTTTATCCTATTGTTGGCCAGGAGAAATTATTTAGTACAATAGCTGCAATGTGTAATGATGCTAATGTGGTTTGAAAACCCAATTGGATCTTGCCCAATTGTGCACTGGTACAATCCCCATGTTCACATCAACAAATGACTTGACATAAGCTAAAGTTAACACCATTAATAGTATTGGTGTAATTACCACCAGAAAATAATTTTATGGCAAAAATAAATACAAAGCCAAAAAAAAAAATATCCCCATGAGAAGACACCACATTTAACGTGGTTTGGCTAACTTGGTCTACATCCACGGACATTTTCTTTTGATCCACTATATTAAATCATTACACATCATCCAATCACAAAAATAATACTGGCTTACACAAAGTAAAGAATTTTTACAAAGCAGATTGAGGCGCGGTAGTATCGCTTTCTTTAAGGAGATTCAACACCTCTGCAGTTGGTAAAGCCTTCAAAACCATTCGATGCAGCAGATCCTTTGACTTGTCTCCCCTATGATACAACAGCCCGAGTGCTGTGTTGGTTTAAACTATATCTGCACAAGAGGTTAAACCCAAAGCTCCACCAAGAAACACCTTTATAGATTGCTTGGAAATATGTATAAAAAACGCAACATAAAATAGTAACAAACATAAAACATAAGACAAGAGACTCACTCTCTTCTTGATCACAACTATCTTACGGCTATGAAACACACACATAAATAGAAGTTGAGAACCGACTTAGTTAATTCAGTGGAGATGAAGCACCATTTTGTCACATGTTGTCTTGTCCATTCTTCCATAACATTACTTTTGTCGTTTTGCTCAAATACAAGAGGTGGTGGAGGAGACTTCTACCTTGTTCTATATTTTTTTATTAAATAAATTTCACAACATATATTAAATTCTATAATATTTACAAAAGGTTTTTTTTTTTTTTTTTTTAAATACAAAATATGTACCAACAAAGAGTATTATGCTGCTCTAATAAAAAAGAAATGGCCTGCATGCTAAACTTCCCTGTTGTGTCTCCCTCTTTTCGCCTCCCTCCTCTCTCTGTCAATCCAGATCCATCAGCCACATTGCTACCAACTCCTAAAAATGCTTCATGTTTCTCTGATCCTTGAGTCTTCTTGGTCCACCACGGTTGGGAGATACAGGTCTCACTTGTCAGCTCTTCTTGATCAAGCTATTCCCACTTGGCCTGAGATATTATCTTCAACTTGTCTCTTGCTGAATAAGACCTGTATCGGAGTGCCTTAGCTTATTTAGATATTTTATCACCTAACTTCAGTTTCTTGTACTAGATAAAAGTAAGAAAGGCAAAATATTAAGCTTACTTCTATTTTTGCTAATGGGCTCAGATATTTTTGGGCTTAGATCTGTTCAAATCTTCAGCGGTCTGGTAGAAGATACATGTTTAGCTTAAAAAGTGACTTTTGCTGGGCTGAATTAGTGGCATAGAAAAAGTTTAACTATCTGATAAGGTTGACTAAAGAATTGTTATTTATTCAGATATTTCATACATTGTTTCGTATGTATGCTAGTGGACATGCTAACAATTAACATCACTCTTTCCAAATAATGGGAGAATTATAATTTTTTTTATCTTCACAGTTTGAGGGCAATTGTTCCGGATTGTTAACTGCATCGGAATTGCTTTTCAACTTTTGTAACAAAAAATTAGGATATTATCTTCACAGTTTTATGTCATCATTTGACATATTTTGTTTGTTTGCCCCCTTTTGACTAATTATTTTATTGTTATGTGTAAGGCAGACAGGAGTTGCCCTGGGTCTTGAAGTCGACGATAAGATGCCACAACATGAGTATTATGAGTATTTTGGTCCAGACTATACTCTTCATGTGGCCCCCAGTAACATGGAGAACAAAAATTCACGACCGTTACTGGAGGAGATAAGGGCTAATCTTCTTGATAATCTTTCGAAGCTTCAACATGCTCCCAGTGTCCAATTTCAGGAAAGACCACCTGATACTGAGCTTCCTGAGGTGTGCTTCTATGATCATTTTTGTTCTATCGATTCACTCCTTGTTCTACCATAAAAAAGAAAAGAAAAGAGTGAAGCTTTTATGGAATATTAGAGGACAACAAGTTTAGGGTTGTCAAAGTGTAATGCTGTTTTCTGGGGCCAGTGTCAAAATTCTTCTGAGTGATGTCTTGGTGATCAATTTGTGCTCCACTTCATTGTTGACGAGTAAGAAAAGAACTATATTCAAGATGATATGATAGGTTGAGATTGGGGTGACTGATGTGAGATTCAAAATTCAACGATGGATTCAATTTTTATGGGTTTGATGTAAAACTTCCTGGAATTTGTTTCGCTTCCTAATGACAACTTTGATGAAAGGATCATATTTCTTTCTTCGAACAAATATTGCAAAAGAACTATAGTAAAATTGCCTCTGTTCGATGTTTGTTTGCTTGATAATTTTGGTGTGTTCCTAATAATCTAAGAAGTATGGACATGGACACGCGACGCGACACGGACATGCAAACACGTAAATTTTTAAAAAATGCAGGACACGACATGTTGGGGACATGTTTAAAAACATATATTTTTTTATTTTTATTATATGTATATTTTTAAATATTTAATATGTATTTTATGTCAAATATTTAATTTTATCAAATTTATCAATCTTAGGTATGCTATTTTAGTAAAAAAAATTTAAATTTTTTTTGAAAAAAATAGTATTCAGTGTGTTTCTAACGTGTCCCTAGCATGTCTTCAACGTGTCCCTTGCTTGTCCTTAGTGTGTCCGTAGCATGTCCAAAGTGTCCCATCGTGTCCAACTCTTTCCAGCGTGTCCGTGTCTGACACATGTCGGACACTTGTATATGACTTCTGGAGAGATGTCCGTGCTTCATAGCCAATAATTATGTAATTACATTAGTGTTTTTCCTTTAGCAAATGAGTTGATAATCACTTTTTTCTTTCACCATTAAGGAATGGATCATTGAAATATGCTTGTCAAAAGGAATGATGGGTGCTTCATTTCTATCTGAATATAGATATTTTTGGTGATTAGCTTGATTCCAATTTGTCTGTGACTAAAATTTTGATTGTTTGTGTATCAGTTACATACTTAACCTTTGGCAATGTAATTGTCCTCCACTTTTAGGGGAAGAGGGTTGTTGATGACTAGTTTTTGTCACAATAACTGGTCCTTGCCAGCAAATTTAGAAAATATTCAATTTATGTGTTGATGAGCGGGCTTAGGCATTTGTTGGCTTTCTTGGAGCAGAAGCTGTGGTGAATTGTGATAGCTTTGTAGGAGTTTTGGGGAGGTGGAGTGATGGAAGTTTTCTCATAAATCTATCTGGAGTGAGTGAAGTAGTGGTAGTATATGGGGATTTATTGGAAGTGAGTGTCTTAGAAGGAGAGAGAAGTGTATATGAGTGATGGAGGTTGAAGTAGGAAAGGGATATGTTTTTGGAAGTGGGTGTCTTGGAAGGAGAGAGAAGTGTATATGAGTGATAGAGGTTGAAGAGGAAGGGGGTGGAAGTTGATTGCTGGGTTTTCAAGGAGTTTGTCGTTAAGGAAGCAAAGGAGGTGCAAGGAAGGGCAAGAACAACCATCACCTCTTAGCCCACTAAAGGTGATGCCAGTATGTCACAGCTGCTTACACTCCAATAAAGCCCCAAATTTGTTCCCCACTTCCTCACCTCCTTAGGCCTTGCTCTAGTTTGAAACATACCAACTCCCAATCAAAACCTCCATCTCCAATTTGCCACTTTGCAACCTTTAAGTCTCTAGAATCGGTCATTTTCAGTCCACTTTATATGTTCTTGCCCTCCCTTGCACCTCCTTTGCTTCCTTAGCGACAAACTCCTTGAAAACCTAGCAATCAACTTCCACCCCTTTCCTCCTTCAACCTCTATCACTCATATACACTTCTCTCTCCTTCCAAGACACCCACTTCCAAAAATATACCCCCTTTCTACTTCAAGTGTATATGAGTGATGGAGGTTGAAGTAGGAAGGGGGTTATGTTTTTGGAAGTGGGTGTCTTGGAAGGAGAGAGAAGTGTTTATGAGTGATAGAGGTTGAAGAAGGAAGGGGGTGGAAGTTGATTGCTGGGTTTTCAAGGAGTTTGTCGCTAAGGAAGCAAAGGAGGTGCAAGGGAGGGCAAGAACATATCTGCAAGTGGCGTAGTTTTAAAAAGTGGACTGAAAATGACCTTGGGCTGCATCTAAATGTTTCTAGAGAGGGTTGTGATATGGAGGTGGAAGAGAGGACATGTAAGGTGATGCAAAATTTCTTGTAGAGGGTGTTTGGGAGTTGTTTGGGGCCTGGGAGGTGTGGATTCTAGAGACTTAAAGGTTGCAAAGTGGCAAATTGGAGATGGAGGTTTTGATTGGGGTGCAAGTGCTTAAGCTACAAGGAGCATTCTTCCTTTTGTGTTTCCTTCAAGGGAGGAAGCATATTGTGTATTGGCTAGAGAGTTGGTATGTTTCAAACTAGAGCAAGGCCTAAGGAGGTGAGAGCCTACTTGTACATCTATGGAGTTAGGTAATGTGGTTAAGGAAGTGGGGAACAAATTTGGGGCTTTGTTGGAGTGTATGCAGTTGTGACATACTGGTATCACCTTTAGTGGGCTAAGGTGTTGGTTAGAGGTGATGGTTGTTGTATCCCTCATGTCATGATCATTAGATGCGGGCCAACAAGGTTCGAAGTCCTAGTGTGGTCTAATCAGGACCTAGAAAGGCTAGAATGGAATTTCTATGCTGATAAGTAGGAGGTGACCGACTAGTTACAAAAGGAAACTTGGGAGATGAAGGTGGCTTGACTAGAAAAGGAGAGAAAAGGGCATAGAGGTGGTTGAGCTTAGGGTTGAAGGGAGGGGTACGTGGCGTACATCTAGAGGAGCCTCTTAATTTGAAAATTTAAGTGGAATATAATTGTTGAGAAGGGAGAGACTATGGAGTCAATATTAAGTCAATTGGTTAGATTGTTAGGGACCATGATATTATTTAGGTGGGCCAAACAGATGGAAGACTTGGGCCTATGTGATTCTCCTAGGCTGAGAAAGGTAAATGGCCAATGCGTTGATTGAGCCATAATAGAGGGGGTTACTGGGCTTTATTTTGAAAGGTAGATGACTGGCTCATGAGATCATAACTGTTAACAAGGAAGTGAGCCTTCCATGATGGGCCTTTCCAAAGTAGGTGGACATCCCAATTGGAGTCGTTTAGATAGGCCTAGATCAACATAGGTCTTTCACTACTTTGGGATGGGTTGTAGGAGTTATGTGGGAGGGATGAGGTGGGATAACCTAATCTCTTTTGGTCCACTTGAAAGACCCTTGTTTTGGTATATCACCGAAAGTATAAGACAACACGGGAGGGGAACATGGTCGATCGGTGTAGGGCTGAAGTGATCGAGCTAGGGGTAGTTGTGGTTGGGCAAGTTCTAGATATAGTGGGAGTCTAGTGTAGGAGGGGAAATGTGTGGAGAGAAGCCAAAGGTATGAGACTGTAGTAGCTGGGGGAGCAAAGAGGTTGAGCTTATAGCGGAGGAACCTATGGCCAATGTTGTTCGGGATGAGGGGTGTAATGGGCATGGAAGATTTTCATTATAAGATGGCTTGGAGATGTAGGAAAAAAAAAAATTAGATGGGGATCTCTATTCGATGACTGTGGTAGGAAGCTTTTAGATGACTGTGGTGGAGTGCAAGCATTGTTTGGTGATGGGAAGGTGGACCTTCAAAGAAGTCAGAGGACTTTGGAAAGCTATTAGGAAAAGTTAGGCCAACTTACTAGGACATGTTTATTATGCTATTGGAGATGGTTGTAGGGTGAGATTTTGGGTGGATCAGTGGTGTGGGGATGCTTCTCCATCCAGATCCTATTTGCTGCTTTCAGGACTGCTACTAATAAAAATCTTTGTTCTCTAGTTTCTTGTGGTTCTTGTAAGCAAGAGAATTGTGGGAACCTTCTTTTGTTAGAGCCTTTCAAGATTGGGAGTTGGAATCAGTTGGTGCCTTTTTGTAAAATCTTTAAGAGTGAGGATTAATGTGAATGGGAAAGATGAGTTGAGATGAAAAGGAAAAAGGGAGTAGGTTTACTCTCAGATCTTTCTACTTGGTGTTAGTTGGTAGGAAGGGAAGGGATTTTCCTTGGAAGCATACATAGAAATTTGAGGTTCCTACCAAAGTAGCCTTCTTTGTCTTGACAATGGCTTTGGATGTTGTTCATGCCATTGACGATTTGGGTAAGGGAGGCTTTTCCTTGCTTAACTGGTGTTGCGTGTGTAAGAAGGCAGAGGAGTCCGTTTATCACCAGTTAGCAAGAGACTTGTGTAATTTATTGTTTTCCTTGTTTGGAGGTAGTTGGGTTATGTTGGCTCGGTGCTCTAGCTTTTTGACTGTTGGGATCATGGGTGCCATGTGAAGAGGGTGAAGAAGGCTTGGAGGGTGGCACCCTTGTGCTTATGTGGTGCCTTTGGAGAGAAAGAAATAGGAGAATTTTAGAAGATGTACAAATGGCTACACATAGATTCATAGACTAAAGCCTTCTTTGATACGATTTATTCATTTTTGGTTGAAGGAGGACTTTTGTGAATCCTCTTTTTTGTTAGTAGATATTATAGGAGAGTTACATTTTGGGGAGGAGATTTAGTTTTTTATATTTTATATTTTGGGGAGGAGATTTTACATGTTCTTGTTTATGTACAACTTATTGTAGATCATTAGTTATATTGCATCAGCTACTTGTTTCTTGTGGTTCACTCTATAAACATAGAATATTTTTTAATTTTAGGCAGATGAAGATCAAGATGGTGGAGATGAAAGATGGGATCCGGATTCTGAGATGGAAATTGATGCGGAGTGGTATTTTGTTTTTCACTCCTGTCATTTTCTTGTTATGTGCCTTTAAGTTTCAATTTGACTAAATTATTTTTGTACAGTAAACCTTTACCAAGCAGAGTGAAGAGAGAAATTGTTGAATTGGAGCCTAAAGATATGGTATGCTTTGCATAGTCCTTTTCTTAAGGGTTGAATGATTTCACATTGCTTTGCCATCTAAATGTTTATTTGTCAGGAGGAAAAATGATTTATTCTAGAAAGAGAGGGCTTGCAAGGTCCTCCAATAGCAAGAACATGTTACATGAACAATATTTTCTTGAAGTCCAAGTAATCATTTATGTCGCAAGGAATTGTGCTACTACTTATTTCATTTGTTATGATTTGTGCAAGAGAACCAATTCTGAGAATGAAATTAGTTTTAATGTGTTTTCTTCTTATTTTGTTTTACAATTTTTACCCTTATTTCCTTTTATCTGTGTGTGTTTGTTGTGGAGTAATGGTGAAGTGGGAATGGCAGCATGACATAATATGGAATGTTGTGATGCTTTACCTTTCATCTCCTTCACAAAAGCTCTGATCAATAGCATCACTGCTGATGCATCTTGGTATCCTTTGATGTAGTAATTGAAGGGAAAATTATCAAAGATTAAGTGTTCCAGGAGTTTAGGTATACTTGCCAAACAGAAAGGATTAGGAGTAAAGCAAAATAGATAAATCCCCCCAGGAGTAGCTTTGCAAATAGGAGGGTCTTGTTCATTAACAGCTGAGGAAAACTCAAATCTAGTGGCAATGATGTAGAAATTCTCCATCACTTCTCATCTATGTTACACAGACTTAGTTGTAGGAATTGGGTGTGGGTGCATATCTAGGGGTCGGACATCTCAAAACTAAAAATGGAGGATATCTGGATATGGATATAAGTTTTTCCAATAACAACCCATAACAGCTCATGTTATTAAAAGAGAATGTTGGCCAGCTAGAAAACACTAAAAGGCTCAACTCGTATGGAGTTTACAATGTGCTAGGCCTTAAATACACACGATTGATCACATAGCAAGTGGTATCCAAGGCCTCGGCCCAAAACTTGAGAGGCACCTTTTTGCTAAAAAGCATTCTCTTGCCATCTCTTGAACCACTCGGTTCTTACTCTCAAGTACTCCATTTGTTTTAGGGTTTTGGGTGCTGAAAATTCATGTTTAATGCCTAGTTTATCACAAAAATCCGAATGCTCAATGTTATCAAACTCTCTACCATGATGGGTTTGGATTCTTGTGTTGCACCGCAACACCAAGGACTTGAAAGCCTCAAAGGTGTCCATTTTTTTTGCGTAAAAAGTCCCAAGCGAATAACAGTTCAGAAAATGTATTGTTTACCCCCAATGCTTTCAATACAGTTTGGTGCCCTCAAATCCATGTGGAATAGTTCTAACGGACGCTTGGTTTTCATTTTGTCTACTTTCTTATTTGGGGCTTTAGTTTGTTTCCCCATTTGACATGGCCTACACACATGG
The DNA here is from genome assembly GCA_025200525.1 of Camellia lanceoleosa. NCBI lineage: Eukaryota > Viridiplantae > Streptophyta > Magnoliopsida > Ericales > Theaceae > Camellia > Camellia lanceoleosa. Next base: position 208,704,498 of record CM045763.1, read on the forward strand.
TTTGTAGGTCTTTCCATTTTGGGCGCATCACTCACAAGCTCCTTGTTGGCTATCTTAGCTATGTCTTTGTCGTTCATGTGACCTAGTCTTTGATGCCACGAGTCAACATTACTAACAGTGGCAGAATGGCATGTGAGATCACTTGTGATTAGTATTCCATAGCAATTGCTGGATATGCACGCACCATGCATCACACCTTTTTTGTCCAAAATCTGACAACCATCTTTTGAAAAATGAACCTCATGGTGTGAATTGCACATTTGACTAATGCTAAGGAGATTTGCCTTAAGACCATCTACTAGTAATACATTTTCCAAATTGGGTAGTTTGGGAGTACTTATAGAACCTCTTCCAATGACTTTAAAAGTGTTTCTGTCCCCAAATGTGACGAGTCCTCCATATTTTTCAACACATGTGAAGTAGGACTCGTCACCGGACATGTGCTAAGAGCAACCACTATCAAGATACCACATGTGTGCATCATGAGCTTTAAGAGCGGTGTGAACAACATAGCAAGTCAAGTCGCTCTTTCTTACCCAAGCCTCTCTAGTTTTAACCTATTGGTCTCTTTGCGGTTTTTGGGTGTTATCTTAGCGGTGTCAATCCCATTTCTCAGAATAGGAGCCCGCCTAGACATAAAAGGTTGTTGCCTAGTCCAAGAGGTATTTGTGTTCCTCCTACCTCTTTTTTGCACATTACCATTCAAGTTAAAGCAATAAGGTCTAATGTGACCCTTCATACCACAATGATGATAAATGGGTGCAAACTTACCCTTGGCAACGAACTGATGCGCTAGAGGAGGTGTTAGAGATAGAGCTATTCAAAAATCTGAGTAAATTGACCAACCTGATTGACCCGATCTGAACTGAAGTTGAACGGTTGATTTCGATAAGTTGAGTGGTCGGAAACAGTTCTACAAGCTTAAGATATGTGGGGTGCTCGGTCGGCATTGGTCTTCTGATACATTGACACGTCGAAACCAAACCGATCGAAATTGGCACGCTAATATATAATGTTCCAACTTCCAAATTTTAGCAGATTAGATATTTTATGTTATATGATAAGTTTGACTATATCTCTTTCCAGTAAAGATAATAAATAAGTAATAAAAATAAACTATTCAACTTCTACTTTTTATCATTTTTAAGGAACAATTTAGAAAATCTGACATCTCTATCTCTCTTCTCTCTCTTTTTCCTTGGTTTCTCCTCTAATTATTTCATTCAAAAAAATCTAGAGAGTACCAACAGACAACCTACCTAATAATTTTTCGTCTTGCAAATTCACCTAACCATTTGGGTTTCTCTATCAATAATTCCTTCTTTCAAAAACATTATAGAGAAAACAAAAAGGCACATAGTTATCTCTCTCATACAAACCCAACTCTATCTCTTTCTTTCATTATTGATTGTCGACATAACAGAGCTCTTCCACAAACCTTATAGAGAAAACAAAAGGGCACACGGTCCTCTCTCTCATTATCGACCTAGTAGAGCTCTTTCAGAAACTCTGTGATATCAACTCATGGTGGAGATTAGGGGTGTTCATGGGTCAGTTTGGTTCGGTTTTTGGAACCAACCCAATCATGATTGGTTCCAAGTTTTTGGACTTAGAACCAAACCAATCATGCACTAGAATCAACCCTATCTAACTTAATGTAGCTCGGGTTGGTTTGGGTTGGAACCACGGTTTTACTATATTAAAAATAAGCAAATCAATACTAATAAATAATTAAAATAAATAAGTCTTTAACATTTAAACATAACGTAAATAAAAAGCAAATATTGTTTAATGCAAGCCAATACAAATTAAATCCAACTCAAGCTTAAATATAATCAATACAAATTAAATGTATTATTACAACAAATACAAATTTAATCAATTGCGAAATCTAACTCAAGCTTCTAATACTTCTTTGGTTTATCTAATAGTTCTTGTATATAAAATTATTAGGTATAATCAAGTCTATTGTAATAGAGTAATAAGGTGAAGATATGTCAATATAAATAATATTTTAATATATATATATATGTATATATAAATAGGTTCGATTCTTGGGTTGGTTTGGTTTAGGCAAGGCCTAAATCAAGAACCAACCTAATGCTATCGGTTTGATGATTTGAAGACTTAGAACCAAGGTTTCAAAAAGCGGTGTTATGTAACAGTTGCGGCGATAGGCACTACCCGTTATACCTGCTTTTGCAGTGTGATGGAAATTCATATATGTAACGGCCGTTTCAGTGTTACGTAAAGGCCGTAGCGGTACTGTAACGGCTCATTACACACCGTTACACACATTTACAATATTCTGAACAGCTTCCTTTCCAAAAAAAAAAAAGCTTACAAAATATAGATTATACACATTCTGCAATATTCAGTAGCTCAAAAATAATTTTTGTTTATGTCTCAATTTTTATTTTTATAATCATTTCATTTAATAATTGTTAACATTTTTTATTTAGTTAGTTCAGGTATTGGTCAAAAATAATTTTGTAAACATTTATAAAAAGTTATTCTTAAAAAATAAATAAAATAAGAGGTATATATGGATTTATGATATATAATCATTAACTATTGAAATAAAATGTAAAAATTTCATTTAAAAGTGATTTAAAAATATGAAATATATTGGATCATACTTAAAAGCTAACAAAAATTGATCAAAATCTATTTTAAACCCCAATAAATGTGATTTTGAAAAAAAAATATGCTTATTGGGTAAGTTTTTTTTTCCAAATTGTGTGGAAAATAAAAAAATTTAGGGTTCCGGTTATTGCAACCGTTACGCTACGGCCTTTACATCCTGCAACCATACGACCACAACTGTTACAGTGATCACAACCGCTTTTTGAAACCTTGCTCAGAACCAAACCAATGTACTCAAAACCCAACCCAACCCAACCCAAAGAGGTCAGTTTGGTTCGATTCTTCGGTTTACTGGGTAATTTGAAAACCCCCAGTGGAGATCGTAGACCTCTTCACAAATTCGCTCCCTATAATTCTCTATCTCAGTTCTCTATGTGGTTGATCGATGGTGGGGGTGGATGTATCAATGATAGCAGTGGTTGATCGATGGTGGAGATGAGTTCTTTCACTCTCATCTTTGTGTTTATGTTGAGTTCTTTCAGTCTCAGATCTATGTTTATATGTTCATTGTGCGAAACCAACCGACAAAACCAAATGAAGAAATGGTCGAGTTCGAAACCTCGGTTGACATCGGTTGATAAAAACTTCAAACCGAAAGGATCGGTTTGAGTAACGGTTGCATGTGTAAACCCGAGCCAACCGACCTGCGAACACGCCTAGTTAGAGAAATGTTACCTTTCGTTGAAACAAACCCCTTTTACACGTTGACTACTCATGTCATTTGAAGTAGATGCTGTGAACTCAGTGCCGAGACTTCCATTGTAGCCCAACCCTCCTTTATTGAATACCATCGGTTGTAAGCTAAGTGCTACTTCCAAGTTTCGTGAGCCTGTGTTCTAAAACTTCAATGTGGCATTAACACTTTTAAATTCCACTTCCATTTTGGTGATCTTTGCCTTGAGTTCCTTCTTGGACTTTGCATAAGTCTCCAGTTCCTTGCCATGCGCATCATGAGCCACAATCAAGTAATTTTTCTCTTTCTCATATGAAGAGAGTTTATCAATCAACATTGCTCAATCACATGAAAGTTAGCCTACTTTGACTTGAGCATCTAGAACTTCTTGTTTAATTTTCTCATCCAGCTTTTCCCCCAACTTGACTTTGGTTGATAACTTCAAGCTCATTTTAGTTAAGTTGTAGTACTCTTTGTACAATTTCTCGTAGGTTTGACGTAGTGCTTCACCATCAACTTCCTCACCCATCTCGTCTTCCTCATGTGAGGACTCTTCTTCACCATTTATAAACCCTTTCAAAGACTCCTCGTTTTCACTCTTGACCTTAATGAATCTCCAACCTTGGGGGATTCAACTTTGACTACATAGGCAATGGAGGTGCCTTGAGTCTCATCCATAGATTGAACATCCTCCTGAATAGATTTCAGGATGTCCCACGCTTCCTTAGCAGTCTCACAATGTGAAATATGACTCTTGTCACTTTCAGTGATAGCATTGAGTATCTCATTTGTTTTGAGCTCCATATCATCTAATTCTCGCTTGCTCTTTTGAGCTTGAGGTTTCAAGATTTTCATATTTGTTTTTGGATTTATCATGTAAGGCATTTTAAATCTTTCTTTTTTAAATACCCATAGACGAAAGTTCAAAGATATCAAGTACATCCTCATGCAGATTTTCCTGTACAACTATTTGCTTCCGTCAAGGAAGGGAGGCCTAGATATGTTATGACCACAGGCATAATTGACTTGTCCTCAATTGTAGTCAATGCCATGTAGGCCACAAAGTTACCATCCCCTTCTTCACTGTAAGGCAACATCACCCTTTTTACAATAAGTCTCATCATCTCAAGTCACTGTGTAGATTTCTTCTTTCTCTTCTTGCTTGGGCATTCTTGCGCAATGTGTCCATATCCTTAACATTCATAACATTTGATATCACCCTTGCCTTTCACAATCCTTATCTCAGACTTTGGACCAACCTTGAGCTTATCATTGCCTTCAATCTTTTGGAATGGTTCTTGAAATTAGGCTTCTTTGTTCTTAAATTTTTTTTAAACTGTTTGGTAAACAAACCCATCATCTCGGAATCCATCTCAAGATCATCATTGTATTTTTTTCCATCCCCATGACTACTATTAAAAGCGATTGCTTCCTTTTGTTTCTTTTCTCTTTTTTTCTTTTTCCAAGTGAGCCTTATAGGTTTGGAGATTTCTAACTAATTATTCAAGATTGAGGTTTTCGATATCTTGTATCTCCTCAATCGTTGTAACTTTTGGTTGGAACCAATCGGGTAATGACTTGAAAATTTTTCCCGCAATCTTAGACTCCGGGAGTTTTTCCTCTCAAATTGAAGTTGGAATTCACAATATCACTCAACTTGGCATAAAATCATAAAAAGCTCGCTAACTTTCATGGTTAAAGTTTCAAAATTTGTAGCGAGTCTTTGAAGTTTTGAGTGTTTGACTGAAGTGGTGTGCCTTCATGAGTGATCTCTAGGATATCCAATGCCTTTGCAATTTCACACGTACATATACGTCTAAACTCCTCAGGTGTGACAGGGAAAAAAAAGAAGCAGCATTGATAGCCTTGCTATTCCAACTGCAATTTTCGGAACTGGTCTTGTCCCATTCTTCAATCATTTTGGGAACTGTTATGCCATGCTTAGTAACAGTCAGTTCTTTCCACCCATATATGATTGCCAAACTTTTTCATCAGCTGCTTTTAAAAACGCTCTCATACGAGTTTTCCAATATGGATAATTAGAACCGTCAAGTAGGGTGGAGGAATAGTGGAATTACCCTTAATGAATGGAATCTATAATCACAAATCAATCAGTATCTTGCTCCTATTGCTCTGCAAATCAAAGATTGAGCGACCGGCTCTAATACCAATTGAAAAACCTAGTCCCGAGATGTTGATTTGTATTCATGAATCAATATCAAACATAGCCAACAATCAATAGCAATTCCCATATGAACAACCATAGATCTAACCCAATTTAAAGAGAATTGAATTAGATCTAGTCACAAATTGAATCAATGCACACAAACGATTTAACGTGGAATATCTACCAATTGTGATAAAAAAATCACGGGCCGAAGCCACAAACAATGCACAAAGAAGATCAAGGAATTACACAATGAGTACACTTTATTACCTAGTAAATCCATGCTTGAATCAACTCACAACTCACTATGCATCTCCCAACACCATCTTCAATCAATTGTACACCAACCGCTGAATCCATGAGAAAAGCGAGAGCTTAAAATTCATTGAAACCACCATGCTGAAATTCCCCGAAATCCACTGAAGAACACTTCTCGTGAAAGGTGAATTTGATGAACAATCCTTGATGATCTTCAATCCATGGAGCTATGATTACAAGATCAATGTCAATTCATCAAGGTAAGTGGTTGGATCTATGCAGAACTCTCTCTCTCTGGTTTTCGCATTTCAGGGATCAGAACTCGAGAGTCTCAGGTCAGATCTGAAATGTACCACGCACATATAACAGAATTGGTTGCCTCAGACTGCTCGAGCAAACTCACAACAGCTCGAGTGGGTTCATAAAGCTCTGCAGGAAGTAGAAAATGAAATCTGAGAAACTGCTAGGGTGTCACGATCGCTCAAGCCAACTTGAGACTGCTCGAGCGGTTTTTTGCCCTTCTGCACTGCAGGTCTGTGATGCTCCAAGAACTAAAAAACCATTGACATTCGCTCGAGTGATAATAGAATAAACACATGACACGAGAGGTGGATTTGCATCTAAAACTCACTCAACCTCACAAATAAAAAGAACAATGAGAATACAACGAAAGTGGTCTTCGTCCTAACAAAAATTAATAGCGATAAATTCAAAATGGAATGCCGGGATGCACTGGTACTGGTATGTACTGTACCGATAGCAAAAACGGTACACTGGCTGGTGCGGGAGTCATGACTTTGATTGACATAGGCCAGTCTAAGTCTTTAGGGGTAAATATTGGATTTTCATAGTTTAATATGAGAGGAAGTCTTTTTTTTGGTTAGTTGTTTGTGTAACAATTATATATCAGGGGCCAGCTATCATGATAAATGCCCATTTTTGGCACAATTTTCTAAATCCCTATAATTTTTGGAAGCTTTTTAAATGTCTCAGGGGTCTTTATTTGATTTTTATAATTTAATTCTAGTGGGAAGTTGCATCCTTAACAATTAATTATGCAGAGCACCATACAATAAAATTAGTTTCTGCTTTATTTTTGTTTTTTTTAATTATTTAATTTGAATTTTGTACTTGAAGGGGCAACTTGAACAATATCAACTCATACAGAGTCGGTTATTTTGTATTGACTCTATCTAGGGTCATATCTTTGTATTCGGTGATTTCATATACTCTAACCTTGAGTAATCGTTCTCACAATTGGATTCACTAGTCTATGTTGCACCTTGCAAACCCTTCTTTGATGTTTTTTAGCCACATCTTGGTTGGTGCCACCTATAGCTTATCATTTTCACATTTGCAATATAGCAAGTACTATTTCCTAAATCTATATTATCTATTTGTCAGATCTATTGCATTAGACTGTATGGGACCTGTTAATTGTTTTGCTTTCCTGCCTTAAAGAGTGTTGGTTCTGATATTCAATGTCCCAGGTGGATCAAAAAATAATTGAAGAGCAAGCTAGAGGCATCAACACTACACAGGAGCAAACTACAATCTTAAAGGTGAAAAAATAGAAAAACAAAAAAACAAAAAATGCACATAATAGATTGACAAAAGTAAACTACATGCATGGATCAATCCTTTTCAACACTGACATTTTTATTTTTATTTTTGGTTTTTGTTGACAACATGAAGAAAACATGCACAATTGAATACATAAACACTAACAGCGTTCTTTCTGTTTGGCATTGATTCTCATTCTCATTGTCACAGGCTCCAGACAGCAGATCTAGGCTAATAGATGAATCATGTTTGAAAGTTGAACAAGAAAACATGAAGAAGCCATGTGATGCACGAGCTCAAATGTAACCTAGGGCTACATGGTGAAGTTTCGTTACACCAGCACGAATGCATTTTGGCTCTACCTTTTTTAGTTTTCCTGGCGGGATGGCTTTCATGTCTTTCTTTCCTTGTTTGTGAGTGCACACACTTGAAAAGCCAAGGAAGCCAGTCTCTTTCTTTTTCTTTCTTTTTTGTTTTTGTTTTTGTTTTTTTTCTTTTTTCATAAACATTGATTTCTAAGTTTAAAGATAAGATGACAATGTTTAGAACATTTCCAATAGTGTAGTACTTAACTGTAGTTGTATTCAAATACCATAGTTAAACAAAAGGTAGGCACTCCAACGTATGCTACCTAAATTACAGTGTTATTTTTTTACTACTTTCATCCGTTGAAGGGTTTTTTTGGAATGAAAACTATATCTATGCCATTATAATTGGAGGTCAATTTTCACTATTTACAACGGTATCATGTGAGATTATTAAGTGAAAGATAATTTAGAACAAATAAATTATGACAAATTCAATGTAAGAATAAAGATACATCTCTGCACGGTTTTATTTATTTATAAGTAATTTACACTTACACCCTTGAGATTTGATTTTAATACACAAGCGTTTTGAAATTCTCTCTCTTTAAAACGTATAATCTCATTACAAATTGTTTTCTTCGTTGACTATTTGTTAGGTTAGCTAACACTATTTGTTGACAATATTAATTAATGTATTTAATGAATTTTGATAGTGGCATCCCCCAACAACCCCCCCCCCCCTCCCAAAAAATAAAAAAATAAAAAAATAAAAAAATTCAACAATAGCGCTAACAACCTAGTACTTTCTTCAAAATTATCTCTCTAATTTGTTTGTCATAGGCTACTTCCCCCCCCCCCCCTCTTTTTTTTCCCTTTATTTTTTCGTAGTAGTGGTGGAGTTGGAGTTGAGTTTATTTTGCTTTATTTTTTAGTAGTAGTGGTGGAGTCCAAGTTAAGTTTTTGTATCCCCTCTCATGTTTGATGAAATGTCGACCAAAGTTGTTGGTGAAGTAGTGGTGCAGTTGGAGTTTGAGTTTTTGTATCCCTCTCATGTTTGATAAATATCGACCAAAGTTGGTGGTGAAAATGGAGAGATGGGTTGTGAATGAAGGGTGGGGTGGAGAAGCAGCTCCATACACAGTACAGTCCATCTCAAAGACATGGCAACTAAGGGTATTAAACTCCTTTTCATTTTTTTTTTTGTTAATGAGGTTAATAGACAAATTTTGACAAGGGAGTCATTGTAATTTTCAGAATGCCAAGAAGGTAATCTATATTTATTGCTAAACTTCAAGTGGTGTAGGTGTAATTTAGTAAGTTTTACTTAAATTAATAAATTGAAGCAGTAAAGATGTCTAGTTATTTTGAAAAGGGTAATTCTATTCACACCACACAACCTCTCCGTACACATTATTTTCTCAATATACACTACAAAGATTTTCAATTCTTTGATTTCTTCTCACTTCGCGCTATTAATTTTCTAAAAATCCTAAATTATCCACATCTTTTTCAACTCTTTATCCTAAACCCTAACCCTAACTCTAAACCTAACCATCACCGGTGTCCACTACTTCCTCTTTTGCTGCCGCCTACTCTGTGTAGCCCCTTTCACCATTGTCTTCCCAATGCCACTAGGGTTCTCTCTCTCTCTCTCTCTCTCTCTTGCGCGCGCATGTGTGCATACGCACATCCACGCAAGCAGTGGAAGAGAATCGCGGAGCTAGATCGCGATGGAGGGTTGGGCCGCAATGATGAGAGGAGATCAGGGTGTTCGCAATGGAAGGAGTGGAAGACGAATCTATTCGCGACGGTGAGGAATCGCTGGTGGGGGAAATTGGAGGGGTTTGCCATGGAGAAAGGGGTCGCCGGTTAGGGAGTGGTAGTGAGGGTGAGAAGCGGTGGAACAATGACGTAGGGAGACTGTGGGGGTTGCGATGGTGGCTAGCGAGAATGGTCGGGTGGTAGGTGACTATGACGGTGATGGTGACGGTAGCCAGAGGTGGAACGCAACGACGAAGGCTGGTGGTAGGTGGTGGTGCCGAAAGATGTATATTAAGGGGTGGTTTAGGATGTCCTAAATAAGTGCACTTTTTGATTTTTTATGACAAGATAGTAGAGAGGAGATGTTGATTGATGTAACCTAAAAAAGATAAAAAAATAAAAAGATAGACTAAAATAGGTTATGCCGAACTACCCCTAAGAGTCTAGGGTTTAGACATGTCCAAAATGGTAATTTGATAAAGGAATATAAGTGTAATAAAAAAATTATAAAAATAGTGTGTATTCAGGGATTTGATGATGTGTAAATAGAATTTTCTTTTTGAAAAACGGTGTTAATTAAGCATCAATTATTAAAAGTTGAATAAAAATAGCATAAGAAGTCTATTGTTTGAATATCCCCCTTTGGGGAGCTGAGTTTTTAGCCAAAAAAAAATATATATATTATAAATGATCACATCACTTTTTGTATTTTTTTTTTGTTTATCTTCTCATAAAAAATTAATTAAAATAGTCAATGTCTAAACGAGGTGTAGTTGTTAGTAGAATAAAAAAATACATCATCATTAGAGATAGAGTTATGCTAAGGACCCAAATGAATTATCAAATATTTTACCAAACTTCTCACATAAATGTGGGACCTATACAAATCACATATGTGTAGATTTCATACCCATATAAAAAATTTGATAAAATATTTAGTAATTAGTATTAATAGGATTATTAATACTTCACTATTAGTCTTTTGAATCAAACATGACCTTAAAGGCTACAACATTTTCCTTAGAGATATGCTTTTGCTGGCATGGGTTTCTCTCTATACATTATACAAGGCGAAGTGTCTTTTAGCCTAGGCATGTATCCTGTAGGGTATTCATGGACAAGTTTGGTTCAGTTCTGGTGTGTGTGTGTGTGTGTTTTTTTTATTTTTATTGAAATTTAGAAAACAATTATATTAAAATAAAAGTAAACAACATACTGATCAAGAAAAATAAAAAAATAATAAGACCCTAAAATGTCAAACAATATGGGGCTTGGACCAAATCTTTAGCATGGGCCTTAGACACCAGGGCACCTGGTTGGGCTAAATGGCCATAGATATGGCCGAACACTAGTTGCCAGTGTAGTTGACAATGGATTTGGATGTCTTGATGAAAGCCCAACAAAACAAGTCTGGCAGACATGAACTGCCTGGGCTATACGAGCCCGGGCAACACCAAATTGGCCTTAAACATGAATTGGATGTGACCAAGTCACTCAAAAGATCCACGTTACTGAAAATCCACATTGCCAAGTCAATGGATGGAGAAAAGTTCATGTTCTTTTGTGTGATGTTGATCTTTTGTGTAGCACTATAAAGTAGGACCCCCAAATACGACGAGGTATAGAATAAACCCAAACTCTTGCTTCTATCTCTTTCTCTACCTATCTCCTGACCTACGCATTGGAGGGACTTTTCTAGCCGAATGCTTGCCCGGTGAGTTCACTGTGTTCTATCTTGCAAGAAATCCTTGCTTGGATCGCCCAAGCCAAGTTCGGAGCTCCATCACATACCCTGTTGGTGGAGCTCCATCACATACCCTGCGGATTTCACCCCCGCATAAGTTACCCCTTTGAGCATCTAGCTTTTAGCGGGTACTATTACTCTATTTTTTGGGTGGGAAATGACAATTTTCATTTCAATGCATGAGATTGTGATATGCCAATTTTCAAGTTATTATAAATAAATTTAAAAATTTCAATTAATCATTTTTGAGTTTAGCAGCATTGGTGTTGGTGCAAATTTGGAAAATAAGACGGAAAAAGATAAAACATAGAATAATTAGTATTGTTTCAAGGCATGTTACAACATTGCTTTCCTTAAGACGATATTCGCCTCTACCAATTCTGTCGAATATGGTGTGCACCGGATTATCCGCGAATTTGTCTCCAGGATACAATGAAACTCAGTTTAAAGACTGATGTCTAACTGCATTATGTACAAATGAAATTAGATTTCAAATACCTTTAGATTTTTTAATCCACCAAGTAAAGAGGAAAATAATAATATGTATCATTGGGAGAAATTCCATGGAAATATATATGTATATATATATCCAATTGTCAACCCATTCCGCTTTTATATAAGCATGCGTTTCTGCCTTGGACCAAAGGTCGTGTCAGTTAGATTCGAAAGTGACACTCTTTAAATTCAAGAGTTATATTTTTTGGTTTAAATCCAATGGTTACACTATGATTTAAATCTAAAATACACCCATTTTTGTTTAAACTCAATGGTTACACCCTTTGATTTAAATCCAAAGTCACATTTCTTCAATAATTAATATAACTATATTATACTTTTAAATATATATAAATATATTATAAAAATGTTCCAACAATCCCCCACCATTTTCAAAATGTATGAAAATAACAACTTGGATAGATTAGGAAAATTTATGCATAAATGAAGATATCTTTCGATTTGAATCATTCACTTAGTGAAAACATATCAAAGTTAATCAAGATGGCATAATAGACTTGTCTTTGAATTAGTGATTTTATACGATTAACCGGACACGTCTCACACACAAATTTTCTTCTCCTTAGGTAATTCAAAAAGCCGATACGTGGATTGGCCTTGTGTCTATATTTTGTTTCTTGAGCGCTTTAGAGTCAAGCCTTTGGACTCATAGGAAGCGTCACCACCTTCTACACTCATATAGGTAAGTTTACTAAGAGTATCCCTGTAACAAAAGTACTCTAACTCACTCTTGTAAACTTATTAAGAGCTAAGTAGCTCAACCTCCTCTTTTGCATTACAGGTCCAAGCACTTTACCTTGGGATGGTTATAAAAAATATAAAATAAAAAAAATTTAAGTTCTTGCAATCATGACATATAGTGTACTTGAGCTCATTGAATTCAAGGACTTAATATTTCTTCAAGCGTTGAGTCGAGTTTCCACTAGGAGTGATATGTTACTTCGGCTTAAGACTTATCCCCTTTGATGATCTCACATCAAATCTCTTGCAAGTATTTCTTAAGATAATTCATAGTCATGTGTACAAAATTCTTACATAGCTATGTATTACCACAGTTTATGACATGATTAACATGTCCGAACTAGCAACCATCGTCATAACTATCAACTCATATTGATGATGAGTTTGCATCTTGAAAAACTCAAGAAAAATCTGTGACAAAAATATCATGTCACTTCATTTTATTTGTTACAAGAGACTAACAAATTGTAAAAATCATCTCTTTAATTCTAAGAGATAAATCCCCACCAAGAGTAATCTTTATCTATTCTAAGCCATAGTTTTCATGCTAAATGTTTAAACAGGCGCCTATGCATCGTTTCAAATAACTGGATACCTACTTTAACATATAAATTAACCATTCTCAATAACTTTGAGAAATTAAATTATGAGACTTAAACAATCAATACTTAAGATATTTAGAACTAATACTTTCTTATATCTTAAGTTTCATGATTTGTGTTTGTATTTGTTTTGAATTATAAATTGACCAATCAATATAAAATTTTCATTCAAATACAAGTTACATAAATTAGAAATTCTAATTTATTTATTCAGAAAATTTACCAAGTATATAACATATACTCTATATTTTCTCAAGAAAATTTACCAAGTATATAATATATACTCTATATTTTCTCAAGTTTCAAGAATTCACAAATCAAAAATCATACCTTATTTTTATAATAATTTGATTTTAAAAATATATTCTTAAAAACTTTCATAAAATATATTTCGAATATTTTGCCCTCGTTTGGCAAGTGGGTTTTTTTTTTTTTATAAAAAAAATTCATATAATGAATTAAGTAGATGCACCTAGTAGATCCAACCCATCCAAAAGATTATTTTGGATTAGGCCTCGTTTGGGAACAAGTTATTTTAGTAACTTTTTGACTTTTTACGAAAATAAATGTAGAAAAATAAGGAGAGTGATATGACAACTTATAGTGATATTTTAACTTTTTGACTAAAATGTATAGTTGATCGACAAGGCTTGCCCACAACTAGACCGTAGTAAAGGAATTCCTTATTAATTAAATCAAAAAATTAATTTCCAGCCTAGTCCAAACCTATATTCACGAAAACCTATGTTCGTTTCGTGAACCAAAGTGACGATTCGCGAAGGTATTTTCCGGCACTGTTTTGTACCCAAGACATCTTCCTACTTTAATCTCCGTTTTGAATCTATTGGTGAAGTCAAAAAATGCTGACGAAATTCAATTTGCAAAGAAATCAGCATAATTTTTGTACCACAAAACTTTGCAAAACCACAAAATGTAAAAAGTAATAGTATACCCAACATGACAGACATGTTAGGATTAGGGACACTCAGAAATCAATCACACATAGAAAGGAGATACAAGAGATTGACGTGGTTTGGCAATAGCCTATATCCACAGAGAGATATTTCTCACTCTAGAATTATCCCGGAGGGAGATTACAACTCACACCTCACAACCCTCTATAGAATTCACTCTCTTACACATAGCTTTTTCACTTTGTGTTGCCTTATTTTCTCTTCCTCTCAGCATCTATATATATACAAGGGGAGAAAGAAACGAAGTCAAGAGAAAGGAGTAATTGGGTTTGCCACTTGCCATCTTCCCTTCTATTTCTTCACTTGGAGAGCCACCCTTTAATAACTCCTCCATGTGGGCTGGAGCTAACAATTCTTCCCCTCTACGCCCATATGGATAACTAACTTCTCACTTGAAGTCTATCCCAGTCAGATTCTTATAAACTTTCAGTTTATCTCTAGTGACAACCTTGGTCATCATGTCAAAAGGATTCTTGTCCGTGTGAATCTTCACTAGCTTCATCAACTACTTTTCCATCACTTCTCGTATCCAATGATACCGGACATCAATGTGCTTTGTACGTGAATGGTACATGGAATTCTTGCTCAGATTAATTGCACTTTGACTATCATAATGTTCTTTGTATTCTTCCTGCTGTAGACCAAATTCTTAGAAAAACCGCTTTAACCACAACATTTCATTTCCAGCAGCAATGTACTCTGCCTCTGTTGTAGATAAAACAACACACTTTAGTAGTTTGGACTACCATAAAATAGCTCCCCTTACAAAGGTGAACAGAAATCCTGATATAGACTTTCTACCATCAAGATCACCTGCCATATCGACATCTGTAAAACCCTCCAAAATTGGTTCATCTCCCCCGAAACATAAACACATCTTTGAAGTTCCTTTCAAGTACCGAAGAATCCATTTGACAACCTCTCAATGCTCCTTTCCTGGATTGGCGAGGAATCTGCTCACAACGCCAAATGTGTGAGCTATATTTGGCCGGGTACACACCATAGCATACATCAAACTTCCTACTGCAGAGGAATAGGGGATTGCCTCAATTTTTTTCCTTTCAAAGTTGGTCATGGGACACGAACGCTTTGTTAATCCGAAAACTTTCAGAAATATACACACTGGTTTACTACCGTTCTTGTGTACTCGTGATCCACCATGAATGAATCAAACTTTTTGTACCATTATCTCGGTGCCTGTTTCAGGCTATAGAGGCTCTTCTTCAGTTTGCAGACCAGATTATGTTTTCCTTTGAAATCCTTCTGGTTGCTCCATATAGATCTCTTCCTCCAAATCACCATGGAGAAAGACAATATTGACATCCATTTGTTTTACCTCCAGAATAAAGCGAGTTGCTAATCCTAGAGCTACTCGAATGGAAGTCATCTTCACAACTGGCGAAAAGATCTCTTCAAAATCAATTCCCTTCTTCTGCCCAAAACCTTTGACCACCAAGCGAGTTTTATGCTGCAATAGTTTAACGTTGCCATCTTTTTTCAACTTATACATGCATTTGTTCTTCAAGGCTCTCCTGCCTCTTGGAAGTAGAACAAGCTCATAAGTGTGGTTCTTCTGCAAAGAACTCATCTCTTCCTTCATGACTTTTTGCTTCCGAAAAACTCTCGGGTTCCCCCTCATCAGTAATTAGAACATACTGAGAAGCGAGATATTTGGTAACAACTATTCTAGATCTCCGTAACTGAGGCCGAGTTGTCTCTGGTTGAGGGGGTAGCTCCTCCTGCTTAACACATTCTTCATCCGAGTCTTCATTTCTTTCCTCCTGATCCTCAATTTCTGGCATTGGATCTTGTAACTCTGGCACTTCTTGTTGCACATCATCATATCTAGCATATTGTGATGACTTGGGAGATAGTAACAAGTTCAGAGTAATGACATCTCTAGACTTTGCAGACTTCTCAAAATCTTCTACTATTTGGTCTTCTTGAAACACAACATCTCTGCTCTTGAACATCTTCCTGTTCACTGGGTCCTACAACTGGTACTCAAATGCTGTATTTGAATAGTCCACAAATATACATGGCGTGGACTTGTCATCAAGCTTTTGTCTGCTTTCCTTAGAGATGTGTGTGAACACCTTACACCCGAAGACTATCAAGTGAGAATATGATACATTTCTTCTAGACCAGACTTCTTCAGGTATCACAAAATTCAACGGGACTGAAGGCGACCTGTTAATGAGATAACAGGTTGTACGGGCGGGCTTCAGTCTAGAATGACTTTGGCAACTTTGCCATTCTGAGCATGCATCTGACTTTTTCAACAATAGTATGGTTAATCCTCTCTGCTACACCATTATGTTGTAGGGTACCAAGAACTATTGTCTCGCGCCAGATACCTCTGCTGGCACAATATGCTTCCGTTAGAAGTGTACTCACCTCCATTATCTATGTGAAGACACTTCAACTTCTTTCTTGTCTCTCTTTCCACAATTGCATGGAACTCCTGAAAGTGCTGGAATACCTCATCCTTTGTCTTTAGGAAATATACCCACAACTTTCTTGATGTATCATCAATGAAAGTCAGAAAATACTTGTGACCGCCAAGTGGCTCCATTTCTATTGAGCCATAAACATATGAGTATACCATACTTAGCACTTCTGTTTTTCTCTTTCTTGTTAAATTGAATGATACTCGATGTTGCTTGCCATAAAGGCAATGATCACGCAGCTTTAGGGCACTCCCTTTGGATAAGGATATCCTAGATTGCTTTGCCAACAGATGCAATCTCTTCTCACTCATGTGAGTCAGTCTTCTGTGCCATAAGTCCGGTGACTCTTTTATCTTTTGCTGCATTAAGATTTTCCAGACAGATTTTCGTTTGAGTCTTATACAGTGTTGAAGACATCTCTTATCTGGCGATTGTCAAAGCTCCTCCTGTCAGCTTTCAACGACCATTTCTGAATGTACTTGTATCTAGATAAGATTGAGGCGCAAATCTAGAACATACCTCACATCTTTGAGAACCAGCTTGTGTCCGACATTAGTCTAAATACTAATGTCTCCAATGCCCACAATCTTCGAATAGCTAAAATTTTCCATTCGAACAGTGCCAAAATCTCCAACGTTGTACGAAATGAAGAGTTTTCTGTGGGAAGTGGCGTGATAGGATGCAGCTGTGTCTATCACATTTTCTGTGTAGCTGTGGTTAGCCACGTGAAGGCAATCCTCCTCTATACCAATTGCAAGAAGTATTTTATTAGTTGTTGTGCCTGTCGTGTTCTTATCTCCCTTTGACTTATTGTTTGGCCTTTATCTTTCTGGCTTGGGCAGTTCCTCTTTATGTGACCCTCCTAGTCACAATGAAAGCAAGTGAAGCTAGAGTTAACTTGACTTTTATTGTCTCTGGATTTATTCCTATTGTTCCATCTGCCTTTACTCTTTGTTTTTCCTCTGCCTCTTCCTTTACCTCTGTTTCTGCCTCTATCTTCTGTGACAAGAGCATGAGACTGATTACCTTCTATGTCTTTCCTCCTTGTCTCTTCATTGTACAAGGCGTCTGTGACCATGCTCATAGTCAGCTTCCCCTCTGTTGCAGAGTTGCTGAGAGAAACCACAAACGTCTCCCAACTGTCTGGTAAAAAACTGAGTAGTAGTACAACTTGTATTTCATCGTCCAAGGGCATCTTGACGGTTGCAAGCTAATTCACCAGATTCTTGAATTCACTGGTGTGCTCGGCGAGAGACACATCATTCTTCAACTTCAAATTTATAAGCCTTCTTATCACCAAGGCTTTGTTCTGGGCAGTCTTTGACTGGTACATTCCTTCTAATATTGTTCATAGGACATATGCATCTGTCTTTTAGGTGACATGGTAGAATACACTGTGGTCTATCTATTGTCTGATTTGACCGACGGTCTTTCAGTTAATCTTTATCCAGTTTTCATCATTCTCTGCTTCCAGTTTAACCCCTTTTAGAGCAATAGGGTCAAACAGGTCTTTATAGTATAGGACATCTTCTATCTGCAGCTTCTAGATTCCATAATTGGAAGCATTCAACTTTATTATCGATCTTGAAGTTGATGTAGATTCCTCTATCGTCTTTTTACTTGTACAAAAAATTTGAATTTGGACAAATGGACCACACTATTGAGTTCGGAATGGTCAAATTAGCTAGAAAAGCACTTTTTCCACTTTTTCAGGTATCTTAATGAAATTTCTCCAAACTTAAGAGGCCAAATTGCAATTTCAAAAATTGTAGGGGCTGAAATGCAATTTACCACAACTTCAGGGACCAAATTGTAATTTCAAAAACTTTAAGGGCTAAAATGCAATTTATCATAACTTCAGGGGCTAAATTACAATTTCAAAAACTTCAGGGACTGAAATGCAATTTATCACAACTTCAGGGACTAAATTGTAATTTCAGAAACTCTAGTGATGTAATGATGACATCACAGTGACATCAGCCTTCTTCTTCAAATTCCTTTACCGAACTGAAATTTCTGACAAAATTCTGGTGAATCTTCGGTAAGCTTTATGGCACTTGTTTTAGCTCCAATTTTGATGAATTTTATATCGTCAGAATCGTCTCGAAGAGACGCACCTCCTGGTGTACTCAAAAGTTGATTTCGAGCAACTTCAAAATTTGACAAATTTTGAAAATCATATTGTTTTTCAACAATCGGGACTCTGATACCACTTGTTAGGATTAGGGACACTTAAAAATCAATCACACTGAAAGGAGACACAAGAGTTTTATGTGGTTAGGCAATAGCCTACATCCACAGAGAGATATTTCTCACTATAGAATTATCTCGGAGGAAGATTACAACTTACAGCTCACAACCTTCTATAGAATTCACCCTCTTACACAGCTTTTTCACTCTGTGTTGTCTTATTTTCTTTTCCTCTCAGCATTTATATATATATACACGAGAAGAAGGAAACAAAGTCAAGAGAAAGGAGTAACTGGGTTTGCCACCTGCCATCTTTCCTCCTACTTCTTGACTTGGAGAGCCACCCATCTTTCTTCTTACTTCTTGACTTGGAGAGCCACCCTTTAATGACTCCTCTATATGAGCTAGAGCTAACAAGACATTCACATGGAAACATTTTCATGTGTCCTGAACACATGGAAAACTAGGCTGGAAAAAGATTGTATATGTCGGAATGTGACGAATCAGAACTAAAAATAACATGTTTAGTCCATTAAAACAAACTAATAATCCTAGCAAATGTATGGAGCATGCTTGTTAAAATTTATGTATGCAAAACAAGTTATAGAAAGAATCATAACACTAACCCAAAACTACTTCAAAACAGGTGAAGAAAAGCCTACACAAACTTGAATATACTATTCAAAGTACCAAACTCACCAATTTTACGCATATTTGGAGTAAAACACCTTTACTATGTAAGTTATTTCACTTTTAAAAATATCATCATTATCGTTAATATTGCATACTATTAGACATGCAAAACAAGTTCCTATGGCCATTTTTATAATTATCATAAATTGGTATCAACCTCTGTTATGAGGATTTTACGATTCGCTATTTGTTTTGTAATTTTTACAAAATCAATACAAATTTATGAGTAAATCTATTTTAGAAGTGAATCTCTAGTGAATCGCACTATTCAAAATCGATTCACGATTCGATTCACTTTTTACGATTCATGCAATTTTTAAAATTGTTGTGTTCGATATATTTTCGACTCTTTTTTCTCTCTCCATCTTTTTAGTGAAAATAATATAATATAACTTCTAATAACGTTTAATACTAAAATAACTAATATATATATATATATATGATTTGTTATTATTTTAGTGATCATGGAGTTTTTAATAGGATATAATCAGATTCAGTCAGACCTAACATATTTTTAATCTTTCCTCTCATTTTTTTCCCTTTAAAAAAATCATAATATATCTTCTAAAGATGTTTAAAGTTAAAGTTACACTATGAATTATCTATTGCTATTTTATTTCCCTTTAAAAAATCATAATATATCTTTTAAAGATATTTAAGGTTAAAGTTACACTATGAATTATCTATTGCTATTTTATTAAATTGAATATTATATATATAGGGTCAGTTATACCTTTTAAAATACTTTAGGTTTTAAAATAAAATATTCTAAATAATTCTTTCGTATTATTTGCTCACTATAACTTAGAAAAGTACGTATGCTTATTGTTTAAATATCAATATCGTTATTAATTATTATTATTTTAGAAATTGATAGTTTGTCTATTTGGTTATTGTCTTTATTAAGAATGGTTGATAAGAAATATCTAAAAAGAAAAAAAATATGATGGTGATCTTACATAGGAACCTTTTCTTACCTATTAAATTACATGATTATCATTCAAAATAATATTTTCATTGATTTAAGTCCAAATATTTCATATTTGTAAGATATATTTAACATTTAAATATATAAATATATGCTTTTAAGTAATTTAAAAAAAAAAAAACCCGAATCTTTACAATTCATGATTCGATTCGATTCGTAATTTGGTATGAGAGCATTTTAATTCACGATATGAATTCCGATTTGACAATTATAATACAAACTCCAACAAATATCACTTTCATAACAACAATAAAATATATTGTGTTGAGCATCACAAGAATATTAACTATATAACAGAGAGGTTATGACATTCCTTTTTCTACTATTATGGAGAATAAAATTTAATCACATTTAACAGTTATGCAGCCTTGTTTGTTGAATGGATAAACATTAATAGGCTTCCATCTCTTTGAAATATTATCTTAAGATTGTTGGTACAGATTTGATAAATAAAATGAAAAGGATAAAATAGAAAATAATTAGTATTGCTTCAATGCACGTTACAACTTTGCTTGCCTTAAGATGATATTCACTCCCACCAATTTTGTTGAATATAGTGTTTATCAAGTTACTTGCAAATCCGCCTCCAGGATACAATAAAACTTAATTTAAAAATTGATGTCTAATTGCGTTATGCACCAATGAAATTAGATCCCGAATACCTTTTGATTTTTTAATCCACCAAGTAAAGAGAAAAATAACAATATGTATCATTGAGAGAAATTCCATGAAAATATATATCCAATTGTCAACCCATTTTGCCTTTATATAAGCATGAGTTTGTCCTTTAGAGTATGTTTGGTACAATGAAATGAAATGAAGTGGGAATGGAATGAGAGTAAGAATAGAAGACAAGATTGAATGGAATGGAATGTCCATTCTCATTCCATTATTTGGTTGCCCACATATAATGATATAGGAATAAAATAATAATTTTCATTCTCATGTTTGGTTATATCCATTAAACTCATGGAATGAGATAATTTTTTTTTATTATTATTTTTTTTCAACAAGCTAGTAACAAATAAATTAAAAATTTATATAAATCATGATAATATTAATAGTTGTGAAAGTGATGGTGTTAGTGGCGGTGGCGGCGACAGTGATAGCAATGATACATCATGGTGGTAGTAGATTGTTGTGGCATTAGTGTTTGTGGTAAGGTGGTACTGTGGTTGCGATGGTGGTGGTGGTGGTGGTGGTGGTGACAGCGATTGCGGCAGCCAACAGTAGTGGTGGTGATAGTAGTGGCAACATCAGTAGTATGGTGGTGGTAGTATGGTGGCAATTGGGTGACAATGGCAGTGGCGGTGGTAGTGACAGTTACGATGGTAATAGAGTGGTAGGAAAATAATAAAAAATAATAAAAAAATTTTTAAAAAATAAAAAATAATAATAAAATTAAAGCATACCAAAGGTGGTATGCTTTAAAAAAATAATTATTTTTTAAATGCCAATAAAAAATAATAATAAAATTTTAGAATAATTCCATGATGGAATGGAATGACGTTGGAGGAAAGAATAAACATCCTCACATTTTGTTAGAATAGCCATTCCAACGGAAAGACCATTCCCACTTAAAGCATACCAAATAAAGGAAGGGGAATGCAAAGCTAGAATGGGTATTCTATTTCAACCTATTCCATCGTACCAGACATTCTCTTAGACCAAAGGTGGTATCCTTTAAATTCAAAATTAACACTATTTAAATCCAAGAGTGTTGTCTTTTAGTTTAAATCCAATGGTTATACCCAATGATTTAAATCCAAAAGAGACATTTTTGTTTAAATTTAATGGTTACACTATCTAATTTAAACCCAAAAGTTACGTCTCTTCTAGTCTCAAAAAAAGAAAAAGAAAAAAAAACAAGCGTGCATACTCTCAGAAATCTGTTGGGCAACACTTCCTAGTCTTCCTTTTCCCCCGGTCTTTTCTCCAGCAGTTTCTCCGATTACACCCACAACCCCACACCCACCCCCCCGCGTCTTTTCCTCTCTAGATCTATTTTTTTCTTTCTTGTGTATCACCATGCTAATGGCTATCACTCCTCACTCCTCCTGACTCCATCGTTGATTTGTCATAGAGGAAGCTTTCAATTTTAGGCTCAGATTTAACTCATGACCGATTTCCAATGTTGCTAAGGAGGCTCTCTCCTCCCTGCACGGAGATTTGTCTTCCTACGTGCAACCTCCCATTATCCCATTCGAGATCTGCTTTGTACTCCAATGTACTTTATTAGACAATTTATTGTCAGATATGAATGTATTAAGCATAGTACTTTCTGATATATATATATATGAAATATGAATATAAAATGAAAATAAAAAAGAAATCTATTAATTACAGGTGGTCGTATCATAGACAAGTTATTGCAATCCACAGAGAGTAGTCCCAGGACACGTCAGAGTCAAATTTACTTGAAAAGTGCCATAGCCACACACATCAATCACCAGCAATAGAACCTATAATAATCCTGATGCTGCAGTGAAAATACCTGAAGTAGTAGTTATTCAGCCACCCTCAACCCATCAATTTATTAAAATGGAGAAATTATTGGAGTTTGTTATTTGGGTAAATGGTGTGTTATAATCCATCCCACATATATGGTGTCCAAGGGAAGAGTGTTTATGTAACTTGACTATAAAAATCCTGAGATATAGCAATCAAACAGCAAGAAACAAAAGATTAACAAACACCCGAGTTAGATGACATCATCCTTGTGCTCATCAAACAACTTTTCTCTAACACAATAATCAAATGGAAAAAGAACCCAAAGGTACACATGCAAACAAGCTCTTTGACTTACAGGAAAGCATCCTTCTCTAACAGCTTCAGTACCTCATGCTGGTTGTTAAGCTTGGCAACATCAATGGGAGTTTTTCCATCCATATTCTGAAGAGTGCTGCAGCAAGAGAAATACTGAATAAGTAAAAATGAAGTTTATGACAGCAAACAAATGTTGACCAGATGCTGACTTACACAGCGGCACCATTTTCCAGTAGAAGTGCTACACACTCCTTCCTGCCATAACCAGCTGCATAGTGCAGGGCAGTGTTTTTATTCTTATCCAACGCATCCACCATTGCTCCAGCCTCAAGAAGGATTTGAGCACACTTCACCTGGAATTGAATCAAGAGGGTCAGTTTAGCTCCTCGTAGAAAAGCTAAGGGACTTGGAAGCTCATGCTGCGAAAAATGCAATGTTGTTCTGCAGCCACAATGGGCTACTGAGTATCACTTGTAAAGTCCAAAATAATAATTGGTTACCCTGTTAGTTTGGACAAAAATCATAATTCCTTCGAGGAGGGTGATTCTATTTACACCCTTTAAATTTATTTCCACACCCACCTTGTGAGGGTACAAATCACAAGGTGTGTGTGCAGAGAAATTGAAGTGGTGGAAGGCCAGAAAAATTACGAAAAAGACCTTCATAGTGTTTTGATTATCATTTTTTGTACAAAAAAAGAAGAAACATGATTAAAAACAGGGTAACCACAACGTCCGGATGATATGACTCGAGGAAGAAGACTTTAGCCAGGGAAGGGTGATAATTAGAAAAGAGTTTCTAATTACACCAATATGAATTATGCAGTTAGATTGAATACAAATTATTGAGTTAGGGGTTTGATAGTTTTCCAAACCTTAATGGCTTAATTGGGACATAGTACGATTGAATGATTGAATTGTACGACAACTATTAAATGTTAATTGAAGGGGTCACTGTTTATATGGATACTATCTAGGGTGGTCATGATATGCTGCTAGGTGTCACTCATGATCCATAGAACCTACTGGAATAATTCTAGGGTTAAATTAGGAGGTCTAATTAATTTTACTACCTAGACTAGTGTGAACCTAAGAGGTTTCAAAAAATAGGGGCAATGTATAGTATAAAGGAATTAAGGGAGTTCATCATAATTAAGGGTTAATTAGGAACTTACATAATAAATATTTCATAAAGGGTAAGAGTTAATTGTCACAAAGTCTATTTTTTTGTAGGGCAAGATAAACTAATCCTTGTCAAATAAGATTACCTAATTCTATAAATAATAGTCTTCAGAAAAGCTAGTCTAATTGAGATTTTCGCTCTCCAACATTCTCTAGAAAACTTATGAAGTTTGCAGGTATTTTCATGTTCCAGATTTTCTTCAAGTGAATACTTTGAGACAAGACAATTGAATGCTTGAGGATTCAAGTGAACTCAAAGGATCAAGCACAGAGTTGGATTTGCATTTTAGGTATTTACCCCAACTATCTCTATGCATGGTCGAATTTGAGTTTTGTATATATCAAAAACACGATTATGCGAATTGAGAATCAAAATAAAAATTAAATTTCATTGTGGTAACGATTCCTTTCAATTCCTATGCCAGTGCCTTGTATAACATAACATCTAGCACCTAGTTTCTTCTATATATGTTTGCCAGTTTGTCTTTTAAAATACCCTCATTATTGAAATGGGCATTAGCCTGAGTGGCTAAAACCATGGATATTTTCACCATTTATGGTTGTTATTAGTACAGTTCTTTCTTTCTACCAAATAAAAAAATTTGTATGAACTAATATGTGATACATAATGCATGAACTAATGCAGTTCTTTCTACCAAATATATATATACATATATTGTAAAATGTGATGTGGTTAGGGACATGTATGAAAGAGAAATTGAAAGAGAATAGATTGAGATGGTTTGGTCATATACAATGGAGACTAACAGAGGTAGTAGTGAAGAGATGCGATACAATGACAGTAGAGAGAAGTGTTAGGGGAAGGAGCAAACCTAAATTGATGTGAGCTAGTGTAATAAATAGAGATATGAATCTCCTTAATTTGACTAACCAAATGGCCTTTGATAGTTGAATGGAGAAGAAGGATTCATGTACCTGACCCCATTTGATGGGACTTAATACTTGGTTTAGTTTGGTTATATATATTGTAAAATGTAGGACCAATTAGCTCACATGTTCCAACGCAAGTGTATGAATGATGCATGCATCATCACCCTATTGATTGTGGCGATTTTAATAAGGAGACATGTGTGATACTTCAGGGGTAAGAGTGAGACCATTGGCAGTCTGCATAATGTATGAACTATATTGGTTTTCTGATGATTTAAAAAATACAGTACTGAACTTAATCAGCCCAAGTTAGAATGCACATCCAACTAGTTGAGAAGAATCCACCGCCAAAGAACATAAAAAGCATAGAGAAACAGAGTATTATGCCCGAAAAAAGATGAAAAAAAGAGTTTCACTTCAAGAGACTATAATACCTCGCCATATCCACAAGCAAAATGCAATGCTGTCCTTCCCTCTGAATCTTCTTCATCTTTATCAGCACCAGAGGCCAGTGCATTCTTCAAGCCCTAATGATCACATACAGTGAAACTAGCAATAGTTATCTTGTATATTAGCTAAAAATGAATGCAATGCTTATGAAGTGAATTCACTTCATCAGAATAAAGCAGATTATAGAAAATGACGACAGCCAGCAAGCCGTCTTTCAGTAATTTGAATTGGCAGAAATACCACTCCAGGTTATATCTTTTTTGTTGTTGATAAATCTATTCCCAGGTTAAAATTATTCGGTATAATAACTGAGCAGGTGCAAATTTGGGATGTTGGCATACATTTTTTCTACAATAATCTTCCAACTATTCTGAAAAATATTTCCCCAAAATTAGAAAATTATTTATATAATGCATACAAAAACAAACTTTGTCAACTACAAGCCACAAATTATTGCAAACTTCAAATATTCAAATAATTCCATACAATCCCCAATTGAAAACATAACATCCATTTTC
Source organism: Camellia lanceoleosa (assembly GCA_025200525.1). Lineage (NCBI taxonomy): Eukaryota > Viridiplantae > Streptophyta > Magnoliopsida > Ericales > Theaceae > Camellia > Camellia lanceoleosa. The sequence goes on from CM045763.1 coordinate 208,730,578, forward strand.
CCAAGCACTGGTTGCTTATCCCACTTTCAAACTTACATATGAAATTTAATTACTTTATACACAATTTTTTTAAAGTTATCCCCAAGGAAATATTTCCCAAACATAGGCTATCTTTGAGAATTAGCTTCACTAGAGAATGTCATTTGTAGTGATTACATACAACCCCCGTATAGCAAATGGTGTGCAGTGATAACCTCCAAGTTTCAACTGAAGGCCTTCTACGAAGGTCACTTGTCCATTATTACCAAGGAGCTACTACTCAGCAAGATTATTCAAAATTTGCAGGAAACATCTATGGCATATATATAATGCTCTTTTGTTAACCAACTGCAGCAGCACAATTCACTAGCCACCTATGAAGAACGGGCACGGGACATGGGACATGGTGATTTCAAAAGAATGGGGACACGGAAATGGCAAATTTTATTTATTTATTTATATATATATTTTCTATGTAAATTAATACGAAGTTAAAATTAATAAAAACTAACATTAATTCAAAATAAATAAACCACTACATTTAAACAAATTAATAGATCATCCATCCACAAAAAAAAAAAAAAAAACATAATAAACGATAAGAGCTAAGGTGACGAGGGAAAAACATTCAACATTCAACAATGTTCTTTTTTTACTTTCTTAATTTTACACTTTGACCCCAAAAGACATTTACAAAAATTAAAAAAAATGCCCCCGTTGTGTCCCTTAATGTGTCCAGATCTGGACACGTGTGTCCCCGGTATGTCTCTACCATGTCCCCTACCAAAAAAAAAAAAAAAAACAAAAAAAAAAAGAAAAAAATTAAAGGGACACGTATGTGTCCTAGGCGTGTCCCCATGTCTGACAGCGCTAAGGTGCCGATTTTGAAGTGTCTATGCTTCATACCTAGCCACCAAGAAAAAGAATTCTATGCATTCTTGAAGTGCGATGTTCCCATATGAAAAGATTGAGAATTAAATTGTTGAGCTAATATGTTATTGAAATAAAACAGGGTTATTTTTCTAATTTTTATAGGAGGGTTAATTTTGTATTTTTCTTTTTCTGGTTTTCAAGAGTCTATAGAGTATAAATCACCCTATTTGATTTTCAGTTTTCAAAAACAGTTTCCAGAGTTTTCAATTCGTATTTTTATATTTTTAATGATTTTTTAATTACTCTAATCAATTTATTTTAATTTTTAGATTCACTTATCTTAATATACTTAAAAAGTAAAAAATTTATACAAAAATCTTTAAAAAATTCATTGAATACAACACAATACGAAAATGTATTGAAATTTCAATTTTTTATTTTTTATTTTTTTTTTGGTATTTGATGAATTAAATTTTTTTTTTTTCACAAATATTATACTTTTTGAGTGTATTTAGATTAAGTGAATCTAAAAAATAAAAAAATTGTATAAAATATCAAAAAAATTCACTAAAAACAAAAAAAATGTTGAAAACAAAAACCTCAATTTTTGGAACCAAACATGGTGACTAGGAATCAGTTATGTTCATTGAAAGGAGGTTAAGATGTGAGAAACCCCTCGATTTGTTAGAGCAGTGGCTCCATGTATCCTTCCCCCTTCCAAATTCTCTATTCATCTGCTCTTGGATTCAAGCCCCCTGCTGGACTCGAAGGGTTTTCCCTTATTTCTTTCTCCCCTCTATTCTCGTTGTGGATTCGAGGCCCCAAGTGGACTCAAGGGTTTCTCCTCTCTAAATGTATCCAAATATATAGGTATTTCAGTGAAATAATTAGACTTCAGTTTGTTTTATTATATGATTTCCTAGGTTAAATCAATTTGGCACTGATGATGTGCTTATTCACCAATTGTAAACCATAAACTCATTAGTAAATTTACCAACCTGCATCTTAAACTAAAAATGCCAATAAAATTAATATTTTGTAATTTCAAATTGGTATAACTAAATTTCAAGAATTTGTATGTGCCAAAATGCGCAGATTGACAACAAACATGCACAAATGTAGCCTTCAGCTTCAAGAAATATCAATTAAATTCTAAAACCTTGCTTCGTTTCTTCTGGTGTACCCAACCCTTATTCATGAAACTGAATCTGAGCAAGCATAAAAGCAATCAGCCAGGTCAAACACATTTAGCCTACTCAGTATCCCTGATGCTACATATTAAACCTGCTCTTGAAAAATTAAGGACATACAGGAGTTCAATAATAATAGTTCATCAAGGACAGGACAGTAATAGAGGAAAGAAATAACAAACAATTGAGTACCTCCACATCACCAACACTAGCAGTGTGATGAACAATGGATTCATCCTCAATTCCTGGCTCTTCTATTTCATCTGGCCCAGCATTTTCAGCAGAGGTAGCAGGTTCCCCTGCAACAGCAAGACCCATTGCTTCACCTAGCTTCTGTAGAACATCTTTATCATTCCAGTACCTAGATGACACAAATTGGAAGGAATAAGCCACTTATGAGCAAACAAAACCAATTATGAAAATTATCAAGTGATTAATTGATCTCAAGACAATTCAACAACCAATTAATTAACCTATCAATAAATCAATCCATAAATTAGACAATTAAGCTAGTAAATATATCAATCTCATCAAGATATATACAATCAACCACAAGATAATATATTTAAACATGGAAGCCCAATAGGAACCCACTTCTATAGGGAGAAAACCATGATCCCAACACCTCAAGCTCCGAAGATTTTAAAGCCACCACGAAGGTCCTTGCTCCGATTTCCATCTTCAACAGCTCCGTTGCTCAAACGTCCATGATGTTATAGGGATAGGGAGTGAATTGTGAAGGATTTTGTGAGTTATTACACAATCTAGGTGCATTCAATTGATTCAAATCATGCGCTAGCAATGGAACCAAGGCCTACATCACTTGCCGAAGAATCTTTCATGTGGTAAACTCAATCCGAGTATTTTAATTAAAAAAAATACTACCAAATCAGAGTCACTCTAAAGATTTTGTTCAACGGAAATTGTCAACCTAACTAAAGCTATCCTAACCTCTGTTATCAGAATCTTACAATTTGCGATTCGATTCGCGATTTTTGCAAAATCGATACGAATCTATAGGTGAATCTATTTTGGAAGTGAATTTCTAGTGAATCGCACAATTCACAATCGATTCACGATTCGATTCACTTTTTACGATTCATGCAATTCTTAAAACTATCGTGTCCAACATATTTTCAATTCTTTTTTTCTCCATCTTTTTAATAAAAATGACATAATACAACTAATAGTGTTCGATGCCAAAATAACCAATATATATACATGATTTGTTGTTATTTTAGTGAGCATGAAGTTTTTAATAGAATCCAATTAGATTCAGTCAGACTCAACATGTTTTTAACATTCTTCTCATTTGTTTTCTTTTAAGATTAAAGTAACTTACATCATGAATTATCTATTGCTATTTTATTAAATTAAATATAATTGAATATTACATAGGTGAGGTTAGTTATACCTTTTAAAATGTTTTATGCTTTAAAATAAAATATCCTAAATAATTCATTCTTATTGTCCAAATATCAATACCTTTGTCAAATTATTATTACTTTGGAAATTGAGAGTGTCTTTGTTTCATGTCTTTTATTAAGAATGGTTGATAAGAAATATCTAAAAAAAAAGAAAAAGGTAAGATGATGATCTCACATAGGAACTTTTGTTAACTTATTACATATTAAACTACGTGTTCATCATTCAAACAATATTTTCATTGATTTAAGTCTAAATATTTAATAGTCATAAGATATATTTAGCATCCAAGTATGTAAATATATTTTCTAAGGAATTTAGAAAAAGTGACTGAATCTTTACGATCCGCGATTCACGATTTGAATTCCAATTTGACAACTATGATCCTAAATTTGCCTCTATGGCATTTCTGTAACAAGACACCCAAAATAGCACATGAATCTCAAAACAAAGAAGAAGAGTACCAACCAGCCCAAGACACCCATAAACTTGAACTACGCTGTGTCTTTGGCTTGAATTTCATAAGCCCAACCAAACCTGTACACCTATGACAAAATGCTCACCAAGAAAACACCTTTTTTCTTTATAGGGTGGCAAGAAAAAATCTGGCCCAAGTACGTTTTGAGTTTTTGTCTATTTCCAGTTTTTAAGTAATTAAAAAGCATATTTTTTTTCATTGAAAGGGACATTGAAAGAATACCACAAAGCGCAAGGTGCAATGTGTAATAATCAGGACAATAAGGAACATAGTCAATATGAAGCAAAATGTTATGGATGTAAAAGAAAAAGAATAAGACATCACAAGAAAACTACATAATCATGTTAATCAAAAGAAACAAACTGAATTAAGCAAGGCTAACACGAAAAATATAAACATAACAATATCCAAAAACATAAATGTCTCCATCCATAATAATGTAAACATCAATACATAACTAGAAAAACTCTCCTTCAAAAATATACTATGAAGCATGTGTACGGGTATAGGTACTGGTACGATAGGGGTGCGTCAATACGGGAAAATCTTTTAAAATAATAGGGTACAGGTATATATGGTACGCTTGTAAAAAAATACTTATTTTTAATTTGGAATAATGCCAAATTGGTTAAATGGTTTAATTTGTTAATATCTAACTTAAAATTCACATTTAATGCCAAAAGTAAAGGTGTAAACCAAAATTAAACGTCATTATATTAAATAACTTATAAACCATAATGTAATTTTAAGATCATACTATGCATAAAATAAAATAAAACAAAAAAAGTCCAAAGAAACTAATTTTAACCCTGCATAAGAAGAAAATACTATTTTGACTGAGGTACATATGACATGGGTATATACTAGGTATATTTGAGGTACGGCAAAAATTAAGAACAAAAAATCTGGTACATGTTTCGTGTGCCCGGTATGTATGCAAAAGAACCATACGAAGGATCAGTGGCATGTCTGTCGAAGTACCCATGCTTCATAGCAAATACATATCTCCCCCCTTTTGTCACAACATGCCAAAAGGGGTACACAAGGAAATGTAAAAAGAAAAGAAAGAATCTCTAAAGCAGCAATGGAGCATAATCATTAACCTCATTAGTTGCAATGTCACCATCTCAATCGAGCATATGATTCGCATTGGTGCTCCATTGCTCATCGAGATAGGTAGGTAACATCAATTTAGAGATGAGTGAGGCGAGAATCAAAACTCGGCATGTGGAGATTAAAGAGCTACATGTATTGAAGAACCACACCCAAACAAGTTGGTTGGGCTGCAGGAGGAGGTGGAACAACAACATGAGCAAGAAGAACTGAAGCATCCTCATTGGCTACATCAGTAGTTGGTCAGCCAGCTACATGATCGTAAGTTTGACTAATGGTCCTCTTAAAGATAAGATGAGCAACTGACACCCTCTTTAGAAGCGCCTATCAGAACTTTGTGAGTAGTGGAACGACGAGTGACAAGCCATCAATGCTGTTTGGTTTTTCAAACTATAGTCAACGAAATGTGCCAAATGAATGGGGGAAGGTCAATGGAGCAACCTGCGCCAGTGGCTTGCAGAGGATCAGCCCAAGGAGGCTGGATATCAGAGGCATGGCCCTTAGTCTCTATGACATCGACCACAACCCTATTAAGAATCCCACAAAAAAGAGACAGGGCACGATAGGGAGAACTCAACTGGTGTAAGCATCAACAGTCAAAATGGCTGAAATGATCTAACGAGACGGTGTAGAAGCAGGATTAAAATGATAAGAGGGGACCTGGGCTCGAGGAAGGTTATAAAAGGCTACAATGTAGTTGTTGAGACCTCAAAGGTCATATCACATAGAAAGACAAAAAAAAAAAAAAATAAGACTCATCAGACTCATGAACATTGGAGTGAAATTCTTGAAGAAACTCCATGAAGGGATTACACGGCCAGCACAAATCTCGCACCATTGTTGGTTCAAAAACAACTCTTGAATACTATAGCCCACAAGATCACTCAACCTCACACCACACTCATAGAGTTGACTAGTTAAACAAGTAGCGTCAAAGGCATATGGCCTCGAGCCATGAGAAGAGGGAGAACATGAATGTGTGTGTGGGAGTCTAGAACCACATGTGGAATTGCCCCAGCCATAAAGAAAGTCAAAACCACAAAGAACATTATGAACATGGTACAAAATTTAAAAAAACACTAGATAAGGTACTTACTAGGGTGAGGAAGAGGAAGAACCAGAGGAAGAGAAGGATTGACACTCGAGCTCTGGGATGTATAACTGAAAATGGTGTTTCAGAAACCGCTACACTACTTATATACGCAGTGCGCTTGAATGGGTAGCAAGCACTGTGAGTGCTACTGAAGGTTGAGCACTAAGCGAGTGCTTAGCGAGAGTCAAAACAAAAAGTGAAGAAACTGGGGCCAAAGCAGAGTATGAAGCTAAAAACAGAAACTCCCCTCAAGAAAAACACTCCCCCTAAACCAATGGCACTCTCCAATGCACTAACATGGAACATCATGCATGCAAGATCAACAAAAACACACAAAATCAAAAATGAAAGCAAGCAACTCAAAATGCCATCTCAAAGATATGAAGACCTCGTTTGGGAAGTTGGCTATTTTAGTAGGCTACAATATTTGTATTTGGGAAGAGAGTTGGATTTTTTTGTAGTTGGATGTGATACTTGTGAGAGAAAAAGTGAAATGATTATGGGTTTCATGTAGCATTTTGTTTTATTGGCTGTTTTAGCCTATTTTGTCATTTTGTGGATTTTAGCCAAAAAAAGCCAATTTTTGGATAACAAGTCTCATAGCAAAGATAAAGCATGCTATCTGATGAAAACTATGACATGAAAACTTGTTTAACCATAAAAACTCTTTGCAAAACTCAAAGTGTGAATGACACAAATCAATGTGTGGCAACATCAGTTAGCCTTAAGAGTTAGAATCATCACCAGCTTCTAAGTAAAGCTACGAGTCCCAAGACAAAGAAGTCAAACCAACATATGTTTGGATTGGACATAAAGCTTTGAATCACAAACCCTAAGTCATAGGATTGTCATCCGAATCACTATCATCCCACATCATAACAAAGCTGTTCCCAGCTTTTCTATGGTTACCACAATCAGCTTACACATGCCCAAATCCATGATGTTCATAACATTGAATTCCTTCTGGCTTTCTAATTTTTCCTTTACCTTTCTCAGGATCACCTCTAAGTTCACTCACTTGTGTTGACCACTTGATTGACTTGGCTTGTATAGACCACTTAGTTTCCTAGGTTGAGATGAACTAGCATTTTTGTTATGTCTTCCTCATCTAATTCCTTTTCCTCATCTGAGACAACACTCTCTTCCTTGATAGATTTAAATGCAACACTCTTTTTGAGGTGGACAGGTGTTGATCTCATAGGTTTGGAGAGAACCTACCAATTCTTCAATCTTCATAATACCAAGGTTTTTGCTCTCTTCTATGGTTGTAACCTTGGCCCTAAAGAGCTTTGAAAGTGCCTCGGGGATTTCTCTCACAAATTTTTACTTCACTGATTGATTCTCCTAGACTGAAAGTGGCATTCACTATGTCACTAAACCTGGCATAGAATTGGCCAAAGGTTTCAAACTCCATCTTACATTCCTCGAGCCTCTTGGTCAAGGCTTCGAGTTTAGACTTCTTCACAATTTGGGTACCCTCGCGGCTTACCTTCAAGATGTACCAAGTACCTTTGGCAACAGTTCAGTTGGAAATGCAACAAAACTCACTAAGAGTTACCGCACTAAAAATAGCATAGAGTGCCTTAAGAGTTATAATCCATATTGTCTATGCTGGCTATGTTCATTGAGTATGGGTTTTTACCTTCATGCCTAGGTTTTCAAGTCAATCATGCAAGGGGTCTCAAATCCGTACTCAATGGACATCCAGACACAATCACTACTAGGGATTTTCAAAAGAGCATCATTTTCTTTTTCTTTTTCTTTTTTGATTAGCAACAAACAAAGACTTTATTAACACACAAAAGCCAAAAGAAGGGAGGGTACAGCATCCTCCATAAAAGAGTACAAGTGAAAAATGAAAAAACAACAAAAGAGACAAAACTCAAAACAAAGAAAACACTACATATCACAGACTAACACCCAAACTGCTGCAATCAAAAAGAGAGGAATTCCTTTGAACAAAGGATTCCCCGACACCCAAAACGAAGCTAAATGTCATATTGATACTTTATTCCATAAAAAATCAATATCCCGAGATACTTCTTCAAAGACGCGCCCATTTCACTCCAACCAAATGACCCAGAAAATCACAAAGATAGCACAAAACCAAAGCACCTTGGCCCTCTTCGACCGGCCCAATACTCGAAAAGAGCATCATTTTTTCCTAACAATAAAGATAATTAGTACTATCAAACAACGATGGTCTAACATGTTACCCCTTTCTCTTATCGAGTCCATCTTTATGAACTCAAAATAAGAGATCTACTTTAGCAATTAAGCAACAAGGAGTAATCAAATTGTGTTTAAAAAAAATAGTGTAATCAAATGTTCTGATATCAAATGAAATTAGTAAAGACCTATGGAATTGTGCCTGCCAATTATGAGCAAACAATACCAATTATGAATATAAGTGATTAATTGCTCTGAAGCCAATTCAACAAACCAATTAATTAACCTACCAATTATCAATCCATCAGTTAGATAATTAAGCTATCAAATCTATCAATCTCATCAAGATACATCCAACCAGCATGAGACAACATATTTAACCTGAAAACCCTTTAAAAACCCTCTTCTACAAGGACAAAACACGATCCAAATACATGGAATCAATCCAATATCAAATCAATGATTACAAAGACATAATTGAAGGTTTTACAACTTCTTACCCATGTTTACCTACAATTGAGTTCGCCACAAGCTCAAAGCTTGACATTCGTTCCAAAGCAGCCTTCTAGCACTAGTGCGCTAAGTGAGTGGTCAAGCAACTTTAAAAATGTATGAAATGAATTACAAATACAAATTATCAATCAAAATCCTAAAATAGGCTAGTTCTTGAATGCAAGAGAGATGCCAAGCAGTCATGTGCTAGGGTCCAGATAGGCCTACTGGCAATAGAACTAAAGACTAGATCTTTTGTTGATTCTGTTATATGGACTCTTCTATTTCCCACGAAATTACCCATGTCCATGGGGTATGACAAGGGTAATAGTATGGGATATGTGTGTCCAACACCCATACTCAATATTGTTACAATGTTTGAAGAGGAAAAAACTCACTTTTGCTATCAAAGCAATATTTGGGCTAACTACACTTAGAACCCCTGCACTTTTTCCAAAATTAATCCCTTCACTTTCAATTGTAACAAAACTCTTTACACTTTAAGTCAAGTTGCAATCTCACCCTTTCATCCGTCTACCATTAATAAAGCTGATGGAAATTGAAAGTTGAGGGACTAAAGTGAGATTTTGGTAAAAGTGTAAAGAGTAAAGTAAGATTTTAATAGAAGTACAAGGGTGCTAATGACACAACAAAAATGTCACATGCTTCAAATGACAAATTTTGTCAACTTTGTTAATGGTAGATGGATGAAATAAAGTGTCAGGGGTAGGTTGTTATAATTGAAAGTGAAGGGACCAAAGTGAGATTTTAATGAAAGTGCAGGGGTACTAAGTGTAATTTACAAGCAATATTTTTAGCCTCACATGAATTAGAGATAGAAATTTGATATTTTTCGTAAATCCTATTTAATATCCAGTATATTTCTACATAATTTATAACATCTTATTTGAGAATATTATACAATAAACAATATACGTGTTTATAATGCATCCCCATACCCATATCCAACTCTTGGATATGTATCCCCAAATCCTAAGATTAAAGTTTATGTAAGTCTGACTCTTGGATACTATATGCACCCAATACTCGTACCCGAGTCCATGTAACCTATATTACATGGACTTGGGTATAGGTGTTAGGTGCTGGTATGTATCTAGATGTCGGACCCATCAAACCAGAAATTTAAGGGTACGTGGACTTGGCAAAAAAATGTTATATTTTAATATTTTTAATCAAGTATGTGAGATAAAATGGTACTATAAGTAACTTAATAGTGACAAAAAGATATTTATAGCAATTATACAACAATATGTACATATAATAATAGTTTAATATAAAATGATATAAGAAGTATCAGTTAAAAAGTATCCGACACGTATCTCATACGCTTGTCTGAGTGTCGATTGTCCGACAAGAGCATTTGATTTATTTTGAAGAGTCCGTATAACATAGCATGTAACATAGCTTGTTGAAGAAATTCTACCAACCAAAGCCCCAAACGTACATACTCCAAAGATTTTGTTCGATGGAAATAGCCAACCAAGCTAAAGCTATTGTAACAGAAAGAAATAACATGAAAACAAAATCTTCAGCTAAAACAAATTGTCACATTGTCTATAAATGATTCTCTTTTCTTTTTCTTTAATAATAACATAAGATAAAAGTTTTAGAAAGTAAAAAACTTTCCTAAGGTCATGGGTACAAGTATGAGTATTGGTATTGGTACGATACAGGTACGCCAATACAGTAAAATTAAAAAAAAAAAGGAGTAGGGTACAGGTATGACTTGGTACGTTTGTAAAAAAATATTTATTTTTAATTTAGAATAATGCAAAAATTGATTAAATGATTTAATTTGTTAAGATCTAACCTACAATTAAAATTTAATGCCGAAAGTATAGGCATAAACCAAAATTAAATTTCATCATATTAAATAACATACAAATCATAACTTAATTTTAAAATCATGCTAATTATAAAACTAAAAATAAAAAATAAGAAGTCTAGTGAAAGAAATTTTATTTTTGTAGTACAAAAAAATATTGCTTCGACTGAGGTACGGTACAACTTTGGTATATACTAAGTACGTCTAGATACGGCAAAAATTAAGAAAAAAAAATTTAAATACATATTTCGTGGACCCGATGCATAGCAGAAGTAGCATACGAAGTACCATACCCCGGTAAGTACCTGATACGGGTATGACATGTTTGTTGATGTACCCATGCTTCATAAGCTTGCCTACCTATTACCTCTCTAGATGAACCAGACATTGTATGTACGAGCCTTGTGCACTTGGTAAAACCTTTATGAACTTTTTAAATATTCAAGGTTGGTTTGGGAATATGCTATTTTACAAACTTTTTGGCTTTTTAGCTAAAATATGAGGTACGAAAACTAGTATGTTTGGGATGATTTTTGTCTTTCTACAAAAAAAAAGTGTAAAGAAGTAGTGTGGAAAGAGAATGTTAGACTTTTTTGTATAGTATTTTGGCTTTTTTGGTGGATTTTTGGTTATTTTATTAACTTCCCAAACTTGCCCTCAACTCTAAAGGGAGAGGGAAAATATAACTAGCTAAATAAGGAGAACAAAAAGGTTGCTTTATGAAACTACAAATTAAATCTACCTTAGACAAAAAAAAATTCTCATTATTCTTTTAAATAATAAATTGAAGAAGGAAGACTGATATTTACTTTCAGTTGAATGCTTGAAAGAAAGAGAAACACATTTATTTATACAAAGATATGACAATGTTTCTTTCACTACAATCGACAAGGTAAATACATTGGATCCAAAATAAAAGGTAAATATACACACACATTTACAAAGATATGACAATGTTTCTTTCACTACAATCTACAAGGTAATATACACACACATTTAGATAATAAATTGAAGACTGATATTTACTTTCACTTGAATAAATATACACACACTAGATAATATACACACTACAATCTACAAGGTAAAAATTCTCATTATTCTTTTAAATAATAAATTGAAAAAGAAAGATTGATATTTACTTTCACTTGAATGTTTGAAAGAAAGAGAAACACATTTATTTATACATATGACAATGTTTCTTTCACTACAATCTACAAGGTAAAATACACACACACATTTAGAACTAGAAAATAGAAGGCTTAATTGTTTCGTTGGATGCAAAATAAAGCCAAAACTAGCTTGGACTTTAGTTATTTAGATCTTATGGTATAATTTAAGACAGTATATGCGGTACATACGCATGTTTTTTCCATATAAAATGTACATCACACAATGTAAGCTATGGTATGGTCAAAGATGCAATGCATATTATCATTTATACATCATAAAATATTAATTAGAATCTTTAAAAAAAAAAAACAATATTAATAATGCACAAAACGTTTACAAGCTCATACAACCATATCATATATCATTGCATGAGTGATGTAATGACAAATACAACTAGACAATGATGAAACTACAAGCATAATAATATTTGCTACCTCATCATTGCAGCTGGACCTTCTGTCTCTATCTCTTCTAAAATAGGTTTCAAAGCAGGATCTTCTTTGATGAGCGCCATTCGTTCATCTAGCTGGTCTTTGTGTGAAGGATTAGCCAGGTTCTCAAGCACGGTGGACATGGACGGATCCTAGGAAACGATACAACAAATTTAGGCCACGAGATGTAAACTTCCCCTTCCCCTTCGCCCTCCCCTCATACATTAAATAGCAATATAAGCAAAGTTTAAACAAGGTGAAAACCCATATATACCTGCATCAACGCATTACCAAGGCGCTCAGCCATTGTCATAAATTGGGGGTTTTGCATAACCTGTTGCATTGTGGAGTAGTACTGTTGCGAATCAAATTGAGGGATGCCATCTTCAGCTGGCGCACCATGAAAAGTCTTTTGGAGCTGCTCTGCCATCTGGTTAAATGAAGGGTCTTGTGCTATCTGTTCAGCTAATTCCTTAATGCTTGGGTCCTATATTTCTCACAGCATTAATAATTAGAAGCAAAGCATTAAATGAGACAGATTCATTGAATTTAAAAAAAAAAAAAAAGAAAAAAAAAAGCAGATTGTTGAGGCAACAATGTAGTATGGACTGATTTTTATTTATTTATTATTATTATTATTTTTTTGAGAAGTACAATGTAGCATATATTGATTAAAAAACCTTGCAGAGTGAAAGGACATTGGTAGAATATTTCAATTCATTTCGTTATATGTAATACCAAATTAGTAACAAACATCAACTTTAATTACAAAAGTTGTTCCAATCTCTGCATGAAGATTTGTGACTTTGAACCACACTTTGAACCACAGTACAAACATATAACATGTTAGTCTAGACTTTTGTGTGTTTTGAACATCACCATGAGATCTCATTAGTTGCTGAACAAGAGTCGCTCCCCGCCAACTGGAGCTAAGAAAGGCAATATGTCAACCCAAACAAAATACAACTTAAACTCTATGACCAGCATGCCAACAACTTTGAGCTAGGGGAATTATTTAGTGATGAAAAGATACATAAGTTTGGAGTTAGTTGGGAAAATACTGATAATGACTTGCGAAAATGCAAAGGGAGTTTTTATTAAAGGGGAGAGAGGCTGGGGGAGGGGCGTGTGCAGTAGGAATTTAAATACCATATTTTTTTTTGGGTGGCGGTGTATTCAAATGTTATCAGTTTTGGGTTAACATTCGAAAGTTGATGTTTCTTGTCAAATTACTAACATCAACTCATCCAAAAGAGAGAGGGATAACTAATTATTTAAATTATATCCTCAGCACACCCCCTTACGTGTGGCAAGACTCTCCTCCATAAGCAGGCCAAGCAAACCATAATGTCCATTCTCCCTAGATTTTAGTTCATTAGATTTATCTTTTCTTCTCTAAGGAACATAAACTGAGGAAAACAAGTCAGATACTCTCTCTAGGAAGCTAGGGTAGCAGATGCAATAGCTGCATCAATAACAGTTACCTCAAGAGATGTATTGTTAGTTTTCAATACGCCACTTTTCGTATATAAACAAAAACTTTAAGAAAACAAATAAGAAAAAAATTGGGATCAATTTGCATTGCTAAATTCACGGTTTTGGAAATTAAGTGTACTATGATTTAAAATGTGAGATCCAAAACGTAAAATAGATAGTGTCAGCCAAAGATTATATATGCACCAACATCGAACAAAAACTTTACCACATGGGCCTTGTTAACCTCAATTTGCAATAATATAAATGCTAAATTCATCTAAATAACAAGGAGAAGATGAAGAAGATAAGTTACATTGAGTAGGCCAGTCATAGCTGAGAAATCGAAAGGACTTGCAGAAAATCCAGCTCCTGTAGGAGTTGGTCCTTGTCCTGATTGTGTGTCCATAGAGGATGATTCAGATTTTGGACTTTTGTTCTCTGCCGTACCAATCTTTTCATCTAACAAAAGCAATATATGCAAGAATAACATATACAAGAGCTTAAACAAGTCATCATTAAATAATTCCTAATGAAGTCATAAGCAATAGATACAAAATAAGCCTTGGAAAAGAAAAAGGAAAGACTCATAGATTAGCATTCGTGTGCAAGTAAAAGTCCATCAACAAGAAATTAGTTGTTGAATAGGGATAGAAGCTAAGGCAACTTCATATACAATGCGAAGCACCATTCCAAGCGAAGGTTACTTTCCTAACAATTAATGAATTCACTTCCCATTCTTAAGTCCTTACTAGTGCTAACTGATGGAGATGAACAAGTTTGGGGGGTGTGAATAGACCAAAATCCCAGGTAATTTATAGCTGATACATCAAAATTCAAACCCAGGTAATTAAAATTCAGCAACTATTCAATTTCAAATCTATAATGGCAGTGATTCATGCTCAAATTTAGCAATTATTTAGCATGGCTTGTATGGCAAGCATTGGGTAGGGCAACCAATAGTACCACCACCACCCACCAGAAAAATCTGTTGCACAACTAGTAGTGCTAGCAACATGACTACCATACATAGCTAAGGACGAAGCATGAGATAATGCACCACCTTTGCCCGCACATAATAACATCATGGATTATGCATTTTTTTATGAATGCCCATATTTGAACATTACTATATGAATATTAACAGTAGTGTAGTGGAAATTATTTAGTTTAGGTGTTGATGGGTGTTAATGCATCTTGATGTCATTTAGTTAACTATTCTAAATGTTAGGGTTTAACTTGATTACCTTGGGATGTGAGGAATTATGTTATATAATTGATTGAAGTGTATGGATCATATTTAGTTTACTATATAATTTAAAATATTTTTTAACCAACTCACTAATTTTTTATGGCAGCAGGTTGATTGCAAATGACAAATTAGCCAATCCGTCATCTGCAATTTGGTTGCTATCTTGAAACTACATCGAACAAGTAATTGAGCCATTGAAGTCAGGATTGTGGTGGCCCATTGAAGTCTGTGTTTGTATCTTTCTCACCATTCAGTGGTTAATAGGGTTTTAAAAATGTATAGAAGATGGCTAATTAAGAAAGCCTCAGCTTCAATTCAGTGAGAGCCTGTGGGATTGGGAACCCTCATTCAATTTGTCCATCTTTCGGAAGTTTATCCAAGCTGTCCCTGTCAGGTTTTGATCTTCTTTGTTCTTACAGTTAATATATTGTTTGGGTTTCATTGTGCTACAATATAGCTTGTGGAATCAATTTGCTTAGATCGTTTTATGTTTAAACCCTTTTTATTCAATGGCTTTTAACAGTGGATAGCTTCCGAATTATTTTAACATTCTATTCTATTCATTCAATGGCTTATATCTTGTTAGTCTGTCAGAATCTTATTCAAGTTGTCACTGTTAGGCTTTCATCTTCTCTATTCTCAGAGTTAATATATTGTTCGGGTTTCATCATGCTGCAATATGGCTTGTGGAATCAATCTGCTATGCAATTTGATTACATCATTTCATGTTTAAACCCTATTTATTAAATGTCTTTTAACAGCAGATAGCTTCCAGATTATTTATTCAATGTCTATTTATTCATCATTTCATGTTTAACCCTATTTAATCTCTCTCTCTCTCTCTCTCTCTCTCTCTCTCACACACACACACACACAAAAAGACAACAGCCTATCACGGCCTTGATTATTTCCAAGCACTCCATGCGGCACTTAGACAATCACAAGCCTTGCTTGATGATGCTAAGTCAACTTATCCCAAAAGTTGGCAATAAGAGAAACTTAGTACACAGAGAGTTTGAAAGAGTGCTCTTATGTTCACTTGGAGAGAATGTACAAATCTTAGATGGATTGGAACAAATGAGCCCCTTTCCGATTTATAGGCAACTTAGGTCTTCCTAGAATATTCTAGAATATACAAGAAAGGAATGGTGTAGAAGCTTCATAGAAGCTTTCCCCATCCTTACAAGAGGGTTTTAGAATTCTCTCTAGAAATATCTATACAAATATCTACATCTTTCTAGATGTATGTGCAAGAGTCCTTTACCATCTCTATTTCTCTAGGAGGTTCTAGAATCTTTTATTGCTTCCATTCTTCCAATCTTCATTTAAATGCTCTAGAACCTAATCTAGATCTTTGTATGTACATTATAGAATTATGTACAATAGCCCCACATTCTCTCAAGTCTTCCAGGAGCTTCCGGAATCTTCCATTAGCCTCCTCTCCTTCAACACTCCTCCTGGTAGGCAATTACGTCTAGGTAACTTGGCGGGACGTAACAATCTGCCAAGTTACTCATGGCTTCAAATTCGCAAAAAGATGTTCTCACCTCTTGTAGTTTGGGTAAGTTGAGTCACCCCTTGGACGAAACATACATGTTAGCGTACGTTTGAATTCCTTTTGTTTCATTTAATTTCATTGAATTAAGACACTATATTATGTTTTACTTGAGTTTTACCTGTTATGATCTTGAGATTGGGATTTCCAAGGATGACTTCCCCGTGTTGTGATGCCAACCAAATGGTTGACCTAGATTTTTGGGCAAGGATTCTATATGGGGCAAACAAGTGTATGCATGTTTACCTAATATTCTCTGATTGATTTAGATTAAAAAGTCATTTTCATGCCTGGATATATATGTTTGTTTGGTTGGGATGAATGATTTTTGGTCGTAATCGAGCTGGAATGAAGGAGCCAGTAATAATCATAACATTATAATGTTTGGTTATTTTCCTAAAAAGGATACCTTGAATGGAATTCTCATTAATATTGTTGGTGTTTGTTATGTTGTAATGATGCCCTCAATGAATGAAATTTACAGAATTACAAGAAACTAACCAAATCCCATTGTGCACGATTTTTATATTTTATATTTGCATATTACAATTTATTGAGCATTTTGGGCTATATTTACTCTACTTTTAAATTACTAGAAGAATAATTATGTGTCTGCCATACATAGCTTCAAATTACATACATAGTGCTTATTAGATTAAAGTAACATCCACACATGTTAACAGAGTTAAAAACTTTAATCAATTGAAGTAACATAATTCCTTACATCCCAAATTAACTAAGTTAAACCTTAACATCAAGAATAGTTAACTAAACGACATCGGGATTGGCTATTTTAGTTGGCTTTTTAGCTTTTTACGAAAAAATGTGCAAAAAAATAGGGAGAGTGATGTGACAACTTGTAGTGGCTTTTTGGCTAAAAACCAAAGTCCCCAAACGGGGCCTCATCAACACCTAAACTAAATAACATTCACTACACCATAGTTAACATTCATATTTCATACACACATGCTCAAATAAAGGCATTCATAGAAAATGCATAATCCATGATGGTGGGGGCAAAGGTGGTGCATCATCTAAAGCTTCATCCTTAGCTATGTATGGTAGTGATGTTGCTAGCATTGGTGCTGCTATCTGTTGACCTACCCAATGCTTATCATACAAGACATGTTGAATAATTGCCGAGCTTGAGAGTGACTTTTTTATTTTTTGAACCAGCAACAACAGAATTTTATTGATAACAAAAGGTGAAAACGAGGGGAGGACAAAGTCCTCATACAATGACTAAAGATCAAAGCAGTAATCCGTAAAAATGAAAAAGCAAACATTCTACCACTAAGAATGGAAAACAGCCGCCCAATCCCTAGAAATTAAAAACAGAGGAATTCCTTTGAAAGGGGAAGACACACAAGCCCAAACTAAAGCTAAATGCCTCGCCTTATCCAATGTAGCTTCCACTTTTGAGTCCTTATCATTAAAAATCCTTGCATTTCTCTCCATCCAAATGGTCCAAAAAATAGAAAAGACAATGCAAGACCGCAGTGTTTTGGCCTTCCTATTGCCTCCAAACCCACCATAAAAAACTAACAGCATGTACATGCACATCCGTGGAACAACCCACTAAACATCACACAGACCAAAGAGATGCTGCTATAAAACAAGCGCCACTGGGCAATGAAGAAATAAATGATCCACCGATTCCGCATATCTCCTACACACTATGAAGCACGGGTACTCCAAAAATGTCGCCGTATAAGTACCGGGTACTTACTAGGTGCGGGTACACGTACCGGGTACGCCAAAAATGCACCGGATATGTTTTATACGATCTGCATAATCCTAGTACGTTTTGGGTACGCCGGGGTAAAAAATGAGATTTTTTGCAATTTAAAGGGTACCGGAGCAATTTTTTTTGGTCTATTTTAAAAAATTAAATAAATTTGGGGATCTTTTGTATAATAAAAAAAACATGAAACAAATTGAAATTAGGGTTGCTGGTTCTATTCGATTATCTCCTTACAGAGACTCCATAAGAGAAATGTTTGGCAATTGAAGAACTCCTTTGAAGGTGCTGATTCTCTCCTTCGAAGAACGCATTCTGGCAAGTTTATCTTCGATTCTTCCTCCTTTTCTTCGATTATTCTTCCTCTTTCTTTCATTTGTTTTTTTCCAGATTTTTGTTCTCTTTCTTTGCAGCAAACGAAGAACAAAGAGGCCTCTTTTTTTCCATCTTTTTTCTTCGATTCTTCTTCCTCTTTCTTTCATTTTTTTTTTCCTCCAGATTTTTGTTCTCTTTCTTCATAGCAAACGAAGAACGAAGAGGCCTTTTTTTCCATCGTTTTTCTTTGATTCTCCGTCCTCTTTCTTTCAATTTTTTCCCAGATTTTTGTTCTCTTTCTTCGCATCAAATAAAGAACAAAGAGGCCTTTTTTTTCCCATTGTTTTTCTTCGATTCCCCTTCCTCTTTCTTTCGTTTTTCTTCGATTCTCCGTCCTCTTTCTTTCGTTTTTTTTTCCTTCCAGATTTTTGTTCTCTTTCTTCACATCAAACGAAGAACGAAGAGGTCTTTTTTTTTTCCCTTCATTTTTCTTCGATTCTTCTTCCTCTTTCATTTTTTTTTTTTCAGATTTTTTTCTTTCTTCACAGGAAACAAACTGATCAGTCCTCTTCCCCCCCCCCCCTCTTTCCCTTTGTTTTTTTGATTCAATTCTCTCCTCTGATTTTCTCTATCTTTGATTCTTCTTCTTCCTTTTTCTTGAACTCTCCTTCATTTTTTTTCATGATATATATATATTATTTTTTACATTTTTTTCCCCATAGCCACTGGAATTTCATGCAACTTGCAAGTCTAGAGCCTTCTCCTTAATCATCTTCATTAAAAAAAAAAAAAAAAAAAGGTAATGTAAAATGACCCACTCTGTTTTTAATTTTGCCCTCTCCTTACTGTTGTAGATTGTAGTAGACACAATCAAAAAATTGTTATTTAAATATTTGAAAAATTATATACTAGAATGAAGTGAAAGAATTCACAAATTATTTTGTTAATGGTTATATTATAGCAATATGAGTTCTTCAAGAAGTATAGGTTCAATTGCAAGTTCCCCTTCTATTGATATTGATCAAACTAGGGATGAAAATGCTCCTCTTTGGGGTTATATTACGAAAATAGCTAAAAGGGGTGAAGGCTGAAGTGGTAATACCAAATTTTGGTGTAATTATTGTAATAATGAGTTTCAAGGTTCATACTCTAGAGTCAAAGCACATTTGTTGCTACTTTCTGGGTATGGAATCAGAGTGTGTGCATTTGTGAAGAATAGGCCTAAACTTCTTGCTAAAATGCAAAAGCCAAATAAAGAAGTTGAGAATAGAAAAAAGATGGCAAACCCTAAAGATGTTCCTTTGCCACCTCTCTCTTCCCGAATTAGTTCTAGTGTAGGGGTGGTAGGAGATGTTGGAACATTTAGATTGGATGGTTATGAACCAAAAAAAAAGAAAGACAAGTGGGAGCAGTGTCTTAGATAAAGCATTCAATCAAAGTGCTAGAGAACATTTGCATTCTTTAATTGCTTGCATGTTCTATTCAGCTGGATTGCCCTTTCATTTGGCTAGGAATCCATATTTCGTAGGTGCTTTCAAATTTGCTACTGAGAATCAAATTATAGGGTATGTCCCTCCTGGTTAAAACTTATTGAGGACTAATCATTTCACTTTTTCTCACAAACATTACATCCAACTATAAAAAAATCCAACCATCTTCCCAAACACAAGTATTTTAGCCTACTAAATAGCCAAAAACTAAAATGGCCTATCAAAATAGCCAACTTCCCAAACAAGGCCATTGACAGGTTGTTGGAACCAACAAAGCAATCATGGAATCAAAAGGGGTTGAGTGTAGTAGCCGATGGATGGACAAATGCACAAAGGAGACCTCTTATCAATCTCATGGCAGCATCTGATGGTGGAGATATGTTTGTAAAAGTTGTTAATTGTGATGGTCAGTACAAAGACAAGCATCATATTGCTAAATTAATTAGTGAGATGATTGATGAAGCAGGCCCTCATAATGTGATTCAAGTAATTACCTCCTGTTTGTAGTATAGCTAGATCAATCATTCAAGGTAATTATCCGAAGATATTTTGGACACCTGTGTAGTGCACACACTTAATCTTGCTCTTAAAAATATTTGTGCTGCTAAGGAAATTAGAGGTGCTGCCTATGCTTATGATGAATGCCATTGGATTACAATTGTAATTGATAATGTGATGTTCATAAAAAATTTCATCACGAATCATTCTATAAGATTGGCAATTTTCAATGAGTTTGTGCCTTTGAAACTACTTTCTATTGCGGATACATGCTTTGCATCTGCAATTATTAAAAAGGTATAACCTTATATATCATGGCCTCCAAGCAATAGTGAAAGTGAGAAATGGTCATCCTACAAGGAAAATGATGTCGGAAAAGCGGCTCTTGTTAAGGAAAAAGTGTTGAATGATATTTGGTGGGACAAGATAGATTACAAACCCTCCTTTAGTTTGCCAATATATGAGATGCTTGGATCTTGTGACGCCGATAAGCCATGTTTACATTTGGTCTATGAAATGTAGGATTCAATGATTGAGAGGGTGAAGGCATCTATTTATAGGCGTGAAGGAAAGTTAGAAAATGAAGAGTTGGCTTTCTATTTTGTGGTGCACCAAATACTAGTGGAGAGATGGACAAAAAGCAGTACACCACTTCATTGTCTCACACATTCTTTGAATCCGAGGTATAACTCGTTTTTAAACTCTTTTTTTTTTTTGTTATAGAGGGGAAAAGGATAGAATTTAATTATGCTAGATATCATTTTTAAACTCTTAATAACTTAACATAATTTACTTTTTATTTATTTTTTCCCCTAATTTTGCAATCTAGGTATTATAGTGGAATGTGGCTTCATGAAAATCCCATTTGTGTTCCTCCTCACAAGCATGAAGAAATTTCTGATATAAGAACCAAGTGCTTTAAGAAATACTTTCCAAATGAAGAAGAGAGAAGAACGGGCTGCGAATACAGAGTATGCCAAGTTTTTAAGTTTTTTGGAGAGTTTTTGGAGACACTGACTCAATATGTGATAGAGGAGAAATGAAACCAATGGTTTGGTGGTTGGCGCATGGCTCTTCTGCACCTATGCTCAGTGGCAGAGGGACGTTGGTGCGAGGGGGGTCACGTGCCCCCCCTAAATTTTCAATTTTGTTTTTTTGGTTGGTTGGGTCTTGCTCTTGCTTACACATAGTGCTCCCAAACACACTGACACACCACGCACCCACGTTTTTATTTTTTTATTTTTTTGAATCCCAATCCCGACCAAACACTGACACACAACTTAAAATTCTAAAATGTATGAAATTCTTTATTTTTTTTTATTCACAGTACTTGTTAAGTATATTTGTATTTTCTTTGTCTTCTTTATCTCCCTTTGTTGCTTTGTAATTTATCGACTCGCGATTCACCAGATTAGGATCGCACAACAGACGTGGGATCACACTACAATCTTGGTATCTTCTCTTCATTGTTTACAGGTAACTTTATTTATTTAATTTTTACTTTTAAATAAAAATTATGAGTATTAATTTATAGTCATTTGTTAAGTTTTGATTTGTAAAAAAATTTTATTTGTTATTATTTATGTTAAAATAAGAGATTTTGATACGCTAAAATTACGAATCTTAATTGGTGGTGATTTATATTAAAATTAGGGATTTTATTTGTGCTAAAATTAAAAATATTAATTTGCAGTGATTAATATTTAAATTGGGGATTTTGATTTTTTATAATTTGTGCTAAAATTAGAAATTTTGATTTGTTGTGATTTGTGCTAAATTTAAATTTTTTGATTTGTATTAAAATTGGAGATTTTGATTTGTGGGGGTTTGTGATTTTAATTATGAATTTTTATTTTGATTTTTAGTTTTTTCAAACAATCATGGAGAAATATTTCAAAAGAAAATCAAAGTTAGAATCATCTCTTCCTCAAGAAGAAGATGATAATTATTCTTCTGCAAAACAAAATCGTATAGAAATCAACTTAGTAGACCTTCCTACAGATTCAGGGACTACGGCCTCAGATTATGGACTATAATACTAATGTTCGAGACCAAATTCATAGGGCATATCTACAAAAAGGTCCTTGTCAACCTCGTGATCATAATTTTCCATAAAAATTATTTGGACAAAAACTTCGGCGATTTAATCAAGCTTGGTTTAGCGAATTTCCTAATTGATTGGAGTATAGCGTATCAAAAGATGTAGCATTTTGTTTATGTTGTTATCTTTTCAAACCCGATATTGGAGATCAAGCTGGTGGTTATTCTTTTGTTGGTGAGGGTTTCTCAAATTGGAAGAACAAAAAAAAAATTCACTCATGTTGGAGGTCCTAATAGTGCTCATAATCAAGCTTCGAGTAAATGTCAAAACTTGTTAAACCAAAACCAACATATTCAAACGATTTTTTTCAGACAATCTGATCAAGCTCGAATTGAGTATCGAACCCGTTTGATTGCATCGGGTGATTGTGTCAAATTTCTTCTAAGACAAAGACTTGCATTTCGTGGGCATGATGAATCTGAAAATTCAAGTAACTAAGGAAATTTTGTTAAACTTCTCAAGTTTTTTGCTGATCATAATGAAGATGTCAAAGTGGTTGCATTGAGCAATGCTCCACAAAATCTCAAGTTGACATCTCCAGATATTCAAAAAGACATTGTAAATGTGGCTGCATTTGAAACTATCAATGTGATTATTAGAGATCTTGGTGATGCACTTTTTTCTACTTTAATTGATAAAGCCCGTGACATATCAATCAAGAAGCAAATGACAGTTGTAATACGATATGTTGACAAAAAAGGCCAAGTGATTGAGCGCTTTTTGGATATTGAGCATGTTGCTAATACAAATGTTCTCTCACTCAAACAAGCTGTGGAAAATTTATTCTCCAGACTTGGATTGAGTATTTCCAGATTGCGGGATCAAGGATATGATAGGTCTAGTAATATACACGGTGAGTTCAATGGTCTTAAAACACTTATACTAAAAGAGAATTCTTGTGCGTATTATGTTCATTGTTTTGCTCATCAATTGCAATTGACACTTGTAGTCGTGGCAAAGAATCATAATCAAATTGCTTTACTTTTCACTTTTGTTTCTAATGTGATAAATGTTGTTGGAGCATCATGTAAATGCCGAGATATTGTTAGGGAGAAGCAAACTGCAAAAATTGCCGAGGCACTTAATACTGGAGAGCTATCTAGTGGGCAAGGCTTAAATCAAGAAACTAATCTTAAACGTGCTGGTGATACATGTTGGGGTTCACACTATGGTACTTCAGTCAGCTTGGCTAGTATGTTTTCAATAGTGATTGATCTGTTTGAAATGATTTCGGAGAATGGTTCAAATTCAGAACGACGAGCAGAAGCAAATGTATTGTTGGACTCAATTCAATCATTTGAGTTTGTATTCAACCTTCATTTGATGAAAACGATAATGGCTATTACAAGTGAGTTATCGCAAGCACTACAAAAGAAAGATCAAGATATTGTTAAGGCCATGAATTTAGTTCAAATTTCTAAAGTACGGCTCCAAAAGATGAGGGAGAGTGGGTGGACCTTTGCACTTGATGATATTTTGTCTTTTTGTGAAAAGCATGAAATTGATGTTCCCCAAATGGATGATATGTTTGTAGCTCAAGGGAGAAAAAGGCGCAATGCCCAAGAAATTACAAACTTACATCACTATCGCGCTGAGTTATTCTACACTATTTTGGATATGCAAATTCAAGAACTAAATGCTCGTTTCACTGAGTTGTTACTTTGTGTGGCATGTTGAATCCATCTAACTATTTCTCTAGTTTTGATTGGAAAAAGTTAATTCATCTTGCTGAATTTTATCCCAAAGAATTTTCTCTAGTGGAGCTCATGGTACTTAATGATCAACTTGATACATATATTATCGACATGCTATCCAATAGTGAGTTCTCAATGTTGAATGGAATTGCCGATCTTGCTAAGAAAATGGAGACGGGAAGAGACCAAGTATATCCATTGGTGTATTTGCTCTTGACTTTAGCATTAATCTTACCTGTTGCAACTACTACTGTCGAGAGGGTATTTTCAACTATGAATATTGTGAAGAATCGGTTGTGGAACCGAATGGGTAATGAATGGATGAATGATAGCTTGGTTGTCTACATTGGGAGAGATATTTGTGATGGCATTGACAATGAGGCCAAGTTTGGCATCTTTAATAAAAGCCAAAAAGTCAAAAAGTCACAATCTTATTTAAGTCACATCATCTTATTTAAGTCACATCACCTCTCTACCACATCACTTCAAATCCAACCCATATTTCATAAAAAGTTAAAAAACGCACTTATTTAGAACATCCCAAACAACCTCTGATACTATCATGGAAAGATTTCAAAAGATGAAAACTCGTCGAGATCAATTGTAAAAGTTTAAAATTAAAACTACTTGTAATGAATATTAATTTTTAATGTTTAATATTAGCTCGAAAAATTATTATTATGTTATTATTATTGATTGGGGAAGAAAAATTTTGAGATTATAATTAATAGGTGCCTCCTATATTAAATTCCTGGCTCCACAACTGCCTATGCTCCAATCAATAACAGTGAAATTACTTGGCCAACCTTGTTCCTCTTCATCTTGTGAAAGGAATTGGAGCACATACTCTTTCATTCACTCCATGTGAAGAAATAAAATGACTACACAACATTGTGAGGATTTGGTTTGTGCATTCTAATATTCGCCTTCTATCAAGGAGTCGTCAACAATACACAGAAGGAGAGAGCAAGTTATGAGATATTAGTGGAGATGCTTTTGATTCATTGGAGGGCTCTGGTTTATTAAGAATTGCAAATCTTTCATTTGATGAGTTGGAGATGGAAGCCATATTGTTTAATGATGAAGTTGATGGAATTGAAAGTTGATGTTCTAAGTTTTCTAGTTTCATTAGGGTTATCTTTTATTTTTGTTTAGCTTGTTTTTGGCATGAAACTCTCTTTTCTAATTTCTTCTATGTAATGACATTAAAATAGCTCTTCGATTTACTATAGTATTGGTATTGTTGAAGAATGATTTTTTTTTTTTTTGGGGGGGGGGGGGGGGGTAATTTCTCCTTTTAATTATGTTATTGAACTTTAATTTCTATATTGGATGCTTAGCTATAAATTTAAAATAAAAAAATTGGTGTACCACAGCCATACCCGTACCTTACTTTTTTTAAAAATTTGTCGTATCGAAGTACCAGTATTGTACCGTACCCATATCTATACCCACATCCGCACCCATGCTTCCTAGCCTACACATCATGCACCATTGAGGATTGAGAAAATAATTGGGCCTTCTTTGGAAAAGATCATTAGTCATAATGTTTCCATGAGACCGCATGAAAAACTTCACTTTATGAAGAACAACCACTTTCCAAATTTTTTTATTAAGTAGAAAAAAAAGAATGGAGGGTACATCAATAATCATATCAGACAAAGATTTACATGAGAAAGCCCCCGAAGAAATGATGTTCCATACCCTCTTGTCGCTATTGAGAGGAACCAAAGCAACCCTATCAAGCAATGGCAGCAAAGAAGCTAACTAAAGAGACTCCCTATCGCTTAGATTTCTAAGAAAATTGAAATTCCATGATATTGGCGGCATGTTCTAGAAACATTCCGAGATCGGCCCAATCTGTAAAGAAGCAGAAAGGCTCTACCCCACCCACTAATCCTCCTAAAACCGTACACTTTCCCATTACCCACTTTCAAAGAAAAAAATGTAGACACAAGTGTGAGTAAACGAGAAATGGACCTCCATGGTGATCGACAATTGCCTCTACTAATGTTAGCACCTTGATATTTGGGAGTTGGCAGCCTGACACTTGGTGGCACCTTGCATCTATGCTAGGCTTGGACCACGGCATGCAGGAGGCATGCCAAAACAAGAAGGTGGGCAATCAGATGTGTCATTTGGCGGCGGCACTCAACCCTTAGCCAAATTATGGGTAGAATGGCGCGTGCAAGGCATTAATATGACCTTAATGCTAGGCTACAACATACTTGGGGGTTTAACAAAATCAAACGGCTTGACTTGGCTAAACAACAAAGCATGGTGCACAACTTGGCTGGTTAGCAAGGCAATTAGGCTTAAGCAAGGCCAACATATGGCACTCCGGGCTCTGCTTGGCTGGTGGCTTGAGAAATTCGAATTGTATAAAGGAAGACAAAGGCTTCCTAAAATAGAGGGGCAATTGTGGGTGGTTATGCACGGAATCAAACATACTGGCAAAGAACAAGGAAGGCTAAAATAATGGAACAGTTGGTGATAGTTATTTCTATAGTCTTGTTTCAAATCTGTATTAACCCCTTGGCAGTGGGGTGCTAACTGAAATGCCAGATGACATGTGTCCCTTATGTTTTGTAGCTTGTTTGAATTTCAAATGTTCTGATCGTAGCCTATATATAGGCATGGCCATGCAAACTCGAATTCATCAAGTGTTTGAGAGTTTAGCATTTGACTTTCCTTTGTAATTGTTGGTGCAATAATAAAGGTTGGATTTTTCCGTAACTATTGTGTTGCTTATCTTGTATGCTTGGCAAAATTTAATCTGTGTGTAAGTTACATAAATTGGCTGAGACTAAGTATTAGGACTTAGTGTCATCGTAGGAAAATTTTTATAGACTAAAAATTGGCCATGTGACAATAGGTATCAGAGCATGGTTGCTCATAAATGGTGTCTGGTATGGATGCTTTGAAAGAACGAGTGACTCGGTTGGAAAATCTGATGGGGGCGCCAAATGATGAAAGTCGCTCTTTGATGGATTGATTGGATGCTGTGGCTTCTAGGTTCCTTGCCCTTGAGGCCTCAACGGCAAATTGGTTCAAGGGAGCTTTGGAAGACATGGTTGCCATGACTGATGCCTAGAAGGACAAGTTGCAAAACGTGGAAGACGAATTGTCTATCCTCAAGAAGGCTGTCTTATGGGCATTTTGGTCGTGGTGATGTCCCTTTGAAAGTAAAAGTCCCTAACCCTAAGGCATTTGGCGGTGCTCGTAATGCCAAAGAACTTGATAACTTTTTGTGGGATATGGAGAAATATTTCAAGGCTGCCCATGTTCCTAAAGAGGAGAAAGTCACGATCACAAGCATGTATCTCTCTGGGGATGCAAAACTTTGGTGGCGCACAAGGATGGAGGATGATTCTCGTCCTGTGATCGAGACGTGAGAATTGTTAAAGGAATTAAAGGAGCAATTCCTTCCTTGCAACTCGTCTAGGGTTGCAAGAGACGCTTTGAAGCGATTGAGACAGTGGATCAGTAAGAGAATATGTGAAGCAATTCAGTTCGTTAATGTTGGACGTCAAAAACATTTCTGAGGAAGACAAGTTGTTCAACTTCATGTTGGGCCTTCAGAACTAGGCACAACTGGAACTTTGTAGGTTGGGGGTAAAAGATTTGCCTTCTGTTGTAGCTACTGCAGATGGTTTACTTGACTACAAATTGAGTCAAGCATCCACTTCTGAATCCAAATCTTCCAAACAAAAAGGGAAGGAGAAGAAGGGAGACAATAAGTGGAAAAAGGGCTACAAGAAAGGGAAAGAGGGCTACAAGTCCAAACAGAAAGGCGAGGAACCACAAAGTAATGAAACAAAATCTAACTCCGGTTGCTTCATTTGTGATAGACCTCACTGAGCTAAAGATTGTCCGAGACGGAAGAAGTTAAGTGCCATAGTTGCTGAAGATGATAAGGCGAGATCTAACTCAGATGGCCCTACTTGAGTCAACCCCTTGCAATTGCTGAATGTAATTCGTGCAGAGAGAACCCCCTTATTTGGTTTGATGTACATGACGGTGTTGATGGATGGTATTGAAGTGTTTGCAATGGTTGACACTGGTGCCACCCATAACTTTGTGTCTGAAAGGGTAGTGTAGTCCCTAAAGTTGAAAATTGTCTAGAATCCAAGCAGAATCAAGACCGTGAATTTTGCAGCCCAACTGGTGCATGAGATGGCTCGGGATGTAAAGGTAACAGTGGGTGAATAGACTGGACAATTGAACCTGATGGCAGTCCCACTAGATAACTTTGATGTTATTCTTCGGAATGACTTTTTTGTGCCTGCAAAAGTGGCATTGATGCCATATTTGGGTGGGTTGTTGATTTCAGATGAGAATCAACCATGTTTTGTGTCGAGATCTACTCGACTAGACAAGAAAAATGGGCCAAAGAAGAAGGATGAGATGTTGTCGGCCGTGCAAGTGCTTAATGGGCTGAGGAAGGGTGAGGAGACATTCCTTGCAACATTGATTGAAATCAAGCTTGACTTTACTACTGAAGTGTTGAATGCAATGGCTAATATCTTGGTGGAGTTCATTGATGCAATGCCTCCAGAGTCACCTAAATCTCTCCCTCCTCGGCGTGCCACTGATCACAAAATTGAATTGGTGCCTGGTGCTAAGGTTCCTGCGAAGGCACCCTACTGAATGTCACCGTTGGAACTTGCCGGAGGCAGTTGTTGGAATTGCTGGAAGCTGGTTTAGTCCAACCCTCCAAAGCCCCATATGGTGCCCCAATGCTGTTCCAAAAGAAGCAAGATGGATCATTGCGGATGTGTGTGGATTATCGGGCCCTAAACAAAATGACAATCAAAAATAAGTACTCTGTCCCTTTGGTGGCTGATCTATTTGACCGTCTTGGCAAGGCCACTTTCTTCACAAAGTTGGACCTTCGCTCGAGTTATTGGCAAGTTTGGGTTGCGGAAGGGGATGAGGCAAAGACCACTTGTATAACTAGCTATGGTTCTTTTGGATTTTTAGTTACGCCTTTTGGCCTTAGCAATGTTCCTGCAACATTTGTAATTTAATGAATGATGTCTTTAATGATTATGTTGATCGGTTTATAGTTGTTTACTTGGATAATATTGTAATCTATAGTGAAACATTACAAGACCATTTGACCCATCTTTAAAAAGTGTTCTCCCGACTGCGAGAAAATAAACTCTATGTAAGAAGTGTGAGTTTGCTAAAAAAGAAATCAAGTTTCTTGGGCATATTATTTGCCGAGGCCACGTCAAAATGGATGGAAAGAAGGTGCAAGCTATTATGGAATGGTCTTGACCCACCAATGTTGCAGAGTTGCGATCCCTCTTGGGTTTGGCAAATTACTACAAAAAGTTTATCGAGGAGTATTCAAAGAAGACTGCTCCCCTCACTGATTTGCTGAAGAAAGATCACAAATGACATTGGTCCGTTAGTTGTCAAGAGGCCTTTAACAAATTGAAAGGTGCAGTAGCAAGTAAACCGATCTTGCGACTGCCAAATTTTGAGTTGCCTTTCGAAGTGCAAACAGATGCCTCAGACAAAGCGCTTGGAGGGCTATTAGTGCAAGGAGGACACCCTATGGCCTTTGAAAGCAAAAAATTGAATGTTGTTGAGAAGAATTATTCAGCCCATGAGAAGGAAATGACAACGGTGGTACATTGCCGTCTCACTTAGAGGGTTTATCTATTGGGGACTAGATTTTTGGTTCGTACTAATAATGTGGCCAATACATTTTTCAAAACTCAAAAATAGTTATCGCTAAGGCAGGCTCGTTGGCAAGACTTCCTTAAAGAATATGACTTTAAGCGGCGACACAAGCCTGGACGACACAAACTAGGCGCTGATGCCTTAAGCCGGAAAGAGATAGTTGAACATGTGGCTACTATTTCCAACACTGAAACACAATTGCTGCAAAGGGTCAAGGATAGTGCTGCAATTGATTCAAAGTATCAACAGTTGGTGCAACAGGTAAAGGATGGTATTGTTCGTCGGTATTGGCTTGAAGATGGTCTTCTCCATGGCAAAGGAGGTAGACTATACATTCCTAGTGTTGAGGGACTAAGATTGGAACTTCTTAGAGAGACCCATGATACCGCAGTGGGCTGGTCATTCGGGACAACAACGCATGATGGCACTCATCTCGTTCATATGTTTGGCCGAAAATGGAAGATGATGTGGAGGCCTATGTCAAGACTTGCATGGTGTGCCAACTAGACAAGGTAGAACGGAAGAAGGCGGCTGGGTTGTTGCAACCATTGCCGGTCCCTGAGAAGCATTGGGTTTCAGTGTCCATGGACTTCATCTCCGGGTTTCCTAAAATCAATGGGATGTGTTCCATCATGGTAGTTGTTGATCGTTTTTCTAAGTATACGGTATTCATTCCTGCTTCTCATGCTTGTCCCATTGATATTGCTGTTGATTTATTTTACAAGTATGTTGTAAAATACTTTAGCTTACCTGAGGACATAATTAGTGATGGGGATACCTGATTTACGAGAAGGTTTTAGACTGTGCTCCTTAATTTGTTGGGTTCAGAATTAAAGTTCTCCACAGCAAATCACCCTCAGACAGATGGCCAGACCAAGAGGATGAATGGGTTGCTTGAGGAGTATCACTGACATTACATGACCGCAAGTCAAAAGAATTGGGTCAAATTGTTGGATAGCGCACAATTTTGCTACAATTTGCATAGATCATCTGCAACCGAGATGAGTCTGTTTGAATTAGCCATGGGGCAACAGCCCCTAACCCCTCATGAAGTGGCTAAAACAGGCTCTGGTAGTAGATGTCTAGCAGCATACCGCTTTGCAAAAGCTAAACAGCAGTTGCTGGAGGAAGCACAAGATAGTTTGGCTAAAGCAAGCAAAAGAATGAAAAAGTATGCAGACAAAGAGAGAAGACCCTTAGAGTTCAAAGTGTGAGACAATGTGCTACTGAAGCTTACTCCTTAAATTTGGAAGAAGATATGCAGCAAGGCAGTGCACCATGGTCTAATTTCGAACTATGATGGCCCCTTCAAAATCTTAAAACATGTGGGAAATGTTGCATACAGACTGGCGTTGCCTGATCGGCTGAAAATCCACCTAACTTTCCATGTCAGTTTTCTGAACCTTTTCATGGGGATCAGACTAACATGACAAGGACGTAGGCTCAGAGGGCACCTCTGGTGATCAGAAAGCAGTTTGATAGAGGTAGAACGAATTCTTGATCACAAGACCGAAGGGCAAAGTAAAAAGAATCGAAGAACCCATTACTTAGTGAACTGGAAGGGTTTCCCAGAATCTGATGCCAGTTGAGAAAATTATGTAATATTATTGCAGCTTGAAAAACAAGTCGAAGAGTACTTTAAGACTCTACCAACGAGGACGTTGGCTTCTTCTGGTGGGGGTGGTCTGTTAGCACCTTAATATTTTAGAGCCGGCGGCCTGACACTTGGTGACACCTTGCACCTATGTCAGGACTGGACCGCGGCATGAGGGAGGCATGCCAAAACAACAAGTTGGGCAATCAGCTGTGTCATTCGGCGGCAAACTCAACCCTTGGCCAAAGTATGGGCTGCATGGCACGTGCAAGGCATTAATATGACCTTAATGCTAGGTTGCAGCATACTTGGGGGTTTAACAAAATCAGACAACTTGACTGGGCTAGACAGCAAGGCGTGGTGCACAACTTGGCCGGTTAGTAAGGCAGTTAG
Source organism: Camellia lanceoleosa (assembly GCA_025200525.1). Taxonomy (NCBI): domain Eukaryota; kingdom Viridiplantae; phylum Streptophyta; class Magnoliopsida; order Ericales; family Theaceae; genus Camellia; species Camellia lanceoleosa. The sequence continues at coordinate 208,762,637 of CM045763.1, forward strand.
ACTTGAGCAAGGCCAACATATGGCACTTCGGGCTTTGTCTGGCTAGTGGCTTGAGAAATTCGAATTGTCTAAAACAAGACAAAGGCTTCCTAAAATATAGGGACAATTGTGGGCGGTTATGCATGAAACCAGCCATGCTGGCAAGGAACAAAGAAGGCTGAAATAATGGAGTAGATGGTGACATTTATTTATGTAAGCTTGTTTCAAATCTATGTTAACCCCTTGGCAGTTAGGGGTGTCAACTACCATGCCAGGTGGCATGTGTCCCTTATGTTTTGTAGCCTGTTTGAATTTCAAATGTTCTGATTGCAGCCTATATATAGGCATGGCCATGCAAACTCGAATTCATCAAGCGTTAGAGAGTTTGGCATTTGGCTTCCCTTTGTAATTGTTGGTGTAATAACAAATGTTGGATTTTTCATTAATTTTTGTGTTGCTTATCTTGTATGCTTGACGAAATTTAATCTATATGTGTGAGTTGCATACATTGGCTAAGAGACTAAGGCCAAGTTTGGCAGTTCCCAAAAAAGCCAAAAAGTTATCACTATGCACACAAAAAAAATATTAAAAAATTAATTTTCCAAACCAAGTACAACTCAGTGATGTAAGCAATCACTGCTCTGTGTTGTGTGTGGCCGAACAAATCTGATCAGATTAGGTGTAATTGAACACACTGCTGTTCGGCCCGTGGGGGCCTATCACGGATCCCGTTTTGATAATATGAACCGTTCAATGTGTAGAACTCGTTGAGTACTCTATGCCTATAAAAAATCACGTTGATTGGATATCGATAACTACATGATCAAATCAGTTTTGTATAAAAAGTTGGATGGTGTTATAATTAACGATTGAAAAAAAACAAATCTGATTAGATAGTTATCGATATCCGATCAATGTGATTTTTTACAAGTATATAGTACTCGACGAGTTCTACACATTGAACGGTTCAGATTATCAAAATGGGACCCGTAATGGCCCCCACGGGCCGAACAAAACCATTCAATGCAATGCCCAAACATTGGCCAATAATTTCCTACCATCAATTCAATTGCACAGCTTGTACGGCTGCCAACCCACCTTTCTAATCTTCTACTATACACTTCTTTATACAATTTTTTAATATACATTTTTCCATAAAAAAGTTAAAAAGTTAATCCAAACATCGATATTTTTTTCCTTAATTTTTTAGTCCAAAAAGACAAAAAGTGCACTTATTTAGAACACCCCAAACAACCCCCAAGTGTTGGGACACTGGCTTGGTTTGGGAAGTGGCTATTTTAGTAACTTTTTGGCTTTTTACGAAAAGGCGTGCAGAAAAGTAGAGAGGTGATGTGATGTGTTTTAGTTGGCTTTTTGGTTTTTTGACTATTTTAGCCACTTCCCAAACGAGGCCTGAAAATTAGCTTGTGACAACTAACCACAATAGAGTCTCTACCATTGGCCTGAACACCTTACTTGCTCTTAATAATAGAATGCCACAGTGATTCACTTTCGATTAGAAATCTCCATAACCACTTGCTCAAGAGAGCAATGTTCCTTGCAACAGTATTCTCAATGGCAAGGCCCCCTTTATTTCTAAGAAGAGCAACAACCTCTCCCACTTAATTAAGTGGATCCTAAACCCCTCTTCGCATCCTTCTCAAAGAAAACCCTCATTAACTTCGCAATTTTGTAGGCAATCCTAACCGGAATTTTGTAAAGAGAGTGAATCAATGGCGTTATTGATTTGAGATTGAATAGTTGCTAAAGTTTGATTACCTGGGTTTGAATTTTGATTTATAATCGGCTATAAATTACCTAAGATTTTGGCCTATTCACCACCCTCGAGGCAGAAATTTGTCCATCTTCGTGAGTTAGCACTAGAGAGGGCAATACAATGGGAAGTGAATTCATTAAATGTTGGGAAAAAAATCTTTTCTTTCATGGTTTTACTAACGACTGAATGTTGCTTTCCATTGTGTATGAAGTTGCCTCGGCTTCTATCCTTTTTCAACAACTGATATATGTTGATGGACTTGTTACCGGCACACAAATGCTAAATCCTAAACCTTTAAAAACCCTTAACCCCTAAAAACCCTAAACCTAACCCAACAACCCTGACCACCAATCCTAAAACCCCAAATCCCAAGCCTTTAGCAATGGAAATCAATGGTTACTTCCACCCTTAGCAAAGAAGAAATTAAAGTGCGAACAATACAACATAGAAGTTAAATGTTGCGAAATAACAATGGAACAAACCTGCACTGCAAGATGCAGGAGGATCCTTTTGCAGGTCCTTTAACTCCTTATGAATCCTCTTTGAAGCCATAACAAAGTCTTTTCACAAGGACAAGACTCTCACTGCCAAAAAAATAAATAATAGAAAAATCAAATACAATTGTAGGGGAAAATTAAAGGCTCCCAATTGTCGTGGAGGACCATTAGAAGAAAAGTCTAGTTTCAGACCCAAAAAAAAAAAAGCATGTATAACATTGAGTGAAATTGGGGGTATCCATTTCACTAATAAAAATAAGATGGTAATTGAACAACAAATAGTCTGTATCATCTTGATTCGTAAAAACCATAAAATAGAGAGAGGGTGCCGATCATTCTGTTTTAATTTATTTAATTATTATTAAAAAAAATACAACAAACCACCCCTAAAAAGAAAAGAATATAATTTTTTTGATCATTATGTCCTCTAATGTGCAACACATAATCATCTCTCCATAGCAGAGGATGGTGCGAGGTAACAATAAAAATACCAACTCTAGGCTACCATTGCAATCTTGTTAAGTGACAGAGAAAGGTCAAGGGAAACAAATTTGGAAAAATAAAAAATGAACTTATTTTATTTACCACTAATAAACAGACCCAACATGATTGGGACAAGGACCAAAAACAGAAGCAAAAACAGTTTTCAGGTTACGTTTTTCTTTTCTAAATTAAGTAGGTTGTCATTGCAATCTGTTCAGAGACTGAAAAAAGTCCGAACAAATTTTGGCAAAATAGAAAGTAAACTTATTTTAATTACTAATAAAAAGTCCCAACACGATTGGAACCATGACAAAAAAAAAAACACACAATATACTTTTTTCCCCCTCCTTGCATGCGCTTTCTTAGCTACCAATCAAGAATCAAAGAAGAGCGATAAAGCTAAACCCACGCAAAAACAACAACAACAAAAAAAGAGGGGGCGGGGGGGGAAATCCTCCAAAACCTCACATCCATCGATCAAATCCAGTATTGAATCACAAAAAAAAAAAGAAAAAAAAAGGATCAAATCCAGTAACATCGAAGGCACTATAACGATCTAATCATAACAGAATACGAAAAATAAACCCCGAAAATACAAAAATGTGAGGGATACGAATCAATTGAGAATCAGAATCATGAAAACGTAAAGAATATACATAATAGTATATAGTTCAGATATGCAGATATATATGTGTTGTCAGTACGAATTGAAGAGAAGGCGCACCTATTGAAGGAAGAGGGTCGCTAGGGTTTGCTTTCGAACTGTCTCTCCCTTTTGCGGGAATCCGATCAAGAGAGTGGTGGTGCTGTATTAACCCTCTCTTCACTTCAGTTGCTATTTCAGTAGTGCTACTATCAGCGATGCCAATCACCGATTCCGTCACCGAAATTGACGTGGCAAGCCACGTCTCAGACTTACCTCCACTCCAATTAAAGCCTTCAGCTAGCTGAAATAAAAAATAAAAAATAAAAAACAAGGATAAATTAAAAAAAAAAAAAATTTTTTTGCTATTTCAGATTTGTCTGGATATGTGGTTATGTAGTGAAAATTAAATTTGTGTAGTGTAAAATTTATTGGTAGAATAAATCTGAACAAGTTGATAATTCTAAATAATTTTTAAGTAATTAAGTTTGGGTTCGTACTATTGCTATTTTTTTAAATCAAGTTTTTTTTTTTAGTGTTTTTTTTATTTTAAGTGAATTTTTGTTTTTATATGTTACACATTGTTTTTAATTTTTTGAATACTTATAATCTGGACACATTTAAAAAGTATAATATAATATTTGTGATTTTTTTTAAAAAAAATTCATTAAATACGAAAAATATTTAAAAAAATAGTACACTTTCTTATTTTGTTGTATTTAATAAATTTTTTAAAGATTTTTGTACAAATTTTATTCTTTTTAAGTATATCATGATTAAGTGGATTCAAAAAAAGATATTTACTCATCAATTCCATTTATAGGACTTATAACTTCAATAAATCGACAAAGTATTTTTATGTTTCACTTATATTCCAATTAGTCTTTTTTCTTTTTCTTTTTTTTCTCTATATTAGAAGTATTATGTTGACTATTTTATCTTTATAAACTTTTATTATAATATATTTAGGAGAGAGAAAATTATTATTAGACATATTTCATTTATGATATATATAAAATACTATATATAAATATAGAATATTATTATTTTTAGTATTTTTTATTTTTTATTTTTGGCCTCAATGTGAGGGATTCATTGGATTAAAGATCTTCATTCACCATTATTTTACAATAAGGTCATGTCATGGAAGAACATTTGGCAAAAAATATTAGTTGTACATGTAAACCAATAATAGAGATGATGATGGACTCGCAATAGAAATAATAGTAAACCGATGATGAACAATCATTTTTTTGCCATTTTTATACATAAACCATAGTATCTTCATTGGTTTATATAGTCATCGATATTGTGTAGTTTATTCGCCGGTATTATACCGGAGTTGATTATATACAGATTTTTTTTAAAAAGGTGCGTCAATATATATGAACTATTTGATAATTTTTTATATATTGTTTGATGATTTATTGTGTGTTTGTTTGTTACTATACTTGTTGGTTAAACAATCATTTTTATTGCCATTAAATAATTGAAATAGTTGATTTTTATTTTTTTAATTTTATTTTGTGTTTTCAAGTTGCAGTGTGAATGTTCACATTGATATGCATTAAATTTTTTTTAAGGCTAGTTGTATATTACTTATAAGTTATGAACATTCACATTGTATTTTGACATGAATTTTATTTTTCAGAAGGTTAGTTATACGTTTGTTGTTTTTGTTGCTATGTTTATTGGTTGAACAATTATTTTTGTTATCATTGAACAATTGAAATAGTTGATTTTTATTTTTGTTTTATATTTTCACTTTGCAGTGTGATTGTTCACGTTGGTAGGAGTTTAGGGGTTGTTTGGGATAGACTAAATAAGTGCACTTTTTGACTTTTTATGAAATATGGGTTGGGTATAGGTTGGGTTTGAAGTGATATGGTAAAGAGGTGATGTGACTGAAATAAGATGATGTGACTTAAATAAAATAGTGACTTTTTGACTTTTTTTGGTTATGCCAAACCAAGCCTTAGTTTTTTAAAAGTAGTTATATGTTAACTGTAAACTGTGAACCTTAGGTTTAGGGTTTAGAGCTTAGGGTTTAAGGTTAGGGTTTAGGGTTTAGGGTTTAGGGTTTAGGGTATATGGTTTAGGGTTTAGAGTTATGGTTTAGGGTTTAGAGTTTTGGGGTTTAGGATTTAGAGTTTTGGGTTTAGAGTTTAGGGTTTAGGGTTTAGCCTTATCAATTCTCATAGAAGCAACCCTTCACACTCATATAGGTGATCCTTATTTCGAGTCTCTTAAATACTCCTCTTGAAAGATACCCCTCTAGGTTTTTTAAGATATAAATGATCATTAAATGCATAGCTTATCCTAAGTCTCCTACATACAACACATGTTGCAGATATGACTCTTATCATAGGAATGGATAGGAGATAGACTGCCTTAGTGATTTCTGGTGAGTCATTCATAATTCGATTGTCCCTTTGAACCTATATTTTGGGATCTCCAGTCAACTAGGTTGGGTTGCCATTATGGCGACTCGAAATTAATAGGCTCTAATCACATTCCCCTCAATGAACTTTCCCTCATTTGCTCTCTGATCAAACCTTTTGTTTAACGGTTGCTATTTTTCGTTTGACCTTCTCAGTTATATATCATTGAGTAGTTCGTGGCTCTACTATATTATCCTTAGACAATATCCACAACTGAAAGCAAATGTCCTATGGTATTACGTCTTTGATTACATCAAGACTTACCGTTACTCTATGTCACTCCCATTTTCAAATTTAAATAATAAACATAGAGGTGTTTCTTAGAAGTTAATGAAATCATTTTTGCTTCTACTCTAGCTTTGTCCTATAGAAAAAATTGAGATTCTTTATGGACCTACTATCGGAACTGTTACTTTGGTAAAATCCTCCAAGCACCCCCTCATTTTAAGTATTCTAAGAAAAATTAATTTTCTTATTAAGACATTACCATACAAAAATATTAATACACCCCCACAATTCTGATGTAAATCAGAATATAACATTTATTACTTATTGACTATAGTGTGCTTGAATAACAAATTTCTAAATCAAAATGTATGAAATAGAAAACCCAGAATAATTATGACTACAAAAGTCAGAATTAATGCTTAGATAAAATCATATTTTCATAAAGATTTTGCCTCAGAACCAAACAATTCAAAAATCTCATTTGACTGCATAAATTCTTACAATGCAAACAAAGAGAAATACTTGTACCTCCAAATTAATTTTCAAACTCTTAATTTTGAGTATTTTTTGTTCGAGTTTTTGTGAGTAACTTGTCATGAATCATGATTAGCAGACAATTCAATTTATCTCCCCCCACATTTGTGATAATACATAAATTAGCATAAACAACATGACTCATTTACAAACAAGTGTCATTGTCACAAAAATATGTATGACAAAAGTAAATTGAATTATCTCTTCTAATTCAAGAGATAAACTCTCACATTAATATTATGGTTTATGGTTAAACAAATTCTACTACACAAGTAAAATAATGATTGATGACAATTTATGTCACAAAACTTAGAGTTACTTTAAAATAACTTTCAATTGATTATTAACAAAATAATAATCAACAAAAAAAGTTTCCTTAATCTACTTCCAATTAAATGGAATGACACCACTATTTAAATCATCATGTTTAAACTTTTCTGGTGTTAACAATTGTTAATACTACTATCACAATCAAACAAAAAGGTTATTTATATAACACTTGCATCCTTTAATCCATTGGAGAGTGTATTTAATTCCCTTATTTTCATTTTGGGAGTCTTTAGAGTCGTTGTATTTTGGTTTTGGAAGAGTACAATTTGATTTGATCTTGTTGGGATTGTTCCTTCACGCTTGTTTACGTTGAAAAGCTGTTTGGGAACATGGAAATCTTGTTCTGGGGTCGACATTAATCTTGGTGGTGTCAACACTTGCCTTTTGTTGTTGGCCTCAAGGGTCGACACCAGTTTGGGAAGGGTCGACCCTTTTATGTTGTTGAATCTGGAAGTTACTTGCTGAAATTTAGTATCGATACCAGTCTGGGAGGTGTCGATACCTTGCTCGTTGCACACATTGCTTTTTTTCCTGAAGTGTCAACACCTCTGCCTAAAGAGTCGACACCTGTGTGTAATTTTTAGATTTTTGGGCTGGTTTGGGCTCTACTTTTTGGAGGTTTTTGACTTATTCATTTCACTGACCTTACACTACAACAAAATTCACTTTTGACGACTAAAAATAATATTAGTCGGCAAAAGTCAAATATTTAGCTACTAATTTTTTTTAGTTGGGAAATATTGATTATTAGCGACTAAAAAAAATTTAGTCGCTAAAAATATCACAATTGGCTACTAAAAAAAAAAATTAGTAGCTGTATAGATAGTTTTGGCTACTAAAATTGTTTAGTAGCTGAATGAAAAAAATATATATATATTTTTTATATTTGGCGACCAAAAGTTTGGTTGCCAAAAGTATATTTTCAGTGACAAAAGAATATTTTAGTAGCCGTATAGCTAGTTTTTGCTACTAAAATTGTTTAGTAGCCGAATGAAAAGAAAAATATTATTTTTTATCTTTGGCGACCAAAAGTTTGGTCGCCAAAAGTATATTTTTAGCGATAAAAGAATATTTTAGTCGCAAAAACTAAAATATTTGGAGGGAGATTTCAAATTTTGGAAGGATTAAAAAATAATTACCGACTAAAATATTTAGTCACGATTTGTTATTAATTATTTATGTATTTTGTTTCCAACCCAAAACAGACATTTACTGTTAGTCTTTGGTTACTAGGAAGTTAGTCGGCCAATATTCACTTTTGGCGACTAATGGTTTGGTCGCTGTTAATAACATTTGCCACTATTTGCCGACAAATTATTAGTTTTGTCGCTAGTCTTTGGTTACTAGGAAGTTAGTCGGCCAATATTCACTTTTGGCGACTAATGGTTTGGTCGCTGTTAATAACATTTGCCACTATTTGCCGACAAATTATTAGTTTTGTCGCTAAAGGTTGAATGAAATAGAGGGAAATGATGAAATAGAGGGAAATGAATAAATGTTGGCGCTTGTTTAATTTTACACATCTGGTGCTCTCTCTCACACACAGATTCTGTCAGCACCAAACCTCACTCAACCTCACCTCAGTGCAGACCACCGCAGCTCGCCACTCGCCACCACTACTGCTGCTACTGCCGCCACCGCAAATCACGACAACCACCGCCGCATCCTCCTAGGTTCTCTCTCTCTCTCTCTCTCTCTCTCTCGGGTCTGTCGACCTCGGTCTCATAGAAGACCCAAATTTTTGTTTAAAAAATGAAGGGCCTAAATAATTTAATTTTAACCTTTGTTGTACTTTAGTAGTTTAAAAATAAAGTTTTACCAAAATAATTATAAAAAAATTGATGTGGTGAATTATTTTGAAGTAATAGATATATCCTTCTCAATCTCTCTCTCTCTCTCTCTCTCTCTCTCTCTCTCTCTCGGGTCTGTCGACCTCGGTCTCATAGAAGACCCAAATTTTTGTTTAAAAAATGAAGGGCCTAAATAATTTAATTTTAACCTTTGTTGTATTTTAGTAGTTTAAAAATAAAGTTTTACTAAAATAATTATAAAAAAATTGATGTGGTGAATTATTTTGAAGTAATAGATATATCCTTCTCAATCTATCTCTTCTTCCCATTCTTTTCCCCCTCTCTGCAACTCCCTTACCACCAGGTGAAACCCTCTTCCCAATCCCCTCTGCAAAACCCCCTATTTCCCTCCCTATGACCCCCTTTCAGCTGGATTAATTAATGAAATCAAGAATATATATATATATATATATGCAACTTTTAGTGGGTTGCAAGAGAGATATGTCATTCATTCATGCCTCATGTGCCAATGTTTGTGAAAAAGGGCTGGTCTATTTTCTTGTGTTGGTGATCAAACTAATCTTTTTGATTTATGCTCACCAAGTGTATGTAAAAATGTCATAGAGAGGTTTTGAGGACTGGTTTGTTGGTTCAATACCCAAACGTTTAAAAAAAATATATTATAAAGAACCACCGTGTGGCAGAGGTGTTGTTGGTGTGTGTTGGTGGGGTGGAGGTAGCAGTGGTGGTAGTGTGGTGGCATTGGTAAGACTTTAGTTCAAAAAAAATGTTTTCCTTTCTTTCAAAATTGAAAAATAATTTTTGCCTAAATAAGCTTGTTTTTCGTTGACCACGAAAAACATTTTCTGTTAACTTTCATTTTTTTTATTGTACCAAACACCAAAAAAAGCGGAAAACATTTTTCAAAAAATGTTTTTCGCCCAAACAAATAGAGCGTTACTAACTCACTCCTCTATCCATAGACTGATCCATAATGTGTTTGAAAGTTTAAGAACCGACTACCCATCGCTATTGCAACAGTTGACAGTATCGTATCTTAATCCATAGTTGTATCTATTTTCATGTCAGAACATAATTGTCTGATTACTACATAGCCCGTCTTCACATATGGGGAAGAAAGAGTACAACATAGCCCTTTTCAACCAAGTACAATTGTATGACCAGCAAACGAAGTAAATATGGATCCTAGGTTTGTCTCTTGAAATTTATCTTAGCATATTGATCTATCGAATAGCTTATAGACAATTAGCCACCTGCCAGATAGTGACATTTTCGCTATTTTTCAAGACTTTTTGAGAAAATTTAATTTTGATGTAGGACTAAGTCTATGTCAAGAGTTTGATAATTTATTGTGAGACATGGCAATAAAAATGTTGTTCTTGTTCTCTATTAATGAAAATGTTGACTTTGGAGTCCAACAACATGTTTTACTGTTCATGTTTTAATTGTATGGAATGCGGGTTATAAAGGAGGAGTAGAAGGAGGATTGTAGAATTCCTGAATGTGCTAAGTGAACATTTCCACTTATTATAGAAAGGAAATTTATTTGCTTCGTAGATCATGCTTTTTAGAGGAATCATAGGCTAAAGATTTTAACAAAGTGAAGTTTTAGAAGCCAGTTTGGGCATTGAGTTGCTTACAAATAAATTATGTGAAAGAAAAAATAATCTTGAGCTTCAGTTAAAAAATAATCTTGAGCTTCAGTTAAATGTTTCTTTATCTTGAGCTTCAGTGAAATAGAAAGAAAAAATAATCTTGAGCTTCAGTTAAATAATTTTTGTTTTTACTTGTATAGAGATGTAGTTGTTTTTGTTGATAATGAAGAAACAACTTTGTGGATTCTATTTCAATTGGCCTTTTGGTTTCTTTGTTTGAACTATCATACTTTGATCTTGAACCGGATTGTTCTCAGTGCTTATGATTTACCTTTGTTAAATGATAATACTTATTTCTCACATAAAAACCACATTAAAATTAAGTCTACCAAACACATTAAAACTAACTCTATCGAACGTAATAACCACTAAAATTCTCATGTAAGCCTCTTAAAGTCCTAATAAAATGAAAATTTAGCAATAGTATTTCTGTGGGTCCTAATGATTATTAATAAATTAAAATATATTAATCAACATTGATTTCTTGCAAGTCCCATATCATCTTGGCTGCATTGCATAATGTAGATGTTAAGTAAGGCTCAAGTAAAATGAAAACTTAACTTCACAATGTCCCAGGTATGCTTCATGTATTTTCCAATTTGACATTATTCTTTCTATCACGTCTTTGCAAAAATAGTTATAATATACTTGATGTGTCACGACCCCATTCCGCCCCTAGTAGAATGGTGCCATGATGGCCAGTAATTCGAGATTACCAAAGGCCACTTACAAGATTACACACACGAATCAGAGTAAACATATGGGGCTTACAAATGCAGAAGCAATAAATAAAAGTTAAGTAGTCCATAAAAGCAGTGCTTAAGTTAAATGAAATGACATACATCTTACAATAGCTTATATACAACAAAATGGAGTACAAAAATTACATCTTGACCAAAAGGCTTCTCAGCCATCAAATACAAAATACAAGGAAATAACTAAGAAGCATGATCTTCAAGATGTTGCAAAACACGAATCCAAAAACACATCGGCAAAACACATCTAGGCGTTGTCGCCGCCCTGCTCATCACCTACATATATATAGAGAGGGTGAGCTTGGATACTCAGTGAATGGTATAAATAATAAAGGGTTTACATGAATGATATCCGAGATCTTTTAGTGAAACAATACATGGAATAAATCAAGTTCATCTATAAAATCTTTCAAAGTTTCAAGGGATGCTTACTAACATCAATATAATACAAGAGATGACATTCCGGACAAACAAACCCACGCGGTAAAACCGTCAGTGGCAAGGCAAGACAAGAGAGATCTCTAAACAATGGTGTCGTTGCATTATAGTCCCCGGACACTAAGGACTTGTGCTACAAATGCTTATAGTCCCCTAGCACATACGGACTTCCAAACTTTGTGCTACAAATGTTTATAGTCCCCTAGCACATACGGACTTCCCGAGAATGTCATCAAACAAGATATAGTACTTATCGCAAGTAGGAATAATCATTCATGCTTGTAAATAATTTCCGAACAAGGCAAAACAAGGTTTTATCAAAGCTTTATAACATATCTTTATTAAAATACCACTCACATAGCTCTTCGAACGTCGGGGTTAGGGCGAGTCCAAGTCCTACAAACACATGGCAAGTCTATTGAATGCACTTCCAAATAAGTTTCACATGCATGCAGATGATCTCGGCATTTCTCAGATGCTAGGTCAGATCAAAATAAAACACTGTCTCCCATCTCGGGAAAACATGCTGGGCACCAACCAAGTCTTGGCCGAGGTCCCACACCTTCTCGCCGAGGTGTGGTCCCGAGGGCCACTTTCAAGGAAATGAAGTCGGGAAAAATCTGGGTTTTCCCTCTGCTCAAGAACATGAAGAACATGAACATGAAGATCATGAAGAAGATGAATGCAAAGATCATAACTTGTTATTACAAAATCTGAGATTTCATGCTATGAGTTCGAAAACATGGACCTGGGTACCCACACTAGAAGATCTTTGGGAAAACAAACACAAAAGCATGGATTTTAATGTAAGCTTTCGGATCAAACAAAGCTTTTCTTCAAGAACTCATGAACACTAACTTTCTCTTTCTAAAACCAATCTTTAAATCAATGCATGGCATGCAGAACATATTCAATCATGCAATGCAGCTAGATGATCAATAAGAACAACAAGAGTTGATCAAGATTCTAACCTCAATACTCGAATCTAACGGTTTGAACTCTAAGGATCAAGCTTGCTATCTACTCTTCTCACTCTAAAGCTCCTCCTTCTCCTTCTAGAGCTTCTCTCTCCTCAAGAACAAAGTTATGGTACAAAATGATACATTTCTAGGCTTGCCGGCTGACTTAACACTCAGCCTGGACACGCGGCAACGGTTGGTTGGCTCTACTTAAAAAGGTGACTGATTGAAAAGACAAGACTATGACAAAGTGTGTTCAACAAGCTAGGCGGCAAGGGACTCCGGCGAGTAATGACATCGGCTAATAACAAGACTTCGGCAAGCAAAGGGACAATGACCCCGGCTAGAAAGGTCAACACTTGGCCCAGCTGTGCCAAACCTCGGCCTAGATATGCCACACCTTGGTCTAGGTTGTACCGGTCTGGGGCAAGGTCACTTGGGTTCAAGGGCAACATCTCAGCCCAGATAGTACACATCTCGGCCTTGGTGATAAACACCTCGGCCTAGATAATGATATCTCGGCCAATATGTCAAGGTGCGGATGGAGGTCAACCAGAGAAATCCCAAGATGGTCCTAAGTGTAAAAGTATCAAAAGGGTGACCTAGGCTCAAGATGACCTCGGCTGAAACACATACACACCAATAAGGAACATACCATTCAAGTAACATTTATGCAAAACAAATCAAGGAATGCAAATGTAACACATTGGGACAAGATCATGTAATACATGCAAGCATGACTAGGGTGGAGTGGGGGTTGTTACATGATGAGTTTAAAAAAAATGCAACAAATGCAACTAAACTATACTTGATGAGTTTGGTTGTTTCATTTTGATGAGAATAATCCATTTAGTTCGTGTTTGGATAATTTTAAAAGTTGATGTTGGGTATCACTTTCTGTTTTTTTGGTGTATTTTTATGACATCACAAAGACTTGTTCAATGCATAGTAGTTATTTTATATATGTTTTAATTTCTCTCAAATGTTGATTTGCAAGTTGTAACTTCTTCTTTGTCGTTCCTTTTTAGAGGTGTCTCGTACTGTTTCTTGGTTACAAAATCGTCTTCTTGTAGTTATGTATAGTTGGTTGGAGGGTAGGGTAGATCCAGATTTATTTTTGTTTCTTGATTGCTTAGATGAGGTGATGGGTTAGCCTTTGATTTTTTGGTTTTCCCTATCTGGACACAACATGCTTGGGACACATTTGAAATTATATTTCTACCAGTTTATTATATGTCATACAAATATCTTACTCGACAATCATCAGTTACCCTTCTATTCAACCTCCCATTCCAATGAGAGGTAGGGAAAATATCTTGGTTGTAGATTGGGAATATTTGAAAGGTAGGTAAGGCATTTGAATAGAATGAAGGGACTATTTTTAAAGGTGGTGAGATTAGATTGTTGGTTTAGGAGTGGTAAAATGCATGAAGAGAAGAAGAGAGGGGAGGGGTGTTCCTTGATATTAAGTGCCAAAGGTGAATTTGTCATTGGGTTGACAAACTCTTTGATCAATATGATGTCCTCCTTTCTTCATTATGCCTTCTTTTTCTAAGGTCTGGTTGACCAACTCATAAGCTAGTTGATAATCTTGGTTGACCAGGGTTGAGGCTTGATGATTCAATTGATTTTCTTCAATCTAAATCATCTCTCCAAGTGTGAATTAAGTTTTGTCTTCTATATGTTGTTTTGGGAAGCTTGACACTGGACTTGTGAACTGCAAAGCAGGATGTGTAGCAAACAAGGAATCATGCATTAGGTAAAGAAGTTTTTGGTTTTTTGAGCTACAAAACAATGTAAACAACGTATTTATGACCATCTCAACATTACATGAATAGTATTTGGTAGGTGGTTATCATCATTTCAATTTATTTCCATAAACATGTTGTGCCTTGTTTCCCTCAGACAAGCTTCCTACTTGCACTTTGACTGTGGGCTATATGCATGTTTTCTTATACATTAATATACAATACAAAAGAGTACATTTAAATGTGGTTTTTCTCCCACCCTTTTACTTTCTTGTTCTCTCTCCCCCTTCTTGTTCATGATCTTGGCACTTGGTTCTACGCCTTTGAGTAATTATATATGTTTTTGTTATAGTTATGTGGTCTCATTTTTTTCCAAAATGATTTCAGTGATTATCTTATTATTTTATATCTATCCTTCCACCTGACATTAGGAAGGAAGAGTACAGTTCACATGAATCCTTCAAATTTTCACGTGTACAATCAACCCAGGTGAGAATGAAGCACTGGCCCGATATGCTTTAGATACCTATAAGTTTCTTTCATTGGCAGTACAGGTTGGACATCAAGTTTTAAGTTTCATATACTGTTCCATTTTTCAGATGGTTTGATTCATCCCAATTTAACTGCATTTAAAAAAAAAAAAAGTTATTTATTGTAAAGGTCTCATTTACTTCAGATTTCAGACATAAATACTATTGTTCTATCTTTATGCTTGAACACGTACCTTATCCAAGGAAAAAAAAATTGAAAAACAAAAAAGTAACTGCTATGTAGAAGTATAGGTCATCAGATAAGTAGGAACTTAGTGTGTAATAGTTCTAGTTGTAACAAAATTTAGGAATACCTTGAAGTAATCTTGTGAAAGTTCAAAAAATGTAAAAAAAAAAAAGAAAAAAAAAAGAGTATAATATAAACACCTGTAAATGTATAACCACATTTGTGATTGTGTTTTGTGTGATTTGGGGGAGAAACTTTGATACTATGCTTTCTCGTGGGCTTTGGTTTCCAGGATTCCTTTATTTTTGATCTCTAGAGATTACAAAGTCTAGTAGTATGTAATGTATTTTGTTGTTGTTGTTGCTTTTGGCGGACTTTGTGTCCCTGTTTAACTTTTTGATTTATCAATAATTTTGTTTTGTTGCCAATCAAGAAATTTTTTTAAAAAAAATCTACGCTTTTTCTTGACCACCAAACAGTTTTGGGGGGAATAAGTATAGCTTCCACAGAAGTTCCTTGCATTAAAATGTTAAGAAATTTCAAAGCGTGTTAAATCTAAATTAATTTATATTGATCCTAGTTCTTCCTCCTTTGATTGTTGTATCCGAACTTAGGTTCCGTGGAGTTGGTCGTTGTATATGTCTTGTTGTCATCTTTTAATTCCATATATTTGGATTTTAGGATGTGTTGGGCGTGTTTCGAACAGGTTGGTTGAGCCTTGGTTCCTTTTCTTGTTGCCCAGTTTTTTGGTGGTCCGCTCGAGCGGATCCCTTTGCGCTCAAGCGGAGTTTGCACACTTCTAGCATTTTGTGCCTCTGCAAAAGTACTGCAGGTTTGTTTTTCACGCTCGAGCAGAGTTCCTTACGCTCGAGCAAGTCGTGCTCGAGCGGGCCTTTTGCGCTCGAGCGGGTGTTCAATGTTTGTAAAAATACTAGAAGAGGGTAATCTACGCTCGAGCAGATTTCTCTTTTGCGCTCGAGCGGGTGTGTTTTGCAGTTGTGTCTTGTCGCTTGAACGGGTATTCTTGCGCTTGAGCAGGTCTAGTTTTTGTGCTTGATACTCGTGCGTCCTATTCTTCGCTCGAGCGGACTAGTCGTATATCAGATGGTAGCTAGGTGATTTTAAATCACTTTTCACACTTTCTTTCTTTCTCTTACTTTTCAAAACCTCCATTGGAGAGCACCTCACTCTAAAACTTCAACTTCTCTCTAGGGTTTGATCTAGTTTGAGTGATCCATCCCCTTAGTGTCTTTGTAAGAAGTGTAGAGCTTGGCTTGGGCTACCTATCAATCCGAAAATCTTGGGATTTGGAGCACTTTCGATTTTCTTCATCTTCTCCTTTGAGCTCCGACTTTGAGGTAGGGATAACTACTCATTTTTATGAGCTTTGACATAGATGTTGAGCTTTTTGTATAGATGGTTTGATTTGGGAAGTTAGGGTTTGAGATGTGTTATATTAGAAAGAGGGGCTTTGTTCTTTTGATTCAAACATATGTGTTTTGCGTCCGGAAAGGAGGTTATTGATGTTGTTGATAATATTTGGACCTTTGGGTCAATGTTGAGAAAAAGGAAAAAATGTCATGTTTGGGTATATTTGGGTCATTTGTGTAATTAATGACATTTATGATGGAAATATGAAATTGAATGGAAATGACGAAATTGGCTCATTATGAGGTAGAATGGTGGAGTTAGATTCGTTAATCACTCACCTTTGAAAATGTTGATCAATTATCTGTTGATATAATTATTATCTGTTTAGAAATAATTGCCTTGGGCTATCAGTAGAGCATAGTCTTGATTGTTTTAGACATTGCATGATGATTAGGCGAATTAAACTAATCGGTTAAATGTCATTGAATATGATGAAGAGAATAATACATCAAATTTGTGTATTGCTTGAACATGTATATGATAGATTCATATATACATTGTGTTGTGTGGGAGGAGATAGGGGATGTACTCCACGGTTTGGGAGGAGATAGGGGATGGACTCCTAAACCGGATATTTGAGAGGAGATAGGGGATGGACTCTATTGATACAGCGAATCTGTGTATCATATATGAAGTATGGAAGTGTTTCATTTGACATTGATACAGCAAATCTGTGTATCATATATGAAGTATGGAAGTGTTTAATATGAGTTGTATCTCATTTGAAATGGAAGTATTGTTGATCTGAGATGTAATCTCAACTAAATTGTTTGGCCAGGTTCTGAGCCACGGTTATGGATTGAGAATTGGATAAGTAATGGAAAATGAAATGAAACATGGACATATTGGTCATGTAATTGAAATGTGTTATAAGTTGGCATTTATGAGTTAAACATTTATTGAATGCTTATGTTTTAATTAATGCTCATATTATGTTTAGCATATCTCTACTGGGCGTTGACTCACCCTATATGGGACATCATTTTCAGGTTCAGGTAATATGCCGCCTCCGAGGTCTTAGCTTGGATGGTTGTGGGAGTTGAAGACTCTCTTGTTTACTTTTGTGATTATTTTGTGTATTACATGTAAATCAAGCCAAGGGCTTATTTTGTATGTTGAGTTAGTACTCTCTTTTTGTAACCAAGTGTTGGCTTGGAAAGTTGTAAGCTCGTGGGGCATTTACTTTTGATGTCAACATGTAGTACTTTTGTAATGAATACTTTGATAAAATGAAATTATGCTTTATTCTCTTATGTCTAAGCATGTCAAGATTGTATGATTTATGGGTTTATTTTGAGGGCGTTACATAATTTCACTCATTGAATCTTATAGTATAGAAGTGAATTAATGGTAAAATTAAATCCAAATATGCAAGTAATAGAGTGTGCAATCATGTGGTCAATTATTTTATTGCTTATAAACAATAAAATATATACTTATTATTTGCACTTATGTTCCTCTTTTAGTTATAGTGAATATTACACTACCTATATTTAGTTTTACTCTGAATTGTTATTATTGAGGTACTTGTTAAAAACTCTTTAGATTTAGTTATGATATTTCACGCCATGCGGTCTGATTTTTTATTTCATTTCAGCACTCAAAATTTGGAGAGCCTGGTCTTGTTGGTGGTTGTGAACTGTCTAACGGATACATTGAGTATGTTCTCTTGTCCTCTAGTCATATCCTATATATTTATTCTACAATCTGCCATACTCTTATGTAAATATATGTTTTAAGATAATGGATTCATGCAGAACATTGTCATTGCTGCTAACAATACAAAATTTGCCCATGCACTTGTCCTTCATTTGATTGACAAATGAAAATTGGGAGACTATCATATTCTTTGATACTTCTCATCTTTTCCTTCAAATATTATTTAATTGATAAATGAAAATTGGAAAAATCCCTTACTTTCTTACTTTCTTTGAAACTTGGATGAATTTTTAATCTTATTTGCCTCTCCAATTTCTGTCTGGTATTGCACAATGGAAGCTCAAATGTAATCTCACTTTTGTAATCACGATTGTACTCATGAAAAGTGGTGTAATGTCACTTCTGAATTAGATTCCACATGCATTAACTTCTCATTTGGCACTCAATCAGCCCACTAGGAACGTTTATGGCTTTACTATAGTTATAGCCGAATACGCCCTAAACTTAGTCGAAAAAGGACTTTCTGGGGGAGAAAATTCAAAACAGCCCCTAAATTACCGTATGGCTCTCACGGACAGTTTCCCCATGACAAATAGGACTTGTTACAACTGGCGGAATGTAATTTGGACCTATAGGTTGGGAGTTAGAACCGAATACGCCCTAAACTTAGTCGAAAAAGGGCTTTTGGGGGGTGAAAATTCAAAATAGCCCCCGAACCATCGTGTGGCTCACACGGACAGTTCCTCCATGAGAAATAGGACTTGTGACAACTGACGGAATATAATCCGGACCGTAGGTTGGGAGTTAGAGCCGAATACGCCCTAAACTTAGTCGAAAAAGGGCGTTTCAGAAGTGAAAATTCAAAACAGCCCCCAAACGACCGTGTGGCTCAGACGGATAGCTTCGCCATGAGAAATAGGACTTGTGAGAACTGACGAAACGTAATTTGGACCCATAGGTTGGGAGTTAGAGCCGAATACGCCCTAAACTTAGTGAAAAATGGCGTTTCGGGGGTGAAAATTCTAAACAGCCCCCGAACCACTGTATGACTCACATGAACAGTTCCTCCATGACAAATAAGACTTGTGACAACTGACGGAATGTAATCCGGACCCGTAGGTTGGGAGTTAGAGTCGAATATGTCCTAAACTTAGTCGAAAAGGGGCGTTTCGAAGGTGAAAAGTCAAAGCAGCCCCCGATCCATGGTGTGACTCTCATGGATAGCTTCTCCATGACAAATAAGACTTGTGACAATAGACGGAACATAATTCGGACCCGTAGAAAGAGAGTTAGAGCCGAATACGCTTTAAACTTACTCGAAAAAGAGCTTTTTGGGGGCGAAAATTCAAAACAGCCTCCGAACGGCCATGTGACTCTCACAGATAGCTTCCTCATGACAAATAGGACTTGCGAGAATTGACGGAACGTAATTCGGACCCGTAGGTTGGGAGTTAGAGTTGAATACGCCCAAAACTTAGTAGAAAGAGGACGTTTCGGGGGCGAAAATTCAAAATAGCCCCCAAACCACATGTGGCTCACACGGACAGTTCTCCCATGACAAATAGGACTTGTGACAACTGACGGAATGTAATCTGGACTCGTAGATTGAGAGTTAGAGCCGAATACGCCTTAAACTTACTCGAAAAAGAGCTTTTCGGGGGCGAAAATTGAAAACAGCCTCTGAACGACTGTGTGACTCTCATGGATAGCTTCCCCATGACAAATAGGACTTGTGAGAACTGACGGAATGTAATTCGCACCTGTAGGTTGGGAGTTAGAGCCGAATACACCCTAAATGTGTAGAAAAAAGGGCGTTTCAGGGGCGAAAATTCAAAACAGCCCCCGAACCACTGTGTGGCTCACACAGACAGTTCCCCCGTGACAAATAGGACTTGTGACAACTAACGGAATGTAATCCAGACCCATAGGTTGGGAGTTAGAACTGAATATGCCCTAAACTTAGTCGAAAAAGGGCGTTTCGAGGGCAAAAATTCAAAACAACTCCCGAACCACCATGTGACTCACACGAATAGTTCCCCCATGACAAATAGGACTTGTGACAACTGACGGAATGTAATCCGGACCCGTAGGACAAGAGTTAGAGTCGAATACACCCTAAACTTAATTGAAAAGGAGCGTTTCGAGGGCAAAAAGTCAAAGCAGCCCCCGATCCATCGTATGACTCTTAGGGATAGCTTCTCCATGACAAATAAGACTCGTGACAACTGACGGAACGTAATTCGGACCCATATGTAGAGAGTTAGAGTCGAATACGCCTTAACTTACTCGAAAAAGAGCTTTTCGGGGGCGAAAATTCAAAACAGCCTACGAACGACCGTGTGACTCTCACGGATAGCTTCACCATGACAAATAGGACTTGTGAGAACTGACGGAACGTAATTAGGACCGGTAGGTTTGGAGTTAGAGCCGAATACGCCCTAAACTTAGTAGAAAAAGGGCGTTTCGGAGGCGAAAATTCAAAACAGCCCCCGAACCATCATGTGGCTCACACAGACAGTTCCCTCATGACAAATAGGACTTGTGACAACTGACGGAATGTAATTCGGACCCATAGGTTGGGAGTTAGAGCCAAATACGCCCTAAACTTAGTTGAAAAAAGACGTTTCAGGGGTGAAAATTCAAAACAGCCCTCAGCGACTATGTGGTTTACACGGATAGCTTCGCTATGAGAAATAGGACTTGTGAGAACTGACGGAACATAATTCGGACCCGTAGGTTGGGAGTTAGAGCCGAATACGCCCTAAACTTAGTTGAAAAAGGGCATTTGGGGTTGAAATTTCTAAACAGCCCTTGAACCACCATGTCACTCACACGGACAGTTTCCCCATGACAAATAGGACTTGTGACAACTAACGGAATGTAATCTAGATCCGTAGGTTGGGAGTTAGAGCTGAATACGCCCTAAACTTAGTCGAAAAGAGGCGTTTCGAAGGCAAAAACTCCAAGCAGCCCCCCGATCCACCATGTGACTCTCACAAAAAGTTCCCCCATGAGAAATAGGACTTGTGACAACTGACGGAATGTAATCCGGACCCGTAGGTTGGGAGTTAGAGTCGAATACGCCTTAAACTTACTCGAAAAAGAGCGTTTAGGGGGCGAAAATTCAAAACAGCCCCTAAATGATCGTGTGGCTCACACGGATAGCTCTACCATGACAAATAGAACTTGTGAGAACTGACGGAACGTTAGTCAGACTCGTAGGTTGGGAGTTAGAGTCGAATACGCCCTAAACTTAGGCAAAAAAGGGCGTTTCGGGGGCAAAAATTCAAAATAGCCCTCAAACCACCATGTGTCTCACATGGATAGTTCCCCCATGACAAATAGGACTTTTGACAACTGACGGAATGTAATCCGGGCCCGTAGGTTGGGAGTTAGAGCTGAATACGCCCTAAACTTAGTCGAAAAGGGGCGTTTCGAGGGCAAAAAGTCAAAGCAGCCCCTGATCCACCGTGTGACTGTTAGGGATAGCTTCTCCATGACAAATAAGACTCGTGACAACTGATGGAACGTAATTCGGACCCGTAGGTAGTGAGTTAGAGCAGAATACGCCTTAAACTTACTCGAAAAAAGACCTTTTCAGGGGCGAAAATTCAAAAAAGCCTCCGAATGACTGTGTGACTTTTACGGATAACTTCCCCATGACAAATAGGACTTGTGAGAACTGATGGAACGTAATTTGGATTCGTAGGTTGGGAGTTAGAGCCGATTACGCCCTAAACTTAGTAGAAAAAGGGCGTCTCGGGGGCGAAAATTCAAAAAAGCCCCCGAACCATCGTGCATTTCACACGGACAGTTCCCCTATGACAAATAGGACTTGTGACAACTGACGGAATGTAATTTGGACCAGAAGGTTGGGAGTTAGAGCCGAATACGCCCTAAACTTAGTAAAAAAAGGGCGTTTCTAGGGCGAAAATTCAAAACAGTACCCGAACGATTGTGTGGCTCACACAGATAGCTTCACCATGAGAAATAGGACTTGTAGGAACTGACGGAATGTAATTCGGACCTGTAGGTTGGGAGTTAGAGCCGAATACGCCCTAAACTTAGTCGAAAAAGGGCGTTTCGGGGGCAAAAATTCTAAATAGCCCTCGAACCACTATGTGACTCACTCGGACAGTTCCCCCATGACAAATAGGACTTGTGACAACTTACAGAATGTAATCCGGACCCGTAGGTTGGGAGTTAGAGTCGAATACGTCCTAAACCTAGTCGAAAAGGGCGTCTCGAAGGCGAAAAGTCAAAGCAGCCCCCGATCCACTGTGTGACTCTCACGAAAAGTTCCCCCATGAGAAATAGGACTTGTGACAACTGACGGAATGTAATTCGGACCCGTAGGTTGGGAGTTAAAGCCGAATACGCCTTAAACTTACTCGAAAAAGAGCTTTTCGGGGGCAAAAATTCAAAACAGCCTTCGAATAAATGTGTGACTCTCACGGATAGCTTCTCCATGACAAATAGGACTTGTGACAATTGACAGAACGTAATTCGGACTGGTAGGTTTGGAGTTAGAGCCGAATACGCCCTAAACTTAGTAGAAAAAGGACGTTTCGGGGGCGAAATTCAAAATAGCCCCTGAACTACCGTGTGGCTCACACAGATAGTTCCCCTATGAGAAATAGGACTTGTGACAACTGATGGAATGTAATCTGGACCCGTAGGTTGAGAGTTAGAGCCGAATACGCCCTAAACTTAGTCGAAAAAAGGCGTTTCGGGGGCGAAAATTCAAAACAGCCCCCTGAACGATCGTGTGGCTCACACGGATAGCTTCGCCATGGGAAATAGGGCTTGTGAGAACTGATAGAACATAATTCAGACCCATTGTAGACACTCCATTTTTGACCGTCTTTAAGACTTGGACATCATCATTTAAACACTCGATGATCATCCATGTTCGTGTTCGTCTTGAGTTCTAGGAGGTTTTGGCTACACGCCTTGCCTCAAGACCTCTCGACTTGTTTGTTTTGTGTTTGGTTTTGCATCAAACACTTGTTGTTTTGCTTCTGAGGGTGGGAAATAGCTTGTAGGCCATCTCCACACCTCACCGGCCATGGCTTGAGGCCACCGGCCTTGTTTCCTTGCCACCGGCCATTGGTGATGGCCGGCCGGCACTATTGATGGTCGGTGGGCACATTTTGTGGTCGATCGGCCAACTTTGTTGGCCGATTGGCCACTTTTTCTGCCCGAGACCTTTTCTTGAGGGGGTTTGAACATTTTGAACCCCCTGTTTTAGCTTCTTAAGGAAGCTTGAACCTTTTGAACCCTTGGTTTTTAGCTTATTGAGGAAGCTTGAACCTTTTGAACCTTTGGTTTTAGCTTCTTGAGGAAGCTTGAACCTTTTGAATCTTTGTCTAGCTTCTCCAAGAAGCTTGGCTTTCTTGGCCCTTTTGCTCCAAGCTTCTAAGAGAAGCTTGAAACCTTCTTCGTCTATAAAAGAAGAGCTCCTCTTCCATTGCAAGGGTTCCAAGAAATTTGTCTAAGGCAAAAACCATACACTTCCCTCCATATCTCTACATTCCAAGCTCCAAACTCCATTGTTCTTGACCCCTTTGCACCCCAACTCCTAAGCACACACCTCCACCATTCATCTAAGGTTCTTGGAGGGTCTTGTGGGGGCTCAAGACTTGGTTTTGACTCAGAAAAATCTGCTGGAGTGCTGGTTTTGAAGAAGGTCTTCAAGGGTGAGTTTCTAAGCCTTAAATCCCCCGTTTTTGCACATACTTTTAGCCTGTCTTACATGCTGTTTTGAGCTTAACTTATAACTGAAAAAATTCTTTTTTTTGAGTGTACCTTAACCCCGAACTACGTAAGGCTTGATTCCCATCTTTGGGATACGTAGGCAACTTCATTCTGAAGTCTAGCCGTAAAACACTTCAAATTCGACTATGTCCATGTGATGGTTCTGGTTATCCTTTCCTTCTTTGTATCCGAGAATTCGGTTGTGAACATTACCATGAAGACTGATTACATTGCGCTGTGGTGCCATTCAGACAAAGGGCAACTTTTCGTTGCCATTCAATATGCTGTGGTGCCGTTCAAGCAATGGGCAACTTTCCGTTGCCATGCAGTGTCCTTCAAAACAAGGGGCAATTTTTCATTATTATGGATCTGAGGTTATGCATCTCAAGAGTAAGTTCCGTGCTCGTTGAGCAGTGGCTGTTTGCAAAAACAATTTTTAAGAATTTTTACAGAGGTTGACTGATCTCTCGAAAATTATTCCATCTTTTCCAAAACTGGACCATTTCTTGGACCCAAAAAGAGAAAATTTTCAGTGCTCATAACCTAACTTGCATGATTTTCAAATCAAAAATCGAACAAGTATGTTAATCTAACTCTCATATTGGTCAAAATTGTTTTAGTAGAAAGCAAAAACAAAAAATGGTTAAAATGATGAAATAGGGGCACAGTTGAGTCAGGTTTTCTGTCCTTTCCCCTTTATCAACGCACTTGCCAGAAAGGGCATCATACTTGCCGGAAAAGGGCACCACTGAAGCTAACCGCAAAAGGGCAGAAAGCTCTCACATCTTCCATGCAACGAGATATCAAGCCAAGTACGAAGCACGAACCGGAATGGGACAGGATGTTCCACTCCCTTATCTGGACAGATTTGATCACACCCAAACTCCCCAGCAGAGCATCGTCAATTGATGTCAGCTGCAGATTTGCTACACACCCAATTGTAGCGCAGCCCTTTTGTGGAAGCAACTCACTGTTGTGAACAAGAAAAAGAATCTAGCGGAATGCTAGGGGCAAGACCCCGCAACTTTCCGTTTATCCATCAACCACTCAGGAGAGGGATTAAAAAATGAGAGATTGAAGAATAGAGAGATGTGCGCTGAGAGAAAAAGTGAGGAAAAGGGCTTTTTAAGAAAAATAGAGATTGAGTGCCAGAGTGATGTGAGAATCACAAATGAGAGAGGGTGGGAAACAATACCCGGAGAAACTGGCTCCTCGTGTACTAAGAGGTCTCTTATCTTTGTAACGCGTCTGTGTGTCGTGTCTTTTGTTTTGTCTTAATTCTTGCTGTGAGTCGTTTCGAGTGTTACTCGATGTGTTTTGGTTGTTTACCTTTGTTTTTCCTTTGTCGAGTCGTTTTGGCTGTGGCCAGTCGTCGGCTCAATACCCGGTTAAGAACTCATTTCTCAATTTCAAAAAATCATCTTGTGCTCAGAGTGCTGTGCCATTCTCTACATTTGTGCAAAACAGTATTTGTTCTTTCATAAAACTGCAGGGTCCACCTGTAGACACCCCATTTTTGACCATCCTTAAGACTTGGACGTCACCGTTTGAACACCCGGTGATCATCCATGTTTGTGTTCGTTTGGAGTTCCCGGAGGTCTCGGCTACGTGCCTTGCCTCAGGATCTCTGAACTCGACTGTTAGTGTTTGGTTTGCACCAAACACTTGTGTTTTGCCTTGGAGGGGCAGGGAATACCTTGTGAGGTATCCCCACACATCACCGGCCATGGCTAGAGGCCACCGGCTGGTACTGTGTTGCCATCGGCAATGTATATTGCCGGTCGGCAGTCCATTTTGTCAAAATGGCAATTTTGAGCAGCCGACTACTGTTCATCTGCTTTTGCAGATATTTTAAAACAGCTGGCTTGCATTTTGTTCCCCTCCATACACATGTATAGAGGGATGGCCTTCTTGTTAGCTTCCTTGGTAAGCTTTACAAGATTGGCTTCTCTATAAGAGGAGCCCTTCTCTCTTGGCTTTAGGGTTAGAGATTTTGGTTAGAGAAGTTGTGAGAGAAGCTCATGTTCTAGGTTTAGGGTTTTGTATCTATCCTATATCTATATCTCTCATTTCCTTATGTTTGTGTGTGTTTATGCTTACTATTGCACACAAACACATAGTGTTACACCTTCTCTTAGTTTGTGAAGGACCAGAGGTTTGTTCTTGAAGCTTTGGAGCTGTTTTGAGCTCAAGGAAGGGGCTGGTCTACCATTTGTGAAGAGGTTCTTCAAGGGTAACAATCTTACCCCTTTTTACCCCATTCTTGCATTCTATTTTTGCCTATCTTAGAACTGTTTTTGAGCTTAGTGCATAATATAAAAAAGTTCTATTTTTGGGCCCTCTAAATAGTTTGTTTAGAGTGTTTTGTGGTTTGGAGGTGTTTGACCCCTCTTAAGCCTTGAGAGGCCTCCATTTTGTGCTATTTTGAGTGAGCTTCGGGACTTTGGTGTTTGGGCCTCCTCACCACTGAAATCTTGAGGGATTTCAGTGGTAAGGATGGTGCTTTGAAGTCCCAAGAAGGAGAGGGCCACCCCCTCTCCTTATTGTCCTTGAAAAGGATCATTTTTGGCCTCTTGAGGGAGCACCATGTTTGAGGGTTTGTTGATCATGCCTTGGCTGTTTTTCATGCTTATATTGTCATAATATAACATGGTTTTAAGTTGGTTTTGGTACACCATGCATGCTTGGCATACCTACCTTGTAATGCCATGTTTAGGCCTTAACATGCCTTAGGTTGTAAACCATTGTTCTAGCATGTTTTAGGCCTAGCTTTGTGACGCTTTTGTGTTTATTTTTCCATGTTTGAGGTCTGTCCTTAGTCATTTTGGTCGGCCATGACATGCATTATATACCCCCTTTGCATTTTTGGTTTGTTGGCCTTAAGTGTATGAGTGTGTTGCATGCATTACTTGCTTTGATTTAGTGGGTTGGGATCATTTTTCATGATTATTTCAGTCCCTTTGACATGCTTGTATGCTTGCCTTGAACACCTCTTTAATGTTTTGAAAGCTTGTGTTGTATGCTCCATGTTTTGGCAATTATGCATGCTTTTGAATTCAAGCCATTTAGATGCCATCTAAGTGGTCTTTTGGGCTTTGTTTTATGTGCTAAAACTCTTTTTTTGGTCATTAAATTCGTGCCATGTTTGGTCTTGCTAAGTGTGGTCAAATACTCCTTTAGCTTGCCTTGAATGTTGGACCATTGTTACATGCTTAGCCTATCTTGTTTGCTTGGTTTGGCACCATGTTCTTGCATGATTTTCAGAGCTTAATGCATGCCATATGTCCATGATTGTTCCCTTTTAAGTGTGCTTAAAAGATGTCCTTTGATGCTTAAGTGTTTAGGCCTTAACACGTGCATTTGTGTATGTGTGTTTGGTCCCATTTTCTTAAGCTTTGGCCATTGTTTTGGACCTAACTTAGAGCTGTCCAATTAGTGTAAGTCCATCCCTTGCATGCCATTCAAGTGTTGTTACATTATCCCATGTTTGCATGCTTTGGTTGCATGTGTTGCATGCTTGAAATCACTCGCATTTGGCATGCATTCCCTTGGTCAAGTTGCTAGCATGTCGCATGATTAGATTGCATCTTGCATGCTTTAGTAGTTTGCATAGTTATGGCATGCTTGTTTTCTTGTTTGCTTAGTTTGTGTACCTAGTGTACATCACTTGCTTGTATGCTCATGTTGCATGCTAGCTCACATGATTAGGATTGCATTGCATTGGCATGCATGCTCTACCTCTTGACCAAGTCATGATGGAGGTGGAAGCCCCTTTGTTTGTTGGTTTGCATTTCATTTGACATGACAATACACAACTTGGCTTCTTGGGCCATCACGTATGGAAATGCACGATTGGTGGTCCGAGAGCCAAGAACTATGTCCCTTTGAGTCATACACATGATAAGGGGCTTGGTTGGTGCATACATGGCTTGAATCGCATTGCCATGCAAGGCTCTGTCCTCTACTGCTATCAAACAGGTTCTGCAGGAACTTCTTGCCGATCGACTACACAGAGTGCCGACCGGCAATCAATTGGTGGCCGATGGATTCATCAACAGCCGATGACCACATACCACTGCCGGTGGCAATTCTACTCAGCCGGTGGTGTCTCCCAATGTCCAGGGAAGCAATTCAGAGACTTTGGCAGTCTTCAGAGGGGCAGAGCAGGGAAAACAGAGGTAGTCTATGCATGGTAGTGCGCTTCCGAGCAGGACCCGAGCATGCATTGCATTGGGCTCTCTTCCCGAGGCGGTTTACTGTTTTTCCTAGCTTAGTTAGTTTGTTAACTAATTAGGTAATTTGTAATAATTAATTAGCCCATAGTTAGTTAATCTGTAATATTTATTTGATCCCTCTGGGCGAGGGCAAATCTGTAATAAGTGTGGGTGCGTATGTGTGCATGTCTTCCAATCTCCACTTCTTTCTTCCCTTTTATTTACCCGCTTATGATGGTAGATTAGGGCATGTTTAAATTAGCATACCTTATGCTATGTATGCGTGCATTCATACATTTGTCTTGCATGTACCGGGCTCGGTACATCATGCTAACTGCATTTGTACTTCGATTCCAAATTGAATACGTGCATCAATTAATCGCATTTCACATGCCATGCTTAGGTTAGCCGAGCCTACCCTAATTACATCCTGTGTGTGTTGCATTAGTCAATTTGACATGAACTAGGATCATGCATGTTTGCTAACTAGTTTATTGTTTTGGCACGGAGTACAATGTAAGTATTTTCATGTTTTAGCATATCGCATGTGTGTGAATGCTATCATGACAGCATGCTTACCATGTGGCTAATTGCTTATGTGAGATAGACTATTTGATTGCCTGTGGGTGAAGGTTGGATTGTCTGAGTTAGAAAAACTCGTTGAAATCCGTGTTTTGGCCTACTTGCGAGTAGCAAATTCCAAAGTTTTTTTTAAAGACAAACGGATATGCAATGCTTATTTCCAAATTAGGCAATCTAGTCTATACTTGTTTGCTGTGCGCATAACGTAGTAATTCTAGGCTAATAACCGGAATAAGAATACATAACGTTTTCAAAATCGGATATCACGGTTAGTAGAGGCCGGTCTTCGGACCGGGCGAGAGGGGGTGCTCATAGCTGACCTTCCCTAATCGTACCCAAGCTCCCGAGCCGAGGCAACTTTGGTGATGACGGACACGTGGCCTTTGGCACCGAGTCAGGGTTTCCTAAATTTCCCCATTAAAAAATATTTAGGTGGCGACTCTGTATCTGGCAAAGCAGTCCATGTTTGGCACTTCTTTTCAAAAATCTATTTTTCTCAAAACGATTTGCCGGATTTGGACTCTTTGGTTCAGATTTAGAACCGCGACACAAATCGAGTTCAAACTGTAACCCGTGAGTTCCCTTGTGGGCGTTGTTACACCACCCCCGATAAGTGTGAACAGTAAAACAAGGACCTATCTGAAGCTATGTGGGTTCCAGACTGCAAAGCAAAAGAAAAGAAGGAAAGTTTGGAGCATCTTAGTGTGTTTCAACTTCGGCAAATTCCAAGACTGCATTCCAGGTGCACCTTCTCAGGCCTCACCATTTCTCTAGAGTATGAGTGTATCTCAACCCCAAGCTTAAGCTTGCTTCAAGTTAGAATCGCAATTAAAGCAACCGTAGATGTTATCTCTCGCCAATATAGACAGGGTGTCCCCTTTTGAGCTGATCGTGTTGCCAAGTCCTCTAAGAGGTAAATCAGAGGCACCAGAGTACATGATTAATGGCCCCATACTTGCATAGAAAATGCATTTTATCGCACTTCTCTTGCGCACCTTACCTGCACTTGTTAGTGCATTGCATCACGCTATCTTGCGCACCTTACCTGTACTTGTTAGTGCATTGCATCGCACTGTTTTGTGCATTTAATCAACATCGCACTGCCTTGTGCACTTGTATTGCATTGTCATGCACCTCTTCACTTGCGTAGTCACGCACATTCCACTTGCATTGTTATGCACGCCCTTTTTCGCCTTTTCGAAACACCGGGATACGTCCCTATGTTTCTATACCTTTCTGAAACACCGGGATACGTCCCCATGTTTCTTTCTCTTTCCTAAACACTGGAATACATCCCTAAACCCTAGGATACGTCCCTAAACACCGGGATACGTCCCTAAACACCAGGATACATCCCCAAACCCTGGGATACATCCCTAAACACGGGATACGTCCCTAAACACCGGGACACGTCCCTATGCTTCTCCCCTTTGGTTAAGAGCATTTGGAATACGTTGTACCTTTTCAAAACACCGGGATATGTCCCTACATTTCTCTCTCTCCGAAACACCAGGATACGTCCCTATGTTTCTCTCTCTTTCCGAAACATTGGGATATGTCCCTCTCTTTCTCCTTCCTTCCGAAACACCGGGATACGTCTCTATGTTTCTTTCCCTTTTCCGAAACACCGGGATACGTCCCTATGTTTCTTTCCCTTTTCCGAAACACCGGGATACATCCCTATGTTTCTATCCTTTTTCCGAAACACTGGGACACGTCCCTATGCTTCTCCTCTTTGATTAAGAGTATTTGGAATACGTTCCAATGCTTATACCTTTTCGAAACACCGGAATACGTCCCTATGTTTGTCTCTCTTTCCGAAACACCGGGATACGTCCTTATGTTTCTCATTCTTTCCGAAACACCGGGATACGTCCCTATGTTTGTCCTTCTTTCCGAAACACCGGGATACGGCCCTATGTTTCTCCCTCTTTGGTTAAGAGCATTTGGAATACGTTCCAATGCTTATACCTTTCCAAAACACCGGGATACGTCCCTATGTTTATCTCCTTTTCCGAAACACCGGGATACGTCCCTATGTTTCTCCTTCGTTCCAAAACACCGGGATATGTCCCTATGTTTCTCTTTCTTTGTTTAAGAGCATTTGGAACATGTTCCAATGCTTGTGCCACTCTTTTTCCTTTCGCGTGCAACGCATCGGAATCTTGTTTGAGACCTCGGGTGTTCCCAATGGTCGTGTAACAACCCTCACTTCACCCTAGTTATGCTTGCATATATTACATGATCTTGTCTTGATATGTTGCATTTGCAAACCTTGATTTGTCTTGCATAAGTGTTACTTACATGTTTTGTTCCTTGTTTGGTATGTGTTTGGCTGAGGTCATCTTAAGCCTAGGTCGCTCCTTTGATACTCTTACACCTAGAACCATCTTGAGGTTTCTTTGGTTGACCTCCACTCGTATCCTGACATATTGGCCGAGATGTCATTATCTAGGCCGAGGTGTTCGTCACCAAGGCCGAGACGTGTATTATCTGGGCCGAGATGTTATCCTTGAACCTAAGTGACCTTGTTCCTGGACTGGTACGACCTAGACTGAGGTGTGGCACAGCATAGCCAAGTGTTGTCCTTCCTAGCCGAGATCATTGAAACCTTACTTGCTGAAGCTCTATTGTTAGCCGATGTCATTGCCTGCCAGAGTGCTTATGCCATCTTGCTTGTTGAGCACACTTTGTCATAGTCTTGTCTTTTCACTCAGTCACCTTTTTGGAGGAGAACCAACCCGGTAGTGCCACGTGTCCCAGCTGAGTGTGAAGTCAGCCAACAGACCTAGAAATGCATCATTTTGCTATATGTCTTTGTTCTTGAGGAGAGAGAAGCTCTTGAAGAAGAAGAAGAAGAAGAAGAAGAAGAAGAAGAAGAAGTCTTTAGAGAGAAAAGTAGATCCCAAGCTTGATCCTTAGAGTTGAGCGGTTAGATCCGTGCTTTGAGGTTAGATTCTTGATCTATTCTTGTGCTCTTATTGTTCTTATTGTTCATCTAGCTGCATTGCATGATTGAGCACGATTTGTGAAGCCATGCATTGATTTAAAGTTCGGTTCTAAGAAAGAGAATATGATATTCAAGTGTTCTTGAGGAAAAGCCATGATTTGATCCGAAAGCTTGCATTAAGATCCATGTTTTTGTGTTTGTTTTCATAAGATCTTCAAGTATGGGTACCCAGGTCCATGTTTTCGAACTCATAGCATGAAAATCCCAGATTTTGAAATAACAAGTTGTGATTGAGCATTCATGTTTTTCATGTTCTTCATGTACATATTTTTCATGTTCTTCAGTAGAGAGAAACCCAGATTTTCCCGACTTCATATCCTTGAATGTGGCCCTCGGGACCACACCTCGACGAGGAGGTGTGGAACCTCGGCCTAGACCTGGTTGGTGCCCAACATGTTTGCCGAGATGAGAAAATAGTGTTTTGCTTCGATTTGACTTAGCTTTTGGAGAATGCTGAGATCATCTATATACATGTGAAGCTTGTTTGAAAGTGCATTCAATAGACTTTGTCGTGTGTTTGTAGGACTTGGACTTGCCTTGACCCCGACGTTTGAAGAACTATGTGAGTGGTATTTTTAATAAAGTTATGTTATAAAGTTTTGATAAAGCTTTGCCTTGCTTGTTTTGGAAAAGTATTTGTTAAGCATGAATGACTATCCCTATTTTGTGTATCAAATATTAGCTTTGATTTCGATAACACCCTTGAAAGTCCGTACATGCTAGGGGACTATAAGCATTTGTAGCACAACCTTTGAAAGTCCGTACGTGCTAGGGGACTATAAGCATTTGTAGCGCAACCTTTGTTAATGACACCTCTTGAAACTTGAAAGCCTTGAAGGACTTGTCAGATGAACTTGATTCATTCCATGTTTTGTTACAAGCTATGATTATGTATGGTTTTGATAAAGATCTCGGATATCATGCATGCAAACCCTTTATTACTTGTACCATTCACTGAGTATCCAAGCTCACCCTCTCTATATATATGTAGGTGATGAGCAAGACGGCGGTGACGCCTAGATGTACTTGCCACTTGTTTTGGATTTTGCAGCATCTTGAAGATCATGCTTCTTAGTTGTATTTCACTGTATTTTGTATTCGATGGCTGAGAAGCCTTTTGGTCAAGATGTATTTTTGTACTTCGTTTTGTTGTATTAAAGCTATGTAAAGATGTATGCCATTCCATTTTACTTATGCACTGCTCTTATGGATTACTTAGCTTTTAATTTATTGCTTCCGCATTTGTAAGCCCCATATATTATACTCTGTTTGTGTGTGGATTTTGAAAGTTGGCCTTCGGTAATCTCGGATTATTGGCCATCGCGGCACCATTCTACTAGGGGCGGAATGGGGTCGTGACAGGTCGCTCTTAGTCTTTCTTGCGTGGTGCATAGTTGAGACTGTATAATTTTCTTACATCCTTTCTGCATGAGATGTAGTTTGGTTCGTGTTTACTTGCTTACATAGCATTTGCTTAAAACGTTTCATTTATTTTGCATAATTGTTTCGTTACAGCTTTCATTGCATGATCATAAGTTATGCTCGACTTTGTGCATTGTCTTGCATTTTGCCCTTGCCCTCGGGCGCATATCTTTATCTGTAGCTTGTATGCTTTGTCTAAGTCTTCGGCCTTGTCAAAAATGGGTTGTCTCTGGGCTTTGACATTCACTCCCATCATTTTTATGACTTTCGAGTTCTGTCAAAGAGGGGCAACTATAGACACCCCATTTTTGACCGTCCTTAAGACTTGGACGTCATCGTTTAAACACTCGATGATCATCCATGTTCGTGTTCGTCTTGAGTTCTAGGAGGTTTTGGCTACATGCCTTGCCTCAAGACCTCTCGACTTGTTTGTTTTGTGTTTGGTTTTGCATCAAATACTTGTTGTTTTGCTTCTGAGGGTGGGAAATAGCTTGTAGGCCATCTCCACACCTCACCGGCCATGGCTTGAGGCCACCGGCCTTGTTTCCTTGCCACTGGCCACTGGTGATGGCCGGCCGGCACTATTGATGGTTGGTCGGCACATTTTGTGGTCGGTCGGCCAACTTTGTTGGCCGATTGGCCACTTTTTCTGGCCGAAACCTTTTCTTGAGGGGGTTTGAACCTTTTGAAACCCCTGTTTTAGCTTCCTGAGGAAGCTTGAACCTTTTGAACCCTTGATTTTTAGCTTATTGAGGAAGCTTGAACCTTTTGAACCCTTTGGTTTTAGCTTCTTGAGGAAGCTTGAACCTTTTGAATCTTTGTTCTAGCTTCTCCAAGAAGCTTGAACCCTTTTGTTCTAGCTTCTCCAAGAAACTTGGCCCTTTTGTCTAGCTTCTCCAAGAAGCTTGGCTTTCTTGGCCCCTTTGCTCCAAGCTTCTAAGAGAAGCTTGGACCCTTCTTCCTCTATAAAAGAAGAGCTCCTCTTCCATTGCAAGGGTTCCAAGAAATTTGTCTAAGGCAAAAATCATACACTTCCCTCTATATCTCTACATTCCAAGCTCCAAACTCCATTGTTCTTGACCCCTTTGCACCCCAACTCCTAAGCACACACCTCCACCATTCATCTAAGGTTCTTGGAGGGTCTTGTGGGGGTTCAAGACTTGGTTTTGACTCAGAAAAATCTGCTGGAGTGCTAGTTTTGAAGAAGGTCTTCAAGGGTGAGTTTCTAAGCCTTAAATCCCCTGTTTTTGCACACACTTTTAGCCTATCTTGCATGCTATTTTGAGCTTAACTTATAATTGAAAAAAGTCTTTTTTTTGAGTGCTTTAAATAGTTGTTTAGGTCACTTTTGTGTTTAGGGTTGTTTACCCCTTCTTAGGCCTTGTTTGGTCTCATTTTGTGCTATTTTTGGTGAGCTCTGAGACCACCTTGTTTAGGCCTCCTCACCACTGAAATGTTGAGGGATTGCTGTGGTGAGGATGGTGGTTTAAGGTCCTATGAAGGAGAGGGCCATCCCCTCTCCTTGTTGTCTTCAAAAAGTGCCATTTTAGCCTCATGTGTGAGCACCATTTTTAAATTCATGTTGGCCATGTCTTAAGTGTTATTTGTGCTTATTTTGCCATGATATAGCACTATTTTTACTTGGTTTAGACACACCATGCATGCCTTGCATACTTGTCTTGTAATGCCATGAATTTGCCTTAACATGCTTTAGGCTTTGACCCTTGTTCTAGCATGATTTTGGCCAAGCTTTGTGAAGCTTTTATGCATGTTTTAGTATGCTTTAGCTCTGTTTTTAGTTTCTTTGGTCATGCTCAACATGTTTCGTATGGTCTCTTTGCATTCTAGCTTGTTAGCTTTGGGTGTGTGGGTCACTAGCATGCTTTACTTGGCTTGTTCTCATGATTTGGCATCATTGGAGACCATATTTCAGTCCATGTTCCATGTTTGCATACTTGCATTTTCCATCCCTTTCATGCTTTGAAGAGTTGATGGCTTATGCTTCATGTTTAGGCCCTTGTGCATGCATGCTTGTGTGTGTGTTTTCATGCTTTTGTTGCATCATTTTGGCCACTGTTTTGGGCCTACTTGAGGGCTGTCCACTTCGGTTCAAGACCATCCTAGCATGTTGTTGCATGCTTGCCTTGTATGTTGTTGCATATTTGGCCTTGTTCCATGTTTGTTACATTGCATTTTGCATGTTTGACACGTTGCACATTTGCATGCTTAGGTTGCATACTTAGGTTGCATAGCATTGCGTGCATCCCATGCCTCTTGAATTGATTATGATAGAGGTTGGGGCCCATTATTTGTTTTGTGCATTTCATTCCATATTGAAATTGCACACTTTGGCTTCTTTGGGCCATTATGCATTGAAATACGTGATTGGTGGTCCGAGGGTCGAGTACCATGCTCCCTTGAGTCTTAAACATGATAGGGAGGGTGGTGGTGCAAACATTGCTTTGAAAATGCATTGCCATGCCTTGTCTGTCCTCTGCTGCTGTCAAAACAGGTTTCTGCAGGAAGATATGGCCGGTCGGCCATCTACAGTGCCGATTGACCAAACATTTGTGGCCGATATCAATATCCATGGTCGATGGATGGCCGATGGCCTTTACTTTTGGCCGGTGACCTTCCACAGTGCTTAGGAGGAAGTTCAAAGCAGTTCTGGAAACTTTCATAATTTTTAGAGGAGCAAGGCAGTGTAAACAGAGGCAATAGTGGCATGGTACTGGGTTTTCGGGCAAGGCGGATCGAGCATGCATCATCCACGCATTCCGAGGCAGGGCTGCGGCCACCCTCCTGCATTTAATTTGTTAATTAATTAGAAATTCTGTAATAGTTAATTTAGTAGTATTCATTTGGTTGTGTAATATTTATTCGGACCCTCCGAGTGAGGGCAATTATGTAATAAGTGTGCGTGAGTGTGTGTATGTCTTCCAACCCCACGTCTTTCTTCCCTTTTATTTACTAGCTTTCAATGGTTAGTATTAGGGCATATTTAAATTAGCATACCTTATGCTTTGCATGCGTGCATCCATCCATCTGTATTGCATGCACCGGGCTCGGCGTATCATACTAACTGCATTGTATTTCAATTCCAAGTTGAATATATGTTAGCTGTGGTATCATCATATGCCATCTTAGAATAGCTGAGCCTGTCTAGATTGCATCTTTGCATGTGTTGCATTAGCCATTTTAAACATGAACTAGGACCATGCACATGATTACTAACTGGTTTCTATTTTGGCTCGGAGTACTAGGTAAGCTTTTATGCTTTAGCATGCCACATGTGTGTGAATGTCGCCATGATAGCATAATTACCATGAGGCTAGCTGCTTATGTGATATAACTGCCTGAATGCCTATGGGTGAAGGTTGGGTTATTTGAATTGGAACAATGCATTGAATGCGAGTTTTAAGCCCACTTAGAAGTGGCAAAACCATATTTTCTAAGCCCACTTGAGGGTGGCAAAATTCATGTCTTAGCCTACTTGCGGGTAGCATCATCAAACCATTTTTAAACAAACAAACATGAAATGTTTCGTCCTATTTCAGACGACCCAGTCTATACTTGTTTGCTGTGCGCATAACATAGTAAATCTAGGCTAATAACCAGAATAAGAACACGTAATGTTTTCAAAACAAGATATCATAGTTAGTAGAGGCCGATCCTCGGATCGGGCGAGCGGGGGTGCTCATAGCTGACCTTCCCCAATCGTACCCAAGTTCCCGAGCCGAGGCAACTTTGGCGATGACGGACACGTGGCCTTAGGCAAACGAGTTAGGGTTTCCTAAATTCCCCGAAAATAAAATATTTAGGTGGCGACTCTGTATCTGGCAAAGCAGTCCATGTTTGGCACTTTTTTCTAAAAAATTTGTTTTCCAAAACGATTTGCCGGATTTGGACTCTTTGGTTCAGATTAAGAACCGTGACAATTTGAGTCCGAACTATAGTGAGCCCAATATGAACAGAACGGGGATTCCCCCCCGGGACGTTCGGGGACGTCTACACCTGTAGGTTGGGAATTAGAGCCGAATACGTCCTAAACTTACTCGAAAAAGAGCTTTCCGGGGGCAAAAATTCATAACAGCCCGCGAATACGCCTTACACTTAGTCGAAAAACTTACAGCACTTAGTTTAAAAAGCGACAACTTTATGAAAATAACATCTATATATTCTAATAATTGCCTTTGTATATTTATAGGACAAAAAAATTACATATTACATTGTGTAGACTCGACTTTCTTCGCGCACCCCCCTTTCGGAGAGGCGCAAATTGGTCTCCTACAGTTCGGACTCTTGTCACGGTTCTGAATCTAATCTCACAAAGTGCAATATGAGACTGATAAACACCAAAGAGTCCAAATCTGGCAAATCGTTTTGGAAAATTAATTTTGAATAAAAAAGCGCAAAAAATGGACTGCTTTGCCAGATTACAGAGTTGCTACCTAAATATTTTGTTTTTGGGAAATTTAGGAAACTTTGACTTGCGCCAAAGGTCACGTATCTGTCATCACCAAAGTTGCCTCGGCTCGGGAACTTGGGTACGAGAGGGGAAGGTCCTGAAATGAGCACCCTCGCTCGCCCGATCAAAGATTGGCCTCTACTAATCATGATATGTTGTTTTATAAACCTCATGTGTTCTTATTCTGGTTATCAGCTAACTTTAATATGTGGCGCGCACGCAAGCAAGTATAGACTAATTGCAAGAATTGGAACAAAACAACTCATGTTTGTTTTCGAAAATGGTTTGAAAATGCCATCCTCAAATGGGCTAAGGCGGGGATTTGTCACACTTAAGTGGGCTTGAAACATGATTTGCGACTTCGCAAAGTGGGCTTAAAACTCACATTCATCGAATTGTTCCAATTCAAGCAACAAAGCCTTCATCTACAGGCATTCATGCAGTTAATCATTTAAGCAAATAGCCTTATGGCAAGGACGCTGCCATGGCAATACTCACACTCATGCAAGTATGCTAAAGCATAAAGACTTATAGTGTAACGCCCTCAAAACAAAACCCATCATATATAAGATTAACATGCATTAATAATAGAGAACGACACATTCTATTATCCATCAGAGTATTACTAAATAAAGCATTACATGTAACATCAAACTAAATGCCCTACGGGCTTACATCTTGCCAAGCCAACACTTGGACACAAAAAAATAAGAGTCTAACTCAATACAGATAAAGCCCTAGGCTTGAATGTTTACATGTTTCAAATAAAAACAAATAAATAAAAGCAAGTCTTCGAATCCAAATCCTCACAAGCTAAGTCCTTGGAGGTAATGAACCACCTGAACCTGAAAATGAAGTCCCCATATAGGGTGAGCCACAGCCCAGTAGAGAAATACTAAACCAAGCATAAGAATTAACTAAAGCAGTAGCACCCGATACATGGTTAACACAAAATATACACTTTGCAATATTATGACACGAATATCTACGTTGTCTATGACACATGGTCTATGACACAATACACCTTCCATTTATCCAGACATGGCTCAGAACCTGGCCAAACAACTCAACAAAGATAACAAATCAGGTTAAACCTTTCTTATAACAAAATAAACACACTTGCTGGTGTTATAACCATCTCAATCAAATCCACTTCCATACTTCTCAACTGACACACATGGTGATGATGTATCATATTAATAACAAATAGAAATATTTCTATTATCAATAAGCACACACATATGTGATGCTACTGGAGTCCATCCCCTATCTCCTCCCAACAAATCCGGTTTAGAGGTCCATCCCCTATCTTCCCCTAAACCGTGGAGTTCATCCCCTATCTCTTCCAAAACTAAATGCATATGCAACATAATCAATACTTGACATACACAACACATAATCAATACACGAATATTCTGTATCGATTCAACAGTCAAATAAGTGACTCAATTTCAGTTATACTTAAGCCGCATGCAAGGTCTACAACAATCAATGGCTATCCTCCACCGATAGCCCAAAACAATTATTTCTAAACAAGAAATAAATATAACCACACAAATAATCTCAATTTCACAGATGAGTGATTAAATATCCAACTACATCAATTTATCTCATAATCCCCCAATTTCATGAATTAAACCCAATATCACCATCTTCCCTTAAATTAATTATATAAATTAATCGATGACAAACCCTAAGGTTTCTCCCAAAATTACCAAACTACCCCCACATACCAAAATACCACCACTTAGGATTAAAACGTATAAATGGAGTAGGAAATCCCTACCTCGAAGAAATAACTCAAAAAGAGGAAAGATGAAGACGATGCCCAAACTTCAAAGTGCTCCAAACCAACAATTGCTCAGATTAAATGAAAGCCCTCACTCTCCTCTATCTTATTTGTGAAGGAACTAGGGTAGAAATCCACTCTAGATAGATCAATCCTAGGAGAGAAGGTAAGTTGGGAGAGAGAGAACTCGTAACCTAGGGTTTAGAATCTGAAAGGGGCTGAAAAACTGTTTTAAAACACGCTGCTGCGTATTTAAACTTGACAGTCCGCCGGCGACAACACACCGCCGGCGTAAAGAACAAAAACAAGGTCCGCTCGAGCGCAATGATAACCGCTCGAGCGTAGATCTCTCAACTGCAGAAGTTTTGCAGGGACCAAAAATTGCTGGAAGAGTGTAAACCCCGCTCGAGTGTAGGAATGTCCGCTCGAGCGGAAAGGCTAAAAACTGGGCAACCAACAGCTAGACCAAGGCTCAACCCAATTGTTCGAAACACGCCTAACACATCCTAAAACTCGACCAAATAGAATTAAAGGACGACAACAACAACAATATGACAACGGAATCTACGGAACATAAGTCCGGATATAATAATCAAATAGGAAAAGACCGGGTCGCTATATATAGTGTACTCCAAGCCAAAACAAAAGCTAGTTAGAAATATGTATGATCTTAACTATGCGAAGATGCCTAATGCAACATATGCAAAATGCATTTAATAGGCTCGGCTACTTAATCATGGAATATGAATGCAACAATTAGAT
This sequence comes from Camellia lanceoleosa, assembly GCA_025200525.1. Classification (NCBI taxonomy): domain Eukaryota; kingdom Viridiplantae; phylum Streptophyta; class Magnoliopsida; order Ericales; family Theaceae; genus Camellia; species Camellia lanceoleosa. Next base: position 208,802,726 of record CM045763.1, read on the forward strand.
AACATGCTTTAAAACACATATTCAAATAAGTATTGAAATACGATGCAGTTTGAATGATGCGCCAAGCCCGGTGCATGCAATACAAATGAATGAGGCAAACATGCAAGCATAAGATATGCTAATCAAAACGTGCCCTAAAACTAACCATCGAAAGGGGTAAGTAAAAGGGAGAAACAAGTGGGGTTGGAAGACATGCACGCACACACACACGCACGCTTATTACAACATTTTGCCCTCTCAAAAGAGGGTCCGAATAAATAAGCTAAGCTACACTAAGCTAAGCTAATTATTACAAATCAACTAATTAACTATTTTAGCTAATTAATTACAACACAATTGAATAACTAACTATGCTAAGCTAATTAAAATATTACAAAACAAATTAAAGAACTAGTTACGCTAACTAATTAAAGCAATTTGAATAAAGCAAGTAAACGGCCTTGGAGGCGAGGGGGACATGCATGCTCGGTTGGCTTCTTCCCAAAAATCCATCGCCTTGCCGTCGGCTACCTTTGTTTGCACTCATTGTGATCTCTGAACATTGTACAAACTTCCAGATTGCCTCTGCTCCAACACATGAACACATTGGACAATCTTTGAACTGGTGGCCGGTCGGCTACTGCAAGTGGCCGGTTGGCCACCCATTTTTCCAGGCTTCTATTTTTGCTGCAACAGAGAACAACAGAGGCAAAGCAATGCATTTTTCAAGAAATGTATGTACTGCCACCCTCCTTATCATTTCTCAAGCTCAAAAGAGTGTGGCACTTGGCTCTCAAGCCACCAATCAAGCATTTTCAATGCATGATAGCCAAAGAACCAAGCTTGTACAAGCTTAGTGAGTGCACAAATAAGACTCAAAGGGCCACCACCCTATCATGCATGATCAAAGGTGACGGCGACCAAGAATTGAGTCTCTTTTATTAGGTGTGCTGAATACATGCATCTAGAGGTTTTGTCCTTGGTCATCGGTGGAGGATGACATTGTTGTGTTGAATTGTGATGTATGCGTTACACTTGTGTTGGTTAAACATTATTGAATAGTTTATGTGTATGTATTACACTTGTTATTTATGCTTTGTTGTATTGATTGATTATGTATATGAAATTGTTTATATACATTGTGTTGTGTGGGAGGAGATAGGGAATGTACTCCACAGTTTAGGGAAAGATAGGGGATGGACCTCTAAACCGGATTTTGTTTGGGAGGAGATAGGGGATGGACTCCATTGATACAGCACTACAATGTGTATCATTTGTGAAGTATAGAAGTGTTTTTGTTTGATATTGATACAACACTAAAATGTGTATCATTTGTGAAGTATGAAAGTGTTTTTGTCTGAGATTGATACAGTACTAAAATGTGTATCTATTATGACGTATGAAATGTTTAAAATGAGTTATTATCTTGCTTATCGCTTTGGCATATCCTTAGCTTACTGTGCATATAGCCGGTAGAGCAGAGTTTTAATTGTTATCGTCAGTGTATCTGAGTATGTTATGGGTTGCGATGGTTACAGTTTTGAAAGGCCGAGCTGCCTCATTTGTGGATTATATACATGTTGATGATTTGTTATTCCCCTTTTATTTAAGGCATGCATGTATTGATATGAATGTGCTGGGAACAAACCAAAATGCCATTTTGAGATTTTGGAAAGTGTGAAGGAAAATGGGGTATTTGTGAACATGTTTTCAAAAAAGGTCATTTTGTTGTAAGTACGGAAAATGAGGGAAGAGTAATGGGCTTGGTGAAATTGTTTTTTTTCTAAAACTGTTATAGTCATGAAAGTTTGGAAAAATGGGTAATGAAAAGGAAAGAAAGGTGAACCGCTTATAGCGTTGAATGAAATGGCTGTTTTCGAGAAAAGTTCATACTTATGTATATTTTGCATAAACTGTCACATTACTATTCTAGTATGAGATTGGGCATTCATGATCATAGCTATCTGTAAGTTGTTATTGTTGAGGATCATGTTGAGATCCCTACTGGACTATATGTTCATCCCACGTTGTTGAATCTTTTTCAGGTGATAGCCAGGATGTGCTACAAGGTTTTGGATCTTCTTATTTGTTGGCCACGGGGCCTCTTTTGTGTTGGCGGAATGCCATTTATGTAAAAGGGTTATTCCCTTCTTCTTGACTTTTTAATGATGTAAGCCCAAGGGCAATTTATTTAGTTTACTCATGTTGTATTTACTTGCATACGAATGATAGCAATGTTATTCACTTCTACGAGTTGAATATACGAGTTTATTTCCGCATGTTATCTCTGAAATGGAATTAAGTAAATTAAATTGGTAATACTTCGAGTAATAAAAATTGGGGCGTGACACGAGTTGATTCGGGAAACCACTATACCTTAACGCTCTACTTGGAAGTTGAACTTCCAATTTGGAAATTGAATAAAAATGGAAGTTGAGTAAAAATGGATGTTGAATAAAAAAAGAAGTTGAATAAAAACGAAAGTTTATTCGAGAAACCACTATAACTTCACCCGCTATTTGAACGTTGAACTTCATATTTGGAAATTGAATAAAAATGGAAGTTTAACAAAAATGGAAGTTGAATAAAAAAGAAAGTTGAATAAAAATGCAAGTTGATTCGAGAACCAACTGTACCTTAACGCTCTATTTAAAAGTCGAACTTCCTATTTGGAAATTGAATAAAAATGAAAGTTGAACAAAAATGCAAGTTGATTTCAGAAACCACTATACCTTAACGCCCTACTTGGAAGTTGAACTTCCTATTTGGAAATTGAATAAAAACGGAAGTTGAACAAAAATGGAAGTTGAATTAAAAAAAGGTGGATAAAAATGCAAGTTTATGTAAGAAACCACTATACCTTAATGCTCTATTTGGCAGTTGAACTTCCTATTTTCAAATTGAATAAAAATGGAAGTTGAATATTAATGCAAGTTGATTTAAAAAACCATTGTACCTTAACGCTCTATTTGGAAGTCGAACTTCCTATTTGGAAATTGAATAAAAATAGAATTTGAACAAAAATAGAAGTTGAATAAAAACGCAAGTTGATTTAAGAAGCCATTATACCATAACGGTATATTTGGAAGTTGAACTTTCGATTTGGAAATTGAATAAAAATAGAATTTGAACAAAAATAGAGTTGAATAAAAATGCAAGTTGATTTAAGAAGCCATTATACCATAACGCTATATTTTGAAGTTGAACTTCCGATTTGGAAATTGAATAAAAATTGAAGTTGCACAAAAGTGGAAGTTAATTAAAAAAGGAAGTTGAATAAAAACACAAGTTGATTTATGAAACCACTATACCTCAACGCTCTATTTGGAATTTGAACTTCCTATTGGAAAATTGAATAAAAATAGAAGTTGAACAAAAATGGAAGTTGAATAAAAAAGGAAGTTGAAGAAAAACACAAGTTTATTTAAGAAACCATTATACCTTAATGCTCTACTTGGAAGTTGAACTTCCTATTTGGAAATTAAATATAAATGGCAAAAACGGAAGTTCAATAAAAAAGAAAGTTGAATAAAAACGCAAGTTGATTAAAGAAAGCACTATACCTTAACGCTCTATTTGGAAATTGAACTTCTTATTTGGAAATTGAGCAAAAATAGAAGTTGAACAAAAATGGAAGTTGAATAAAAACGCAAGTTGATTTAAGAAACCACTATACCTTAATGCTCTATTTGGAAGTTGAGCTTCCTATTTTGAAATTGAATAAAAATGAAAGTTGAAGAAAAATAGAAGTTGAATAAAAAAGGAAGTTGAATAAAACGCCAGTTGATTTAAGAAGCCATTTTACCTTGACGCTCCATTTGGAACTTGAACTTCCTATTGGGAAATTGAATAAAAATGAACTTGAAATAAAACGAAAGTTTAAAAAAAAAAGAAGTTGAATAAAAACGCAAGTTGATTTAAGAAACCAATATACTTTAATGCTCTAGTTGGAAGTTGAACTTTCAATTTGGAAATTGAATAAAAATGGAAGTTGAATAAAAACGGAAGTTGAATAAAAAAGGAAGTTGAATAAAAATGCAAGTTGATTCAAGAAACTACTACACCTTAACGCTCTATTTGGAAGGTTGAACTTCCTATTTGGAAATTAAATAAAAATAGAAGTTGAACAAAAATGGATGGTGAATAAAAAAGGAAGTTGAATAAAAATGCAAGTTCATTTAAGAAACCATTATACCATGACGCTCTATTTGGAAGTTGAACTTTCAATTTGGAAATTGAATAAAAATGGAAGTTGAACAAAAATGGAAGTTGAATAAAAAAGGAAGTTGAATAAAAGCGCAAGTTGATTCGAGAAACCACCATACCTTAACGCCCGATTTGGAAGGTTGAACTTCCTATTTGGAAATTGAATAAAAATGGAAGTTGAGCAAAAATGGATGTTGAATAAAAAAGGAAGTTGAATAAAAACGGTAGTTGATTTAAGAAACCATTATACCATAATGCTTTACTTGGAAGTTGAACTTCCTATTTGGAAATTGAATAAAAATTGAAGTTGAACAAAAATGGAAGTTGATTAAAAAGGGAAGTTGAATAAAAACATAAGTTAATTTATGAAACCACTATACCTTAACGCTCTATTTGAAATTTGAACTTCCCAGTTGGAAATTGAATAAAAATGGAAGTTGAACAAACATGGAAGTTGAATAAAAAAGGAAGTTGAATAAAAAAGGAAGTTTATTTAGGAAACCATTATACCTTAACACTCTATTTGGAAGTTGAACTTCCTATTTGGAAATAGAATATAAATGAAAGTTGAACAAAAACAGAAGTTTAATAAAAAATGATGTTGAATAAAAACGCAAGTTGATTTAAGAAACCACTATACGTTAACGCTCTATTTGGAAATTAAACTTCTTATTTGGAAATTGAATAAAAATAGAAGTTCAGCAAAAATGGAAGTTGAATAAAAAAGGAAGTTGAAGAAAAACGCAAGTTGATTTACGAAACTACTATACCTTAATGCTCTATTTGGAAGTTGAACTTCCCATTTTGAAATTGAATAAAATTGGATGTTGAAGAAAAATAGAAGTTGAATAAAAAAGGAAGTTTAATAAAACGCAAGTTGATTTAAGAAACCATTATACCTTAACGCTCTATTTAGAAGTTGAACTTCCTATTGGGAAATTGAATAAAAATGAAGTTGAAATGAAACGGAAGTTTAATAAAAAAACGAAGTTGAATAAAAACACAAGTTGATTTAAGAATGCACTATACTTTAACGCTCTATTTGGAAGTTGAACTTTCAATTTGGAAATTGAATAAAAATAGAAGTTGAACAAAAGCGGAAGTTGAATAAAAAAGGAAATTAAATAAAAATGCAAGTTGATTCGAGAAACCACTATACCTTAACACCTCATTTCGAAGGTTGAACTTCCTATTTGGAAATTGAATAAAAATGGAAGTTGTGCAAAAATGGATGTTGCATAAAAAAGGAAGCTGAATAAAAACGGAAGTTGATTTAAGAATCCATTATACCATAACGCTCAATTTGGAAGTTGAACTTCCTATTTGGAAATTGAATAAAAATTGAAGTTGAACAAAAATGGAAGTTGATTAAAAAAGGAAGTTCAATAAAAATACAAGTTGATTTATGAAACCACTATACCTTAACGCTCTATTTGGGGTTTGAACTTCATATTTGGAAATTGAATAAAAATGAAAGTTGAAAAAAATAGAAGTTGAATAAAAAAGGAAGTTGAATAAAAATGTAAGTTTATTTAAGAAATCATTATACCTTAACACTCTATTTGGAAGTTGAACTTTCTATTTGTAAATTGAATAAAATTGAAGTTGAACAAAAACGGAAGTTTAATAAAAAAAGGAAGTTGAATAAAAATGCAAGTTGATTTAAGAAATCACTATACCTTAATGCGCTATTTGAAAGTTGAACTTTCTATTTGGAAATTGTATAAAAATGGAAATTGAATAAAAATGGAAGTTGAATAAAAAAGAAAGTTGAATAAAAACGCAAGTTGATTCGAGAAACCGCTAGACCTTAACGCTCTACTTGGAAGTTGAACTTCCAATTTGAAAATTGAATAAAAATGGAAGTTCAGCTAAAATGGATGTTGAATAAAAAAGGAATTTCATTAAAAATGAAAGTTTATTTGAGAAACCACTGTAACTTCTCGCTCTATTTGGAAGTTGAACTTCATATTTGGAAATTGAATAAAAATGGAAGTTGAACAAAAATGGAAGTTGAATAAAAACGCAAGTTGGTTCGAGAATCAACGGTACCTTAGCGCTCTATTTAAAAGTCGAACTCCCTATGTGGAAATTGAGTAAAAATGGAAGTTGAATAAAAAAGGAAGTTGAGTAAAAATGCAAGTTGATTCGAGAAACCACTATACCCTAACGCTCTACTTGCAAGTTGAACTTCCAATTTTGAAATTGAATAAAAATCGACGTTGAGCAAAAATGGATGTTGAATAAAAAAAGAAGTTGAATAAAAAGAAAAGTTTACTCAAGAAACCACTATAACTTCACGCTATATTTGGAAGTAGAACTTCATATTTAGAAATTAAATAAAAATGAAAGTTGAACAAACATAGAAGTTGAATAAAAAAGGAGGTTGAATAAAAACAAAAGTTGATTCAAGAACCAACTATACCTTAACGCTCTATTTAAGAGTCGAACTTCCAATTCGGAAATTGAATAAAAATGGAAGTTGAATAAAAAAGGAAGTTGGATAAAAATGCAAGTTGATTTCAAAATCTACTATACCTTAATGCCCTACTTGGAAGTTGAACTTCCTATTTGGAAATTGAATAAAAACGGAAGTTGAACAAAAATGGAAGTTGAATAAAAAAAAGTTGGATAAAAACACAAGTTTATTTAAGAAACCATTATACCTTAACGCTCTATTTGGTAGTTGAACTTCCTATTTGGAAGTTGAATAAAAAAGGAAGTTGAATAAAAATGCAAGTTGATTTAAGAAACCATTGTACCTTAACACTCTATTTGGAAATTGAATAAAAATAGAAGTTGAATAAAAATGGAAGTTGAATAAAAAAGGAAGTTGAATTAAAACGCAAGTTGATTTAAGAACCATTATACCATAACGCTCTATTTGGAAGTTGAACTTCCTATTTGGAAATTGAATAAAAATTGAAGTTGAACAAAAGTGGAAGTTGATTAAAAAAGGAAGTTGAATAAAAACACAAGTTGATTTATGAAACCACTATACCTTAATGCTTTATTTGGAATTTGAACTTCCTATTTGGAAATTGAATAAAAATGGAAGTTGAACAAAAATGGAAGTTGAATAAAAAAGGAAGTTGGATAAAAATGCAAGTTGATTTCAAAAACTACTATACCTTAATGCCCTACTTGGAAGTTGAACTTCCTATTTGGAAATTGAATAAAAACGGAAGTTGAACAAAAATGGAAGTTGAATAAAAAAAAGTTGGATAAAAACACAAGTTTATTTAAGAAACCACTATACATTAACGCTCTATTTGGTAGTTGAACTTCCTATTTGGAAATTGAATAAAAATGTAAGTTGAATGAAAAAGGAAGTTGAATAAAAATGCAAGTTGATTTAAGAAACCACTGTACCTTAACGTTCTATTTTGAAATTGAATAAAAATAGAAGTTGAACAAAAATGGAAGTTGAATAAAAAAGTAAGTTGAATTAAAACACAAGTTGAATAAAAAAGGAAGTTGAATAAAAAAGGAAGTTGAATAAAAACGCAAGTTTATTTAAGAAACCATTATACCTTAATACTCTATTTGGAAGTTGAACTTCCTATTTGGAAATTGAATGTAAATGGAAGTTGATCAAAAACGGAAGTTCAATAAAAAAGGAAGTTGAATAAAAACGCAAGTTGATTTAATAAACCACTATACCATAACGCCCTATATGGAAATTGAACTTCTTATTTGGAAATTGAATAAAAATAGAAGTTGAACAAAAGTGGAAGTTGAATGAAAAAGCAAGTTGAATAAAAACACAAGTTGATTTAAGAAACTACTATACCTTAACGCTCTATTTGGAAGTTGAACTTCCTATTTTGAAATTGAATAAAAATGGATGTTGAAAAAAAATAGAAGTTGAATAAAACGCAAGTTGATTTGAGAAACCATTTTACCTTAATGCTCTATTTGGAAGTTGAACTTCCTATTGGGAAATTGAATAAAAATGAAGTTGAAAAAAAAAACAGAAGTTTAATAAAAAAAGAAGTTGAATAAAAATGCAAAGTTGATTTAAGAATCCACTATACTTTAATGCTCTATTTGGAAGTTGAACTTTCAATTTGGAAATTGAATAAAAATGGAAGTTGAACAAAAACGGAAGTTGAATAAAGAAGGAAGTTACCTTAACGCTCTATTTGGGAGGTTGAACTTCCTATTTGGAAATTGAATAACATTGGAAGTTGAGCAAAAATGGATGTTGAATAAAAAAGGAAGTTGAATAAAAACGCAAGTTGAGAAACCATTATACCATAACGCTCTATTTGGAAGTTGAACTTCCTATTTGGAAATTGAATAAAAATTGAAGTTGTACAAAAATGGAAGTTGATTAAAAAAGGAAGTTGAATAAAAACACAAGTTGATTTATGAAACCACTATACCTTAACGCTCTATTTGGAGTTTGAACTGTCTATTTGGAAATTGAAAAAAAATGGAAGTTGAACAAAAATAGAAGCTGAATAAAAAAGGAAGTTGAATAAAAACGTAAGTTTATTTTAGAAACCATTATACCTTAACGCTCTATTTGTATAGCGATCACGGTTTTCCTTTGCTTTGTTTATTGTATTCCAGAATTGGTTCCATGAGTGTGTTGATGTCTTATTCTCATTTCCATCCTTTACTCTTGTATTTGAGTCTTGGGTTGTGTTGGGCAGATTTGAAACAGGTTGGTTGTGTTTAGAAACCAAAGGTTGATGCCCAGTTTTTGGCCTTCACGCTCGAGCGAGGATTTTGACGCTCGAGCGGGCCCTTTTGGTTTTGTTCCTCCACTCGAGCGGGGAGTCTGACGCTCGAGTGGGGACCTTGGTCCGTAAAACTTCTAGAAGTGTGCATCTGGAGCTCGAGCGGTGCTTTTGACGCTCGAGCGTGAGTCTGTATCTGATGCTCGAGCGGGGAGTTCCACGCTCAAGCGGGGCGACTTTTATATCAGTCCGAAAAGTGACATTTTGGATCACTTTTTGACTTTCTTTCTCTCTCTTACTTTTTCAAAACCTCCATTGACGAGCACCTCACTCTAAAACTCCAACTTCTCTCTAGGGTTTGATCTAGTACGAGTGATCTTCTACCCTTGGTCCTTTGTAAAAAGTATGGAGCTTGTTGAGGGCTACATTTTGATCCGAAAATATTGAGATTTGAAGCACTTTCAAATTTCTTCATCTTCTCCTTTGAGCTCTGAATTTGAGGTAGGGATAACTACTCATTTTTATGGTCTTTGACATAAACTATTGGTCATTTTGATGTAATGTTAAAGTTGGGTAATTTTGGGTGTTAGGGTTTCAAAATGAATAAAGAGGATTTTGTTATTTTGACTCATATATGTGTATCTTGGGTCTTAAAATGATGGTGTTGATGATATATGGGACCTTTGGGTCATTGTAGAGAAAAAGGGGGAGAAAGCCCTAAATTGTAGTATGAATTAATTTATATAATTAATTTGGGATTGTTATGGAAATATGGAATTGAGTTGGAAGTAATGAAAGAGGCTCATTATAAGAGGGAATGGTGGAATTGGATTTATTAATCGTTCACTTATGAAATTGTTGTCAAATTATTTGTTGATGCATTTATTATCTGTTTAGAAATAAATTGCTTTGGGCTATCAGTAGAGGATAGTCTTGAATGTTGTAGACCTTGCATGATGATTAGGTGAATTAAAACTAATCAATTGAATATGACGGTTGGAATAATACATCAAATTTATGTATTGATTGATTATGTATATGATTTGTGCTTATATACATTATGTTATGTGGGAGGAGATAAGGGATGTACTCCACGGTTTAGGAGGAGATAGGGGATGGACTCCTAAACCGGATATTATTTGGGAGAAGATAAGGGATGGACTCCATTGATACAGCAAATATGTGTATCTATTGTGAAGTACGGAAGTGTTTTATGTGATATTGATACAACAAATATGTGTATCTATTGTGACGTATGGAAGTATTGTTGATATGAGCTGTGGTCTCATGGGAATTGTTTGGCCAGGTTCTGAGCCATATTTATGAATTGAAAATCGGTTAAGTAAAGGAAAGAGGAATGGAACATGGACATATTTGTTATGTAATCGAAATGGGTTATGAATTGATTTATGTGGGTTAAATATTTATCAAATGCTAATGTTTTAGTTTTTGCTCATATTATGTTTAGCATATCTCTACTGGGCGTTGGCTCACCCCTATGGGATATCATTTTCAGGTACAGGTGTTATGCCACCTCCAAGGACGTAGCTTGGGAGGCTTGACGCTGTTAGACTCTTTTTGTTGTTTTTGTTGTATTACATGTGTATCAAGCCAAGGGCTTATTTTGTGTAGAGTTAGTACTCTCCTTTTTGTAACCAAGTGTTGACTTGGAAGTTGTAAGCCCATAGGACATTTACTTTTGTTGTTAACATGTAATATCTTTTGTAAAAATACTCTGATGATTGTAATATGAAATCTCTTTTCTTTATCATGAATGTATGATATTATGAGTTTATTTTGAGGGCGTGACAACTTGGTATCAGAGCGTATTGGGTTCGAATACTTTGGGTACGCGGGAAGTGGCTAGTACCACAATGGGTTCGTCTCACTTGCTAGAGACTTAGATGTAGTGTTATATGCTTATGTGATAACATGTTTATGTGACTACTTGGGTATGGGATTTAGTTTCTAGGATGTTGATTGGATCCTTGGGTTTCTGGGAGTCCTGTTGGAAAAGCACTTGATCAATGCTGTTTCTAACTGGAACTCTAGCAACGCCTCGGGACTGTCATTATCCGGAAATGAAATTCGTAAGTGCTTATGTGATTGTGTGCTTACGTGGAATGAATTACAGTTGTCCATGTATTAGGACGTGAGTGTTATAGCTTCGACACATTTGTGAATGTGCTAATATTCTTCGTTACCTTTATTAGGATGTCAAGGCGAGGACGAGGTGGTAGGCAGGAGATGCCTATACTGGATGAGATTCCGGTGCAGCAGGAGGGGGTTGGTCAGGCCAATGTGGCTGAGCCAGTAGGTCAGCAGGCCATGGGCGCCTTAGCCCGCGAGATGGCAGGAGCTTTGAAGGAATCCTTAGGCATTCTCAGAGCTGAGAATCAGGTCTAGGCCCATGTTGCTGAGGCAGGGCCTTCATTTCTGAAGAGGGAGTTCTTCCAGTCTAATCCAGATGAGTTTGTTGGGGATCCTAAGGAACCACTGAAGGCTGATGAGTGGCTGAGCAAATGACTAAGATGTTTGAGATGCTTGGCATCGAAGACGGGGCATTGAAGGTGACCTCGGCATCTTTCCAGCTTAAGGGGATGCAGGTCAGTGGTGGAAGTTTATGAGAGGTCATGTTAGAGGGACTTGGGAGGCCTTTGTAGATGCTTTCCAGGAGAAGTTCTTGTCTCCAGCTGTCAAGGAGAAGCTGAGGGACCAATTTTGTCAGCTCAAGCAGCTGAGTTTATCAGTGGCCGAGTTTGAGGCTGCATTTACCAGTTTATCCAAGTTCACACCTGAGCTTGTGGCGTCTGAGGAACGCCGTTGTATTAAGTTTGAGAGGAAGTTGAGGCACGGGCTCAAGATGAGAGTTTGGGGGTCTATGACTCGAGAGTATGGGCGTCTTGTGGATGCTGCAGTCCATATGAAGATTATGATGCAGGAGGAGGAGGAGAGGCAGAGAGGCTCCAAGAGGAGTCAGGATGGCCAGGGGGACGGAAGGAGGCAGAGGAGTCCTAACCCTCAGCAGTCCCAGGGTGCTTTTGCGAGATCTACCTTCCCAGTGCCAAGTGCAGGCTCTAGGAGAGGCAGTCAGGGAGACATTACTTGTTACAAATGTGGTCAGCTGGGCCACAAGTCTCCAGCTTGCCCGCAGAGGGGAGGAGGGCAGAGAGCAGCTTCGTCCTCGGCTCGACCTCAGAGTTAAAGTCAGGGCAGAGGTCAGCCGCTTTCTTGCTACCAGTGTGGTCAGGCGGGGCACCTGAAGAGGTTTTGCCCGCAGTTGAGTGGCACATCTGGTGCATCTGAGTCGAGGCAGAGTTTTTAGCCAGCTCAGTTAGTTCAGGCCTCGAGGGCCAATCAAGAGGCTTCATCGTCACAATCTATGCAGCAGTCTTTTGCTCCTAGAGGTGAGCAGGTAGATCAGGGGCCTACAGGGCGTATGTATGCTGTTACCGCGCAGGATCTAGTACCGGCTCCATCCGTTGTGAGAGGTACCTTTTTGTTTTGGAACTCGGTTGCCAATGTGTTGATTGATATGGGTGCATCTCATTCCTTTATATCTACTGCATTTGCATCTGTTTTGGGGCTGGAGTTAGCACAATTAGCATCTCCTATTTGTGTAGTATCACCTGTTGGGGGTGAATTGATTTTGAAACAAGGGTGTAGAGGGTGCGATATAGAGGTCGCCGACTGCCGGCTTCCATTTTCTTTTGTAGTTATGGCTATGTCGAGTTTTGATGTGATTTTGGGTATGGACTGGCTATCGTCATACCGGGCTGTTATTGATTGTTACCGCCAGAGGGTCACAGTATGTACCTTGAGCAGGGATTGTTTCCATTTCTTGGGGAATCGGGTTGGTAGTGTGTTGCCACCGGTGTATGATCCGCTAGGGCGGAGTGAGCTTAGTAGTCTCCTCGCTAGCTTTATAAGTAGTGAGTGTGATGAGACCTAGACTGTGTTGTCGAGAGTGGTTTGTGAGTACTCGGACGTCTTTCCTGAGGATCTTGTGAGTTTGCCACCATATCGAGAGATCGAGTTCTCTATTGATTTAGTGCCCGGCACGGCGCCGATTTCTATGGCATCTTATCGTTTTGCCCCAGCCGAGTTGAGTGAGTTGAAGATTCAACTCCAGGAGTTGCTATTCACCTTATCGAGTTCTCTATTCACCTTATCATTTTTCTCACTTCCCCTTAGTCAAAAAACGCTTCTCTCTCCCTAGGTGATTTCCCAACCTTAGATCCAAGCTTTTCTCTTGTTTTCAAGCCTCCCACATCGTCTGATTCGCGAAACCCTCTTCGTTTCAAACACTTTGAACCGAACGAAACGCGATTTCGATGCCTCATTCTAGATTTCCACCACTTAGGGTTTGTTTCCCCCGAGTTACCCTCGGTCTTCGTGCCTTTTCTCACACTCCGACCTTTTCTCCAATTTTTCACCCCTCAGGGTTGACTTTTGGGTTGACTTTTCACATTTTCACCAATTTTCCATACCCTTGACCGTTTTGCACCTTTCTCGAGATGGCGGACGACATTCCACGAGGTGGGACTCCCCCGAAGATGGATACGAACCCCGAGGTCGAGCTTTTGCCGTTGAGCATTCGATCGTTCGACCCGGCGACATACTGGCCGGCGATACACGTACTGCCTCCCGATAGCATCCACCAGTTCAGGAGCTATCCACGAGGTGCGCCACTGGAGCTCTTCCCAGGACGTTCGGGCGCGTCTACAGTTTCTAGCGACTATGCTGGGGAGTTAGAGAACTTGACTCGAACTCATGATATCTTGTTTTGATTACACTTATGTATTTCTTTGCATTGCATTTCATTTGCATTGGTGCGCTTAGGACACCGTGTTTGCCATCTGCTATTCCTGAACGGTTTGCCGGAGGCTGCGTGCCATAAGCTTGACTGGTTACGGGCTCTGCCATGATGGGAACACAAACCCCGATTTTTACCGGGGCACCCATTTTGGCCATTCGACCTAGTGCATATCGGAATCCATAGTGACTATCCCGAGCTAGGACAGGTTGCTTACCCAATTGTAGGTTGTTTGAAACCGCTGCGTGCATAGTGAAACCCTAGCTCCTGACAAAATAGGACAGAGAAACCTTACCCCAACATAAGGGTGTTTTTGGCTCTCACTTGCTTGCTATGTGCTTTTAGAGTGCGTCTCTACAGGAATGCATGTATCAGTTTGGGCATCAGGCCTGAGGGCACTAGTGCTTTGAGAATCAGTATATCCGCGGGTATCAGATTCAGACTTGGGGGCAGTAATTTGGGAACAATGATCAGTGTTTGAGAACAGTGTATTCAGCTTATCAACTGCGTGTTGTGATACCCAACTTTGTGTTGTGTTTATTTAAGCCGTTATGCTGTCCGTTTTCTGGTTGTTTATTTCCCTATTATGCTTTATTTATCTTTTTGCTAGGTAGTTTAGCACAATTGCTTCCGACCAAGCAGATATTCCCCAAGCACTCTAGACTAGAGGTCGTCGACTCCATCGATCTGAGGATCTGGTAGACGGACAACTAGTGTTCCATTCTTTACCCCCGGTTACTAGACGGAGGGCAGTCAAGCAGAGGATATCAGTTCAGCAGTCAATTCAGAGGGCTTTGTCTATCCCACCTGAGTATAGTAGGGATCAGAGTTCTATTTCTCTCGCAGAGAGGGAACATATACCGGTAGTTCAGCTAGATCAGGGCAGTATGGCAGGAATCGAAGAAATGATGCGACAGCTTTAGGAGAGCATGAGAACCATGCAGGAGGACGCTACTCGTCAAGCAGAATTTTCCAAACAGCAGGCCGTCGTCATGGCCCAACAGGCAGAGCTAATTACCCAGCTACAGCAGCAAGCCGGAGCATCAACTTCACACCAAGCTCCTCCCCCACCAAGAGTTCCAATACCCGGGGAGACGGCGAATGTCCAGAATGTCCAAGAGGATACAGACATCTCAACAGGGCCGGCTTCACCCCCGATTCTACCTCAACTATCCAAGGCACCCACTCCCATCAATCAACCGGATTCTTCCTTCGAATTCAAGGTGGACCCCACGGCATTAAAAGTGAGCAAGCTTGAAAAGCTGTTCGAAAAATCTCAGGGTGTGAAGTCCATCCTGGACATCGAGGATGGATATACCGACGCAGCCGTGACGCTGCTGGACAGATTTAAGATGCCACATATTGACCGCTTTGACAGGTCCGGGGATCCCATGGTGCACTTACGGCTGTTTTCAGACAAATTAAGGCCGATGGGCCTCACCAGACTACAGAAGCTTTCTTTATTCGGCTGAACCCTGTCAGGTGTGGCGGCCATCTGGTACGCAAAACTGGAAGATGATGTTAAGAGGAATTGGGATGAGATGGCTGAGGCTTTTGTCACTCAGTACTCCTATAATACATAGATCGAGATCACAACCCATGATCTCGAGACGACTAGGCAGGAGCCTAAGAAGAGTTTTTTTGACTTCGAAACCCGGTGGAGGGCCAAAGCCTCAATGATGACCACTAGGCCCACTGACAAAGATCATATTCGGATGATTGTGCGCAATCTCCAGCCTAAGCTTATGCAGAAAATGATTGTTCTCCCCTTCTCCACCTTTTCAGATTTACATGAGATGGGGGTACAAATTGAGGATGCTATAAAACAAGGTTTGATCGACCAAGACAGAGAGCAACCCAGGAGAACCTTCAACCGCAACACCAATACAGGCACAAGCAATGCCGCAACTGCCAGAGCTTCAGAAGTGAGCATGGTCACCACCACTCCCCCCCCCCAAGAGCCCTTGCAGCTACACCATTCACCGGTGCGTCTGGTAGCAACTCACAGACAACCAAGTACCCACCCCGAGGCCAAAGAACCTTCACCCCATTATATATGCCCCTGTCCAAAGCTTTGGGGGTTTTAATCAGGAAAGGGCATTTGAAGCCCTTGGAGCTGCAGCCATTGCCAGAAACACCTCCCCCCTCCCATAACTCGGCCAAATATTGCGCCTTTCACTAATAACATGGTCGCAATACCGACCATTGTTTTAGATTGTGTCACGAGATTTAGGATCTCGTTGACAACAGGGTGATTGTGCCTCCAGAAAAACCCAACGTCACAACCAAGCCTCTCCCACCACACAACCAAGCTCCACCTCCCAACCGAATCAACTTTATCCAGACTGGGGTCATGTCATACGACCCCAGCATATATATCACCCCATCCCACCTACCCAAGCCAGAGGTGTTCCTTCCAAACAGCACTGACTTGTGCATGTTGGACATCTCCCGAACCCAACCCGAACCAATGGTGGTGCCTGTCGAAGACAGAATTGGGATGATTTCTGAGGAAAGTGGTACAGTGGATTCAGGGATTGAGGAATTGGGGTGCTTTGTTGAGGAGGTGTACAATCCAAGTGGCTACATTGTGTCAGCGAGTCAGATTAGGCCAAATGTGGAATTGCCAGTGAGGGCAGAAATTTGTGTACTATGGGGGGATGGACTTGATCAGAGGATAAATGACTTAGCAGTTCTGGAAGGGGACATTGTTGACCTTCAATTTTTCGACGAATAAGATCCGGAAGACACAACAGTCAACTGGTTTGATTTTGAGGAGTCAGCAGAGGTTACAAGGTGGCTTGACGACCAACCAGATATTGTTGAAGAATCTCAGCTGGAAAAGGGCCTGTGAGGGGCAAGGATGTCAGTTGTGGCCAGAAGGGCCGGGAGTCAGAATGCATTGCTGGAGAGCACCGGTGCCAAGAATTTCGCTCAGGATTTGGGCATTTTGAATACAAGAAATTTTGAAGAGCAGGCTGCATCGATGCAATTAGAACCGAAAGGAACCGAAGGCTCTGAGAGAGCTAGAAAAGCCAAGGCCCCTGTGGGGACTGAACCTGCTATGTGCACAAACATAGAGCGTGCTGTGAGCACATGGACGGAAGGTACTGCGAGTACAAGGATAGTTGCAACGGAGTCGGACAGGTGTCTGTCGGTTGCCGATGGCATGTGGTGGGAAGACGATGATTTATGTCTTGCCCACACAGATGAAGATTGGGGGAGTAACCAACCGGACGATACTTGGTACATTGGCGAAGTTGATCATATGACTAGGAGCGGGCGGTATTTCAGGCCCCCACACCTAGATCAGCCAGAGGCGTCCGGGAAGGACAAGGAGGCAGAAAAGCAGAAAGAGAAGCTACTTGAAGAAGAGGCTGCGCTGAAGCAGTTGAAAAAGATATAAGCAGACACCTCCATCTGGGGACTGCTTATGGCTTCACGTGTTCATAGACAAGCTGTCCTATCAGCAATGGATAAAGCCAAACTCTCAATAGACACCACGCCTGAACAGCTGGTGGGATTGGTCTTTCCGGGAGGAGGTTCCCCGACATTGACCTTTTCTGACAAAGAACTACCACTTGAGAGCGCAAATCATAACAAACCGCTCTACATCTCTGTGGAATGTAGAAGCAAATGGATACTGGTGGTTCTTGTCGACACAGAATCCGCTATTAACGTGTGCCCGTCAAGGACGGCATATGCAATTGGGTTGAAGCCTGCGGACTTTGTGCCAATAGCCTAGGTGATAAGGGCATATGATAACACAAGCAGAGAGGTGATGGGGACCGTGAAAATTCAGACTCAAGTTGGTTCGGGACAACACGAAATTGACTTTCATGTCTTGGACGTTCCCGCAACCTTTAACCTACTTTTGGGGCAGCCGTGGCTGCACCAGGTTAAGGTAGTCTCTTCCACCTTGCACCAGATGTTGAAATACCCCCACGGGAAGGGGGTGGCTATTGTTTTTAGGAATTCGTCAATCCATCCGCCGCCAGAAGTGTCTACACCAGTTTTGGAAATCGAGCACGGCATGGAGGATGTGTTCCTATCAGGGTTTACTTTGGCTGAGGTTCGAGTTGTACAGAACATCTTAGCTGTTGATGAGGGGTTATATGTCAGCGCACAATCAGTGTACCTCATGAACAAGCTCCAACACATCCCCGGGATAGGATTGGGGAAGAGTGGCTGGAAAGGCATTGCAGTATCAGCTGAAGTGCCGCACAACCTGCATACCTTTGGCTTGGGCTGTCTGCCCACCAAAGAGGATTGGGTAAGGAAAGGTAAGGAGATGGCTAGGAGAGCCAGAGCGAAGCAGGCGGGGAAGCCTTTTGAGTTGATGCACCGACCCATCCAGGGCATCCTAAACGGACGCTTCGTTTCAGAGGGAGAGGACTTTCCATTCTGCGGCTTCCTAGAGCCATGGCTGAATGCCAAGAGGAGGTGCCTGGCAAGGTTTGAGATGTTCTTTGACTTGCAGTTATCCGGGGATGATGTTGCCGAGGAGCAAACAGACCCATCAGCTGAGGTTGAGCAGAATGAGAAAGTGGATTCTGAGAGCACCGAAATTGAAATGGGGGTAGCGCTGGCTTGTCTACTTTCAGATCCTCTGATCGTACAGAAGTGCTTGGGAGATAACTTCTCAGTGTCCATGATTGGGAATGAAACGGCTGCGAGCCCACCGCCAAGCATTTTGGATGCATCCATCGCACCCTCTCTCATTTGGCAGTACGAGGAGGGATTTTTGTCAAGCAAAGACCGGAAGTAGTGAGCGGAATCGATTCCACCGAGTCTCAGAGAGTCGAATCGCTTCAAATGCTCGAAGTCCGAGTCCAAGAATCCCGGGTTGATAACTTGGATACCACAGTCCTGTCTAGGTCGTCTTTTTCTTTCTCTTTTGAGTCTGTTGTAACAGAGGAATCAGACGATTTGGATGTGCTTAATGAGAACGGAATGGCTGTGGTTTCTGAGTACTTTTCTATGCCTTTGATTTATTGTATTAATCAGGACTTTCAAAATTTTGATGAAAACGACGAGGAAGAAATTCCTCTGGTTTTACAACGTCTGATTGATCAAGAGCAGGAGAGATTTGTGAAACCCTTGGTTGATGAAATCACTACAGTTAATGTGGGTACTGAGGAGGACCCGCGGCTGGTCCAGATCGGGTCCATGTTGTCTTTGGAGGAGCGCGAGCGCTTAGTCGCTTTATTAAAAGATTTCAAAGATGTTTTCACGTAGTCCTACAAAGACATGCCTGCAATCGATCCTGAGATTGTACAGCACCGGATCCCTTTTGACCCTGTGGCCCGACCCGTTAAACAGAAACTCAGAAGGATCCACCCGGACTGGGTTCTCAAAATTAAAGAAGAGGTCACCAAGCAAATTAACGCAGGGTTCTTGCTGGTATCTGAGTACCCAATTTGGTTGGCCAACATCATTCCGGTCCCGAAGAAGGATGGCAGGATCCGAGTATGCATGGATTTTGGGGATTTGAACAGAGCCAGTCCGAAGGATGACTTTCCTTTGCCGTATATCGATTAGTTAATAGACTTCACAGTGGGGCATGCTTTGCTTTCATTCAGGGATGGATTCTCAGGCTACAATCAGATAGTGATGGCACTTGAAGACCAGGAGAAGACTGCTTTCACCACTCCGTGGGGGACTTACTGCTATAGGGTGATGCCATTTGGGTTGAAGAACGCTGGAGCTACATATCAACGGGCCGCGACCACGATATTATATGACATGATCCACAAAGAGGTTGAGGTGTATGTGGACGACATGATTGTCAAGTCCAAAGAAAGAGAGGGCCACTACACCATCTTACAAAAGTTTTTTCAAAGGATTAGAGAATTTCAGTTGCGGCTGAATCCTCAGAAGTGTACATTCGGTGTTACAGCAGGGAAAATGCTAGGGTTCTTGATTACACAGAGAGGTATCAAGGTCGACCCTTCCAAAATCAAGGCCATCTTAGAAATGCCACCACCAAGGACTGAAAAGAAGGTGAAAGGCTTTTTGGGTAAAGTGCAATTCATAAGACGGTTTATCTCAAAATTAACCTTGACTTGTGAACCACTTTTCGGTCTCCTGAAGAAAGGAAAGAAGTTCCAATGGGACGGCCGATGCCAAGCTGCTTTTGAACAGATCAAGGAATACTTACAGAACCCTCCCGTGTTGTCACCACCTGAGCCGGGAAAACCGTTGATTTTGTACCTTTCAGTGACTAAAACTACGATGGGATGCATGCTTGCGTAGGAATCAGAGGATAAAGTGGAGAATGCTATCTACTATCTGAGCAAGAAGATGTTGGATTACGAGACCTGCTACACTCCACTTGAGAAGGCTTGTTTGGCCTTGGTATGGGCTACCAAGAAGCTGCAGCACTACCTGTTAGCTAACTCCGTAATGTTAGTTTCAAGATTAGATCCCATCAAATATCTCTTCGACAAATTGGCACTTACGAGTAGGCTAGCTCGTTGGTTGCTTCTGCTTTCCGAATTCGACCTGAAGTATGTGATTCGCAAGTCAGTAAAGGGGAGAGTGGTAGCGGAGTTCCTAGCCGATCACCCAGTTGAGGGGAATGAAGCAGTTGAGTACTTATTCCCAGATGAGGCTATTTTGTATATTGACGATGAGTTTTGGATGATGTATTTTGACAGGGCGTCAAACCAGTACGGGTATGGGATAGGGGTGTTGCTGATAGCACCCGAAAAGTCCCGTATCCCTCTAGCATTTAAACTCCGATTCAAAGTCTCGAACAACAAAGCAGAGTATGAAGCATGCATTGCTGGTTTAGAAGCAGCCCTAGAACTAGGGGCAAAACGGTTGGATGTCATCGGGGACTCGAACCTTGTTGTATCCCAGGCTAAGGGAGATCGGAAAGTCAAAGAAGAAAAGATGAGAATGTACCACCAGACCTTGGACCTGCTGATTCCTCAGTTTGAGAAGCTGAACTTTGCTCATCTACTAAGAGAAAACAACAGGTTCGCAGACTCACTAGCAACTCTATCTTCCATGATAGACATCCCTTTTGGCTCCGAATGCGTCCGATCATCATTGACCAGAAGTTTGTGCCAGCCTATGAGTCGATTACTGCAATAGAACAGGTTCAAGATGAGAACCCCTGGTATTACAATGTCTGGAACTTCTTGGAGAAAGAAGCGTATCCACCAGGGGCAAATGCCAAGGACAAAAGGGCAATCAGAAGAATGGCTGCTCAGTTCATCATCTATGGGGGTAAACTGTACAAGAGAGGTCATCTGGGAATGCATAAACTATGTGTTGATGCTTGTAACACGCCTGCGAGGGAACTCATGGGTTACAGTTCAGGCTCAATTTGTCACGGTTCTAAATCTGAACCAAAGAGTCCAAATCCGGCAAATCGTTTTGAGAAACAGATTTTTGAAAAGAAATGCCAAACATGGACTGCTTTGATAGATACAGAGTCGCCACCTAAATATTTTATTTTGGGGAATTTAGGAAACCCTGACTCGGTGCCAAAGGCCACGGGTCCGTCATCACCAAAGTTGCCTCGGCTCGGGAACTTGGGTACGATCGGGGAAGGTCAGCTATGAGCACCTCCTCTCGCCCGGTCCAAAGACCGGCCTCTACTAACCGTGATACCCAATTTTGAAAACGATTATGCGTTCTTATTCCGGTTATTAGCCTAGAATTACTATGTTATGCGCACAGCAAACAAGTATATACCAAATCGCCTAAATTGGAACAAAACATTTCACGTTTGTTTTGAAAACGGTTTGCTACTCATAAGTAGGCTAAAATGCGGATTTTGCTACTCTCAAGTAGGCTTTTAGAAAAGACGATTTTGCCACTATCTAGTGGGCTCAAAACTCACAGTTTTCATGCATTGTTCCAATTTAAGTAATTTGACCTCCATCCATAGGCATTCAAGCAGTTATATCACATAAGCAGCTAGCCTCATGGTAATCATGCTATTATGGCAACATTCACACGCATGCGATATGCTAAAGCATAAAAGCTTACCTAGTACTCCGAGCCAAAACAAAAGCTAGTTAGTAATCAATGCGTGATCCTAGCTCATGTTAAGATGGCTAATGCAACACAGGCAAGATGCAACTAGAATAGGCTCGGCTAATCTAAGATGGCATATGAGATGCTACAAATAACATGTATTCAACTTGGAATTGAAATACAGTGCAGTTAGCATGATGCGCCGAGCCCGGTGCATGTATGACAAATGTATGAATGCACGCATGCATAACATAAGGTATGCTAATTTAAATATGCCCTAAACTAACCATCGAAAGCTAGTAAATAAAAGGGAAGAAAGACGTGGGGTTGGAAGACATACACACACTCACGCACATTTATTACACAATTGCCCTCACTCGGAGGGACCGAAAGAATAATACAGTGCAAAAGAATAATACTAAACTAATTATTACAGAACTTCTAATTTAATTAACAAATTAAATGCAAAAGGAAAAAGGCCGCAGCTCGCCGGCGCGTGAATGATGCATGCTTGACTCGCTTCGCCCAGAAACTCGCTGCCATAGCACTACTGCCTCTGTTTACACTGCTTAGCTTCTCTGAAAATTACACAAGTCTCGTGAGAGTTCTTTGCACATCGTGGCACACCACATTTGGAAGGGATGGCCACCGGCCATGGGAAAAGGTCACCGGCCTCTGATGAAGTTATCGGCCAAAAATCCCTGGCCGGTCGGCACTCTATGTAGCCGACCGGCCAAAACTTCCTGCAGAACTTGCAATTGACAGCAGCAGAGGGCAAGCAGTGTATGGCATGGAATTTTTAGGCAAATGTATGCACGGACACACTCCCTATCATGTAATGGACTCAAGGGAGTGTGGCCCTTGACCCTCGGGCCACCAATCACGCATTTCAATGCATGATGACCCGAAAGCCAAGTGTGCAATTTCGATATCAAATGAAATGCAAGCACAAAACACATCAAAGGGCCCCAACCCCTATCATGATTGATCAAGAGGCAAGGGATGCATGCTCAATGAGATGCGACCTAGGCATGGAGGCTAAGTATGCAACATGAACATTCAAATGAGCAATGTACACTAGGCACGCAACCTAAACATGTAAACAAACATGGCATGTGTAGACGCGCCCCCGTGGGGCTTGCCATCTAACAGTTCGCAGGACTCGATTTGTGTCGGTTCTAAATCTGAACCAAAGAGTCCAAATCCGGCAAATCGTTTTGAGAAAACAGATTTTTGAAAAGTAGTGCCAAACATGGACTGCTTTGCCAGATTACAGAGTCGCCACCTAAATATTTTTTAAAATGGGAAATCTAGGAAACCCTGACTCGGTCAAGGCCACGGTCCGCTATCACCAAAGTGGTCTTGGCTCGAGCTTGGGTACGATCGGGAAGGTCACTATGAGCACCCTTTCGCCCGTCCAAGACCGCCTCTACTAACCGTGATATCCGATTTTGAAAACCTTACATGTTCTTATTCGGTTATTAGCCTAGAATTACTATATTATGACAAAGAAACAAGTATAGACCAAATCGCTTAAGTTGGAACAAAACACCACATGTTTGTTTTGAAAATGATTTGCTACTCGCAAGTAGGCTAAAATGCAGGTTTTGCCACTCTCAAACGGGCTTTTAGAAAAGACGGTTTTGCCACTATCTAGTGGGCTTTAAAACTCACAGTTTTAATGTGTTGTCCCAATTTAGGTAATTCAACCTCCATCCACAGGCATTCATGCAGTTATATCACATAAGCACTTAGCCTCATGGTAAGCATGCTATCATGTTAACATTCACACGCATGCGATATGCTAAAGCATAAAAACTCACCTAGTACTCCAAGCCAAAACAGAAGCTTATTAGAAATCCATGCATGGACCTAAGCATACTGAAATGTCTAATGCAACACATGCAAAGATGTAATCTAGGCAGGCTCGGCTATCCTAAACATGGCATATGGGATGCTACAAATAACACGTATTCAATTTGGAATTGAAAGTACGATGCAGTTTGTATGATGTGCCGAGCCCGATGCGTGTCAACAAATGCATGGATGCACGCATGCATTGCATAAGGTATGCTAATTTAAAATGTTCTAATCTACCACTGAAAGCGGGTAAATAAAAGGGTTAGAAAGAAGCGGGGGTTGGAAGACATGCATCACACTCACCCACACTTATTACATTTTTGCCCTCACTCGGAGGGACCGAATAAATAAATAATACAGACCGAAGAATAAATGAATGAATAAATTATTACAAATTTCTAAGTACTGAAATTAAATTAAACAGATAAAATAAATGGAGCCTCAGCCCTGCCTCGGAATGCGCGAATGATGCATGCTCGTCGCGACTCGCCCGGAAAACCTATGCCATGGCATTGCAGCTTCTGTTTTTACTGTCCTGCCTCTCTAAAAATTCCAGAAATTCTGGGATACCTCCCAAGTGGTCTGAAATGCCTCACCGGCTAGACAGTGTAGTCATCGGCCCCTTCCTGTGGCCATCGGCTGAACTTGATTATTATCGGCACAAAAGTAGTGCCGGTCGGCACCATTTTATGCCGGTCGGCAGAAAGTCCCTGCAGCAGACAGTAGACAAAGAAAGAAGAATGACAAAGAATGCATAGGCATGGTTTTTGGGCAAATGTGAGCATGTCCAACACCTCCTATCATGTTAAGGGACTCAAGGGGGTGTGGCTCTTGGTTCTAGGGCTATCAATTGTGCATTTGATGCATGATAGCCTAAAGAACCAAGATTGCTCATTTTAATGTAAATATGAATGCAACACAACAAATGAAGGCTAAGTCCCTATCATATGGAGATCAAGGGCCTTAGTGACCAAGGATTGAGGTGAGTTACACCACTTGAAATGTGAACTCCCCTCAATCCTAGGCTTGGCTTGACAACCCCAAACCAAGCTATGAGATGCAAGTATGCAAGCAAGGCTCAAATGCAATGCAACCTATCATGTTAAGCATGCAAAGAGCTAAAGTATGTAGGATACCAATGGCATGCAAGATGGGCCAATTAAACATGGGACTAACAAGCATACATTCAAGGCTACATTGACCAAGCAAGCAACAATCATGAAGTAAGCATGCAACAATGGACTTAAGCCATAAAGGACAGCCCTCAAACTCCCAAAAACAGTGGCAAAACAAGCCTCTCAACATGATCAAAATGCCTCACAAGCATGCTATTCAATGGGGCCAAGTCTAGGACACCAAAGAGAGTAATTTGACATCATTCATACAACCACTCATGGCATGCATTCAACAAACAAAAAAACAGATATTAAGCATGTGGAATGACACCCAAATCCCCTCATGGCACCCCCAAAAAATACACTAATCATGGAAGCATGCACAATGCTCTTTTTAAGGCATAAAAGACCCACATTCTAAGACATGAAGGAGATGATAAATGGAGGTGTTTGAACATGAAATGGGGATTGAAATACCACCTATAATGATGCCAAATCATTAGATCAAAACAAGATAAACACGCTAGGACTTCATACAAACAAGGCCTACAAGCCAATATGCAAGACAACCACCTCAAGCACACCAAACATGGCAAAAACAGTGGCTCACAGCCCTCTTACATGGCAAAACAATGCTAGTATCTTCATGAAACTAAACCTAAACATGCAAAAATCATGGCCTCAAAACATGACATTCTTTTAGGCACAAGAGAGCATTTCAAAGGAAGTATGAGAAGCATGTTAGAGACTATAATTCCAACTAAAAACAGAGGTCAAACATGACCTAAGACAGTCCCAAAAGCCTTGAAATGAAGCCAAATGCAAACATGCACACATGCTATGCCATAAGTCAAAACAAAGGCCAACCAAAGGACCAAAGGGAGAGGGGTGTCTCTCCCTTAGATGAGGCTCGAAAATATCATCCTCACCACTGAAAACCCACTGGTTTTCAGTAGTGGGAAGATCCAAGAACACCAAAACAAGAAGGCCTAAGAAAAAGGCACCAAATAGGGCCAAACAAGGCTTAAAGTGATGAGGCTTAACTCAAACCAAAAAAAGACCTTAATGAAGGTTCAAGAACAAGTAAAAACAAGACTTTTTTTATCTTAAACACAAACTCAAAATCACAAAGTAGAGAGGGTAGAAATAGATTGCAAGAATGGGGAATCTAAAGCAACAAGCTTACCCTTGAAGAACCAATGAAGAACAGGTGGTCTAGCCCTCTCCAAGTGATCAAAACCAGTCCAAAGTCACTCAAAACAAACCTCCAAGTCTTCCAATCTCGGAGCTAGGTGTAATAGTGTGTGTAATGGTGCAAAAGTGAGGTAAAACACACTATTTGGGGCTTAAAACACACACACAAGAGGAGAGGAGGGGAGATATAGATATATATGGATATATATCAGAGAATGTATGTATATTCTCTGGTTCTTGACCTAAAATCTCTAACCTCTAAGCCAAAGAGATGAATGGTGCTTATATAGGCAATATAAGGGCTCTAACTTAATGGCTAAGCAAGACCAAAAAGGTTCAAAGGGTGTAAAGGGTTTCTAGCTTCCAAGGGAAGCCAAGACAGCTGGCCAAGCTTCTCCAAGAAGCTTGGCTAAGGGTTCAAGCTTCTAGAAGGTTCAAGGGGGTTCAAAAGGGCAAAAGGGTGCAATGTTATGCACGGGGAGGGGTGATGGTGTAATCCACCGCACACTGGCATGCACCATCCCTGTGGGGTTCAAGGGTCACCGTCCGGCCAAAAACAACACCGCAAAAAGTGTGCCGGCATCATAAAGTGCCGATCGCCAAGGATCAAGGTAAAAAGTGCCGATGTCCACTATGGATAGCCGGTGGAGGTGTGGGCAGCCGGTGGGTTCTAGGGATGGCTAACAAGCCTTCCCTACCCTCAAATGCAACAGACACAAGTCTTGGTAGAAAACCAAGCACGTAACAAACCGGTTAAGAGATCCCGAGGCACGGCGCAATGGGACCTCCGAACTCAAAACGAACACAAACATGGATAATCACCGGTGTTCAAGCGGTGATGTCCAAGTCTTGAGGACGGTCAAAATGGGGTGTCTCTGATTGCCCTCTTTGACAGAATCCCTGGAGGTCATAACAATGACGTGAGTGAATGTCAAAGCCAGAGACCCATTTTTGACAAGGCCGAAGACTTGGACAAGCATACAAGGCGAACAAGATATGCGCCCGAGGGCAGGGGCAAAATGCAACTGAAAATGCAAGAAGCCTAGCATAACTTTATGATCATGCAAAGAAAGCTGTAATGAAGCACACATGCGACAGTTATAAGCTAACATGCAAGAGTCTACACTACAATGTAGAAAGGATGTAAGAGAATTATGCAATTCTCAAAACGTCTCGCTCGGAGAGATACAATACCTGTGCGACTCGTCCGGTT